>BMAU01010204.1:0-646863 GCA_019973935.1 Trichonephila clavipes | reverse complement strand
CAAATGTTAACTGTAAATTTGTCCAGATGCTTTTAAATACTCGTTATTTGAAGATTCAAGCTAAAAAAATATAAACTTGAAGTTAAAGTTCTCTTTGAATGAAATTAATGTTCAGACATTCAAAATTCAAGTATAATTTGTTATCTGAACAATACAAAACAAGGGATTCTATGTAAGATGCCCTGAATATCTGGCTTTAAAATTATGAAAAACTAAAAGATTTAAATAGGGTTTTTTTTTAACAATACATTTATAAATTTTTTGCAAATAGTGTAATACAGAAGCTTAAAAATTATTCATGTTTAGAAGTGTCCGAAATTTTAAAAGATTTTAAATTTTGAACCTTTTTTTTATTTTTTTGACACATAACAAAATAATCATTTTTAAAAAAAAATCCCTGAAAGTATTGATTAAAATAAGAAAAAATGAAACAGTAAATTATCCTCAATGTTTTAATATATAATTTGAATTTAAATACTACAGATATTTTTTAAAAGCTTAGACATACGTTATAAAAACTTAATTCCATTTGAGAATTTTAAGGTAAAGAAAAAAATGAGAATTCTCAACTCGTTGACTCGCTATTTGTGTACACTTTAGGTTGAAGATTTTACGATTGCCACAGGAACCGGTCTCCCCTTGAGCCATAAAAGTTTCCCTCAATGCCCATTGTGTCTCCCCGACCGTCTCTAATTATCTTTCAAGATCGTAAACCTTTAAAGGGGGAAAAGAATTCGGAAAAATACGACCTTACCGGTTTTGAACACATTACTTGAAGGGGAAAAAATCTGTTTGGTTCATTTTTGGTGAGTCCCCGGCCTTAGGAAAAATTCAGTGTGATCCGTTTTCGAAGCCTCTCTAGTAGGGCGGAAAAATCCGTGCTGTTCAGTTGGAGGGTTAATGATATCAAACATGTAGCATGTTTTTTTTTTGCTCTTTACCTTTTGTTTAATAAAAAGGCTTTACAAATAAGTCGCATTTGTTTTGCTTCTGACTCTTTCCTTGCCTAAACTTGCACTATCCTTAATTTATGGACATGAGTGTACTTCAAGAAAACAAGTACAAGTAATGCATCACCTCAAACACATAAATAAAATTAAACACATTACTGCATTTCAGGTCACTGAGGTTGATTTAACTGGGCCTTTATAGACACTCCAGTCACATTAATGCTATCACGTACTTTCAAAGTCACCGTAAAATAACCAATCGCAGAAGATTGGTGGTAGCACAGAGCAGTTGAGTGTAAATAAAAGGTGTGTGAGGGATTCGGAAAACATTTCTATGGTTGGCGTAATGCAGAAAGGGAGAGATTTATATGACGTCCAAAAGGCAGGATCACTAGCTTTCAGGCCAAGTGTGAAGCATTTCCGAAACAGCCAAGTTTCATTCACTGTTCGTGAACTAAGTTTGTGCCACTAGGGTAAAGGTATACCGTGCATGGTAATATGTAACTGTCCAAAATCAGCAACGTGGCTAATGTGATGCACCACGGCCATAGATGACACAGGTGAGTGATGGCTGCGGAGATGCGTTCGGGCGAATAGACGTGCTACCGTTGAGCGACAAATCGCCCAAATGAACCAAGGGGCTACCAACAGTGTCTCCCAAACTATTGTTCAGTGAACGTTGCTGCGCCTAAGCCTCCGAAGTAGACGCTTGGTTTAAGCACCTATGCTAATTACTGTTCATTTGCAACGAATGTTCTTGAGATCATGGATTTATCATCCCCATTCTGCCTACTATCACCCCTCGGAATATGTTAGTCGAATTTGGCTACACCATGCAAATATATATACAGAAGAAACATACTTTTTTCAAGTACTGACAAATGATATTCTTTACACTGAATTTATTCATTAATTTACTTACGTGTTTAAGCTTTAATACATAAATCAATATACTTCAAAAAATACTCAATTTACCAATCCTTTTATAAAATAAATCATTACATTTTTTAAAAAGCCAATGATAATAAAATAAATAAGGGAACTGACAACATTATTTTGAAGAATTTTTAAATGGTAGTATTGCTACTTTTGTAAAATTGATAATAGAATTATTGCATAGAAAATATACTCAGTAAATTAACAAGCAAAATGCAACAATACCAGTTAGAGGCTAATTATGGTTTAAAAATAGTCAAATAATAGGATTTCTGTGTGTGTATCAAGATATTTTTTCATTAGCAATCATCGCACTACAGCAAAATGGCTATTACGACGATTCTCCACGACTTACCAAACACAAAAATAAAAAAGGTTTGGTACACAAAAAACCTCTGAAAAAAGGTTTGAGTACCATTTTTGTTCAGCTACACGAGGGCTTTTGGCGACGGACCACGTAATTTTGAACCATGGTCAAGTGTGGACGACACCTGAGCTGTTCACAAACGGGAGGACGTTTCAGCTCTGATTTTTTGCCCTATCATGACATGAGAGACAAGACAAGTGGGATAAGAGTAGAATTCGTATATATGTATATTCTTACCTCTATATTCTTAGCTTCCAATCAATACTCTACCAAATAATTATATATTGAATTGAACTAAATTTCAAAGTATTCACGGAGCATGGTGTAAAAGTTTGAAGATAATCGATTGTTTATTAATGTCATACTTAAAAACAACACGAGGGCTATCGGTGACGGACCTAAATTTTAATCATCCAAGCGAGTAGGATGTTACCGAAACTGGTACCTCATTTTCCAAACTTCTGCACCACGTCTCGTGAGAACTTACAGCTTCGACAGATTTAGTGCACTTTAACCTCTCTACATGTTGGGTCTTAAGTGACATCAAGACTCGACAGAAGCAGCACCAAACACAAGTTAGAGTACATGAAGACTCGACTATAGCAACTAAGTTAGGCATGCAACGTATAAAGTTATAATCATGGGCATGTAATCTCTGGAATTACGAAGTCCACTATCAATGACATTGCCTTGTTCGAGCTCCTAACTACTCAATGATTTGGTCGAGCTTCTCATCTAAACTTAAATGCAAAGATAGCTGACCTTTCTGGTCAATCAGTCATAGAAGATCCTCTAGATGCCAACTCATTTTAACTTTTCACATCCAAAAATTTTCTCTCGCTAACTCGGACTCATTTTCTGCAATTGGATTGGCTAGGCTCGCCCCGCCCATTCCTATCACAATTTTTTTTCAATGATCAAGAGTTTTTCTTCAATCTTTAACTTCAAATTATAACTAACTTTATTATCGAAACAATTATTTTTATGATTATTCTATGATGGTTATATTTTAAATTTTAATTTATTTAAAAGGGTAAGCGTTTATAATACCTGAAATGTCATGAAAAGAGATAGAGGTTCAGAAGATCGACAAGCTCTTCCACCCCACCCTACTAGAACGACCAATGGCATGCTGTAAATATTGCATCGCAATGTTCTAAGAAAAACGATCTCGTAGACAAGCGAAATTAGAGCTCTAACCTTATTAAATTTAAAATTTCCCGATCCCAAACACATGGTTTTAATTATCAGTCTACTTCTCATGAATCAAAATTTTCAAGATTCAAATTTAATTTGAGAACAAATTAAAGGTTTGGAATTTAATTCAAATAAATTTTAAAATTTAATTTGTGTGTTAGAGTGTATTACATACTTCTACTGCAGCTAAATTCTGAATAAACGATAATTAACCAGACTTTCAATGTTTAAACCCCGTAAGATGGCCAAGTTCGTTTTAAGGTCTTTTTATTTTTTTCGTTATAGAATGGATAGTGAAACGGAAATTAATTAGTCTCGTCTAAGATACTCTCACCTGGTAAGCCTCTAAAATGTGATCCCATACCCTAATTGTGATGTTTAAGCTAAATGGCCCTTTAATCTCATTATAAAGAGGTGTTTAGGTACTAATAGTTAACAAGAGATTACTAACTGGAGTGCTCGATTTTGACGTGTAATTAACCACGCTAATTTGAGTGCAAAGGAAGTTTTGTTTGGAAAGACGATTTGCTTACTTAGGAAAAGAAAAACACTAAAATTATCAGACTTTACGCCTCCTCTTGTTGAAATGCAAAAATTCACTGAGTTATTTAAATATTTAAGCCCCTGTCTTATCCTATACCTCGAAAAGTTTCACAACTTTTCATTTCATTCTCCCGTGATTTTTAATGCGGTTATTAATGACTTTTTGCACGGAAATGTGATGGACACTGTTTTTCAATTAGGAGACTAACGCATTTAACATATCCTGAAAAAATACATGGTTGACTTTATCTTATGCAATTCTTTTAGGAAACGGAAATAAATGGTTAGAAAATTAAACTGGAATTCAAAAGAAATCCGATTTATTCCCTTCATTTGGTTTAAATTCAATTATAATGGTTCTGTTGTAAAACTCTAGAGAAATTTAAAAACATGTGTATCCATTTTGAGAATGATAATTATTGAAAATCGAGTAACAGACTATTATTATATATTTGGTATTGTTTTCTTTCTCGAATGATACATCAACTAAGGATGTAAGAAACTATATTTTTCGTCCACATTCAAAATAGTTAACACAAATAATCGTTCTGCACTTATAAATTTACAGCATGATTAAACCACTTAATCCAATAACCATATTAAAACAGAATAAATGGGTCTTATAGAGTGAAAAAAAATTTTAAATACCAGAAGCGAATGGAATAAGAAATTCAAAAAGAAAACTCAAAAACAGAAATAAAACTATTTACTACATCATCATTGTACATTGTGTTATTGGCTTGACTTTTCTTTCATATCGAATGGTTGTTAATTTGATGTATGTTTCTATTAGATTGTGCGTATCATTTTTCCTTTCAACAATTCTTTTTTCAAATTAAATAGCAACACTTAACTTGTTAACTAATTTTTTTAATTAGAAAGTCCTTAATTCCCCGTTTATATTACTTCCCTTTTCTTTCTAAGTTCTATTTTAAGAATTTTAATATGTTTTTTTCTATGTGCAACTTAAGGTGTTTCTTATATGAATTTTTTTTTTGAAGAAAGTTATTTCCTTATGTGCTTTTCTGCTGTCACAATAGACTAAATTCATAGACAAGCAGCGTGCAAAATTTCTATACTTATTCAGCTGACATCTTGTGCCTCAAAGGTTTATCTCCTTATATATATTTAATATTCTCATATCGTATACATTATTCTAGCATACCTATTAGATAGAAAATACTCTTTATATATTTTTATAACCTGTTTTATTATAGTTTATGTTAAGTGCCCTAAGCATCTTATAGTAATTACTTGTCGCATTTGATAGTGTACTTATTTATAGAGAGAGAGAGAGAGAGAGAGAGTTCTTAGTTATTTTTAATGTAACTTATTAACTTGTAGTATTCTCGCTTAATAAGCAGACTCTGGTATGCAGTGTGTATCAGTGCAGCGGTTACAAACTTTAAGGGCAGATAGAGTACCCCTAGAGGATGGGAAATCACACAGCAATGCATAGTCGGAAACGCTTTCCTGGGGTGGTGAGTGAGTGAATATTAAATTCGCACTATTCAGTTACTCGTGGTCTTTAGGCGACAGACTTCGTGATTTTGAACACTGGTCAAGTGACTAGGACAACACCTGAGCTGACACCCCCCTCTCCTAACTTTAAAAATCCCACTTACGGGGGGACGTTTGAGCTTCGACAGATTTTTCATGCATCGCTCGCTTGCAAGGAGGGTCTTCAGCGGTACTTAGCTCGAACTCATGACACGCCGATCACGAGTCCGTTACTTTGACCACTAGGCTACCGCGGCGAGTTCCTGGTGCGGACGACATAAGAAAGACAGGATATGAACAAGAGAAGAAAACTTGTTTATTAACCTTAGCACAGCAAAAACTACTAAAAAAACAGAGACAACGGTCGTCATCAAAGTAAGCGCTGGATGTGATAGGGGTGCATGTTTGTTAGCATACATTATCCGCCAGAGGTTATATGGGAAATCATCCCGACATGACTGGTGATAACCCGATTACTGGTACTGTGATTGCTCTGCACCATATCCAACACTGTGTGACGGGGCTTTATCGCGCCTTCTAACTAATCCACTTGGGAAATTTTGGGGGCCAGAATGACATTCCAATCCAACCTTCTCAAGAAGAAAACGCTATATGCAAATTAGTGAATAGATATATTAGGGAGCTTTAGATTTCGCGAGATAGTCATATAGGAGTCAGCTAGAAGCCGGAAAGTTGAAAAGAAGCTGGATAATGTCGGATAATAATTTATATAGATTATTAAAATAATAGATTACAAGAGGAAGACATAAAACTTGGGTGCTGATCGCCGTGTGATATAGGTAAGATATTGATTATTAAAGTTTAGTTATAGAACGGACCCTAGCTTGTTAAGTAATCTACTTTATCTAAATATTCGGAGGTTAATTTCTCATAAAGATAGTGAGTAGCATTTCAGGCACTATTTTAACTTAGATTTTACATTAACGTAGTATCACTCCTGATCTGATTCATCTAGTAAGACTTCTGTTGCATTGATTAATACATATTGAGACAGTAAAAAATTAGATTTATTATGAAGAGTTCGAGTGGTCAATCATTTATTCCTACAAATCTAGGTCGTGTGGATGAAGAGATGATACCCCAGGGCAGGGGGTGTCACAACTGTCTCCTCGTTGTTTGGAGTTTATACTTTTCAATCACGTCCCTATGTGTCCACGAGGAAGGAACCGCTCTCGGACAATCTCTGGTACAAGCGTGCAAAGAACGCGGGGCTGGGAATTTGCCCGCTGGGAGTACAACCACTGCCCGGCTTTTTCATTGCAATCCATGGCCCCGTATGACAGTTGCATATCAGCGAGCTCAGCGAGTTCGTGTAATTTTCCATCCTACTACTACTCTGTCATGAGGTGAAATGAAGCTTCATAGCGAGCATGGCAGCAAAATCCACTTGTGTATAAGCACCCTCATCTGATGCAACGTTTTACATAGTGCCATCTATCGCATACAACAGTCAAATACTTCCCACTATTTTTGCTATATTAAGAATAATAAGATTGTTTTCTCCTTTTATTCGTGTCCTGTCTTTCTTGTATTTCGTGTCGTCACTACCACGCCAGGAAAGCATTTCCGACCATGCATTTTTTTTTATTTCCAATGGTCTAAGTGTACTCAATCTCTCCTGAAAGTTTTTAACCGTTATGATGATACTTCCTACATTCTTATTAGTATTTCTTAGCTTCTGTAGCTTCTGAGGGGAATTATAAATTAATTTCATGCTTTAATCAAGATACTCTTAAAATATTATGATTCTATATCTTCTCGTTTGTATCTTGATTTCTCATTGTTCTGAAATACAGTATAATAGATTTTTTAATATTGTTAATCAATAAATCGAAAGATGAATGAAAAAGATTGAAAGTGAAGCCAACTATTAACTGAAATTGAGTAGCTTTATTAAAAACATCAGAATTAATTTAATTTAATTTAATTTAATATTAACGTCGCACTGTTCAGCTACACGAGGGCTTTTGGCGACGGACCACGTAATTTTGAACCATGGTCAAGTGACGTGGACGACACCTGAGCTGGCACCCCCTCTCCTAACTACCACACCACACCAATGGGAGGACGTTTCAGCTCTCGACAGATTTAACGTGCATCGCTGCCCTACACGGCGGGTCTTTAGTGGTACTGGGGATCGAACTCGTGACCAGGCGAGCCACGATCCGATACCTATACCACTCGGCTACCGCGGCCGCTTAAAAACATCAGGGGAAAAATGTGTGTTCGGGTAACTAATATATAGTATTTCCAGACAATATATGTTAACACATTATCAATCCCAAGTTCATGCATTGATTCTTATATATTTTTTAACATCAATGTTTGATTTGAATTCAACTATTTTAATAAACATAAATTATTAAAATGTAATGATTATACGTAATTATTTATTTTATAGTTTGATTAAATTTATTGTGCATTTCAAAACAGATTATGGTGTAAAATTGTTGCTATTTATATCATTAAATCAAACTGATTTTTACACAATAAAAGCACAAAAGCACTATTCTAGAATGTAGTAATGATTATAAGCCAATTTGGGCAGTTAAACAAGGGAATTTTTCTTTGGTTGCTACCTTCTTCAAATTGTCGATCCATAACTTACAAGTTAAAGTTACTATTTTTAAATTATAATAAAAATATTTTAAAAATTTTATTTAAATATCTTGTTATAAATGGATTTTATCAGAAGTAATTGCATTGCATGCAAACTGTGTGCTATCCTAAATATATTAGCATGATTTATCAATACCATTTCAAATTCTAAGCAAATTTTTCAGAAGTTTATTTGTTGAAGTTAGTGTAATAAAATATTATAGAGTTCGTTAATATGAAAGTTTTAAATTAATGTAGAGAATTTTATCCTTTGGTGAACATCCTTTGGTATTCTTTGGTCCTTTACGTGTTAAGAAATTGCTATTTTTTTCGATATGTAGGATTTGTAAATTTTGTTTTTATACGTTATGATGTTATGCATTATTCCTTAAAAATAATAAAATAATACTTTCAATATATGAAACTTATAATGTTATGCATGTAAAGATGATTTTTGACATAAATTTATATGATATGTCAGTCTTCGGACATTTGTGTTTTGAAATATTTTTGTTAAAATTTTACTTAAAAAACAAGTTTATTTTCACAAGAGGTTAACTTTTCGAAGACAGTGTGTAAAAAAAATATTCGTTAATATGAAAGTTTGATGAACAATTAAGATTTATACTTCGTTGAAACATTTTTTACAGCACAATTAATTACATGTAAATTGTGTTTTGCAATATTGTGATTTATCAATGTTGTGGAAGTATTTAAATATATTGAAAAACATCTCGTAAAAAAAAGAGTAAAATATTAACATTTGATACACCTTCTACTGTCTCACTTTCTTACCTATTTATCATTTGCAAATATTCGAATTTTTTCTTAGAAGTGACTGTCTCCAAAGTATAGAAAAAAGAAACTCACATTCATTATTAAATTAAAGAGATGAGTCAAATTAAGAACTGTGCTTCTTAAATAATCTTCTCAGACGTTAACATACATATATGGACAATAAAGATGAAGAATTTTAAAAACTCTGAAACTTTATAGTTTTTACTCACAATAAAAATGAATTTTTTGTAAAATAATATCGAATTAAAGTTAAATGATCAAACTAAATATACAAACAAATTTCCTGAATACAAAAGAAAATAAGAACTTTTCTAAACACCTGGTGGGTGAATTCCTTCTCAAACTATAAAAAAATACCAATCGTTTTTTTTTCAATAAAACTTTCAACATGTCTACTTAACTTTTGTTATTCAAATAAAAAAATTCAAAAATTCAAAGAAAAGTTTTTGGTTGCATAAGAAAAGTTTCATATCAATATGAAAATTTAAATTTCTATTTTGGGGGAGAAAATTTTCTCTTTAGGCATTTCAGTAATTTAAATGTCTCACCGAACCTTTCTTTGACGTTAAAAAGGTTTAAGCAATGCTCCAACTTATGAAACTGCTAATATGAAAAAAAAATACTCAAATTTAGTTTCGTAGAGAATGTATGAATGTGCAAGATAATCCTTCCACGGTTCTTAAAGCCGAAAAGCTAAAATTACGCAGAAGTAATCATGTAAATTACATTTTCACTCCCGAGAAAAAAATCTCAAACATCCTAAAATTTTTATGGTGGTCAGTCATTAAAATGTATCATTGTGTTGAGATTTACACTTGGTGACTACTCCAGGGTACGTGAAATTTCAAACAAATGCGCTCTAACGAACTTTACAAGGAAGAAAAATCTCAATATTGCAATTCCTAAGCATGTCACATCTCTCATTATGAGGGTAATGTCTAAGAATAATTTATGTTTTTAGAGATTGTGCCAGAAATGCCTTTACCACAAGAAGTGCTTGTGACACACAGGAAACTCTTTTACCCTTACCATGGTCGTATTTTCAGTAACGAGTTTTTGATTACCCCATCTTAGGATCATTTTTTACAGCTCATGTGATACTCTGCATTAACAGTCTCATATCTTTCATATAAAAGTTTAAAAAAAAGTACCCATCCATTCTTCAAATTTGTTTAACAAGAGATTTAAAGTATATCTTTTTGACTGTTTTTCCGTATTGTAGACACGATATAATGTCCGATTAATTTAGTATGTTTTATCACAGTTTCTTTTTAAAACTGAAAAATCTTTCTCTGATTATAGAACTAAATGCTATTGGAAATATAAATAAATTCTTCGCATTCCTTTTTGGATAACATTTATGGGATGTAGTTAGAAATTAATGTAAATAATTTCAATCGCTTAATCTGAATGGGATGCAAATAAAACAACCGTATAATTCGGCGTATTACATACACTTTTAACACAAGAAATAAGATCGAAATTTACGGATGCGCATTATATGCAGGGTATAAAAAATGATAGCTTTAAAAATAAAAAGAGACGAGTATGAAGAAACGTGTGTGTGTGGCTTCTAGATCTATCGTAATACTGTTTATTTAAAGGAAATGACATGTTTTATGCACTTAAAGGGTTGTTGTTCTAGAAGTATACAATTATTTCAAAAACCTGAGGTAATACCTCGAATACATTATTTCAAAACATGAGCATTATCACGTACATTTCAGGTTTTTCGTAAAAATGTTTTCAAGATTGCATATTACACACACAAGAAAATATATATTAATTGAAGTTGTGTACAAATTGTACTGGTCATTTTTAATGTTAAATTATTTTTTTAGAAGTATTTAAATTATTAACGCAGGAGTATTTTTTAAAACGTTATAATCATGGTAAGATCTCTTTCAAAGTATCTTGTGTCCCCAAAGAATTCGAATTTTATCCATTCCCTTTTGTAGAATATATTATTCTTTTTCTCACGTCCATTCAAATTCTTTGAGTACCGGATGCTGTTGAAAAGAATGTTCATTTCCTGAATTTCTCAAGCTGACATGTCTGAGACATTTGATAAATATTGTCGGTCTCGTGGAAGTCTCTTCTTCAGTTTACTATTATTCGAATGAAACAAAGTGAAAAACAAAAGGAGAAAAAAATAAATCCACGCACGCTTTTCGATTACGGTTGAAAATCAAAATGTTTTGGAGTGTACCGAAAATCTCTGTTCCTGATATTCGGTTTCCGTTTTTCAGATCAAAGTAGCATATGGATTTTCCTCATCGATCCAGACTTACAAGCACGCGAAGTCCAGACCATTTCGTACAACATGGATCATCATACCACAAACAAAATAAACATTTCCTTGTACGATTTCTGTTTCAATCGAGAACCTTAGCCGAAGGAAACTGAAAAGGAATGGCAAAAAAATAAACAAGGAATATGAAACGAGAGGAAGAGGCTATAGAATCAAAACAGACATGAGAGAAAGTAAGACTTGAGAAGTTTCTTTCATTGCTTTTTATTTTTAACATTTAGTTTGAGAATATGCAAATATTGCAAGAAAAAATGTTTTTTTTTTAATTTTGCACCCCTTTGTAAATTAAATCCAAGAAATAAAAATAAAGGAAAAAATACTGAATTTGATATGTATCTGTATTTGCATTTGTCAGAATGTTAGAATGCATTTTGAAACTCTAATCTCACAAACATAAACTTTATTTAGTTAAAAAAACTTATTTAAAAAACATTTGTAAAATAATTGAACTTGCTGTGCATTAGGTGGAAAGCTTAGAGGATTCTAAGAAATTCGTTTTTTTAAAATAAAGAAAAACTTCTTCAGTGATAAAAAAAATGGAGTAATATGCAAACCACGCTTTTTATTTACTATGTATGTTTTTGGGCAACATACTAGAAGCATTCTCAGAAAAATCTAATTTTACAATTTGAAAGAAAAAAAATATATGTACTAATAGACAACTGGAAAAATCTTCAATGAATGAATTTCATTCAAAAAGGAATATAATTAAATTTTCGAAACCAAATTTGAAAGCTTTTATAATACGTACAAATTAAAATACTCAAAATAGATATTTTCCAAGAAAATAATTTCAAACACTATGAACTTAAAAGTAACATTTGAATAAAAGTCCATAAAAAGAGACTTACCTCAGCAATCAACCCATTTTCATCCATCACTTAGGTGAGAAAAAACACTCGATAAACATTTATCAAGTCCTCGGAAAAAAAGATATTAATCAATATACCTAATCAAGAAGTTCGATAAAAACAAATACTCAAGTTTCTACTAAATGTTATCTGCCATACTTCAAAAAAGGAATGTCATTCTCATGGTTTTCCTTTTAAATTCAGGTAGAAATAAGAAAAAAAAATCATGCTATTTGTAGGCAGCTTGCGAAAAGTCATTTCAAAAACGGTCTTTCGAATATTCCAGATATATAACGAAGTAAGATAATTGATATGATCACTAGCTGAAGGGCACGATAATACAGCAGTAAACCCAAAGTTAAAAATATTCATATTCCACCTTAGAAAATGGCTGTAAACTCAAGCTGGTGTTATTTCTTTCGGTCGAGAATACCAGGATTGGTATTATTAGATTCGTTATATTGAATGAACGCTTGACATAATTGGGAAATGAAATGCGAAGCGTTCCTCTATCCAATATCGAAATGTATTTAGACCTTGAAGTGGAGATGCCTGGATTGAGAGGGAGCTCCCTGATTGGTGGACTGGAAGAAGCAAGGGTGTGTGGCTAGGGTGACTGCTTCGGAGACATCTGATGTGCTGGAATATTTCAGTTGATTGATTGATTGATTATTAACGTCGCACTGTTTAGCTACACGAGGGCTTTTGGCGACGGACCACGTAATTTTGAACCATGGTCAAGTGACGTGGACGACACCTGAGCTGGCACCCCCTCTCCTAACTACCACACCACACCAACGGGAGGACGTTTCAGCTCTCGACAGATTTAACGTGCATCGCTGCCCTACACGGTGGGTCTTTAGTGGTACTGGGATCGAACTCGTGACAAGGCAATCCACGGTCCGATACCTATACCACTCGGCTACCGCGGCCACTGGAATTTTTTCAGAGTAAGTGTACAAGAGACTCGTCTGCCATTGGTCGAAAAGAATCAGTGAGTTAACACTCTATTGGCTGCCTTGAAGTTAAAGTACCGAAATTGGGTGAAAAAAGTGCTTGTCTGTGGGGGTTGCAGATTGAAAATATAATTTAAAATTATGAAAGAAAACAATGATAAAAAATAAAATGAAAACCTAGAAAATGGTCATTCACACCTCGAGAGGAAAGAGACGCAATTAATTACTAGAGGGTATTACACGAGTCCAGAATCGTTACATTGACAGGCTGATGTACGATAAGTTTGTCTCGACTCTTAAATCCCTCTCATGGATATTGAGAGTGTTCATTAGCGTAGCACTTTAAGAAAAAACACAAAGGCCTTTGGTGACGGACCTTGTAGTTTTGAACCACGATTAAGTGACGAGAACGACATTAGAGCTGGAACCCCATTCTCCGCACCTCCACGTCACATCAAAGTAGAGACTTTGAGCCACGACAGACTTAACGTGCATCAGCCTCTAAAAGTGTCGGGTCTTCAGTGGCCCTTGACAGGTACATGTAACGTGATTCGACAACGCCAGCTACAAGATCGTCAACAGGACCATTAGGCCACTGCAGTCACGTGGATATTGTGAGAGCGAAGTGTCAGTTCAATTTTGCCCTTGACACTTGACTACGGGGAAACATTATGAGGTATGTTACCAGTATCTCCCTAGCTGCTTCAAAGAGCAACCCTAGTTAACAGTTAATGAACCAGTTCATCTAGGATCAGTATATTCAATTCGTTCTCACAATCAATATTTGGGGATTGATGTGGATAACTGGCAAATCAGGCACCTTCCCAAATGTTGTCTTTGTCATTTGACTCATTATGCGGTCAATTGTCAATAAACCACAGATACGTAATGAAAATGTTGATAGTTTAAATAATCTTAGATTAAAGAAAAATCATCTTAGTAATAATACTGGACAGTAAGTCTTCAAGATATTTAAAAAGCAGTACTACTGTTTCTTTTACACTTTCTTGGCCAACAAGATCCCGATAGAACCATCAATTAGAAGGATATATTTATCATAAAATAATTTCCTTTCTTATAAAAAATAGATGAAACCCCAAGTCACAACCAGAATTCTTCAAGTAAGTGAGGGAATATTAACGTCACACTGTTCGGCTACACAATGCTTTTGGCGACGGACCACGTAATTTTGAACCATGGTCAAGTGACGCGGACGACAACTGAACTGGCACCACTTCTCCGAACTACCACACCAACGGGAGCACGTTCCAGATCTCGACTGATTTAACATGTTTCGCTGCCCTACACGGTGGGTCTTTAGTTGTACTGAGCTCGAACTCATGACATGCCTGCCATGATCCGATACCTTGACCACTACGCTACCTCGGACATTCAAAATTTTTCAAAGCCATTAGACTTTAGAAGCAACGTATGATCGCGGTAGGCGAGTTAAAAATTGTATTTGCGTTGCACTATAAAGCTGCAAGAAGGAGACGGACCTCGTAGTTTTGAACCATAGTCAAGTAACGAGAACGGCACCTAAGCTGGTACTCTTTTCCTAATTTCCACACCACACTAACGGAAGGTCGTTCGAGCCTCGACAGATTTAACGTACATCGCCTTCCTACACGGTGGGTCTTCAGAAGTACTAGGCTCAATCTCATGAAATGTAAACCTCAAGTTAGTTGTCTTGACCACTTAGCTACTGCAATCACATGGTAGACGAATGGCCATGGTCAACTCTGTTGGATCATGGGTTCGAGGCCTAGTGCCATTGAACCTCATCTTATAGAGGATCTGATGAATGTTTAATATGTCGAAGCTCAAAATGTTCGCATTGGACTGGTGTGGAAGCTTAAAGAAGTGGTGCAAGTTCAGGTGTAGTCCTCGTCACTTGACCGTGGTTCATAATTATGAGTTCTGTCGCCAATAAACCTCGTGTTGTTTCGGAGATAGACTTAACATCAAATCAATCGTTCTTACATTTTAGCAATAAAAAAACTGGATAATCAAATACCATTTAAAGGGATGTAAATATTGAAATGTTTACCTATATTTTGCCTACCAATATAAAAACCAGATTGAAGAAGTATCTTGATTTTAGGAAACCTTGAATGCATAGGGATAGTGGATTGCCTGTTTAGGTGCCAAAATTGTCTTCTGATTATGGCTACAAAATAGGAGATGCCTTTACTTTATGTCAAACAGAAAAGAACGTTTGAGTAAATATTAACGCCACACTATTTAGCTACTCAAGGGCATTTGATGACGGACCTCATAATTTTAAACCATGTTCAAGTGACGAGGACGACACCTAAGCTGGCACCCCTCTCCTAACTTCCGCATCCCACCAACGGGAGAACGTTTATGCTCTCGACAGAATTAATGCGCATCGCTCCCCTACATGGCGGGTTTTCAGCGAAACTGGGCTCAAACTCTTGGCGTTAGAGAAAAACATTACAATATTGATCATAGTTCGAAGACGATGTTGAAAAAATCAGGGTAAGCTGAATAAAAGGAAAAAAAATTATTGATGCTAAAATATATTTTAAGAGAAATTCTTTTAGGTTTGTGAGAGAGAGATTCGAAAAAAAATTATTTTCATTATATAGAGTCTGCGCGGGGGAATGTACAGCACCCACTCACAAAGGAAAACTTTAAAACTTTCAAGTTACGTCCCCGTTATGTCCAAATAGTCTATGAAAGTATTTATATCCCCTGTAGTAAATCATTTTTTTCAGATATGAAGAAACATAATATCTTGGGAAACTCTATCCTTCTCCATGATACCATGTCTTATACTCCACTAGTTTTTATCGCTTCAGATTTGTACTCGAAAGAATTATATGAGAATTATACCTACCTATATCCTCTAAAACAGCCATTGAATCACTTTAAACTGAACTATCACTTAACACTAAAAGAAAACCACCAGGATAAAAAATAATAATATCCTTCTATTGTTTTGTCCGTCCGCATGATTTCATACAGCACTACATACTAATTGCGTAAAAAATCTTGATAAAATGTGTCATTTGGAATTATAAAAAAAATCAAGAAATCTATTGATATTTTGAAAAAAAAAAAGGCTTCTAATTAATGCTTTTCATATCCCTACCCTAATTTAAAGTTTGGGATGGCAGCTTGAGTGTCATCCTCATCACTTAAACAAGGTTCAAAACTATGAGGTTCGTAGTACACCGCTGATGAGAAGATTCAAATTGTGACACTAATTTAAAAAAATCAAACTCAGTTTAAAAAATGTACTCCACACTTTACACATCAGTGAATATTACTTATCATTACCGGAAGTTCAGAGGACCTTCCTATGAACTATTATAATCCATCCATGAGAGAGAGAGTTACATTCATGTCGCACTATAAGCTGCACGAGGGTTATTGGCAACATACCTCGTAATTCTGAACCACGGATAAGAGACGAGGATGACACCTCAGCTGGTAACCCCTCTCCTAACTTTCACACCACACCAATGGGAGGACGTTTGGGCCTCGCCATGTATAACGTGTATCGGCCGCTTTTTCATGGTGGGACTTAAGCGGAAACAGGTTCGAACTCATGACATCTCTGCCAGTAGGCCGTTACCCTAACCGCTAGGCTACCACGTCACAATACCCCATCCCTAGGGATGCACTTGACGATTATCATAAAACTTCAAAATATCACAAATGTATCCTTTGATATATTTTAATGATTCATTGAACCGAAATCTAAATGTTTTTCTTTTTTCAATTCACAAGACCAAAAAATAACAAACATGTTTATCATTAAATAAGTACAGTTAGTTTAAAAACATACAAATTTTTAAGCAACTTATTTTCAGCAAAGTAAAAAACAGTTTAAAAAAATTATAGAATTCCTTTAACCCTTTAAGGTATCCGACGACGTTCGGAACCGTGATTTTAAAAAAGCGCATACATGACTAATTTTAATGATATTTAGTGTGAATTAGATTAGAATACATGTATAAAATTGTTGTAAGGATATTTTGACAAAAAAAATTATTTAAATACAATATTTTGCAAAAAATTAACTTAGAATAACCCTTTATCAAAATGTTTTCCTTTTATAAAAAATGCTTCTAAAATAATGAAATGCTTTGTTTATATAAAGTAAAGATTTTTCCAGAGAGTCTGAACTATGATTTTTGAAAAATGCAGATTATTTTCAGAGTTACATCTAATTGAAATATTTATCGGCTTTTTTTTTGCTGAAATTTCTCCCCTTTGTTGTCGTAAAACATAGATAAACCCACTTTTAAGTTATATTTTTCAAAAACTCTAGTTGAGCCTCTGTACAGAGGTCTGAGCTATATACAGGCAAAATATTATTATAATAGAAGCATTTTCCCCAAAAGGATACTTTTTTTGGAAATTGGTCATTCTATGTTCCTTTTTTGTCAAAATATTGTACTTAAATAATTTTTATTGTAATAATATTCTTAAAACAATTTTATATACATTTTCTAATCTACGTGACACTAAATATTATAAATATTATCCATTTATACACTTTTGCAAAATCACGGTTCGGAACGTAGTTGGATACCTTAACGGGAATAAAGCTAAAATACACTTTTCTGTGATAAAGTTCTTGATAAATGTAATGTTCTAATCCCCTATAAACCTTATTTAGTCACAAAAAATATCTGATTAAGGCTTTTTTTCCTGCGTGGTGGCGAGATGTTACAGCCACTGCGCACTTAGGACATTTAACTTACTTTTCACAGGACAGGATCATATTACTATAAACTTTTTATGAAAAATTGACATTTATGCAATAACTCTTTCTATAACAATTAAATACAAAGTATAAGTGTAATTAAATAATAAAAGAATAAATGTACAACATAGAATACTTACTAAGAATATATATAGAATATTTGGAGTATACAAGGAAATTGGTATATATTCACATTTTATATTTTATTTAATTTTAGTATAAAAGGTTAGAAATAAAGTAATATTTTGAGAATTTAAATTAGTTATTTCATAAATTTGATGAACTATTTACTGTGGAACTTTATAATTTGCAAAAGTTTCTTCCGAGCAGAAAAGCTGTAATGATTTTCGAACCCGAGAATCTTGTACCACATATTGTAAACAAAGTTTGTTTGCATTTCCGACCCCCATCACTCTCGCATGATTCTAAGTATGGAGAGAAGCGAAAATTTCTAGGTCATTTTTCGGTTCAATGCGGGCAGTGGATAGAGCCTCTATCCACATATAAAAGCTTTCCAAAAACCTAAATAAAACCTTTTTTAATTGCAAATTTGCTTAATTCGTTCAGATGAGAGAACAGCATACTTAAGACATGTCGAAATTTTTTTCAAAGATCAGAAATTTTATTCATAGTAATCAAAATACAATTTGTAGATTTACACCAAGAAAAACTGTTGTTAACTACCCATCAGAGAACATGAAATGCAAAAAAAGTTTTAACTCATGTGGATAGACTAAATATCCATCACCCGCTTCGAGAAAAAAATTTTTATATGTGGCCATATGTATTAGCCACTGTCCACTAAAAGGTTAAGAAATGTAATAGAAATAAATAAAAAGTGCTGTGGGCAGCACATGTCGTAAGTATGTTAACTCTGATTCTGAAATGTGTTCAATTAGGGTAATAATTCAGTGAGATAAAGGTAGACAGACAAAAATGTGATCATAGTAAAACTTTATGCGAATACTATTAAATTGACTTAAGAAGCTTAACAACATATCTGTTTCTGTTTGAATTTATGAGAAATGCTTAAGGATGGCAATTTTTTCATGGCTAAGTACTTAGAGGGAAATCACTCGTAAGCAAAATGAATTGGAAGAATTCCAGCAAGGCTCACTAAAAAGTTTTATTCGTCTGTCTGAGGATATTTTCCGTTTTTCTTCATATTCTCAAATGAACTCAGATTTAGTACTTTGTCTGTCTCAAAAAAACCTTTGACTGCCAGTAGTAATGATTTAAAACGTATTATTCCCTCTCCCTCCCAAAAAAAATTATGACAATTATAGCGAAATAGCATAAAAGGTGTTTCAGATGCTCTTAGTAAGAAAATTAAATTTTTTATTTTACTGTCTGTATTGAATATATTTTAAAGGGACCAAATTTTATTCCATTTAAAAAGAATGAATACTCACTAATAACGTTCAAAAATATCAAGTAAAAGTACATTTTATATATATTATAGAATGACTGAAAAAGTGTGTAAAATAAAACATTTGTGAGAGAAACAAATAAAATCAGTTTTCTGAGCAAAATAATCGAGTACTATGTATGTCAGCTAAAGCTATACTCTATTATAGCTATTCTCCTATAGTTATAATCCATTTATAGTTATACTCTTAAACGAGAGACATATATTATTAATGTCCGTGAACATCTCCCTTTGTAATTCTTATTCAATTTCTACTATTAGTTCACATTCTTTCTATACATATTTATATATCTTGTTTAAGTTTTCAGTGATTAATAAAATACTTTTTATTCATCCACTAAAATTCAAATACAATTTTTGAACTTGTAGTGAATGACACTTGATATATATTAATTCAGTTCTTTAAATATTAATTCATTAATTAAATTCAATTAATGAATAAATAGTTACAAATAAAAATAATAGTCCCACATCCTATATAGAAAGGAAAAATAAAATTTCAAGGAAATTAGCTTTCTATTATAACACTTAATGTTGGGACTCTGTCATATGCATATACATATTTATATTAATTGTATTTATTTAATAAAAAATAACTGAAATAAAAATTTTCTTTGTTGACCTAAGTAGGAATTTGTTTATTTTTATATTACTTGTTTTACACTTAAGCATAAGGTGGAATAGTTTGTAATTTAACTTAGATTTAAAATTTTTTATATATTTTGTTTAATATAAAAATTTTTAATGAATAATACATTTTTAATGAATAATCTAAAAAAGTATTGAGAGTTCCTGTGTTTTTATGATTAATTTTATAAAGAGATATATAGGTTTTCCGAACACGAAAACTGTATATTATACTGAAATATATACTCCACCTTAACCCCTATTTAACCCACAATTCTCTTTTCTGATATCATTAATCATAAATAAAAGTATAGAAACGTATTGTTGGGCTAAAAGTTTCTTAAAAGATAACGGTATTTGTACTTCGTTTTTCATATTTATAGGGAGAAGGTAAACGTTTGGAATATTATTTTGAGGAAATATCATCTCAGTACAGTTAATTCTTAAAAATAACGTGTCCATTACTATTTCAATAAATGTATTTTTTTTCGAAAATAAGCACTGGAATAATTCGCGAATTATCTTTTAAAGGAACACATATTCGTTTCCCAACAGAGCCATGCTGAATTTACAAAAGAATTTTGCTGAAATAGCGGATTCCTACGAGCCGCTACAATCCCCAAAGGTTGTATATAATACAAAAATACAGAAAGAAGTGGTTAATCAACAGTTTCAGAGCCTAGAAATTCTCAAGGGACCATTACATTTCTTTTCAACTTATTATTTCCGTTCAAGCTCCGAAATATAAACCTTCTGTGGGAGCTCTAAACTACAAGATAAGATAACTTTATTTTATGTTTCACACAATACATTTTAGACTTTTCCGGATACAATAACGAAAAATGTCAGTTGTTATACGTTGGAAAAGCATAACTTCAGACAAAGTACAGACAGTAGACAAGAATGCATTCTAAAGAGAATTTTTGAAGATGATATAAGTCAATTTTCTCTAATTCCTTTGGGAAGGTTTTAAAAATAGTTTTTTGGCTCGTCTTATGACTTAAAAGTAGTTTATTATTTTAAAAATGCTTGCTTAGATTAAAACAGCTATTCCCTTACATGTTCTTTATTGTTTTCACTATATATATATATATATATATATATATATATATATATATATATATATATTATATTTATATTTATAAATATTCAAAATACATGCATATATAATATATGGTTATCTTAGAAGTATATTTGCCACTTTTTTTTAATTTGAAAAAAAAAATTTTTATTGTTATATTCACCAATATACGGAAAGTATATATATATTCAGTTTTTTCTTTTTTTATAACATTTTAAAGAAATATTCATTCCACACATATTACTTGACGTCTTCTGCTAATTTGAGAAACATTATTCCCCATATATATTTAAAATGTGAATTTACGTCACTAGAAATAGGGATTTAAGTAAAATTAACTCACGTTTGTGTCTTTCTACAAAAAAAGTCCTTGTAAAAAGTTATGTGTTTTTTCAGAAAAATCGAGTTTTTTAAATTATGAAAATAGAATTAAAAAAATATGCTTTTTTTAAATTAAACTTCGCATTCTTTATGACAATCATGATGCCATATCAGTAAGAATTAAAAAATCAGCTTTATTGAAAATATATTTATTTATTAATTTTGATTTAAGTTATTAAGTTAAACTAATTAATTATTGTTTATTCTAATTATATCTTTGATTATATAATATTAAAATAGCGTAGTCTTTTTCTAAAATTTTGGAGTTCTTTTTCTCTTTTTTTTGCAATTTCTCTCTCATTTTTTATTTCACATAATATATATTCGCATAACAGACATTCCATGAAAGTAACAATAAGATTATACGTAGGACTTTCTGAACACACACACACATAGCTATGTTAAAAACAAAGAAACAGCTATTCCACATTTTTTCGTGTTTCCGATATTTGTCCCCAATCGAAGTACCGAGATTATATAGCAACTTTAAAATGCGTTCACTTTGACGAATGAAGGCTACTGTAGAAAACTACAGCTTATCTAAAAATTGTGTGAAGTTTTGTATAGTCTTCTTCAAATAGTTATTAATACAATTTTAGTGTAAATATGTCAAAATACGCACTTTGATGTAAAAAAATGACCAATAAAGAGGGACGTCCGAATAGAATGAAAATCGGTTGACGGGATGGGCATTTGTTTGAAGAGAAACGCTAAAGGAATCTGAATGTTTTATTCAGGAAATAAAGCTCCAATAGCTATAATAATAATGCGTTGGTCTACCTCTAATCCTGATGCCAATTGTTTCTGGATGAATATTGTCACAGTTAGGGGATGTCCTTCAGCAAAATTTCTTGTCATGTACGCATCATTTTGTGAGTTAGATCGATGCAATCCAGAGGTGGTCGGAGACGTCTGCTCATGAGTTCTCAAACGTATGGTATTGGGAATGTACAGTGTAATCTTCACTGTATAAGTCAGTGGTTCCCAAACTTTTTTGACCCATGGACCCCATTTTATAGTCAAGACCTGCCCACGGACTTCCAAGTGAAAAAGCTACATTAATGCAAATTGTTTTGTTGAAGAATATTTATTGAAATCATAACTTTTGTTTAAAGTAAAATTAAAAAGAATAATTATACTTGTGGATGAACTTGATGAGATGTTATGAGTGTATTTATGTGCGGTTCAATGTTTGTGGGTAACAGATGCAAAGACGAGATAGTAGACAACAACATCTGAACAATAACCCATAATGCAGGATATAAAATTGGGATCTGTTTTTGTAACCAGAATTTATGGTATCTTTACTCAAACATTGGTTTAAGTTCCACATTTGTGAATATTTCAATAAGCTATTCCAGCATCAGTGTGGATTCATCTGTGTTTGGGATCTGAGTTTGTTCATGCACAAAAGAGTTCAGCACCTAGTTCGGCATATCCAAATGAATAATGTCTTCAAATCTTTGGTTGAGGTCTGTATGAAGAGCCGTTAGGTGTTGACAGTAAATAAGCAAATCTTCGTCTCTATTTTGTAATTTCGAAACATTTGGAAATTGAGGACACACACATTCTTCGCTTCACAAGTTTTGTTTGTATAGAAAAGGTTTTGCAACAAATGCAGATATTACGCTTTTAGTTTAAATTTAATTGGTGACCTTGTAATGTTAAATTTGACAAATAAATCAATCATATAGGCTTGTCATTTTTTGAGTTAATTAAATTGTGCCGCAAATCATTAGCTTTGCTTTCCAAATTCCAACACTGAATCAAAGGCAGCATAAACTCGATTTAAACATGCACTTTTAGATATATATAACCAATATACTTCTATGTGAAGTAGTAAATGTGACTATAGCCTTTGTTAATTTTAAAACAAAATTGAGCAAATAATCTCTTAGTGAAGGTATTCCTCTTGATTTTATTAACAGATCTAATGACATATAATCTAGTGAACCATACAAACATTCACTAAAAATTTGTTGCAAGTAAATGATGCATATGAATGAAGCAATGTATTGAAAATACATTCTGTACATTGTGTTTTAAGTATGCCAAAAAAGCCTTAGTATCTTCCTACCATTACTGCAGCAACGTCAGTAGCAACATGAATCACATATTAGACGAGTATAGCTTTTAAATCTAGTATCCGTTTCCAAACATTTAGCAAATAACAATTTTTGGCAAAACCTTTCATTTTTTACAAATCTTAAACAAGCTAAAAGTAGTTTTTCGTTTCCTGATAAAGTGGTCTCGTCAAGCAGTATAGAAAATTCAGATATTCTTAAATACTCACATAAAAATTTTTTCTATACTTAGAGCCATTTTTTAATCCTTCTTTGTACTGTATTATTATTCAGGGAAAATCTTTTTATGTCAAAAGCGCGGAGTTTGTACAACATAGTGCGTACTGCCTCACCTCACTTATAGCTGGTTAAATTAGTTCTTCACCAATAGTGTATGGCTTGATTGATTGATTGATTGAATAATATCGTCGCACTGTTCAGCTACACGAGGGCTTTTGGCGACGGACCACGTAATTTGGAACCATGGTCAAGTGACGTGGACGACACCTGAGCTGGCACCCCCTCTCCTAACTACCACACCACACCAACGGGAGGACGTTTCATCTCTCGACAGATTTAACGTGCATCGCTGCCCTACACGGCGGGTCTTTAGTGGTACTGGGCTCGAACTCGTGACAAGGCAAGCCACGATCCGATACCTATACCACTCGGCTACCGCGGCCACCAATAGTGTATGGCAGTGGTTCTCGAAGTTTCACTATTGGCGACCCAATTTTCAATCATAATTTTTATCGCGCCCACCCCCAAAATAATAATACATTGAATGCAATAATAATAAACTTTAGCGCTAAAGCTACAATACGATCATAATTATAAACCGTACAAATTAACAAGATAAGTATTAAATTTTGTATATATTATTTTTAAGTAACATATATATTTATTTATTTATTTTACTTTTTAGTTCGATTCAATATAAAAGCGTGTTTTTTAGTTTGTTTTTAATCTATAATTTATTTTATAATAAGTTTTACTATACACAATAAATTCAGTGAAATCCAGTGAATAATTTAATTAAGAGAAAATATACTTCCCTACTTTCAAGGACTTTTAAATTTTTCTTTGATATTTGAGAAAAAAATCCAATAAAACTAAAGAAAATGTTTGAAATGTGCGTGTCCTTAATAAAGGACATAAGTCATGGACACTTTCCACTAACAGAAACAGGAACGTTATTTTCCAGCAAAACTGTCTTATTTTGTTCACCTTATTGTAGTTTTGCTGTCGTTTGATTGTCTACACATATCATTTTGAATTTTTTCTTTCTTGTGAATTTTTGACAATGTGAAATGCTACATTTATGTCTTCATAGTTTTCTTCATAGAGTTCTTTAGGCAGCATTTGAAAATTTCAATTTAACTCAAACATTTCATGTCTATCGCTTTTCTCATATTTACTTTCACTATCTTGATTCATATGCATATTTCAGCAGGTTCTTCAATTGCTTGATCAGTTTCAACTTCCTTCAATAGAGATCACAGATACCCATTTTCTTATATTCGGCTCATTTACATTTATAAACCATAATAAGTCGTAACACACAGCAATCAAAACCACAAAATTGTTCATGGGCGAAAGTGTAGCATGTTCATATAAAATATTTTTGAACAAAAGTGGTCGCGCAGGGAACTCAAACAAAACTAGTAACTTGATTGTAAAAAACGTTTGCCACTCTCAAAAAAGAGGCATATTTGTGACAAATTCTTTTTTTGTTTCCATAAAGACTCTCTAATAGGAGGTTACTGTCAAGGTCACTGTTAACGAATAAAAAGTTTTCCCAGAATTAAAGATTTCGTGAGACTGGGTTGACACTGCGCCTCATGCGACCGCTCGCATGTTAAAAGTGTATTCAATAAAAAATATCCATGTCAGTTCTAAGAAATTAATTGAGTAAAACGTTTTTCATTATGCATTATATGTTTCAGAATACTCATAAAAATACATCTTGGCCAAATAATCCTTCAAAGTGCTCAATATGCCTATCCATATATCATTAAAATTCATTCACATGGGGAAAAAGCAACTGGAAAATATTATTTACAACTGTCCTAAATGAAAAAGATACGGAGTGAAACAAACCAGTAAGTTTGAAGGTCAAATATATGATAGTCAAAAGTAGCATTTTAGGGGTAAAGAAACGTAATAAAAATATCTCTCACCGTGGGATTACAGCAAAGCAAGCAAAATGTCTTTTCTTATTTGGTTATAGGATCAAAGATAGCTAATAAGCGTTTGAAGTGGAATCTTTTATTTTTGATGATCAACAAATGATATATATAAATAAATTATATCAGTGTAAAGGTGTATTTTTTATTATGCCAGAAAGCATTTTGTATTACTTCATTCCAAAAAATTATTTTTTTATACTTTTTATTTTCAATATGCTCGCACCCCCCTCGCAGGGTTACTGCGCCCACCCCAGGGAGGCGTGCCCAACAGTTTGAGAAACACTGGTGTATTATTTTCCGGACTTTGTAATCAATAAAAGAAATGTTGTAAGAAGCATGCACTCCATTGTCATCTCGCTTAGATGAACAGGTGACAAATCCGTAGTGATAAGTTTTGTCAATATTCATTCACAAAAAGTGTTGCATAACCCTCAGTACTTAGGTAACATGCTGCATTTTAAGCACCTACCTATATTTATATTTTATTCGGAACATAAAAATCGCTACTATTTTATTTCTGGTTATTTAAATTTTCATAACAATAAAAATACTTCACAATTTTATTATTTTATATTAAACCTTGAGTGGACTGACTCCCTGTAGATACCGGGGACCACTAGTTTCCGTATAGACCACTTTGGGGACCACTGGTGTAAATTACAATTCACAATAATAGGTGGGTAAAAATGCATAAAATCAAAGGCATTTTTAGGAATGAAGTAAATTTTCTCTTCGTGTTGATGAAAAGAATTTGAATTGTCAAAAGGGAAGAAAGATTTCTTCTACATTCATTAGGTAAAAATAAATTTTCTCCCTCTCTCTCTTTGTTACTTACATAAAATCAAAACAAACTTAATTTACAAAAATGTCACAATAATATTATCGCTAATGCTTCAGAAAACGCGCTTTCCTCGTTTATCCTAATTATTAATTCAATACGATGACGATAATATAATGTTCTTGATAAATATTAAAATTTCTAAATAATTTACAAAGTAGAATATTTATTAAATAACACGATAGCATTCATAGGATCATCTACGGTTCATCAATATTGCAATTAATGAACACATAGATCGCATAATTAAGGATAATTCAGGAAAATTAAGCTATTGTCTTATTAGAAGCTACACACTGTTCCTGTAAATGGTAATAGATTAGAATAGGAACGTAATTCTCTTATTAAAAGTTGTTATGCGTATCACATAAGTATAATTATAAATATTGGATTCATTTTTACATATATTATACATATATGTTTTAAGAAGGAGTATGTATTAATTAAATAATATTACTTGAATGCGGTATAAATATTATGCAAACTACGCTGACTCATTAGAAATCATCAATTAAGATAGTAATTTTTCTAAAAATGACTTAAAACTCATTTCCTCTTCCAATTTGTAATTCATATGTAAGTCACGCATTATTAATGATCCGATAATTTTAAATATGCTAATCGACATTGAAGGTTCATTTCCACTACGTATATGTACTTATTAAGAGGTGTTTGAATAAATCATGAAATACAGATATCATTTTTCTACGTAAAGAATTATTTCAAAATTAATTATCTACGATATTGGGTGTTTTTTTTCAAGCAAAATGCATGTATTCGAATCTTTACGAAAATAATTTACCACAGGTGAAAAGTGGAGAGTTTTCGTTATCAAAATAATGCATTATGAGTTAGCTCTAATGCTCTCAGTGGTGAGTATTTTTTAATTACCGTAAAATACGGCGTAATATACGCCCCTATACTTTCAACCTGCATTTTTAATTTTAGTTAAATACGCCAAATAACACGCACCCCTTTTTTTCGAAAAAACCTGAAACATACTTGCGTAATTCTCTTATGTTTTGAAATCATTTATTCGAGGTATTCTTCTAAGCTTTAGAAAAAATAGTATACTTCTACAACTATAGCCCTTTAAGTCAGTGCTTCTCAAACTGTGGGGAGCACCAGCATATCGAAAATAAAAGATTAAAAAAATAATTAATTTACTGGAATGAATAAAAACAAAATACTTTCAGACATAATGAAAAATGCACTTTTACTCTGATATAATTTATAGGTGCGAGATATTAAGTCATCAAAAATAAAAACTTCTTCAATACCTAATTAGCTATCTTTGATCCTATAACCAAATAAAAAAACTTTTATTTGATTTGCTGTAATCCCACGATGAGAGATTTTTCATTACGTTTTTTTAAACCTAACATACTACTCTTTCAGAGAAAAAACAGATCCCTGACCTAGAAACGAAAAAATTTAGGAACATAAAAAATTCATCACTGTCATTATTTTTGAAATGCTGCACATTATAGCTGTAATCTGTTTGACCTTCTAAGTTATTGGTACAGTTAGTTTTGACCCCTCTCCTATGTGTTTGTTTCTCATTTAGGGAAGTTGAAAGTATTGTATTTATCTGTTGCGTTTTTTTACATGCAAGAGAGTTTTATGATATTTGGAAAACCTCGAAGAGCACTTTGAAGTATTACTTAGCCAAGACATATTTTTAAGAGTAGTCTCAAACATATAAAGCATAACGAAGAACGATTTCTACAATTTTTTTAGCAGTAACATACATATTATCAAAATGAATACACTTTTTACCCGGAAGTGGTCGCGAGGGACTTATAAATCACGAAATCGTTAATTCTGGCAAAACTGTTTGTTACCAAAGAAAAATTGAAAAGTCCTTGAAAGTAGGTAAATAAACTTTCTCTTAATTATATTATTCACTGGAATCACGATTTGAATCGTGAACAATAAAATAATTATACATAAAAAAAAAGGATTGGGGTGACTCAGTAGCCCCGCTCGACCATATCGAGTGCGCGACTGCTCCCGGGTTAAAACGTGTTGAAGTCTTTTCTTTTTAAATATTAGAAATAATACAATTATTCTTCATCGGAATTTTATATTATTGTTCATTATTTAACATCAATTAGAAATGCTAACTCAGTGAGGCTTAAAATTACAATTCGCTTAAAAATAATTATAATTTGAGCAATCCTTTTAAAAAAATCATTTAACCCTTTTGTAAACATTATCGCGCAGTTGGCTTTACTCTCCTTACAATTCAGCCATTATATCAATAATATTTTATTTTCTTATCAATGAACTCGTGCAAAGAGCTGGCACTTCAGCCGGTATTCTTTTTATGTATCAGTGCAGCCCAATTTTATAACTAATTAATTAATACTAGATTAAGAACAAGTTTAACAAGTGTTAATGACTTCCATGGACTTGTCTTGCAAAGCAAATTTTTTATAAGGAATGCTTATGATTAGAAAATGACTCTCTGAGTCGTTTTTCTATATTTAGCAGATATCTATATTTTGTCTTCTAAGCAGCCACCGCATTTTGCAATATGTTCAATTTAAAAATTAGAAATAATAAAAATAATATAATAATTATCCTATTACTTAATTTTTTTTGCTTAAAAATAGTATACAAAATTTAATATATATGTTATTAATTTGTACGGTTTATAATTAAGATCGCGTATTGTAGCTTTAGCGTCAATTATTATTGCATTCAGTATACTATTACTGTATAAGGGGAGGACGCTATAAAAAAATTGTGATTAAAAAGGGGGCGACAGTATTGAAAGTTTGAGAAGCACTGCTTTAAGTTCAGGGGAAAAAACAGTATTTCGATTTATATACAAGTCTAATTTTGTTGTGGTTCCATACTCATCTGTTTTTTTTTTATTTTTAATGCTCTCATTTTTATACGCGGAAAATAATGCGCACCCGTACATTTCTATCTCATTTTTTGCGATAAAAGTGCACGTTATACGCTGCTGGATTTTATGCTATTACATATAAAAATGGTTTATACAGATTTCATCATTGCTTCACTCGTTTATATTATAGTTGTCTTTTGAGAATGTTTGAGTACGATATATACAGCAAATATTTTATTAGATAAATATTACTACGCAAAAAAATATAAATAATCATATGATATGTCCTCATAAAAATATTTATTTATTTCTCTATATGTAAAAATTTTAGTTGGTTTTTTTTTTAGGTTTTAAGGCTACTAATGTTGTACTTCTTTAATTGAGAATCTGGTTGAAAAACCCTTTATTCACAATTTAGATAACTTTAAAATACTTAGCATACCGAGAATAACTTGTTACAAATAAAAAGTCAATACATGAACACATTTTTAAGCACAATTTTCTGTATTCTTTATTTCTCTTGCTTACACGAGATATCGACTAATCCTTTGTTTATGAGAATCTTTGAAGAATAAAATATTGTCTCGTTAAAGGTTTCTTTAATGCCATCGAAATAAATAAAAGGAATGACAAGGCAATGTTTAAAAGATCTCCGAAAATACACGTATGCCTTTTTGCGAAATTATACTACAAAGCATGTTTCCTTTCCTTCTCAGTTACGAAATGTTCACAGAAAACTTTGATACATCGCAGAACAAAGGGGGAAAAATTCTTAACTTCATAACAAGTCTTTTCAATTGTCTTTTTTTTTCTTCTGTAAAAAAGAAAGAGATGAAGTAAGACTGTTAACAAAAGAAAAGGGAATGTTGTCGGAAATTATTTGAGAGCGGAAACAAGAAAACGACACTCAATAAAAAAGTTTTTGTTTAGAGGAAAACCGTTCGTTAAAACGCGAGTTCGGCCGAAAGATCGTGAAATCTGTCTGAAAATTTTTCTAGGAGATAAAAGTTCCTTTTTTTTAACATTCAAAAGGAGGAACAGAGAGCACCTGAGCTCAAGGTTAGAGGAAAAACCAAAAAATTCAAAAGAAAATGTATCAGTAATATAATACATAAATGCAACTCAATCGTTATTTTTTAATAAATGTCATTCCTAGGGCAATGCGTTTTGAAAAATTGTCTTAAAAACGTACATCAGAGATGTCCTCAAAAGCTGTAGGTATAACAAAAATTAATTAAAATAATAAAAAAAACCTTATACATATTATTTTGTAACAATTTGAAAAAAGAGCCTTTTTGGACCTGAAAAAAGAGCTTTTTTGACCTTAAAAAACAGATTTTGGCTTGTTCTTCTCGATAGAAACGGCACAGAAATATTAACATGTATCAGATTTCTTATTAATTTTGGTAAGATGAAAGTTATCCCCTGATGGAATGATGTTTGAAAACATAACGTACATTCAGATTACAAATTTTCATTTAGTAATATAATACTATATTTAAACTTACTACTTAATTCAATTTAATATAAAACTGCTTCATTTTAAGTTCCATATTTATATACTTGGAATGAAAAGCATGAAGTGGTATCATTCTAAAGGGTGTTTTTTTAGAGGTATAGAACTTTAAATTGCAATAAAACAACGATGTATTATTCGATTGACATGAATTTTTTTATTCGAAAGATAATCTTGTGGCATTACATTTTAAATATGATTTCTGGCATAGGACTGCCACGGCTGGCTCGGATGTCGTCCAATCTGGACGTCCAATTTTCGATGACTTTTTCCAACATTTGTGGCCGTATATCGGCAATAAGACGGCGAATGTTGTCTTCCAAATGGTCAAGCGTTTGTGGCTTATCCGCATAGACCAATGATTTTACATAGCCCCACAAAAATAGTCTAGCGGTGTTAAATCACAAGATCTTGGAGGCCAATTCACAGGTCCAAAACGGGAAATTAGGCGGTCACCAAACGTGTCTTTCAATAAATCGATTGTGGCACGAGCTGTGTGACATATTGCGCCGTCTTGTTGGAACCACAGCTCCTGGACATCATGATTGTTCAATTCAGGAATGAAAAAGTTAGTAATCATGGCTCTATACCGATCACCATTGACTGTAACGTTGTGGCCTTCATCGTTTTTGAAGAAGTACGGACCAATGATTCCACCAGCCCATAAAGCGCACCAAACAGTCAGTTTTTCTGGATGTAACGGTGTATCGACATACACTTGTGGATTAGCTTCACTCCAAATGCGGCAGTTTTGTTGTTGACGTAGCCATACAACCAGAAGTGCGCTTCATCGCTAAACAAAATTCGCTTATGAAAATCGGGAACAACGGCAATCTCGTTTTGTGCCCATTCGACGAATCTACGCCTTGCTTGATGATCGTTTTGATGAATTGCCAAACCAAACTGAGAATAAATCACTTGACAGCTGTTAAATTGGTCTCCATCTTGGAAAGTAATGCCAACTTGAACTTCTATACCTGGAAAAAAACATTCTTTATATTATGCGACATTGAAAATGCTACACTAAAAAGAAACAGGCATAGTGAAAAAACCCGGAAAACAGAGAGAAAAAGCATTGAACAATAGATGATATTAATTTTGAAATTATATTCGTAACACAGAAAGAGAAAGCAACTCCAAGATCAGTAGGTTGTAGGACCACAGAGGACGGTGATCCACAAAGGAAAACATTCAGGTACATAATCAATGAAAGTACTAAATGCGTTCTGAGGTTTAGTTCTCCGTTTCATATCAATCATTTGCCCCGGTTAATCTTTTGAATAAGACGATAGCAGGGCATGCAAGGGGCGACAAATCCCGCCCCATACGTGTTCAATAGGTGGAGGATTAGTGGAGAATGGTGTCTAAGAGAATCATCTGTATATCTTGCAGAGACTATTGATTCATGTGTCATTGTGTGGTAGGTCTTTTCTAGCTGGTAAAGGGCATTGGACATCATCCTCCGAGGGAAAGATAGAGACACTAGCCGCAGCACATAATCCACGTATTGTTGGGCAATTATAGTAGCCTGAATATGAACCAGAGGTGACCTTATGTCGTACGCAATAGTGTCATAGACTATGATGCTATATCAAGAGGTTAGCATTCCATAGATGCCACCGGATTGGACTTGCTAACACTTCAGCCCCATACTTGCCACCAGTGAATATCATTGGACACATTAATGCGTGACTCGTCTAAGAACACGACCCTGCGCCCTACTGTATTCCATACCACTCTAGACTTGCACCATTGTAAACGTAGTTGCTTGTGCAGGGGGCGCAATGACATTATTCTTATCAAACACCGTGGGTGGAGGCCACTAGCACAACCAATGACTCTAGTATACATGGGGACGTCAAGGTTAAAGAACTTGGTGGTAGATAAGTTGATCTTCGTTGGTGGACGTCGCCCTGGCCACGTTGGAACTCCTTAGACTTGCCAAATATTCTCGTTCCTAGGTTGAAATAATAAGAGAAAAGTACTGCATTATAATTATAGAAATTTCATATGATCATACGCATATTTCCTCAAAGCATGGAAGTCTAAGATAAACGATACAAGTTCAAACAAAAAAAAAAGAGTCAATAGGGTGTATGGTCTCTTTTTGCATTAATACAAAATTTCCTATGAATTAAGACTGAAACTGGCGCTTCATACCAGATATTTTTTATAAAGATAAATTCGGTAGATTTGGTTCACCAATGCATCCGTTGTACAGCTCCACTCTCCAGAAATTCGTTAGTTAAATGAGTCTTATTAGGACTCTATAAGGTGTGAAGGTCCCCTTGGACCTCACTTTGAGAACGAGAATAAATTGGAGTCATATAAGAACCAGTAGCCATTTTTATAAATAACTTTCTTTATTTGGTAATCTTTCCCAAATAGAATCAAAGACTTTAAATAACAAATATATCAAGAAATAGCTATATGAGGTTTATAAACAAGGGTATTTCCTTTAAATTAACTTAAATATTTAATGATCCAATTAATTAACAATTAGAATATCGATCACGCAGAGATTACCACGATAAGAGATCCCAGAATTATATTCTATAATGTTCTTATTGAACATTTAACTTTAATCTCGCTCCTAATATAAATCTTTAATGAGACTTCAAATATAAATCAGTATTTACCACACTGAATCTCAAGTCTTCTTGAGATTAAATTATCCAACAAGAAACCTTCAATTATAAATTTAACTTCACTATTATCACTTTCTGCTTCAATATCTCTCTCCTACTGCTCTAACTTTACTATTCCGTTTAACTTAAATACTTTATCTAAACTGGTTAACAAGGAATCCCGTCCTCCTTTTGGAACTGATTGGAAATAAGTAGGGAATTAAATTTCCCTAAAAAAGACGACTCAGAAGGTTAGTGATAAAGTTCCATATAGATTTGTCACAAAGGTTTTATGCGATTGTGTCCTTCTAAATAAATTCTGAGGTTTCTATTTTTTGTTTGATTGATTTAAGAACTTTGCTTCCTGAAGGAATCGTGATTTTTTAATTAGTATATTGCTATTTAAAGATGTCTAAAATAAGAAAGTAGAAGGTTGTGATTTTAAAACGTTTGATAGTGAATTGAAGAATCAGGTGTTGTATATAAATACATTGATTATAGAATATACGAGTCAGATAGGAGTTCACAAATCTAAATATTAATTCGTTTTTGGAGAAGAAGATGACTGAATTTCTTTGGACTGGAGTTTGCACCTGCCTGGTAGTATTTTAAAGTTAAAGGAAAATTCATTTTATTTTGGATAGATTTAGATTGTTAATTTCATTACTATTGCATATTTACTATTGGAATTGAAGGTTGAGATTATATTAGATAAAGGCTGCTGAGTTCTTAAATGTTTATTGATCCTTTATCCCACAGAAGTATACGAACTCCCGTTCGTCTTAAGACTAACATTGCCATCCATATAAATGAAACAGGGCGTAACTACGAGCTATAAAAAAGTTAGCAATAAGAGTATAAATCTGGACTCCTCAGTGAATGAAATGGTCTCCTATTGGTTCCTGCCTCAATATCAAAGCTTTCTGCATCATCAGAAAATGGTTCTTCACTGCACCCGAGTGACACGCAAATAGCAAGTTCTTCTCGCAAACAAAACTGTAGCCTTCTCGAAATAGTAACCCTACAGTTTTGGGGGTTTCTATGATCACACAAAGCTGAGAAGCTGTTGCATTCCTGTTATACCTAGCTATAATGGATAAATATGAATTTTCTTTGCTAAAAACTATCTAACGGCCACTATTGCGTCTCTAGGAAGATTTTACTCGGAATTACTTTCTATGGAAGAAAAGAAAATTTCTTTCTACAAACTTACGAGCTGTTAAAGTTCTTAAAAGTCTTACTTATATTAATTAGAAGAAAATATTCCCCAGTATAAAAAATTGTAATGGAAAACAGTATATAATTGAAGTTTGAGAAAAAAACAAGATTTTACCATTAAAAATTCCAAATTTTTACACCATTAAAAATATTTTGTCTCAATTTTTAAAAGAACAACTTTCACTCTGATGAACATTGCATTGAAACTAGGAGTGTCATCTCAAAATGTTAATAAAATTATTTGTAAAGATTCTAACTGAAGAAAATTATATAAGCCTAAAGTTTTCAAATGCTTTCGTTGAAGAACTTTGAAAAATAAGCTAATTGCAGAAAGCTATATGGAAATTATCAAGCTGAAGATGTATGGAAGTGTGTTGTGGAAATTGAAGTATATAACTTTTTCTTTAATGTAATTATAACCGAAAATGAATGATCCATTTTCTACACTTTTTAAAAAAATCCATTGTAAAAAAATGGTTTCGTCATTTCAAAGGAAGGTTTCACAAATGGCTTGATTACGGATGGAATTTGCAATAACGACAAAATGAAGTTGAAGAAAACTAAAATACTTATAAAGGGCAAACTTTCACAGTTATAAAAAAAATAAGAACTAAAATGTGATCCAAAAACGTTAATTTCATATTGGAAAAACATTTTCGAAAAAGCTGGCAGTGGCGGAACGGAGAATATTAGGGTCCAACTGCAAAGTCAAGTTTTGGGCGCCAACTCGGATTATATTGTACAAAGGATTGTGTTCTGAGCGTCAGTCAGGCTTTGAGCCCTCTAGAATCCTGCTCCTCCCCGCGATGCGAGGGTTGCGAGGATGTACGTTACGTCACTGAAAGCTGGATATGAACATCTCGAGTCATACTGCAATATCATCAGTCACGTATAACAGCAAGCTCATAGCAAAACTGTTTCCATATAGTGCATACTATCTTCTTTATAGTCTTCGTAAATACTTTTGGGGGTATGGAATATTCAATAAAATTACATCTGTAACATATTTTCTAGATAATATTCACGTCTTAAGAAAAATAACTTAAAAATGTTTCCTTTCACTTCATCACAGAATATAAGCACGCTAAACATCTTCAATAAATATTGCCAAATATTTCGTAAGTAATTTATTGGTTATTATTAAATGGATACACCAGGGGACCCTTAAGTCCGTTATCATTTGAAAATTCAATAATTCCCAGAATAATGTAGATAAAGAGGTAAAAATTGACCCACATGCTTGAAATGAATGAAGTTTTATGAAAACAAAAAAATGCAAAAAGTGGCCAACAAATGGCGCTTTATGCAACAAAAGCAATAATTAACATACTTTTTAAGCTATGTTCTTCATAAAAAATGTTCTATACGTAGGCTGTCATTCTATACCAATACCTATAGTTGAAGGAACATTGTTGGTAAGAACACTGTACATCATGGGTGTCCAACTCAAAAGCTAACTTTAGGTGATCCTCAAAACAAATCAGTATTCACAGAAACGTAGGTTTATTTCGAATAATATACTCTAATGAACATAAATAAAAGAATAAGAAAAATTTAACAATTACCTCCTGTGACACCTGACAACTCTTCTTTTTCCTATCTTACTTTCTTTACGCTCTTACTATCTTTCCTATATCGGGAGAAATTTTGGTATTTTCTCTCTATATATATAAATGCATGTTTGTATATACGAGGGTTGGGGCAAAATCCACGGCAACTATTTTTTTTTTTCTTGAAGATACCAGTCCGGTTGGAAAATGTAACGTATGCAGACGAATGTTCAAGGTGTTCACTTCATGTGGGGAGAATGAATAGCACTGAAATATCGCAACACACTAATTTATTACGGTAGTATACAGGGCAATATGGCCTTCATGGTGCAAAAGAATGGCAACACAGTACACGTAAAGTTGATATAACAAACCTGGGCCTATAGACCCTTAATGTAGTCTATGACCCTTTATGTAATCCGGCACGTGTCAAGTCGGTCCGTACACTGACCGGTCGTCCCGAACGTTGCTCATCACTGGTTGACTCACGTCCATGCTGAAACTTTCCTATCCACCGTGCTACTGTACAGTATGGTATGGCATTATTCCCAAGAGCTTCCACTAATTCACTGTGATATACCATTGCATTTCTCTCTCGGAGAATGGCTATTTTGATTTAAGCGCGCTGCTCAACATGGTTATTTCCATCTCGCACGACACTCACCACCTGACTGATTTCACAGACCTCGCCGAGTTACTACAAGCTATCACAGAGCTATATGTTGTTCTGCATGCGCACTATGCCTGCAAAACTTCTACTCGACACATATACGTTTGTGTTCCGTTCACATATCTACATGAAAAAAATGGTTGCCATGACTTATGCCCCAGCCCTCGTATGAAATCGCATCGCACCAACACCGTTCAACCGATCACTATGAAAATTGCCATGTTATGTATTTTTTACGTAGAAGGTTTTTGTGCTATCCTCTTTGTTACAGCTCCCGACTAGGTTGCTCTACAGCACATCAACTTCTGCACCGTCCAATCAATCGCCAAGTTGTCAACATAAGCACAGAAATGACGCCAACTTGGCTCTATCTCCTACATTTCGTGTTTCCATTGAATCGTCATTATAATGAAAGGAGCGGCGTTGCTTGCGAATATTCCAATTTTAACAAAAAATAAATGCAACAGACAGTAATATTAACGTATTTCACATCTATATGTAAATGATTACACTATTTTAAGCGTTCATTACAAAAAATTTGTAACAATGTGTTACTTCTCAAAGATCAGCTTAGGAATGTGTTTTCCAAAATCGACCCATAAGGGATTTACGGGGACGTTTTAAATAAAAACAAAAAAATCCTTTTTATCAGCTATTAGATCTACAGACTTAAAATTTAACACAAAGGGTTTTTTTGTTCAGCTGAGATATGTAAAAACTGTTTTGTTGTTGTTGTTTTTTAATTTGCAATTCATGTAAAAGTAACTCATTAAAAACTTCTTTATCCTTCAATCTGTATTGTTTAATTTTTCAATTCACCCGTGTGAAGACTGGGCATACCAGCTAGTATTATATATTATTGTACGACGATATACTGGCCGGACCGCAAAAATGTCAGTTATGGGCCACGAGTTTGACACCCCTGCTGTACATCATAAATGTAGGTACGGTAAAAAATTGCCTGTCGAGTGTTGTCTCTTAGCAACCCTATTGAGACCGGACAATCGTGGTAGACTTGAGACTTCAGGTAACCTCACAAGCAATAATCACACGGATTAAGGTCTAGGAACCAAGGAGGCCAAGCATAATGAAAGTGGCGGCTCTGCACGCGATCTTCACTAGAGCGCAAGAGATCTTTCACATCCTTCTCATGGCGATAGAATCGTAAAAAGCTTCAGTAACATATTCTCCATTCTGATAGTACGGCTCTCATAACAATGCCTTTTCTGGTAAAGTCAACGTGTCACAAATGCTGGTGCATCTGTTTTTTTTTTCTGACTTCAGCTCAGCTTATATTCAATTTGAATTTGGCATCACTGACGCTTTGCTGTCATCTGTGTCGACTCTTTTTGCCCTTATTTTGATTTTAATAAAACCACCATGCCCCATTTCAAGTACATATGTCAATTTTTACCTCTCTACCTACAATATTCCGGGAATTATTGAATTTTCAAATGTAAGTGGACTTTTGAGTCACCTGGTACATTAAAAAGCTATTTTTTAAAGAGACCCTTTTAACACAGTTTTTTTTTAAATATATAACAAATGAAACGGACTATGAAACTATTGATGGAAATTTACTATTCCATCTATCCCTAACATATAATTCATATAGAAAATGAAAGATCAGTAGTATACAATCTGTAGTATATATATATATAAGTGGGTGTGAATTTAGTAACGATATTATTTAATTATTTTAATAAACATATATTTAAATACATGTGTGTGTGAATTTATTAGTGATTTCTTAATTTTTCTAATAAACATATATTATCTCTAATTTACAATTGTTGTTTATAGCCAAGTAGTAATTTATATTTCTTGCTATGAGTATGATTTAGAAATATTGATCGTAATCCACACAATACTACTAGCATCCATTTATATAAATCCATGCGCCAGTGCTATTAAAATTCTAAACAGACAAAATTATCAATTTGTAGTAAATATAATAAAATAATAATGAAATAATGAAATTATTTCATAAGATACTAATGTGAAATGTTTTAATTTGAAATCTCTTGTGACCTTTAAATGAAAAAATAATTTTTTTAAAATTGTTTTTAACATTACGTACTGCAAACACTTAAGCACCAAGCCCAAGTGTTTTATGAATTCTTTGTTTTTTCCTTTTTAAAACTCTTTCAGTATATTTTAATCACGCGAGTATTTACTTAAAATTTTTACTTTGCATTAAAACTTTTCAAAAGAACTATTACATAGAATATTGTCATGCATGAATAGTAATGTTTTGGTGGTTCTTAAACATCGAGCATTAAATACGTGCACAAAAAATGTGCTATAACCTCGAATACCAGTCTTAAGAGTGCTATAAAATTCAGTATTCACTTATTGTACTTAAGAATGGCGTAAGATGTGGACAGAAACCCTACAAGAAAAAAATGTAAAAAGATTAAAATATGCTACAGCTACGAGGTATTTTATTTTATACGCTTGCTTTAGCATACATTTATGTCTGGAACTGCTGAAATCGGTTCCCTAAATATACATCTTGGGATACATTACAAAATCTTGTAGCTAAACGGCTTAAGAGGGAATATTCAACGTGACGGAATATGGGGTGGATTTAATATATGTGCTGACTACTAAATAAAAAGTGGGCTATTTTGTGAGCGGAAAGAATTTTCTATTCGAAGTTTTGATGAAAGATTTTTGCTCTTGATGGTTGTATAGGGAATAATCTCTTTCAGTCTTATCACGACATCCTAATATTTTTTCAAATAAACTATCATTGTGCGTTTATATTTAAAAGGGAAAGCTCGATAAATGGTAAATCAAAAATTATTAAAATGAGTTTCGTGTATATATATATATTTTGAATAAGATAAAATTAATTCCAAATAGAGGTTTTTGGGGGAAATACTTTAAAATTGAAAATGTCATATTTTGGATTGAGAACTTATTCCGAAAAAAACGATATTAATACATTAACTGCTAATTTCTTTCTTTTTTTTCCTTTTTAATTTCTGGCCGGATAAGTTAAATATGCCCAGAAGGTTACGTAAAAGTATAATTATTTTCAAATTATGTTTTTTTATTGAAAATATTTGATGTTTTTGAAAATATTATATTTATATGTTATAACGAGAGGTGTATGCGTAAAATTTAAAAATCTCCAAACGTTGATCATATCAACTAATAAGTTAAATTAAACAAATAAGGAGGATAGGATCAACCTAACAAAGAAACGGTTTCTTGATCACCAGTGCAATGAAATGAATTCTGAAGACAAATACTGTTATACCTCATCTATTATGGCTAAGAACAAAAAGCTTTCCGTGCCTCTCAAGTGGCCGCGGTAGCCGAGTGGTATAGGTATCGGATCGTGGCTTGTCTTGCCACGAGTTCGTGCCTAGTGCCACTAAAACCCGCCGCGTAGGGCAGCGATGCACGTTAAATCTGTCGAGAGCTGAAACGTCCTCCCGTTGGTGTGGTAGTTAGGAGAGGGGGTGCCAGCTCACACAGGTGTCGTCCACGTCACTTGACCATGGTTCCAAATTACGTGGTCCGTCGCCAAAAGTCCTCGTGTAGAGTTGAAAAGTGCGACGTTAATATTCAATCAATCAATCAATCCGTGCCTCTCAAACTCTATATTACCATCATCAAGCTGTGTAAGTGTAAGTTTTTTTTTGTATTAAGTGTGATATATAAGGGAGATAATATCTTTTATAAATACTTCATTCTACTTAAATCAATTTTTAAAAGTGTGTCTTGTAGGCATGTCATTTTTTCCCCTAAAAAGTATTATTTAGCAGCTGAAGTTTATTAAAGTTAAATAAATTGCTCTAGCTATGTTTTTCCATATTTTCTTTATGTCTTGATAATTTTGTTATATTTATTCACATGATAAATATATTTCTTTCTAATGAGGCTGTGGATGGTATTTACTACTGCGGACCTAGTACACTCCCCGGGAGCTGGTATCACTTTTTAGTGTTAATTGGTTATCAATTGCCACAATGCAATTTTGACGTCTAGATTTTTCTTCAAAGGGAGGCACCTGAGCTCTGACGATGTGAAATTGTACTAGGATTTTAATTTTGCCGACAACACCCAAGCCAAACAGACATTATAGGGCTCTTTAACATGCCGTATATACGACAAGGCACTATTGATTCTTTTGCATCATGAAAATTCACCGACCAAGTAAGCGGGATCAACCGGCCGGGGTTGAATCCGCTAACTTGGGCGTACAAGGCCAGTGCCAAACCAAATCCTCCACCCAGCTGGCTACATTATAAATATACTTCGGGTTATTCTTTATTAGTCTCTCTGATTTGAAGGGAGATGAAGTGACGAGGAGGACACTTTTCTGAACTAGCTTTCATAATACCTTCACCCCACCATGTAAAAACAAGAGAGAACCCTACATTATAGTATATAAAATAACCATTGTTATTCATTGAAATGAATTTTATGAAATCAATTTGTGAAACTGTGTATGTGTCCGAATTCTTCAGTATTAAACTTTCACTTTACCGTCTAGTTATCTTGGGGATTCAATCTCATTTGTAATTTCAGTATATAACAATTATTAAAAAAGAATTAAATTCTCACTATCTGATTTTTTTTTTAAAAAAATAAACATTTTTTCCTAAAATTTATTTTAATTATTATGCATACCTATGATGTGTACACATGCTGTACACATCATAGGTATTATCCGTATTATTTATATCAATAAAATAAAATAAAATTTAGAGCTCTGTAAATGTGCAGTAAATTTCCATCTTTAAAATTTTAGTTAAAAAAGCATCTCATCATGAGTTTTTATTCGAAAAATTCAGAAAGAAAGAACTTAAATATCTCAAGATAAAGTATAAACATTAGTAAAGGCAGTGAAAATAAAAAAAAAAAATAAACATGATATTTCTTTTATAAAAGTTAAATTCTTTATTGTTTCAACCAATAAAATTGTTCTAAATAATTGTTCTCTATTCTGGGCCATTTAGACACGATCGACAAATTATATCTGATTTTAAAGGAAAGAAAGTTATGCGATTCCTACAAAACCATATTAAGAAAATGAAGACGTACAATTTGAAAGATTGAAGACACATCAATATAGCTTTAATTTCAAAATTCAACATTATTGAAATATTTACCTGTTGTAACGCTTTTTTTGAATTTCATATTTTAAAAAATAAGCTTCTTTCTATATTTACAAAAAAAAAAAATATTTTCTTAGTTCTCAAAAACGATAATACTGTTACTTTATATGAATAATATTCACTTTTTAATTTATCATAATGAAACAGAGAATAAACAAACAGATTACTGAAAATCAAAATAATAATTGTGTTTCCACATTTTACTTATCTAAGATTACATATATATATCATGATTTTGAAGACAGAATCAGATTAAAAGTTAGAAAAAGGGACGACCTTTATTCAATCATTTCTACATCTGTTCTGATGCTAAGAGCAGGGAGTAAAAAGGCACGCCACGATATCGGTTAAAATGGATAACACTTGAAAAACATGTGGTAAGTATCGCGGTTTTGAAGAGAGTATTTGAAAGTTAATGCTGACATATGTTGACTATTAAATCTAACGATCTGGAATTAGAGACAACTTTATTGGCTAGGCCATATGTTTGGAAGAAATAAATGGGTGATTAGTTTGATACTTTAAGTTGTGAACTGAGAAAGATGAGTCAAGTGCTAGATAGGGAATTTAATTTTTGTTCTAATTTAATTATCATTACACACACACACATATATACATATATATATTGCCGAGAAATATTTACATTTTGAGTAACTATGATGAATTAGTCTTGGCCAAAAAAATAAAGAAGCTTTATCTTGATCACACATCATTTATTTATGTTGAGCGTCAGGCGAGTTTTCGCGACCCATCGGTCGCGGGTGTGAGAGGGTTCGATGAAGTAACAGACATGATATTAGAATCACTACTTATATATATATATATATTAAACTTTTAACACTAAAGAATGCACTTTAGAAACTATGCCCGAGGAGCAATAAGAGAGAATTATTAATCCAAAATATCAAATATATGGAGGAACTTATCTGGCTTAAGAGGGTCCGGCACATGAATATTTGAAAAATTATCGATATTCACATTTTTATATTTTCTAAAAGATCAAATATTTTTTGTTTAAAATGATATATGATAAGAGGAAATACGAAAATTAGAAGTATTTTTTCTTATTTTTTAAAGGAAGCTACTCCTTGACGCGCATCAAATGAGCTCTTCTAGGAGCACCTGTGTTTCCCCTTGCATAGGTTTCTGATGAGCGCAAATACTCATTATGTTCAAGTGGAAAAATTAGAGTGTATTGGGCAGATCCAAAAATGTATGCGTACACGTATCTTTTGGATGGAAAGTGATGGGAAAAGCCGAAATGGTCGTAACAGACTCCCTGACATTTTAATATAAAAAATTCAAAGATATTATAGTATGTACGGATATTAGAAAAATATCAATGATCTAAACAGCATAAAAACTGCTCTTTGGGTTGTTTATTTTCATTTTCTGTCTTTAACCGGCAGCCTTCAACAGGGACTATGTCCTGCGGATATAAATGCCTGGTGCAAGTTTCAAAAAATAGAAGCTGAATGAAAGGCACTATGATCATAAACACGTATGCACATACCATATACCTTAATGAATTAAATGAAGCCCATTTTTATCGATCTAGATGACCCTTTGTTATTAAAGAAAATGTTTGCATGGAAAGACTCAGAACCGAAATGATTCTCAGTCACTAACACCATAAGGTCATTGAATCCAAGATCTATATTAGCGCAAATAAGAACTCTAAAATTAGGGTTAAGTATGGCTATGCACAGTTCAATATGAGTCATGTAGCAAAATTAATGATCTTAAAACATAGTTTTATTGAACTAAGTTATAACTGTGTGCCTTGCTTACAAAAACTACATACACGTGTGATTCGTGCAGCCCAACGAAAGCATTTGAAATCCCCCAAAAAGGCAAAATTGTTTAAAAAAATATAAATAAATAAATAAATAAGAGGAGTCCTTTGTACGAGCAGAGAGTAAAAATAATGCTTCATATGCTTCTGGAAAATACTAAAAAAGTAAATACTCAAAAAATTACGAATTTTTACTTTAAAGCCTGTTTTCTCAAAATGTAATATTTTTCACTTTGTGTGCCTTTTTTTCAAAAACTACGTATCATATTATCCTCAAATTCTCAGTGAGCAGACTATTAATATGTTTACACATCTTAATGGTGGGAATTAGATATATATAGCATATTTTTTTAGATAAAGCTTTTTTAAACTAAATTTTAGGGAAAAAATTTGGACAATTTTTAAAAAATTCATAATTAATTTAATTTTTAACAAAAAGACAAAACCCTTCTTAAAAGTGTTATTGATAGTACACATAACCAACTGTGAAAATTTTATTGGTGTGAAGTCAGTAGTTTCTGATAAAATTATGCATAAACTTACGCAATTTAACATGGATTTCTATGGACGTGCCAGACCCTCTTTATCTCGTGTACGCTCCGGCTTTCAACTGCTAACTTGTTCAGCCGAAAAGTAAGCGTCTTCCACTATTCCATGGATCCTTCTTTTAGATATAATGCTACGATGTGCAACCACTGGTCGCTAACACTAGACTTTCCTCTTAGGATCAACTCTTAACCATTACTTCGACTAGTCAACGACTGGCACTTAAATAGAAGTTACATTTGCATAAAACCAAATCATTTCCCTGAAAGCGTTTTTTAAACTAATATCACAGTTAAAAAGAGTACTTTTTAAAAGAGAATTATATGAAGCGAGAGAATAGAATCCGTTACATTTATTTGAGCATGCTCCTTGTAAAAATCTCAAAATACAAGAGAGGGAACTATTCAAATATCAGGTTTTTATATATAGGGAAGAACAGGAAAAAATGTATTTTAAAAAAAAGTCACGCGTATAGGCGAGGGAAATAATAAGTTAATTATAGAAATGACAGCATTACTGAGGGAATATTGAAACCCGGTTAATAAGACACGCGCAAGCAATTAATGATCTTGTATTTCTTGGAATCGCCAAATCAAAAATTCAATGTCCAAAGAATCAGTAATAAATATACCAACATAATGTTGGTGATGATTTAGAAAAAGATAAAACGAGATGCATTTCGAAATAGAGCATTCAGTTTTATGATGAGATATTATAAATAAAGAAGGTTCGGATTTTGAGCAGATATTACATTAAGTTATTACATATATACATGGAGAAAGTACTACAAATTAGGATGTTTGTCATAATATGCAGTGTAGATTGTATGGAAATCCCAAGTACGCTTTGCTCCAATACAATCTAATTTTTATTTTTGACAGATAAACAACACACTGCAAATCCTCATTGGTAAACTGATCAGTAACTAAAATCAATCTAGAACGAAAGATACAATGGCAATAGAATGAAATGAAGAGATATCTTCTAAGAAAATTTATTATAGGGGATTGGTCTGTATTTGCGTGACATGAAAATAAAACCAGAAGGACTCCAATGTGTCCAACCCAGCGGGCAATGATTATCCATGGGTCACTTCTTCAAGACTGACCTCAGAATACCATATACCATAAAAAGGCCAAAAAATTGCTACTAGTGTAACCAATACAAAGCAGTCCATTTCCGACGATGGTCAAATTATTGATGAGGCACATGTCAGTGAACCCTTTTTACGTTATGCTATCCTAGAAACATTGAGAGTAAAGGTAAAATTGTCCTTATATGTCAGCATAATTGCTGACATATAAGAACAATTTTCCTAATATGTCTTTTATGTCAGCTTTCAGATTGTCCTTACATGTTCAATCATAAATCCTTACAGATGTCATAACATAAATTACACATGCACAGTTCTTCAAAAAATTTAAAAACATATAAATAATTCGGAATTATTTACAAAAACAAAATTTATTTTAAAGTTCCATCTGTATTTATTACTTATAGTCGCAGTGCACTTTCTTTTATTTAACAGTAAAAAAAACAAATTGAAATGATGGATAATAAAGATACATAAAAAATATGTATTGCTTTTAATTCATGAACATAAAGCATAAGTAAGATATTTTTTTCAATTTACATTAGAAGTTTAAAAACTGCTTGAATAAAATATAAGAAAACTACTTTAAACCTAAGAAAATAAAAACTATTTCTTATTCAAATTAAATATAAATTTATTTTACTTAAAAATTAAATTAATTAGGTTCAACATAATTCAACTTTAATAACTTTAGTCTTTAAAAATTATTATTTTCGTTACAAACAAGAAGAAAAAAAAACATTATTTAGAACATAATTAAATTTGCGAATGCGATTGAAAAATTTACTCTGAATATCTTTTTTTACTCTCTATAAGACTATAAAATAAACTTAAATTAAAAATAAATTTAAACTACTTACAAATCTAAAAAAAGTTCATATGTATTTTAAAGAAGGAAATTGCAAATTCTTATTATTTTAATATATTATTCGCCTTATGAGAGAAATCTATAAGAAATAAGTAACTTTAAAATGATAAAGCATGTTTTCCATCAATGATTTGCTTTAATAAAATTAAAAGCAAGCTTAATTAGGAAATTTCAGCAAGAAGATCAAGAAATTTCATTATTTAACTGCTTCCAATTGTTGTTTTTTATGTTAACCGAAAAAAGGAGATTTTTTAAAACTTTCATTTTCCAGCGAGTCAAATGTTTGATATGTGTTGTTTACTGCATAGAGATTACTGTTTATTTTAATTCGCAAGCTTGATGTTTATACTTCATCTCGATATTATAATGTTATTCAAATCGTACATTATTTTATTCGACAGAAAATCTAACAGAAGCTGACAACTTATTTCCGTTTAAATGCAGAATTATGATATGATTTATTTTATGTTCTTATTAACTTTTTTTTAGGTCAAATGCTTTCTTTTTTTTCAAATGTTTTATTTTATTATAATCAACATTCCCCAAAACATACTTTAATATTTGTATAATCAAACTGCAATTAGTGAAGCTAACTTTAATTTGTAGCTTTGTACAGAAAATTCTTGCATTAAGTGCACTACACAAAACATTTTTTAAAATATGCAAAATTTGCAAAAATGCGCATAAGATTACAATTTTCAAAAGAAAAAAAAAGTGTTTTACTCTATTTTTCCCTTAAAAATTATTTTTTTTTACAAATTCAGTAACAGGTATTTTCCTTGAAAATTCGTAAAAAGGATATGTTAATAGTCCTAAGGTCAAACATCTAAATTTTAAAATAAATAAATGTTCTGAGAATTTTCGTTCAGTTATTAATATTAAACTTGATTTGAGGAAATTTCTTGCGAATAAACATTTTATTTTCGCATTCATCACAAATTGAAACTATATACACAGTGTGTTTCAGTGTTTTTAGACGTATATAATAAATACTACTTTCAACATTATATTTTGGTCAAATATCAGTCGTAAACCTGCATGATGCCATTTAATCGAGCACATTTTAGCAACTATCAGTCTTAATCAATTTATGGAGGTAAAATATTTTATTAGCATAATAACAGAACAAGCAAATTGTGGGATTAAACTTTAATAGTGCATTTTTACAAATTAATACTAAAAGCATGATTTTATAAACTAAACTAAATCCAGAGGTACAACACCCTATAGAGGGCCACCCTATATAGCCGCGATACGCTACTACTCAGCCGCTGGGCTTCATGATTTTATATATAAGTTTAAAATTTTAGATATTTTAGTATTCCTAGACTAAATTTTTCATTCGATCGGCAATTTAACATAATACCGCTTGAATTATAAGTTTTTGAAATGCGACGATTCTCAATATGGAACTTATGTAAAATATAGAATGGAGGTTCGTAATTTTTAGCTCCTTAAGAATCTATTTTAAACATAAGTATATTACAACCAATGTTTAACATGATAGGGAAATTCATCATGAATACACATATAAGTTCATATTAACAACCCCATTTTAAAAATACCGTTGTAAATAGTAAAAAGTACTTAAAAACTAATTACAAAAATAGCCCAATAATTATTGAGAAAGACTAGAATTTAAGGAAGAGAAAAATAATCTATTTGTATACAGCTTCTAGAAATAATTTACTTATAAACAAAGTTCTATGATTAGTGTATTTTGATTTTGTTTCAAGGGACAAAAAAGTATTTTTACATTAAAATTACTATTTTAAACTGAAATCAATACGCGTAACACGTCGTTTTTAAGATATTGATGGGAAACGTTCCTACTTTTAATTAAATATAGAGATAAATGTTAAAAATAAAGATAATTTTTATTGCTCTTGAAATAAAAATATCCGTAATAAAAATAATTTTCATTAAATATAATGCAAATTGTAAAGATTATGATAATGTTTATTGAACATATGTATTATAAAACACCATTAATAAAAATACTTCTATTGAATTAGCGTAAAATGTAAACAATAAAAAAAGGTATAACTTGTGGCAAAATAGTCGTAATTTTTCTTAAAGTAGAAATTTGGAAAGGAAAGTCATCAAACAAGTTAAAGTATCTAAACTTGGATAATTAGTATTAATTAAAGAAAATGGACTGCATTAACGAAATACTTTCGTCAAAAAATCATGTTGAACTTTTTCTAGGATGACCTACTATATGAATTCATTCTACAGAAGAAAGCACACACACACAGTTATTTCTAATAAACTTCGGTAAAAGAATAATTGCTAGCCATGAAGACATGCATTAAAAGTTGCTGGAAATCTTACTGTTTTCGGAGAATCATTTATAGTGTAGAAATAAAATGTTTTAAAATGTTTACCAATTTTTTTTGTCTTTTATTATTTTTCAGAGATATTATGACAAAAGTCCGCAATTAAACTTATTTACCAATTTTCAGAAGGAGACTATTTAACAGAAAATTTGTTGTAGGTTATCATTTAGTTTTTTTGACTTTTTCTGATGTCTTCTTAGGAAAAATGAGACAACTATTATTTAATTGTCCTTAGAGAAAAGTCCGCCTTTTTTATGTTACCTCATCATTTAGCAATATGTATCGCCCTTGTAACAAACGGAAAAAACATCTGTTAAAGCTTAGAGCAAGGTTTTCCTAAGACCACTTGATATTTGTTGGAATACTCTACATAAGGAAATAAGATGTATTTGTACTACAATAAATTCATACTATATCATTATATAGGTTTCAATGCTTTTGATATATGCATATATAAATCTGCCAATTGTATTAATTATTCCAAAGCAATATTTGTCATTTTATTACGCAAGATTAGTATTCTGATTAAACAAATATCTGATGCTGATGGAAAATAAGTTCGTTATATTTTTGCATCTATTAAATGTATGTACTCTTCCCCCCATACCTAAACACTAAAAATTTCCTTTAATTTGGTCGTAATGAAATATTTAGGAGGCAAATAACTTGTAATGTATTTTCAAAAGAAAAATATTGAAAAATACATTTTAAAATGAGAAATAATCAACGATGTCTAAAACATTTCACAAATGTAATTATAATTTAAGTATTACACATCGTTATTAAACATTTTTAAGCAACTGCATAAGTATTTTAAATCAAAGAGCAAAAGAGCTTCTCATAATTTAAAAATTCAATCATTCTACAATTTAAAGATTTGGATTATATAAATCCTATCATTTTTCTCGCGCCCTTTTTTTCTCAATTTGGGCCAAAAGCATACTTTTCATTTGTAATCCTGTCATTCAAATCGCATTTGACTGTGAGTCAAGATTATGAAGCGAATCGTCAATATAGCCAATTTTATTGCAACGTTAATTTAAACTAATTACGTAGTATTACGGAAGTCCTTTCGACAAATTACACCTGTATGTAATGTAATTCTATCATATAGATACAATTTCATTTTCAAATAATTTACTTTGGATTTAGCTGAAATATATGTATATATAATACGTATGCATCAATTTTGGCACAAATGTTGTTAAATAATTCAGTATTATTTTTAATGAATTATCATAAGAAAAGCAATAACAGTTTTCAAAGAAAAAATTAATTTTATTTTTAGAAATATTTTGAGAATTGGAAATTGCGGTGATTATATATATATATATATATATATATATATATATATATATATATATATATATATATATATATTCAATTGAAGCTTATATAATAGTTTTAAATGCAATTTTCAACTATTTGTTTTTACATAATAAAACAAAACAAATACATGAAGATGCAAGATAGTGGGAAATCTTGGAAATACTACAGTTTGACTTATACATTTAAAGTAATGAGATAACATGTAGCATGAGAGTTCAAATAAGTTTCTTAGTGCTCTAAATTTATTCAACTGTTCTTTTTTAAAATAGCAAATTTATTCCGTATCATGCTAAATTTAAAAATAAAAAATAAAATACTTTTGGTGCTTTGAATCGAAGTTCAATTAACACAGTTCTTCTCAAACTTTCAATATTTGCGACCCAATTTTCAGTCCTAGTTTATCCCTGTCCCCAATACAAGAACAATGAACTGAATACAATAATAATGTATTTTGACGTTTAAGCTACAATATAACTTTAATTATAAACAGTACAAATTATCAAATATTAAATGTTGTATATAACAAGCCCACGGGAGTCGTTAGTAATTATTAAAATGGTTTTTAATTTAATATGCATAAATTAACTATCAAATTTATTGTACAGTACTGATACATTTATAAGTATATCATTGTAAATGTGTATTTTATTTTTTAATATGTCAGAACGTAATTTTGCTTTCTTTCAGTAAATTAATAATTATTTCATATCTTTCATTTTCTACTTTTCAAACTGCTCTCACCCCCCTCCGTAGGGTTTCCACGCTCCCTAGGAGAATGAACCCCACAGTTTGAGAACCTCTGAATTAACATTTTCTTGGATGAGTATTGTCTAAGAGTTCAGTTTATAGAAGTCGCATTCTAAAGCAACAAGAGGAGTGATAGCGGCGGACCGCATAATTTTGTACCACATTCAAGCGACGAGCGCGTCCTCTGTGCTAGCACAACTCTCTCTCTCTTAACTATCACACTACGCCAACCTGAGGGTTTTCTGCCTCGGCAGATTTAACATGCATCAGCCTATCTACAGCATTGGTCTTCTCTAACATCGAGACTCGAACTCGTGAACCGACAACACCTGCCCCGAGTTTGTAACCAGGACAAGTCTAAGAGAAAGAGCGAGATATGTTAACACCCTACTATAAATGTGCACGAGAGCTATTAGCAACGGACGTCGTGATTTTGAGCCATGGTCAAGTGACGTGAATGACTTTTAAACTGGCACCTCTTTCTCCTATTTCCCACACCACAACAACGGGGGTACTTAGAGCCTCGACAGATTAGGCGAGCAGAGGCCCCTCTACACGGCATGTTTTCAGTGGCTCTAGATTCGAACTCATGGCACGCCCGACACGAGTCCGTGATCCTTGACCACTAGACAAAAGCGCCCACAAAACCAGTCTAATAGAGTTCACAGTTCTTTTTTTATTGAAATAACCTTAAGTAAGAAAGCAATAGCTTAGTGCTTATGGCATAGTTTTTTTGAAAATAATTATTTATGCAATATCAATTAAAAGGTAATCTAATCATATTTATTTATCCATGTATTTAGAATTACGTCCATAGCAACTTAATTGTAAGGAGAGTTTTTTTTCAGGTATAGAAGTTTAAGTTGGCATTACTTTCCAAGATGGCGACCGATTTAACAACTGTCAAGTGATTTATTCTCAGTTTGGTTTGGCAATTCATCATGAATAGACTCACGCCTGAATAGATTCGTCGAATGGGCCCAAAACGAGATTGCCGTTGTTCCCGATTTTCATAAGCGAATTTTGTTTAGCGATGAAGCGCACTTGTGGTTAAATGGCTACGTCAACAAAAAAAACTGCCGCATTTGGAGTGAAGTTAATCCACAAGTGTATGTCGAAACACCGTTACATCCAGAAAAACTGACTGTTTGGTGCGCTTTATGGGCTGGTGGAATCATTGGTCCGTACTTCTTCAAAAACGATGAAGGCCACAACGTTACAGTCAATGGTGATCGGTATAGAGCCATGATTACTAACTTTTTTATTCCTGAATTGAACAATCATGATGTCCAGGAGCTGTGGTTCCAACAAGATGGCGCAACATGTCACACAGCTCGTGCCACAATCGATTTATTGAAAGACACGTTTGGTGACCGCCTAATTTCACGTTTTGGACCTGTGAATTGGCCTCCAAGATCTTGTGATTTAACACGACTAGACTATTTTCTGTGAGGCTATGTAAAATCATTGGTCTATGCGGATACGCCACAAACGCTTGACCATATAGAAGACAACATTCGCCGTGTTATTGCGGATATACGGCCACAAATGTTGGAAAAAGTCATCGAAAATTGGACGTCCAGATTGGACTACATCCGAGCCAGCCGTGGCAGTCCTACGCCAGAAATCATATTTAAAATGTAATGCCACAAGATTATCTTTCGAATGAAAAAAATTCATGTCAATCGAATAATACATCGTTCTTTTATTGCAATTTAAAATTCTATACCTCTAAAAAACACCCTTTATATTTGGCTTTTTCTATTGCATTAATATAGCAACTTTTTGCTGCATTTTTCAAACATGGTAACTGTCCTCTTCCAAAAAAAGAGGAAATTAAGTTAAATAAAACAAACCAAAGAGAGAGAGGGATTAGGAGAAGAGAGAGAGGAAAAGAAGAGTCAAAATAAATTTTTTTTATATTGTATATGTGAGTACGCTTATCGAAATTATTTTCCCTATTTTCATTAAAATTTAATATTCTGACCTGTTCTGATATTTTTTTTAGTATGAGATGTTCATCAATGAAATATTTATCCTGATGTTTACAAGGACAAAAGAATTAAATTAAATCATTTCATTCTATTCAAATCGGAGTTAAATCCAATTAAGTTACAAACAAGTTGCTGTTGTTATTGTCCAGAAATCAATTTAGTGCCTTGTAAAACGTTTTTTATTTTATTTTAAAATGATAAATTTTCATGACTCTGGCGTATAATAAACTGTTTTATCCTAATTCGCATGCAAATACATTTGTCTAATAATCTTTAAGGAATGTCTTTAACGATCAATTACTTTAATCAAACAAATAAAGAGAACTAGTATGAAAAATTTACATACATAACGCTCTTGTGTTCCAAATTGTATCTTTACTGAGATAGCAAAGTCTTTTAATAGAGTCATAAAAATCCTGCAGCTTCGATGAAAGAGTCGAAATTTTCAATAGTGAATTAATTCCATTCATCGAAGGCATTCCTTATTCTGGCGCAATTTATTATTCATTAGTTATTCGAAGAAACGACAAAATTCTCTTAACACAAAGAAGGAAAAAAATGCACAAACAATACACCACAGAAATGAATCCAATCCAAAATTATAAGATCGAAAAACGCGATTGAGTTGTATTCGCTGCCGAGAATCGAAGATATCTGTCGGAATAACTCATAACGATCCGGAGAAATTAGCATAAATGTAATGAGATTTTACAGGTTTTTATTTATCAGACATTCTCGAACGTCAGAAAATGGAAATGAGGAAATTGTTCCCGTCTACACATTGGCTCCCTTTCCTCTCAGGAATTTAAAAATGCTTTCTAATATTCGTGCGCTTAATAATGTTAGAGCGTGGATCTGCCCAAGAGCTTCAGGCGTATCTCAGGATTGATGCTGATTGAGCTTTGGGACTAGATTATACGCCTGTCAGAGGATTTGAGTAGAATATCTATGAACATTCTGGGCAATTCGTTAAACCCGTCCAAATCGGAGACGTTTGCTCCAATGTCATTAGCTTTTGGATTGACACTTAAACCACGTATGCGTTGCTTTGAAAAGAGGGAAAATAAAGAGATTAACTTCAAATACTGCTTCGTGGGGTATATTTTAAGAAGCCGTCACTTAAATGTTAAGAGTTTTAAACTTTTCATTCATAGATTTATTTTGATGTTTCTTACCATTTTCGGCTCGTGTAATCCTCTCAAATTACATTACTTAAATATATATATATATATATATAACATTCAAATTGCAGAGTTAAACATGAAATCTAGAAAACTTTATCATAAGTAAATAAACATTAATTAATGCTGCACTATAGGACAAAATACATAGGAAGCAGAAATTGGACAGAAGCTAGCAAAACATAGTAACTGAATATTGTTTTTATTATATATTATATATATATATATATATATATATATATATATATATATATATAGTATACCCCTGGAGTTATAGGCATTATTTGTTCTATTACTAATTTGTAGATGTAAATGTAAATTACATAATGGAGTACGCTTATTGATTTTGATACACATTTATTTGACGTAGAATAACATTTAACTTAAACAACAAACATACTCACACGCAACACAGAACGAAAGACGATGTACAAAAATTTAACATAATATTATTCATACAAGTAGCGACCAGCCAGGTGGTAAGGTATGATTAATTTATTTTGATGAGGAGTTGATATGTTTTTGAAGTCTTGAATTGTTGAGGCATGTTCTTGGAGACAGTTACTTAATTTTTATTTTATATTTAGATCTTAAGGTTTTAAGCTAAAAACACACATAAAGCAGCATTTATTTACAAACACAAAGAGAGACGAACTACATGACGAGGACAAGAAGCAGGCGAATTTTCCCTGGAAACGGAAACTTTTATATGAAGAGGCAATCGGAAGTTCCAAAATTCCCATGACCTCCGTGGACAAACCTTGTGATTGGTGAAAAGACATCGTACGAGGATGTTGTATGTAACCTTAATCTAATACGATGAGCTTTTAACTTTTAAGAGAAAGTCATGATTTTTCCCGTTAGGCGGGTAAACTGCCTAACTATATATACGCGAGTCCTGAAGGGTCAGGACTATTACAAATAAAAAAGTTGTTCAAGATGAAATGAAAGTGATTTATTACATAAATATTTGTATGCGTATCCGTATCTGTGTTTGTTTGAGATAAGAGTCATAGTAAATTTTTTAGAAACTATCCCACAAAAAGCATTCAAACATTCATTTATTAATAGAAAGAAAATATTTGAAAAATGGGTAAATATAAATAAATACAGATGATAAATATGTAAATATATGTTACTAAGGCCACCTTAACGGCATGTACCAGATCGAAGCCCACGAAAATCATCATCGCAAAGGGCTAGACTGTACGTCTGTCGTTAGCCGTAGTCTTAAACACCATGCAAGTGACAGTAAGATTTGGCTCGTTTTAGACCCCAATTTTGAAAGAAAACGCCCTGGGGGCCGAATCTCCCCCCTCTCTTCCCCTAACCTCACGAGATGACTTGCGGCTCGCGAAGTATATTTAGAGTACCCCAATACCCCCAAGGCATTCTTCATTTACAAATATCCATAAATTCTCCGGAATTCAAATCCATGTTCTACGACACAGGTGTGTCAGCTTCACTAACCACTATACCGGAAGGGCAGCAAATGTAAATAAATACAATACTTTATATTTCTTTATATGTATATATATATATATATATATATATATATTATATTATATATATATATTATATATATATTATATATATATTATATATATAATATATTATATATATATATATATATATATATTATATTATATATATATATATATATATATATATATATATATATATATATATATTATATATATATTATATATATATATTATATTATATATATTATATATATATATATATTATATATATATATTATATTATATATATATTATATATATATATATATTATATATATATTATATTATATATATTATATATATATATATATATATATTATATATATATATTATATATATATATACACTGCTGGACAATTGCTAAGGACGGATCACAAATTGCTATGTAGCATAACATTAAGCGATACATGAGGCCTAGTAGGATAAAATATAGTTGCCACACAGTTCAGACATTAGAATAAAGAATATTTATTGTTCTGGAAAGTACAAAAGCTGTGAAACATCTGAAAGAAAAAAAATGTTCATTTGATCTGCGTACGGAGAAATGGAACAATGCATCTAAAAGTCAGCAGGCACCTTAAAGAAAGGTGTCAGTACTGGATATGTCCACCGTGGAGTGTGATGCAACATTCCACACGTCGTACCATACTTTGCACAACATTATCCAGCAGCTGTTGAGGCAATTTATCCCATTCCTCTGTGAGTGCACGGATGAGGGTGTTTTTGTTTGTCGGAGGATAGTTTCGACCAGCAACTTGCCTCCCCAAAGCATCCCACACATTTTCAATTGGGATTAGATCTGGAGAACGCGCTGGCCATACGAGACGTTGAATACCCTCGCTGTCTAGACAATCCTGAACAGCGAGTGTTCGATGACATGTTGCGTTGTCGTCCATAAAAACAAATTTATCACCGACAGAACCACGGAAAAGACGAACATGAGGAAGTAGAACTTCATCAATGTATCGTTGGCCCGTCATAGTTCCATTCGCAACCACATGTAGGCGCGTGGGGCCATTGATCATGATGCCGGCCCACACCATGATACTGCATGTCGGATATCGATCCTTTTCCTGAATATTTTCTGGACGATAAGCAGTACCACTCTCGCGCCAGATCAGTTGGCGTCTACAATCCGATGACAGACTGAACCTACTCTCATCTGAGAATAGTACGCATACCCAGTCCTGTTCAGTCCAATTGTGATGCTCACGACACCATTGCAAACGGGCAGTACGGTGCTGTCTGGTCAATGGGACACACACAACAGGTCTGCGTGCGTATAGTCCCCCTCCCCTCAGACGTCTGGCAACAGTTTTTCGGGAGATCTGCTTTCCTGAGGCAGCAAGAAACTGATTTACCACCTGCTGAGCTGTGGTGCGCTTGTTTCGTTTTGCTGATAGGACGATATATCTGTCTTCTGCAGGCGTCGTACTTCTAACACGACCTCCCCCGTGCCGTCTACTACACATTCCAGTAGTTTTAAATGACTTCCACAGCCGTGAAGCAACGCTGTGAGCGATGTCGAACTCCCTGGCAACATCTGTTATTTTTCGCCCTTCTTCGATCTTTCCAATAATTCGGCCACGCATAAAATCATCTATGTGATGTCGGGAAGACATGCCAAAAATTTTAAGTTCGTCTATTAAATCTTTCCTGTAAAACTTTGACTTGAAACAACAACTATCCACACGCGTCAAAACCTTTAAAGCTCTTATGAACGAACAAACAAAGTATTATATATATATATATATATATATATATATATATATATATAATATTTTTTGTTTGTTCGTTACTTTTAATTATTCATAGCAGTAAAATGTTGTTGAATGATTTTTAAGGTATTGAAGATCAACAATTCCTTTTCATTGTATAGTAAAAAAATCATTCCTTTATTACTCAGAGCCCATAAACAATCTATATTTATGTTGAACCTGCTTAAAAATAAATACTTAAACATCTCTTATAAATTATATCCCACTGTGGGATTTGAATCTATTTGGATTACTCGTTGAAGTGCATCTGTATTCAATATATATATTTTTTTTTCATATTAATATAAATTCTAAGCAAACTATTTTAGATACTGATAAAAATAATTCAATGTTTTCTCAGCATTTTACTTAACTTCTAAATTTTCAATAATTCAAACATTTTATGTTTGATTTCATCTCAAGTGATTTTCAAACATTGTAATTACTATTCTTTCAATACTGCTTTAACTCATAAGCGGATGAAGTATTATCAATTGTTTAAGATAATTTTATACACCGGTTTTATTTATGAAACTTCAATTTTTCTTTTAAAGAACTGCATGAGAAAGATTTTTAACATTTGTATTGAATAAAAACGTTAACCATAGTCATATTTTAAAAATGAATTAATAGTTTAAGAAAATTTAAAGAGATGAAAAGAAATGGTCACATGGGTAGATTATTTCATATGGTGTAAAGATCACCTATTTTAAAGCGTAAAAATGCTATGAGTTAAAAGTGGAGGAAAAAGATAAAACTTTTAATTTATTTGAACTAAGATCTAAAATTATTTAGCAAGAGTTTTATAATTTCTCTAAAAAATATTTTATTCCACGACTAAAAGAGCTCTTTCTTATCAAAACATCAACTAAATATATATACACACACACAGTTCTTCTCAGATAACATTTAAATTTTATAAAGAAACTTTTATCTGTTAAATTGGTATTACTAGGTTTTTAAATAAATATAATATAAGAATTTCGATCCAAATTCCAGCAATGAACAGCAGAGATTAAATATGAATTACGTTTTGTTACAATGAATATGACGATAATAAGATTAATTGTGCGTAAAATGGTAAGTTTTCGCTTGACTGGCAATGCCCGGGATACATCAATTATGCTTTAATGCGATAGATATCACAACTAATAAAGTTTAATGTGGGATGAGGAAAATAATTTTTCCTTTAAATATGCTTTCAGTGTTAATGTTTAATTAAAAAAAATTTCGATACATATATACTCAGCAATAAACGATAATTTTTCGGAATACAAGAGTTTTAATGCAGTAAACATTATTGGAAACCAACAATTAATTCATCAGTAAATTCAAATTTACTACTTTAATTGTATTAAAAATTGTAAAATATATGTAATCCTAATAAAAATCTATTGTATTATTACTCTTATCATATTTCAGAAACTTTTAAAATAATATCTAAACATACAGATACCAATTTCAGTGCTAAAAACATTTTTGGGCGATTTAAAAGGGAATACATAATTTTTATAAAATTGTTTAATAGATAGAGAATAATAAAAAAAATTGTGTGGATAGTAGTATAAGATAATAATAACAACCTAAAAAAATCATATTTATTTACCATAAAGTACAACTAATGAAGTGTGAATTACAAAATCTACTCAATTGGTTTACTACAGCGTTTCTCAAACTTTGGTGAGCGAACATATCGAAAAGTTGAAAACAAAATATTATTTAAAAACAATTATTGATTTACCACAAGGAAGCATAACAAAATGCTCTCTGACATCATAAAATAAAGAATACACATTTACGCTGTGTGATATAATACTCTTATAAATGTATCAATACTGCGCAATGTATTTTATAATTAATTTAACAATATTAAGTTAAGAACAAGTTTAATAATTATCATTGACTCCAAGGGCTTGTCGTATATACAATTACATTCAAAATTTAACACATCTTAATAATTTGTATGGTTTAATTAAAGTCCTATTGTAGGTTTAGCGTCAAAGTATATTATTACTGAATTCAATACATTGTTATTGTACGGAGGAGGAAGACAAATTAGGATTGAAAATTGGGTAGCACACAAATATTGAAAGCTTGAGAGACACTGATTCCGAAGTTTTAATGTAATCACCATATTTTTGTCATGCAAACTACATAGATGTGGAGCTCTTATTTAGTTTTTGAAACTTTTTACTATATTTTAACCCTTTATCTACAGCATTATGATTTACTGCCGTTTTTTTTTGTGTGCAATATTTTTTTTTTGATTCACTACATTGAAAATTAAGGGTTACTATAAACAAAATACTCAACTTTAGTAAATGTAATCCGTTAGAGCTAATTAAGTAATTAAATGTATCCAACTGTAAAATTAATTATTTACACTGTCCGCTTAAAATAAATAGTCAAATCATTTTCTAATGTCTTCATTAACATACAAAAAATAAGACATTTACCTTTTGATATTAACTATTTTTTTGGAACATAAGTGACAATCTTCGTAATGCGCTAAAAACGATATCAACTGAAAACGCAATTTATGTTATGAAACTATTTGCCTTTCCCGCTAAAATACTCATCATAGAACCCGTGCTGCCATATATCTTGGAAGAGTAGATTTAAAAAAAATTTCCTGCTAAGTATCGTCAGAGTATTCGTAAAAATGGTTACTCTATGTAATTTTAAAGCGAGTGATACTTATAAGTACCGTCGATGGATAAAGGGCTAAACACTGTGGTTAGTTTCACAGTTTATTGACGTTTCATTTTGAAGATATACGAAAGCTATTCACAAAAGACTCAGTAAGTGTTAATTACTTTCAAATTATGAGGACGACACCTAAGCTACCACTCTATTCTCCAATATTCCATACCACACCAGCAGATAGACTGACCCTAGACAGATTTAGTGCTATTTAGTCCCTGTACATGGCATCTTTAGTGCCACTAGTACTTGAATTCACTATTCGACAGAAATAACGCCGATCACGAATTCGCAACCGTGAATATTGAGTTTTAAAAGTACAGTAGGACTATCCCAGTTTATGCACACAAAAGTCAGTTTTGTATATACGTTTTTAAATGGTCCAAATAGATGTGAAAGATATATATGTAAAACAAAGGATGTTGCACATTTAATTACAAACTGATAAAATTAAAACATAAAAAATGTTATAGTCTCATTAAAAAGTTTAAAATGAATTATATTGTGTAAAATGCGATTTCCAGTTTTATTTTGAACAATTGCTGTAATGATCTTCTATTGTGTTCATTAAGTTTTATACAAGTAGGTTTGTTTCGATACTCTTAACATAAAAGGATGAGGAATATAATGAGAATTAATTTATACAAACATTTTGACAAACACACAAATATTTCATTAACTAGAGCCTTATTAGTTTTAAGGAGACATGGTACGATTTAAGCAAAAATTTTTAATTTAAGGATTTTCAAAAATTTTTTGGTTGCCTCTGGTTTACTAATAACCAATTGCTTATACTCATTATGCTAATTTACCGTCATAACTATACTCGAATTTTAAGACAATCCTCATGGGTTTATTTTCCAGACAACTATCGTTTTAAAATGTTTTCAGATTTTCCCAGTTACTTTTTTTTACACACTGATCGACGACTGTGACCTTAATGCACCATACCGTGTGTTTTGTAAATACATAAACGTAAACACATCAGTATTCAAAGCAGTTATTGGAAAGTCTCCCAACTCCACTCCGATCGGCAGGTAAGAAGAATGAGTTTTATTTATTTCTCTCACGGATGAAGAATGAAAATAGAAAGAAAAATAAGAGTTGCTGCAACAAAATTCAAGCAAAATATGAAACTATCGGCGTAACTCATTTATCGAAGTAAAAGGAAGGTACAACCTTGCAGAGTAGATGAGATTTCGGATGGATACTGAGAGAATAAGGGTGATGAAAGCACAAAAAAGAAAGATAAACAAAAGGAGGAATTATAGAAAGGAGGGAATAGCTGAAGGTGTTTCAGTGGGGGAGGGAGGAGAAAGAAAGGGAAATTGTAACAAGAGAGTTGGAAATGGAGTGCTAATGTAAAGCGCAGGAAAAAAAGGAAAAGTAAATTAAGCTCAGTTTGATGGCCGTGCTCCTTTCTTCGCATCCATACACCTAATGAGGTTTGTATTGAGGAAATGTACACGCGTCTGCTGTGTAAATAAAACTGAAAATTTGTTTCTTTTTTATTGAGTTGAAGGGTAATGTTTAGGACGTGCTCCATTTGCTTGCTTAGCATTAACATTTCAAGCGTTTATAGCGAGATAATTCTCAATTTAACGAAGGTGAACAAAAATATGATGAACAGAAGTCTAATCTAAATAGTAAAATAAAATAGAAAATAAGCAGTGCTTTATCAGATTTTGTTTTGAATCGAATATTTCGTTCTATAAGTTGCGTGAGATATGAAAAGTTGTACCTCAACTGTAAACTTGTCGCAATTCGGATGTCACAGATGTAGGAGGGTTCGGAGAAGAAGCAGACATGATCTTAAAAACAGATAAGTTTATTTTTATATCTAAAACTTTATGATTGATATACAACCTTATTGCCTAACCTTGAGAGCAATCTTAAATATTAGTCATTAATCTAATTTATAAGATTATTCAAAATGAAAACTGAAGTCGGAGCTCCTTATACCAGTTCTTCTCGAACCACGATAGCTCGGTGCAGCTCAAATGATATCCCCTTCAACAAAGGTGAATTCCAAGATGTGAAAATTAATTTCAGGCTGTGTGACTTCCCATTCGCATCTCACTCTCCATTATTCCTAGATTTCACGATTAACCTCACCCCCCTAATGTAAATTATTAAAAAGTAATTTACATTAGCATAAAATCAAGAGATCTCTACCGAAAGTGATTTTTAGATTAAAATCACAGTTAAAGAATAGTTTCTTCAAGAGGATTAGTTAAAGAACCAGGAATATAGAACCCGTTACAAACTATTTTAACACATGGTTTGTTGACTACAGTAGCCAAGTGGCCAAGGTCGCAAACTTGCTGCCAGGGTCATCTGTCGCTTAGGGGATTCGAGTTCAGAAATCACTGAATATCCGCCGTGTAGAGCAATGGTCAAATAGTACCGAGCCGCTCAAGGAACATTAAATTATTACCATTCCATTTACTGTGTTGCATTTCTCTCGAGGTTGTGCGACTTTTTACAGAAATCACTTTATATTCCAGGTTAAATCACATTATATTCATTTTTTGAGTAACTATTTTTATTCTGAGAGTATGTTTAAATTTAAATAAACTTAAACTATTAAATCAAAACAGTCTAAAATATAAACAATCAACGTACCCCCTCAGCGGGTCGTGGTAAAATTACCAAACGTTGACCAGTCAGCGGTGATAAAAAAGGTTGAGGAGCACACTAGTGTAGAGGGCCTGATGTACGTTAAATCTGTTGAGGCTAAGTCATCGTATTTGTGTGATGTGAAGAGGTATTACCAAGGTTTAAAATTACAAAAACGTTGTCAATAGCTACTGTGCAGCTTTTAAATATAACGTTGATAAAAAAATCCAATCCAATCACCTGATTTGGTTTGATTATGATAAGGCATCATAGTCACCTGATAATCTATTGCAATGGTACAGTATAATATAAAAAAATGGTAAAACATCAGAGGAATTAACTAACTGTTTTTATTAAGTCTAGGAAATCGGTATAAAATATTGTGAACATATTAATTATTTTAACCTGTTTTAATTAAATTTAATAATGCAACTTTTTAACTTATTACCTTTCGGGTAGTAATACAATTTCGCTCTAAATTCATCAAGCTTGTATGAAATTACATAGAGTGAGTGAGAGTTTGTTTATTTAGAAATAACTTTAGCTTTGTAAAAAATCTTTTAAGAGGAATATTTCTAAGAATTTTTAAGCGTGTGGAAAGGTCACATTTAATAATTAAGAAAATTAATTTTTGAGGTAAGACGGACAAGGAACTGTTCACGTAAAAACCATAAAATGTCAACCAATCTAAAGTTTAACCGTAAAAATGGACAGTTTTATGTTTAGTGCATTTAGCCCTTTAAGGAGTATACAATTTAGTTTTACATAATAAACAACGATGTTACAAAAATTTGATATGCAAGTAAAACATACGGGAGAAAAATGTAAAAGCTTCTTAATCTTCTTGAAATTTATACCGGGTCATTCATGGCTTGATCAAAAAGTTGTATTTGGGAAAAGGTTAAATCTTGATGAAAAGGTTTCACTGGTTCAATAGGCTAAACTAAAAGGTTTTCTCATATTCTAAATAATTCATATAATTTCCATTTTTTGTATTCCTGAAATTCGGAAGTCTCTTACTTTAATTGCAAACTTAAATACTGAAAAATGTGTTCTTAAATTAAAACAATTGTAGCTTTACTGTTAAAAAAAGAAGAAATTGAATGAAACTCAATAAATTACTTTATTGGATGTAATGAATTGCTGCGAATCTATTTTTTTATTAAAATTCGACAGCATGTAAAATTAACTTTTTCAAGAGACAAGTAAATACCTTGAATATTTGTTGAAAGCAAATAAAATAAAATATTTCATGACTGAAAAAGAATCAAAATGGAATAAAATAAATTAGAAAATAGATACGAAAATGATTCAAATTAGCACACACAAATGGTGAAAAACAGTTTGAGAAGAGAAAAATTAAAATGTGTTTCATCATTTACTAAAACTGTATTTCTTTTTATCGCAGTAAAATTATTGTAGGTGCGAATATTTAATATATATCTAAAACTTAATGATTCGGAAGAAATAAGAAATTTAATACTTTAGAATTTCTGAGATAATGAGATTTTTCCTGCTTCTAATTTTGTATTTAGCTCAATATTCTATTAAAGTATTGTTTACCTAAGCTGAAGAAAAGATGTTAATAAAATTATCTAATAAAAAAATTCTTCCAGAAGAGATGAAATTGGAATAAGTGATCAAAAGTAAGTATTTCTTATTCCATTCAATTAAGGAAATTTAAAAAAACTATTGAGAGAGAGAATTAGCTCATTTCTTTTTATATTAATTTTCCCGATATAAATTTAAATTGTTGCATGTTTGGCAAATAATCTTTTGATAAACACATGTATTGAAATATTTGGAATCAATCTACTTAAAACATTTTTAATTCTCTTAAAAAATTTCTTGGAAAAATTTCATTTTTGAAAACTCAGCAAACTATTTCAGAATGTAATTTTTCCTCTTTTTAATATTTAGTCTTCTGCACATTCTGATTCTTGCTTGCATCAGAAAATGGTTCAGTTGTAAAGTTTTTCTGTATTTTTCTTAAGAGTTATTCATATTATTTTTTTATTTTCTTAAAGCGTTATGGCGATAAGTAGTAAGTTCCCAGATGATTTTTAAAGTAATTTTTTAGTTCATCTGGCTTATCTTTCTTCCATACATTTCTTTGCTTATGCTTTCAGCTACTTTCTCATGGGATTTAGAGAATTTATTTCTCTGCTATCCTCGTAAAATCCATTAACGATTAAATCCCTTGAATGTTGATATTTCTTTGTTTTTATCAGTATATGGTGATGTCTAATAGAATTTGTACATGTCATTTATAGACTCCATCCAGATGCTACTGAAATAGTGATAAATAGGATTACTTAATCCGGGTCTTGCCCATACTGAAACGATCACGGATTGGCTAAATTTATATAGTACAAGATGCAAACTTAAATCTATTGAATAAAAGAAAGAACAGAATTAATCTCATTATTTATTTTGTTTGTTACAATACAATAATATTTAATTAACAACGTGTTAAAATATTTTCAAGGATAGAGCAATTTAGGAGATTCTTTATAAAAAAAAATTGTTTTAGTTTATTTTGTATTCTTATTCAAAATGTTTCTCTTTTAAAAACTCATTACACTAGTTATAAACTAAGTTTACAACTATTTGTGAATCACATGTATTTCATTAATACAAATAAATTGTTCGAACACATTTTTCACTTTAAAGGAACAAAAATGTGTTTCACTAAAATTTGAGTAAAATTCTTTAAAGGATATGGTCTAAAGAATATGACCAAAACTAAAGCTTATAATAAAAATAGAACATTATTCTTATCGCAATTACTACTCGATTTTACCTCTAGAAAGGGAAGAGAGAAGGCGAAAGAAATCGATGTATATGTATGGATTAAAACTCCCGTGCGAAGCATCACGTACAAGCAATACCTAAATATCGATATAAATCTATTAACTCATCAGAATGATATTGAAGCCTGTTTATGCCTCCATTTCTTTCAAAGAGAATCTGTGAATTGTGAAGTACAAGAATGAAATTTTGAAACCCTGTTTACATGTTTACAAGTTCATAGTTAGCTCTCATTCCGTTTGTTATACGACAGTATCATCCATATAAAGCTCATGTGAGGGATGAAATTTCTGGAAAATAAGGATGTTCGATGGATGGCGTTGTCTTCCAGACCTCAAGAACTAAACCCTTCAGAGTATATTCGGAATTCTTTCTGGAGGTCAATTACAACTTTTCTTCTTATTCCTAGAAACATCCAGGATCTGAAAATAGTATTGCTAGAGCAGTGAGACTGATTTATTGCATGAATTCCTGTTAAGAAAGAGGTATATATGACTGTACGAAAGAGGATCCATACTCTATATTAATCTATTCTTTTGTTATATTTTGCAGTTTCTTTTTCAGATGTTTTGCGTGGATGAGTCATAAATACTATTAGGCGTGTGCGCCATGTAACTGTATCATATCAACTGATGAAGACAAACTTAAGTTCGTTAAAATCTGTTCAGTTTTTCTGGAAATAACCAACCAATTGAGAAAACTCTTTTAACGTTTGGCACCAGTGTGTTAAAATTAAATCGCTTCTATTAGAAAGTATTTGATTTTTGTCGTTGAACTAATTTCTTATTTAATCTTGACGATTAGTGCCAATATATTGGTTAGCGACTTGAGTATTAATGTAAATTACTACCGCTTGCCTTAAGGTACATAAGTGGTATGGTGTATAGTGCATTATTATTAGAATATTTGTGAGGTATCATTATCATAAATAAATACTCTGACGAAATGCTATGATCTATTTGAAAATTATCTTACTTAACATGATATTTCGCCCACATTCGGGGGCCACAAATGGTCATGGTCATGGTCACGGACTCGTGATTGGTTAGTCATGAGTTAAGAGCTTAGTGCCATTATATACTCGTCGTATATAGATGATGATGCATGTTACATCTATGAGGCTGAGTACTCACGTTGGTGTGGTGTGAAGGTTAAGAAGGTGAGAGCAGCTCTGGTACCGTCCTCGTCGCTTGACCATATCTCAAAATTACGAAGTCTCTCGCCAATAGACTTGTGTTGCTTTATATTACGACTTTAATAATCGCTCACACATTCACCTAGATTCGATTGTCCATGCAGTATATTTTCATATTTCCATGGTGTATCATGATGAAGACCTGAAAATTGATCGTCATATTAGGTACTTCATTTATCGAATACATTTGGTATTCAGTGTGTAAGATAATTTTCTTTCCCTAACTACTAAGTTGAATAATATTTATCAAGAAATTTCCTCTTGATGTTTCTTTTTTTTATTTCTTAAAGTACATCAAATACTTTAAAGATTACTCAGATTTAATTCTCCATGGATATTAGAGATGCTATACCTCTGTGTAAGGGAAAGTTCTGTCGTTTTTTTCCCCTGAAGGAAATACATTTTGTTTCTTTTTTTGTTAAAAATTTAATCTAAAATATAATTTCTTGTGTTAGTTACAACTGTCTGACAGCGTTCTAGCCTCTTATCTAACACCCTGGAAAAGAATTGTTCAGCTTTTGGAGACAATGTATTATTCTCCTACCCCATTTGGACACCCTCGTAATTTATATATTTATTTTCATCGAGAAAGTTCGACAGTGACCTGAACAGATGATAGATGGTGCAATATGAGGAGTATCTGCTGGCCGATGTAAAGTTTGTGACGCTTTATCCGCATCCTACTTACTAATAAATCCACATGGGGAATCTTTGGGGTCCTTAAAAACTATTTTATTAAAACACTCCCTCTGAAGAAGAGAACTTTAACCTGTAAATTATGTCTACTATATATAGTCTAAGCTTTCAAGCTAGAGGGAGAGAGATAGGATAGATTGCTAGTGAAACAGTGATTAATCAAATTTTTAGTGTAACGCAGATATTTACAATTTGATCATTGTAATAATTAAGGTGACGATTTGTCGCTAGAGATTGAATAGAGATTAAAAACAGCTAGGAAGATAGTGTATTTGAACCTGAAATAAGTGTACTGGTATTTAAAGTCTTCTCATACTTCACTTACCTTGCTAATTGTCTTCATATAGTTTTATTTGGATGCCTTTATTAGTTTTTTCCTAACCACATGTTTGTACACTATTCAATTTTCATCTCCAGTCATCAAGGGGCCGAAGAAACGGTTCCTTTTTGAGACGAGTAAGAATTGAAGGACATATCGAAATTCTGTCCATTAAATGTTTTTCGCTTAATTCGTGTGGCACTCAAACAGAGTAGTTGGATACGAAACCAAGCCTTTTCTTGCAATCCAAAGCAGTACTCTGAAGGATACCAAGCTTGAAGCCCACTTTTGTTGAAGTTAATGGGGGATTCGCCTTGATCCTTCTGCTTAGGGCCTCCTCAATTGCACATCTGATGACCTTCCTAATGTGGGTTCATCTTTCAAAGAAAAATCACCCAAGCAAGATTTCACAAACAAATACAAAAAACAAACCCCATACAAAATAATATTAAAAAAGCTTTTAAATACAATAAATTTAGGTAGATCAATTTTTAACTATAATGTGCCTATAAAGCAAGAAAACTTAATATGCAAATGGAAAGACTTTAAAGAATTTATAGATAAACATAACAAGCATGTTGTTATTGGTGACCTCAATATTGTAAAAGACAAGAATCTTAGAAACATAATGCATAAAGGTACTGGTTTTAGATTAATGATTTCGAATAAAAATAAAATTATAAAAAAACAGTTATATAAGGATATTGAGCAATTTATATACAAAATAGCTATTAAGTATTATATGCCTATAGAGACATTCACAGAATTCAAAGGTAATAGTACACAGCAGATTAATAAACATAACTTTGGCACAGATAATAAAATCTTTTTTAATGATATTAAAAATCAGATTAAAAAATTACAAAATAATTTCTTTATAGTTTATGTTGATAAAGTGATCAACAGTTATTTTGATAATAATACAGCATTTATTAAGTCATCATTTTCTGATAGAGAAATATATAATCGAATTTTGGCTTTTCATAAACAATTAATAATTCAAATTAATAACAGTTTTAAATTTCCTCATATATTTCTTACTCCCAAATTTCATAAAGATCCAGTCAAATTTAGGACAGTTACAAATGGATTTAATGCATATATCAGCAAAACATACAAAATTCTCCATGAGAGAGAGAAATATTACATGATACAATAAATAATCTTAAATCCACAACCATACTTAAAAATAGTACACCTTTTATTGAAAAAATACAGAGAGATAAGAAGATTTATTCAATTTATAGTTTAGATTTGAAGATCTTTTTAACTCAATTAATATTGATGATATGATTAATATACCTGTAAATTTGCATAAAGATAATTTATTTAATAATGTTAATTATGATATAGATTTAGTTCACTACTTAGGATAGTACTCAAGGAGAACTATCTTTACTAAGGATAACTATTATCTGCAGATTAAAGGTTTGCCACAAGGTGGCCCTGCAAGCAACTGTCTTGCCAAATTATACTTACATTATTTTGAAAGTAGTTATGTTAATAATTCTAAATATTATATTTATCGTTATAAAGATGACAATCATTTTTGGCAAGCAAGTCAATTTTATACCTAATACTAATTTTTATCCACAATATCTAACCCTCTGGGTGGTTAGCTTCCTCCTGAAAAGTTATTCCGAACGCGTTTACTCTTATTTTACCGTTCGATTTAAAATGCAACAGACTTCTTTCCTTTCCCCCTTTTAAAACTTGGGAGGTCGAACGGGGGCAAGTTTATGTCTTAGTTCGGCCCCTTTGTCAAGTAAGAACCAAGAGATCAATCGTTTACAGCTAGCTGTTAAGTTGTCTTGGGCAATCTTGTGTGAAAGCTGTAGTGCAATTCGGTCGTTTCCCCTATATGTTCAGTCACAGTAAAATTAAAACACAGTGAAGGGTAAAAAAAGGAAAAAGTGAAATAAATAGTGTGTAAGGAGTTGAAAAATAGTTATATTTTCTTCAAACAAAATTTATTTTTCTGTCATTTTTTTAAAAATTAAAAATATATATATATTTTGGTATTGCGATTTGAACCAGAAAAAAGCACCGTGTATTCATTTTTGAATATGAGAGTAAGAAAACACGCTCACTTTCCTATTTTTTTAAAAAAAGTAATGAGGTAAAAAGAGTAAAGGCCCTATCTCTTTTTTTAAACAATAAGACAATAAATGGGGCATACGAAGATATACAAACGAGGATTATATATTTATGAAATAAAACAGATCTTTCTCTATTCAATTATATTTTTAATTTAAAATAACATCAAAAAAGGATTTCAATACTTTTAATTTATTTTAATTAAAAACACATAAATGATATTTTTATGTTAACTGAATATTTTTCGGAAAAAATCTAAATTTCCATTCCTAGTATTCTCCTTTTCGAACTTCTTGTATTAAATAAAAATTTATTTTCTACATTGGCATTTGTGATGGACATAACACACATTCAGTCAGTAATTTTTAATTTTAAGGGGGATATACTTCTTCAAATGCGCATGACAGTACTTCTAACCATTTTCTACACAAATGTAATTTCTTATATTTCTGTTTCTTTTATTACAAGGAAAAATGTCACACATCGATAACTACATATCTACACAATTCAGTCATTACAAATTCTATTGAGAGAAAAGTTCTCCCTAATTCATTTTGTCTTTCAAAACAGTACACTTAAAACAATTTTGTTCAGTGAAGTTAACCAACAGTTCCACAATGTATCCATACCAAATTTTAAAAACAATTTTAACATTTGGAAATGTATCCTGTATTAAATTTTTTGAGTATACACAAATATTTCCTGCTGTAGGGAAGACATAGTATGAGAGATGTGGTGTATGGTTTTGAAAGAATGTTTTCGTACGTGTAGACTATTTTTGAGAATTTAAATATCCCTGAAGCTGATCATATAACTCCAAATGAGCCTTATTTTAATGTGTGCTAGTATAAAAATAAAACACTTTACTATTAAACAGCCAATGAGTTTATATTCAATATCAAACTATTTGCAAAATTGCTTACACAACTTCTATTCAAATTGTAAAGAAACTGAAATATAAATATATCTTACAGCAGTCAAAATATTCATAATATGTAAATATCCTATTCCTCCATTTATTTCAGTGCGTTTTAAAAACTGTAGCTGAAAGCAATTTTTTATATTTATAAACGAGGTATAAAAGCTCACACAGTTATAAAAATGTCTTTATCATTTTTAAATATATTACTATAAAACGTATATCGATTGTAAGATCGGTTCTAAAATCCTTAAAGCTTTTAGAGGAACAAAAAAAATGTAATTTTGAATTGATCAAAATTTTAATATAATACACAAATATACATGTTATTAAGCAAATACATTTGAAAAATCAAAGTTCCTTCTGAAATAAACGTAATTGAAAGAAAAATGTTTAATTTCAAATGAGTAGAAATACAGGTTTATCTAAGGGGTATCCCCAAAGCGAGGCAATCCTCAAACTTAAAACTCAAACTCAGCGGCACAACAATCCATGAAGGCCAGGAACTACTATGCCCATCCCAATATACGTGACCATTGGGCGCTGAGGTGCATGAACAGATGTCCCGATTTGGTGGTATGTCTGAAGAGAGATCTTCAGTGTTTAAGACCCCAATCAAGCTTGGTACTCATTTATCGACCCAATGTAGCGGGGATGAAAGACAGAGTCGACCTTGCCCAGCCCGTTAATAGAACCCAAGACCTGTGGTGTGGAAGCACGATACACTACCACTCGACCCTATTCGGTGAAAAATAAAACTTAATGTGTTGGAATCTTATATAATTCCCGAATGAATGAGGGAGTCCAAACTTTTTTTTCATGTAAACTGTTTAGACGGAAATGGATAATTATGAACATTTCAGAAGTTGCATAAATTAAAATTAACCGTTATTGTTTACATAAATTTTTAAGAGTGCAAAAAGTGTATTTTAGCGGCACGAATTAATTTTAAAAGGAATACGGTTGCGAAAAAGTAGTACAAATCTATCTGAAGTAGGGTTGGTTACCTTATATATTGTCAAACACAACAATGTATTGGAAGCCAATTCCCCAATTCGTTGTTATAAAAATGTATGGAAAATTAGAAGACTTATTTTTGCATTTGTAATTTATATATTTTTTTCTCCTGTGAACTTTAAAAGCTAGAGCAGCATCCATCAAAACCGCGGGTCTCTCTTTGTTTTTCCAGATCGCCCCTGACTAAGCCGGCTCTGCCATATCAAGTGAAAATGCAGTATTTTTTTTGTCAATATCATTTTATAGCAGACTGCATTTTTCATGTATTTTAGATGTTTGTTTTATATTTTCTACATCAATATCTTAATGTCTGAATTTAAAATTACAAAAAATTCTTGACATTCGCATGAATGACCATTATAATTTTATTAGTATATGAATGTGTCTTCAAACGATCACATGGCTATTATTAACATATATTATTTTAACCATTTAATTAATATTAAGTATAACACACATAACGCACACAAATTTTCTGAACCTTAAAATAAATATATTTTGAAAACTACTTCAGATATACTCAAAAATTTTCATTCCTACGCTTTAGCTTCTCAGTTTTGCTTCTGTGTAAAACTTTATTGTATATTCGTCGATTTTTTTAGTATATTTTTTGCTCTTAGCATGCAGTTTTCAACGGAATTGTATGAAATCTTCGAAATATATTAAAAAATACCAAAGAAGCTATATAATAAAATTTGAAATTTATATTATACTCAAAGAGTTGCTAGAACTTATGGTAAATAATTTTTAACTGCGCGATACATTTTTTTTTCGAAATTTCAAATGGAATTTCTAACATAAAATTTCTAGCTTTATACGGTCGAGATTTCATAAAATATCCGGATTTTAATTACTTATTCAGTTAGCCTTTAAAAACAGATAAATGTTGAGGTATTTTGCATAAATAGATATTTTTGAAGAATAATTCGAATGTTTTTGAATAGCTCGAATTTAAAATTGATTTTTATGTTTATTTATATACATAAATGTCTACTATAAATGTTTCCGTATATTTTTGATTTTCATTTATTCAATCATTCAAGTTATAAAAAAAATGTGGGACAATCTTCATTCATGTTGTCTTTGATGTAAACTGAAGTTCAAGCACTTAAAATTCAAATATAATTTGGTGTATTTTAACAATATATTACGAGGCACTGTACGTAAACTTTCCTGAACACTTGGGCTTTGAAATCTTTAAAAAAAAACTAATAGATCTTAATTAGTTTTTTTTCTCGTTATTATTTTTATCAAAGTGTAAGAAAATGTTTCAAATCATTTGATGAAGTTTAAATTTATTCATTTTTAGTGGTTGGAAAGTTTAAAAGGTTTCAAATTTTGAAGTGTTTGGTGTTTTATTAGTATTTTTTTGCATCTTATAATGAGATAATCATGTTTCAAAAACTGGAAGCATTAATTAAGATAAGAAAAATGAAGCGAAAGAATATACTTAAAAAGATAATTTGTCCAAGTATATAAAATAGCAGATTGCCCTGACACGCCCCAAATTGTTACAGTTTCAAATTAATGAGAAACTAAAAGGGAATTGTAACATATTTTACTTATGCGTTGGGACTTTTCAAAACTTTTAAAATACAAACTAACAAACAAACACTTCCTGGGGTCTAAAGAAATTTTTCCCCAATTTTTTACGATTGCTCCAGTGTCATAACACGGGGTTCCCTGCGAGCCATAAAACTTCTTATCAGTGTCCTGCTGTGTGGCTTCCACTGTCCCTAATTATCTTTCAAGATGTTAAACCTTTAAAAGGGGGAAAGGATTTCAGAAAAGTACGGCTCAATCGCTTTTGAGAATGTTACTTGAAGGCAAAAAAACCAATGCAGTGCATTTTCGAAGCATCTTTACAATGACGGAATTTTCCGTGTGAAACGCTTGAAGGTTTAATTTAATACAGATAATTAGTAACAACAATGAAGCAAATTTTCTTGATATACATATCAAATTAATATATAATGTAATAATTTCTAATATTTATGATAAAAGAGAAGATTTTAATTTCAATATAATAAAAGTTCCGCATTGGGAGAGTAATGTACATATTTCTATATTCAGAAATATTGTTATTAATTATATACAACGCAATAAATTTCTAATGTGAAAACAATCAGAAATAATAAATAACTATAAACACTTTACTAAATATTGCTTAAATCAGAAATACCTAATTCATTTTTTTAATAGTTATATGAATAAAGCTATCCAAAATTGTAAGGATTAAAAATTCTTAGATTAATTATAGTATAATACTATAAATTTACACATTTCATAGTTATAGTTACCTCCATATTCTATTATTAGTTAAAATTAATTATTATTATTTAATTCATATATACTCTAGTGTCTCTAAAGTTATGGTTTTTCGTAACTCTTTTATTAATTTTTGTTTTCTATCATATTTATACTTTTATTAAGTGCTACATTTCAGCCATTCACATGCTTTGAATCAGCATTAGGGTCCAGAATCTGGAAATAACTTATTTATTGCACTCAGATTTAGCGCGGGCTCTGCATTTTTAAGTGCAGTTTTTAGGTAAGTTACCTCTACTTTGTAATGGATTTAGATATTCCTATCCATTACTTTCAATAGGTTTTTGCTCAGTATTATTTACATAAAGGGGGAAGGTTGGCTGGCCAAAAAACATGTCCAACCCCACTTTTATATAATTTATATCTTAGCTGTCCTAAGTCAGCAATGTTTATAATACTGCAGCATCCATTTTATAATTTTTAATCTAGTGTCCTTCATTGTATGTTCTCTTTACTGTCTCTGTGTTTTTTTCGAATGTGATTGGTGAATGTTTATCTCTTGTCTGTAGAGAATTAGACTATATATATATATGTACTATATATATATATATATATATATATATATTATATAGGAAATTTAACTATATATATATATACTATATAGGAAATTTAACTATATATATATATATATATATATATATATATATATATATATATATATATATATATATATATACTACATAGGAAATTTAACTATATATAAATTTATACATATATATACATATACACAAATATATAAACAAAAATAGAAAAATAAACATATAGTTATATACCTAAGATAACTAAAATTAGGAAGAAGGCACATAGTATAATGACAAACTCCTGGCCTTAGGAACCAGGATTGCCGGTTTAACAAGTTTTGTGGCCAGCCAACCTTCACCTGTAATTTGTCATACTATGTACCAAGAGGAAAGGAAATAATTATATATGTAGAATTTAAATATTAAAAAATCATTATACTAAATAACATAGGTACAAAAACATAACCTACTAATTCGGAGTGTAAACGATGGTAAGTTCGATAGTTCGATAATAAGATGGTAGATAGATGATAGTTCGATGGTAAGATAATAGTTCGCAGTAACATGTTCCCGCCAAATACGAGGGGTGAGAGCAGAACCGTATAAAATTAATTGTGATACGATAATAAGAAATATATATATATATATATATATATATATATACTTTTAAAAAATCATAAAAATAATCATATAAAAATTAGCGTAAAATATAAAATAAACTCAAAAAATATATATTAAAAAAATTAATAAGCATGTGGCGCCATCTATTTAATAATTGTAGAATAAATTAGATATTGTCTAAATTTAAAAAATCATTACAAAACATAATAACAGTAAATAATTACAGTAATACAAATTGTATCATAAAAAAATCATTATAAAAATAATTACAAAGAAAGTTAGCAGGATATCCATGTTCAATACAGTGATTAAAATTTATTTAAGATTTAAAAAAAATATTAGCTTTATCGCTAACTAATACATTAATGCGATAAATATAGTTAAAAATAATATTTCTATGTATAGATATTGATAAATTAGAATTCCAGTAAGGCACTTTGATGATATTAAAATTAAAGGCATCTCTTTTATCATAAATATTACTATGTAGTTTCAAATCCTTAATATACAGTGATACATCTAGGTAATTTGTTTTGATTGGATTATTATTAAAAGTTTAACTAAGTTTAAGTAAGACGGATAAAAATTAATAATGGGATTTAAATTATCATTTTTACCAAAAAAAATTAAATCATCAATATATCTAAAAATGTAGTAGTCATTATTAATAACATAATTATATTCATAAAAATGTAAATAAAGATTAGCCAAACTATTACTAGCTGGGCCCCCTTGTGGGAGTCCTTTCTCTTGTTTATATAAAGAACCATTAAAAAATTGATGTAATTTTCTTTCAAGACAAAATCTATGAGAGTTTTAAATTTGTTAAAATTAATATTAAGGTTATACATACTGTGGTTTTCTAAAATTACTTTAATAATATCATATAAATCAATGGAATTGAAAAAATCTTCAAAGTCATAACTATGAACTGAATAAATATTTCTATTATTAAAAAAATCTATAATCTCTTTACTATTTTTAATTATAGCTTTATTACATTGCTGATTAATAAAGTTTTGTATAATATTATGAAGTAATTTGTCTGCAGTAGTAATATATGTTCTAAAACCATTTTTGTCACAGTTCTAAATTTAACCGGACTTTTATGGAATTTTGGAGTTAAAAAAATATATGGATACTTAATTTTAGGAATACACACAATAACCTAATTTTTTATAAATAGCAATACTACGATTACTTATTTCATTATGTGACAAATCTAATTTTTTAAAAGAACCATTATTTAGAAAGGGATCATAAAGAATATTATAATATAAATACTTACAAATCACAGCATATAGTTACCAGGTACTTTATCAATGTAAACTATGATAAAATATTTTTGTAATTCATAAATTTTCTGTTTTATATCTTTAAAAGTAGTTTCATATTGAGAATGGTAACTAAAATTCATAAGGTCTTTTAAAATATTGTACTTATACTCATCAAATGCCTCAATAGGTAGTTCAAATTTAATTGCAGATTTTGTAATAAAATTATCTATATCTTTAATAATTTGTTTTTTAACAGTATTGTTGTTATTAGAAACATTTAATCTAAAACTAGTGCCTTTACTCATTATATCTTTTAAAATATTATCATTGATTATGTCTAAGTTTCCAGTAACTACATGTTTATGATGACCATCAATAAAATCATTACAGTTTTTACATATACAATCTTCTATATTAATAGAGGGCGAACTATTGTTGTAATTAAATATAAATCTGCCCATCGTTTAGTTATATTTAAAAGCTTTCTTTACAACCACCTTACTAACCGGAAAAAGTAACAAATGTCTATTAAATACATTAGAAAAGTTAATTTTGTCAAAAGTTTTATTCATGAATAATAAAGTGCAGTACTCTATAATAGTTTCATTAATTTTTTCTCAACATTAATATTGAATTTATTTACTAGATAGTTAAGAATGTCTTTAATAATGTGTACTGCATGACAAACCTTTAAGGAATCATTATTTAAGGTTTCATATAACAATACAATTTTATTTTTATTAAGACCAAACATGAAGTATTTGATCTTCTTGATATAAAAGTTTTTTTCAAAATCATTAATAAGAACTCTAATATTGTCATTTAATGAATTTTTATCTCTATTTTTCCTTTTAGTTCTATTACTTCTAGATTTTCTTTTAGAATTATTGTTTAATGTATTGGCATTATAAAAAAATTCTTTATTATTATTCTGTAACATTATTTGCAAAGTATTTTTAGCAAAATACAAAACATTAAGGCCATATGGAAAGATTGTATTAAAACTCCTAATAAAGTGATTTTCCCACCATAATCTGTGCTTAGTAATTGGAGTAATTTTAATGATAGACAGTTCAACATTTGCATCATGCATATGAAAGTGTCTAAGTTCAATTTTATTAGAATTATTGGAATTATTAAAGAGTTTAACATCATGTTTATGCTGATTAATCCTTAAGTTAATAGTATTGGAGGTCTGTCCAATATATTTATATTGACATACTTTACAATTTAAAAGATAAATACAATTAAAGGTTTTACAAAGGTTAAATTTAGAATCACAATCATATTGATCCATATTTAACATAGTACATGTCTTACATCTACTATCTCTACATTTATTGAATTTTAACTTAAGACTATTATAAGATTGAGTGTTATCAAAATTATAAGAAGATAAATTATCAATAATTCCATGTATAGCACGACTCTTAATGTAACATTTATTAATATTTTGAGAAATATGATTACTAGAATATAACACGTTTTGTTTATAATGATTATGATGGCCATTAATGAATTTTTTGTTCCGAAAAATTCTAGTCATGAATAGTTTAATATTAGAATTACTATTACAAATATTTAATTCTTTAACAGAACTCAGATCCTTTCCAAAATTGTTATTGGAGAAAGAGGGAGAGTTATAAAATTCCCTTATCCTAATAACTAACAAGCCAAAATAGATAGATATTTCTGTAAAATACAGAAGTAGATACCCAGTCAAAAGAGAGTGTACCAAAGCAAAACAGAAACAAGTTAATTTATAAAAAACAGACTTGAAAGTAAGCTCATAAGAGTAAAGTCAAAATAAATAGAGATTTTTGTAATTAATCCAAAAATTGTTACCAAGTCAAAAGAGAGTGTGCAAAAGCAAAGCAGAAGCAAGTTAATTAAAAAAAAACTTGAAAGTAAGCTCTTAAAATTAAGAGAAAGCTATGCTCAAAACTAAAACCAAAGCTATGAAAAGGCTCAAAAGACAGCCATCCACCACACAAAAAAACAACAGAAGGATACAAATAGGTAATGTTATAACGATGCTGTACTTACCTAATCAGTTCACCACCGAGCAAAGATCAGCTATAAACTAACCTAATTGCCAGTCGCTAATACAAATTGTACCAAAATCCTAAAGTAGATAAATGTTAAGGAAAAATGAGTGCATTTCTAAGTAGACATAACCATCAACACCTCAAAATACCAAAAATTAATACAAACAAATATGTATTACATGATAGAACATATTACATAAAAATAAAAATGATAATATAAAAAAAATATAAAAATATATAAGTAAAAAATAAAGCTAAAAAACTAGAATATACTAAAAAAAGAATAAAAATATATATAAGTAAAAATGAATGCACTAAAAACGATAAAAATACAAAAATAATAAAAAGTAAAACAATTCTCTTGAATATGAAGTGAGTGAGTGAGTGAAGATTAACGTCGCACTGTTCAGCTGCACGAGGGCTTTTGGCGACGGACCACGTAATTTTGAACCATGGTCAAGTGACGTGGACGACACCTGAGCTGGCACCCCCCTCTCCTAACTACCACACCACACCAACGGGAGGACATTTCAGCTCTCGACAGATTTAGCGTGCATCGCTGCCCTACACGGCGGGTCTTCAGTGGTACTGGGCTCGAACTCGTGACAAAGCCAGCCACGATCCGATGCCCATACCACTCGGCTACCGCGGCCCTCTTGAATATGAAATCAAAGAGTTAAAAAAACATTGATAAATAGAAAAGTAAAAGAGTATATACAATAGCCAAAATTAGAATCTGTTAAGAAATCATAATTAGGCTATAAGCGTAATTGCTTACAATAATGAAAAACAGCAATAATTCATAAATTTCTTCTATATTTAGGCGCAATGCAACCAAGAATATAAAAGTAAATATAATCCAATATAAAAAAATTTCAATATATAATTATATACATATACATACACATATATATAAATTTATACATATATATACATATACATACACATATATATAAATTTATACATATATATACATATACATACACATATATATAAATTTATACATATATATATACATATACACAAATATATAAACAAAAATATAAAAATAAACATATAGGTATATATCTAAGATAACTAAAATTAGGAAGAAGGCACATGGTATAATGACAAACTCCTGGCCTTATATTTACTATATAGGAAATTTAACTATATATATATATATATATATATACTATACATAGGAAATTTAACTATATATATATATATATATATATATATATATATATATATATATATATATATATATATATACTACATAGGAAATTTAACTATATATATATATATATATATATATACTACATAGGAAATTCAACTATATATATATATATATATACTACATAGGAAATTTAACTATATATATATATATATATATATATATATATATATATATATACTACATTGGAAATTTAATTATATATATATATACTACATAGGAAATTTAATTATATATATATATATATACACTCTGTCGCAAAAAAATATATGCACCAGAAGAAATCAACTACAATCACGAAACTCGGCAAGAATATAGTCTGGTAAGAGATATGCAAATGATTAAAATTTCGAAGCCAATGAGACAAGGCTAAAAAGTGTATATATTAGTTGCGCAACTGGGAGAGTTTAAAACTGAGTACGAGCGCCGTAATATATCAAACGAATCTGATGACTTTGATAGACGATATTGAGACTTAGGATGCCTCTAAGACGTAACCGGTGGCAGTACGAGCAGCTGACGGACTTTGATAAATAATTCAGAGAAGCAGGTTGGTCGAATAGACGTATCGGCCGCCACCTCGGTCATATGGTAGTTGCTCGGTGTTGGCAACAGTGGATCACAGAAGGTAGAGTGTACCGTCGCGGAGGGTCAGGACGTCCCAGGAACACAAATGATCGCGAGGATCGTGCAATCAGAAGAGTGGCCACTTCGGCACCAACAACGTCGCTATTCAACGCCACTTACCTCCTTCCAGACATCCAGTGCCATCAAGAGAAACCATAAGGGAGACGACTGACCGAAGTTGGCTTGAGGAGCCGACGTCCGCTAAGACGCTTACCACTGACCCCCACATCATAGGCAGTGTCGACTGGAAATCAGGCAACTTGGAGTGTGACAGACTGGAGACGTGTCATCTTCAGTGATGAATCGATTCAGTCTCGTGTTATGATGACCACCGCACACGTGTCTGGAGGCGCACCGGCCAGCGGTCCGATCCGGCATTTATTGTCGAGCGGCATACAGCAATTTCACAAAGGTGTGTGACAGTGTGGGGAAATTTCTTGGGACACACGATCATCTTTAGTGGTCCTTCAAGGCACTTTGACAGCTCGTTGATACGTGGACGATATTTTAACGCCGATTGTGCTACCCATGCTATCATCGCCCAGGTGCCATTTATCAACAGGATAATGCTCGTCCACATACTGCGCGACTCTCCCAACAATGTCTTCAAGGATATGACGTCCTACCATGGCCTGCCAGGTCACCAGATCTTTCGCCAATAGAGCATGTCTGGACGCGTTGGGAAGGCAACTGCAGCCGTCCCGAGATACAGGAGAATTAACTGCGCAGATGCAAAGACTATGGCAGGATCTTCCACAGGGGGTCATAAGTGATCTAATTGAATCGATGCCACGCCGAATTTCGGCTTGTATGCTGCCAGAGGTGGCTTTACTACTTTTTTAACCTTTTGCAAGCTGTAACCACTTAATAAAATGATATTTTGTTCTGAATTTTTAATCATTTGTTTATTTTCATATACACTACATGCATACCAAATTTCGTGAATGTAGCTCAATTTCTTCTGGGTGCATATATTTTTTTTGCGACAGAGTGTATATATATATATATACTATATGGAAATTTAACTATATATATATATATATATATATACTACATAGAAATTTAACTATATATATATAAGTAATATTTCTATAATATTTCTGGAGTGGTAAAAATAATTGTAAGACGTGGCGAGTGGATGTTATTTTCTGTAGCGATCCAAAGATAGGCCGTCGCCGGTGGTGTGAGTTTCTATGTTATTTGGAGCGTGGTCGAATACGGTATTATCGAAGAGGCACTCCTGTGAATCATTATTCTTTTTTATTCACATCTGGAAACACATAAGGATCCTTTAAGGACGGCATTACACATAAAAAGAAGCAAACATCTTGCACAAACACAAATACAGATCGCGCTGCAGCCGGCTAATTACATGATGAAGGAAGGCAGACAAAAGAGAAGAGAACGCGATTAGACAAGATCTTTGCTTTTATACTGGCAGTGGTTATTACGTAATAGTAGTTCTGATTGGATAGAATGGGCGGGACAGGGATTTCGGACTAGCCGATTACGATTAAGATTACAACGTTACTTTTTAAACTAAAGAATTAAAGTTTGTTTAAATATTAATACAAATAGTTAACAAAAAAGATATTAAAGGGAATTATTACATATATAGTTAAATTTTCCTTTTCTAACTATACATACTGTGAATGTTCTTTATATATAATTTTACAGGAATTAAATGTTAATTTGCAACAGTTAAATTGTTTTTTAATAGTATAGGAATTTAATAGATCTTTCTTTTCAGTATACCAAATGTGAATATTTAAAGACAACTAAAATATTTTTACAGAAGTAAATACTTATTTTTGCATTATTTCGTATATTTATAAATAAGGCAAACCCATAAAAGGAAAAGGTTTTGAAATGCGCAAAATAAAACTGACGGAGTTACAATAAATAGATATTAAAAAAGGACACGAGAAAAAAATAAAACCTTTGAAGCAAATAAAGATACAAATTCCGATAGGATAATATTCGAATGCCGATCACTTCATGCACAAGATTGAACACTAACAACAGTCAAGTGAAATTTTAAAACATAGGAAAACATGTCGATTATCCACATATCCATGGATCTTTTAGAACACTGAAAAGGTTCTGAAAGTGGTGCCTTTAAGAAAATGGCCCTTTACTTTATTCTAGATTGTTAGCCAGATGATAAAGATCCTCTTACATTTCGAAGAGAGAAATTCTCGTTTCTTTCCATTCATTCAATCTGCGTTTTAAGATAACGCCAATAACTCAAAATTGAAGCGACTTAACCTCTTTAAATGAACAAAACAAACAGAAGAGGTTAAAAGCTGAGCATGAAAAGCCAATATCTTTCTCATTACGTTGGATGCTCTTTGGGAGATAAAAGTTTGTGCGAAAGAAAAAATAAGCTCAAAATGCTGCACCAACTGGAACAATGTAAATTACCCGTTTTTTCTTATCAAGAGGTGCTTAGAGAAAGATCGATTTTTCCATCGGGGACAGACTTTCTTCGATTACGAAGGGGAGGAGAGGGATAAGTGATAACTCTCAAAGATAAGGACAAAAAAATATCGGCAGTTGGAATTGACACACGTCATAGACCTCTGTTGGTCGTATGACAGGATAGCTTTTCACTTGAATTGAGCTTAAGGCTTCATACATTTCAGCCTTTTTGTGCAAAGCGCATCTGTATAACGTTAAATGCAGTCTCGTAAATAAAAAAAATGAAACTGCTGTAATAATACTAGCAGATATTAAACCTCAAATCTCTAGAGAATTGCTTTTTCTATACATTTTTTCATCTTTCGCACTTTCAGGATGGCTCTTTTTCTCTGTATTTTGACAAGTCCTTTTCAGTAGACTGGTTTATTTTAAGGATTTTAAAGCGAAACTAAACTTTTGTAAGAAACACTACGTATTAGAAATCTATTCCAGAAGAATAGGACGATACATAACCGTTCACAACTATAAAACTTTTTAAGGAAAATTCTGCATACTCTTTAAAATAAACAAGGAAAGCATCTGTAAAAAAATATACATCTGTTAATCTGATTTAAACATTAAGTTTTGAAAGTCTTTGACTGAAAATATGAAGAGAATTTGTAATGTAATTTAATCAACAAACGGATGTTTTTGAATTCGTTTCATTCATGCTTTTGTTGTTTTCAACAAGTTACTTACCGTAATGAATGAAAACCATTCAAATAATAATCTTTATTGATCGTTTGGCCAAGTAAGGAAAAATTTATAATACACAACACCACTGCAATCAAAGCAACCATTCACCATTTCCTTATTTTTTAAGCGTCCACACTCTAATTTTTGTTAATCAGTCATCTTCTCTTTAAAAGTTTTCTGAAACATTTAAGATGGGTTTGTACCAGAAATTCCACTTAATACATGCCCAGGGCTCAACAGTGAACAGTTTGAAAAATAAAAGAAGTGAAAATTCTTTTCTGATTGTGACGATTAAATTAAATACATTTTTAAGTATTGTCACATGTTTATATATGTCGTATAAATATTTACAAATAATATCTAATTTGTGTATACATACACTTATTGCCAGAAAAATTTGCGCATCAAGAAGTAACAATCGAATTATAACGCAGCTTGGCATGAAGGTATGTGTAAGGTAGATATGTAAATTATTAGAAATTGAGCGTATGCTTGTGAGTGTGCTTGTTGTGCAATGCTACCAAAGAGTGTTGAACTTTGTTCTTGGAATATAAAACATGTAAGCAGAGCTTGTTTGTGTGTATTTTTAATCTGGTGTAGAATAAAGCTTTTTAACTAGAGATCTCACTGAATCCCCATCAGAGATAATATGAGCAACTGTCACATTTCACGAGGGAAAGAATCGTAGGGATTATGGAAATCAGGTGCTCAACTCGGCGAGTGACTCGCTACCTAGATCGTTCTGATTTTACTGTGAGAAGGTGTTGGGACCAGTGGACAAGAGAGAGGTCTGCTGCATGGCAACCAGGCTCAGGACATCCTTGAAAAACCAATAGTGGAGAAGACCGTCACATCATACACCACGCACACATAACTCCGATTGTCTCACTGTCCGTCACCCATACACATGCAGCACTTTCATTCACGGACTTTTGTGTCCGTCCGTACTATCACATATGACACATAGTGACCCCTAATATTGAACCACGGCACCAAGACAATACAGTGGTACGTTCGTGACATTCTTCAGCCATATATGTTGTCTTTCATAGCAGGCCTCCTAGAAGCCATTTTTCAACAGAACAATGTTCTCCCACACGCAGTAAGGGTTTCACAGGACTGCCTCCTTCACATTTCTAACCTTCCCTGGCCTGTTAAATCCCTAGATTCGTCACTGATTGAGCATTCGATCATTGAGAATGACAAGTTTGGAAGCATATTAGTTTGGTCGAATTAGAGACGCGTTTGCAGTAATTGTGGAACAAGGTGTCGCAGGACATCATACGGGACTTCTCTGCCTCCATGCCTAACAGTATCACATCATGCCTTCATCCTAGAGGTGGCCCAATGGGGGGGTACTAAAACCTCCTTTTTAGTTTTTTCTACAATAAATGATAATTTTGCTTTGATTTTGTAATCACTCAATTACATCATTGTACTTACGTATGTAAAATTTAATTTTATTCAGACAACACTTTGTTGGTGCGCAATTTTTTATGGCAATGGATATTTATATGTATACATATTAGGAATCATTCCATAGGATTTTTGATTACACTAATATACTCCTTCTAGATTCCTTTATAGAGAATCGTATTCCTTCAAATAAAATTGATTATTCATTGAGTTACCACAATAAAGATAAATTACAGCATTACAGTATAAATGTTATGCACTGTTACGTTTTCTCTCTGTCTTATTTTTCTACTCCTAATTAAAGTTTGGTAAGTAAAATTATTAAAGCCTTTTTTCACGTGATATGACAGCAATGTTTATCCGTTCTTTAATTAATAATAGAGATTGAATTATTAGCGTATTGATCATTAAGTAGGCTCATTTATCAGTTATAACTGCGAAGCATATACAAAATAATCGATGCTGCTTCCATTAATTATGGCGCGCCATTCAGTGTAAATAGCTAGCTTAGAGATCAAACTGACAGATTATCTTCCAAATGAACATTATCCTTTAAAATGATGGCGCTATATATCTGAAATTCGATAATTGTCTTTGCCAGGATTCACGGTGATGACAGGATTTCATGAAAGAAAATAACTGGATGCTTTTTCTTTGATACTTACATTTTACAGGAATAAGGAGAAAGTTTCATAGTGCATCTTCGTATACCATAACATAAGCACCTGATTCATATTTCTCTTTTTGACTAATTATTTAAAAGTGTGACTGTTGCTTTACGTACTTTAAATAAAAAAATAAGAATTGTTTTTAATGTGACTGTAATCTGCTCATTAAAATTTAATCTCCTTTTCAAATAGTACCTCATAAAACTGCTGCTATTAATTAGTTTCATCCTTCAAGTCTTTTCTTGGAAAATTTTTTTAGACAATATTTTTTTACTGACGCTTTAGCAGCTGAAATTTAATCATTATAAAGGATGTTTTTTTAGAGGTATAGAACTTTAAATTGCAATAAAACAACGATATATTATTCGATTGACATGAATTTTTTTTATTCGAAAGATAATCTTGTGGCATTACATTTTAAATATGATTTCTGGCATAGGACTGCCATGGCTTGCTCGGATGTCGTCCAATCTAGACGTCCAATTTTCGATGACTTTTTCCAACATTTGTGGCCGTATATCGGCAATAACATGGCGAATGTTGTCTTCCAAATGGTCAAGTGTTTGTGGCTTATCCGCATAGACCAATGACTTTACATAGCCCCACAGAAAATAGTCTAGCGGTGTTAAATCACAAGATCTTGGAGGCTAATTCACAGGTCCAAAACGTGAAATTCGGCGGTCACCAAACGTGTCTTTCACTAAATCGATTGTGGCACGAGCTGTGTGACATGTTGCGCTGTCTTGTTGGAACCACAGCTCCTGGACATCATGATTGTTCAATTCAGGAATGAAAAAGTTAGTAATCATGGCTCTATACAGATCACCATTGATTGTAACGTTGTGGCCTTAATCGTTTTTGAAGAAGGATTCCACCAGCCCATAAAGCGCACCAAACAGTCAGTTTTTCTGGATGTAACGGTGTTTCGACATACACTTGTGGATCAGCTTCACTCCAAATGCGGCAGTTTTGTTTGTTGACGTAGCCATTCAACCAGAAGTGTGCTTCATCGCTAAACAAAATTCGCTTATGAAAATCGACCATTATTTTCGAAATAAAATTGCACAATTTGAAAGCGTTGTTCAGGCGTGAGTCTATTCATGATGAATTGCCAAACCAAACTGAGAATAAATCACTTGACAGCTGTTAAATCGGTCGCCATCTTGGAAAGTAATGTCAACTTAAACTGCTATACCTGGAAAAAAAACACTCTGTATAAAGAAACATGCATATTAATTTAAATTTTAAATACTGAATTTACTTATGTAAATATAAATGAAATTATTACTTGTAAGTTTTTATTTAGTATTTGGATATTTTGAAATATGAGATTATTTACGATACCCTTCAACCCAAAATAAGTAGGTATTGGCAATGGGCCTTGTGATTTTGAACCTTTGCCAAGCAACGTAGACAACACCTCAGGTGAAGCCCACGCTCTAATTACGACAATTATTCAAAATCAACAACTAAAACTCGAAAGAGATAATGCTTGATGATATAATAAATAGTTCTCATACACACACTTTAGTTATTATTTTCAAATAAATTGAAGAATACAATGTTTTCCTTCATTTAACAACTAAAAAATATTAATAGGAAGTTTAAAATATGTATAAACACAAAACGATCCGTGTAACTTAAAAAGCCGTGTAATAAATGCAACTTTCTCACTTATTATTTTATTTTATTATACTATGCTACATATATTTAACGATATTTTTTCTTGATTACTTATTATTAGGATTTTGGTGTCATGTTGTAACAGATAGGGAGTCTTGTTGTTGAGTAGTAATCCTTTTTTTATTTTCACACGCGGACAATTATACGAAGACAAAGCAGCATTAGACCAATAAAAAGCATGGCGTAACATAGCAATTACAAATATCAGCGTGAATTTTCCATGAAAACGGGAGTATTTATATCAAGCGGCAACCGGAAGCTCGAAAATTTACATGACTTCCGTGGACGGATATTGTGATTGGTGTAAAGATATCGTACGAGGTAATTACATAAAGGATAATTAAATACGTTGAAGTTTAAATTTCTAGGTGATAAAGTTACGATTACATCCCATTAGATGGGTAAGCTAACAGATAATTATTTACGCGAGAGTCCTTGGAGTCAGGACCATTATAAATTAAAAACTTTTATGCTGAAATTAAAGTGAATTATTAATTTATACATTATATATATATATATATATATATAAAGTCGTGGTGAGTGGTATGTTATTAACTATTTATCCTTTCGCCAAAAATAGATATGGATGTACAAGATATTGGATTGATGAGAAATCCTTTTGTGGAAGGATAATCCATTTTTATATACTTGTAGGAGATGGCACTACACAGAATACAAAAGCAAAGGACATATGCTTTCGGCTACACTGTAATTAAAATAAGCGGCGTAAACCTTCCAGAAAAATTCTATTATTTATACAAAACACCAACCGGAAGCTCCAAAAGTCATATGACTTCCGTGAAAATCACCTGTGATTGGTGAACAGCTATCGTACGATGTGACTTACATAACCCCTAATCTAAAAACGATAGTACATAATTTTTAAGCGTTAAAGTTACGATTAACTCCCGTTAGGTGAATAAACTAACATTTGATTAATTTACGCAAACTCCTGGAGGGATCAGAGCCATTACAAATTAAAGAGCACTCAAAAGAAAATTTATGTGAATTATTACATATATATATGCTGGACAATTGCTAAGGACGGATCACAAATTGCTATGTAGCATAACATCAAGCGAGACATGAGACCTAGTGGGATAAAATATAATTGCCACACTGTTCAGATATTAGAATAAAAAAAATTTATTGTTCTGGAAAGTACAAAAGCTGTGAAACATCTGAAAGAAAAAAAAATGTTCATTTGATCTGCGTACGGAGAAATGGAACAATGCATCTAAAAGTCAGCAAGCACCTGAAAGAAAGGTATCAGTACGGGAAATGTCCACCGTGGAGTGTGATGCAACATTCCACACGTCGTACCATACTTGGCACAACATTATCCAGCAGCTGTTGAGGCAATTTATCCCATTCCTCTGTGAGTGTACGGATGAGGGTGTTTTTGTTTGTCGGAGGATAGTTTCGACCAGCAACTTGCCTCCCCAAAGCATCCCACACATTTTCAATGGGGTTTAGATCTGGAGAACGTGCTGGTCATACGAGACGTTGAATACCCTCGCTGTCTAGACAATCCTGAACAGCGAGTGTTCGATGACATGTTGCGTTGTCGTCCATAAAAACAAATTTATCACCAACAGCACCACGAAAAAGACGAACATGAGGAAGTAGAACTTCATCAATGTATCGTTGGCCCGTCATAGTCCCATTCGCAACCACATGTAGGCGCGTGGGGCCATTGATCATGATGCCGGCCCACACCATGATACTGCATGTCGGATATCGATCCTTTTCCTGAATATTTTCTGGACGATAAGCAGTACCACTCTCGCGCCAGATCAGTTGGCGTCTACAATCCGATGACAGACTGAACCTACTCTCATCTGAGAATAGTACGCATACCCAGTCCTGTTCAGTCAATTGTGATGCTCACGACACCATTGCAAACGGGCAGTACGGTGCTGTCTGGTCAATGGGACACACACAACAGGTCTGCGTGCGTATAGTCCCCCTCCCCTCAGACGTCTGGCAACAGTTTTCGGGAGATCTGCTTTCCTGAGGCAGCAAGAAACTGATTTACCACCTGCTGAGCTGTGGTGCGCTTGTTTCGTTTTGCTGATAGGACGATATATCTGTCTTCTGCAGGCGTCGTACTTCTAACACGACCTCCCCCGTGCCGTCTACTACACATTCCAGTAGTTTTAAATGACTTCCACAGCCGTGAAACAACGCTGAAGACTTACTCAAAAATGAGTACGTAAACATACTTATTTTGAAAGGAGAATGTTTGCATCAGATTTGACCGCATGCCTTGATTGAATTTGATTCCTTATATGTACTCAAAATCCCCAAAAATGCTAATTAATGCTTTCGGAAAAATTAAAAAAGATATTCAGGATTGCAGAAACTCTTTTAATATATCGGCTACATATTTTGATAATTGGGGCTTAACAACAAATTTAATTCTCATAAATCTTCCGAACTATTTTTTGTATCTACCACGCTACCCGCGGAAGAACACATGAGTACAAGATTGTTTTGATTTTTGAGTTAAATGTACTCATTTGTATTTCTTAAGTAACTGCCTTTGAACGAAAAATTTAATGGGATAAATATTCACCTTATTTTGGCGGATTACTGTTATAAATGTAATATAATTTACTTGATTCATAATAAGTCATTTTGTTTAAATTATTCAGGCAAATAATTGTGTTACTTTGGAATACTTTTAAGGTGACCAGATTTTTAAAATGAAAAGGAGAACGAAAAATTTAAGAAAAAGTTTCAACGTAAATGTGTGAAACATTTTATTAATTCAAACAAAAATGCATTGTTTCGTTTCTCAATATATTTTATAATTTATCGGAAATTTCGGAGCAAAAAATTACCTTTCATCTTTACTATAAGTACTGCAACTAAAAATATCAACATTCAATCTTGATTTCTGACTTGTCCATAAATTACGAACTGAAAAGACTCAACTGGTGCATTAGTTCCAGGGCAGCACAATGTAAATTAAAAAAGAATAACTAAATTTTCTTATGTGATGTGCTTATTTTTGAAATGGTTAAGTATTTCAATCCATCTTATCAATTTCAGCATGTTGATTTTCCAATTGTTTCAGTTTTATTATAATTTAAATATACATTCAGTCTGCAAACTGACCATTGTCAATGATTTTAATATCAGGCATTTCTTTTGATAAAAAAATCAACACAGTTTTCTATATCTGCCCAATTTACTTGTGATAAAGTCCAAAAACACCATTGAAAACTGTTATTTCCTGTGATATTTGTTTCAGACTATTCCTCGACATATTGGAAACATGTTTGGTTCATCTCTGAATACAGAGATTAACAGATCTGTTTTAAAATATTGAAAAAAGGAGGACACTTTTCGAGGAAGGACAGGATCTATAAAAGGAGAATGGTTGATCATCTTAATAATTTTAACTTTACTTTCATATTGAACTCGAAAATGCCTTGCATGGTTTGAAAAAGGCAAGTTTACAAAATAAATTTTCGTTTTCAATTAGTAATCTTTTTAGACTTTTATAAGCTTCACCTGTATGTAACGGAATCTTTGAACTATATTTTTACCCACTCTAAAAGGTCTGATTAATTCGAAATTTTGCACACTTTTCAAGGACTGATGACAATAGAATAATTTTGTTCCATTGTCCTGATAAGGATCATGACGATTAACAATTTCCCATTTCCAGATTTGGTGACTGAAAGATTGTTACAACTCTAAAGCGAAAACACTCATGTCAGTAATTTCTTATTATAATATAAACAATTGCCCACTTTCTTTGAAAATGGAAATAAATAAATGATAGTTTAAAAAATTAAAAAAGCATGCTTTTATTGTAGATCGAACTAAAAAATGAAAAATAAATTATAGTTTAAAAAAACCAAAAACACACTTTTATAGTTAAACTAAAAAGTAAAAAATAATGCATAATGTAAGAATAAAATGATTAACGAGAAAATATATATTAATGTCATTGTGGTAAAAGCGTGGGGTGCTTTTGTTCTACATTTTTACACTAACTCGGCATTTCAGAATAGAACTAGTAAGAAATTATAACAATTGATATTGAGCACCCCACATTTTTATCACGACATTGTCTCGCTAATCATTTTATTCTTATATTAAGAATTATTTTTTCCTTTTTAGTTCGATTAACTATAAAAGTGTTTTTTTTTTTTTTTTAAACTATAATTTTTAGAGTTTAATTTCTTGTAAGTTTTAAAGAACCTTTTTAGCTTATTAGTAAATTTATGGAAAATGCGTTAAAAGTTCTCATAAAAAATTATTTAAAGAGCTTCAACAATTTCAATATACTTTATGATTCCTTTCACTCTCATTTTCGAATATTGAAAGAATCAAAATTTACTGAACAGAAATTACAGAATGAGCAAAATTAGTTAGTAAAATTGAATGTAATCTATATTTCAAGAATGCTTTTTATTTTTAGACATTACATATAAATATTAAATGTTCTTGATTAATAATATTTAACGACTATTTTGTTTTATTAATAATTGATCGACATTGTTTAAATTGGATTTATCAGTACTTACATATTATCACAACCTTTTGGCGACATTATATGAAATGAAGCATATGATTGGCAATTCAGCGCATATGACACATGCGAAATTGGTATTGCCAACAATTATTGCCATGTATGTAAGTACTGATTTATCTTATAACCCTGCATCACTCATGCGAAAAAAATGGCCTAAAGTTCTTGCGCAGGGTATCTCACACCCCCAAGGATGTTTAGGTTCTGATTATACCATAAAATTTGTATAAAAAAAAAAAAAAAAGAAAAGTAGGAAATACATTATGTTTATTACATTTTTCACTCTTAAATTTAGTTTTTCTATTCTTTTTATAAGGGCATTCAGCACATTGTTTATACACTCCTTTAATCTAGTCGTGAGTGAGTGCGATGTTTTCACGGGATCTTAATTTTTTAAAAAAACCTTTATCTTATTAAAACTAAACATATAGGAGTAAACTTTGTTTTTTAAATTTAAAAAAAATTTGGAATTTCTTTTTTTTTCTCTTATTGTTCCAGCAATATTTTTTTTTTTCTTCAAAAGTTCATCTGAAAGTGGATAAGATGTGTACCAGTTGTCTCCTTTAAAATTACGTTCTTCCCAAATGTTTTTGTTTCTCTCTATATAAAGCATTTATTTTCAACAGTGTCTCCCTCTTCTAAATTAGAATCGATTTCAGTAGAGGAATCATACTTGCTGTTATACATTTCATTCTTTCTCATAACCGTGAAGAGAATTTCTTCATCTGAAAATCTTCCCTTTTCTAAGTCCCGTGATCATGCCTGTGTGATCTAGAACTTATGGAATTTGGAATGATTATGAACCATAAATTTTGGGATATTTTATTAGAGCAAGGATTTTACATGAATTTTGAAATGGACTTAGGCTTAACAGAGAAAATCAACTGGTCCTAAAGGAAGGTAGAGAAAATTTAGGTACTTGCATATTATCGCAACAATGCCAACGTTCAGAATACTTCATCAAGTTAGCGACCCTGATCCTCCACGTGTTGTACATGCTTAATTGACACAACCACGTATTTAATTTCATATAATCTGGACAATAAAGTTGCGATAATATGTAAGTACCAAAAATTAATACACCTTTGGTACAAAAACTCTTGTATGAAAGCATGTTACATACAAGTAAAAAACATAAGAAATCTGAGTAAGGAAGACCTGTGTACCTAGGGCCACCCCATTTTATTTGAATAATACCTAGTTCTAAGTTTTATTACTCAGTTGGGTGAGTTGGAACACCAATTCCTACTTTGGCATTCATTTTGAAATTTTTCAAAAGAAAGTTGTGGTTAGTTATAAATGTAAAACATGCTTACATAGTCCGAAGTAAAGTTCTGTAGCTCATCTCTTTTTATTGTTGTACAAAGTAAGTCAAAAATTTTCTTTGAATTTTTTTTTTTCTTGTACATAATTTTGTTTGTAGCATTAAGTACTAAATAAGATTTTAAATAAATCCTCTCTCCATGTGGATTTTCTGCAGAAGACATTTTGTATAAAATTACCTAGTCTTGTACCTGGGGCCACATAGTTGCCTTGTACCTAGGTACAATTGCAATTAATATTCTTTATGTTATTATTTTATTGAAAAAGTTTTCATGATAAAAAAGAGGAAAATGGTCTTAATTATCTGAACCATTTTGATTTAGTCAAGTTTTTTATTATTATTGGATGTTATTAAAATGAGAGGAGTGTATATTTTGTTCTGAAACTTTCAACATGCTTGATTTATAAAAAAAAATATCTTAGCTACCATTATTGTTATTTTTCAGGATTATTTTATTTATACAAACATAAGAATGCATTTAATTAACAAAAAAAAAACCCAATTTTTATAGTTATAAAAATAATATAATTCTAAATCAGATTTTTATGATATTTCAATTAAATTTTTCTCTTAATGAGCAATTATAAATTCCTAACTTTTTAGATACCTAGAAATCCTGACTGAATAAAATGGTCAAAACCTAATGCAGATAATATAAGAATTATCAGATATTGAAGATTCTCACATTCCACTGATGATGCAAATTCTACAGTAACTGATAGTATTGAAAAGGGGGACTTTTGTTTAACAAAAATACAAGGCAAAAAAACTAAACATTTTTATATGGCAGAAGTAATAGATGTTAAAAAAACACAAGAGTGTTAAGTTTCTGAAGAATATTGCACGTTCAAATAAGTTTCTTTATAATAAAGAAGAAACTTATAAAACTGGCAACAGAAATATTCTGTTCAAACTGTCTAAACCATAATCTGTTGATGCTTCAGAACGACAATGTATGCAGCTCACTTTTGGAACCAGTTTTTAAATTAAATGTTGGATCAAAATACGTGCAATTCATTAATAATTTGGCACATTGCAATTTAAATGGTTACATGATAAATCAATGTATTAGCTGATATTGTTTCTTTTATTAAATTCATGTGTGTATGTTTGTTTTCTATTGATTACAGAGTGAAACCTAACTTTCAGGGAAAGGCCCTACGTACAATGATATTGTACCTAGGGCCATTTGTGAATTTTTTAAAACCTTTTATTTCACAGAATTTAATATTTTAAGTTCTTATATTTACAATTGGATGATAGTTAGTATAATGATGAGTGCATATTAGTTTCACATTTTTAAACAGGCCAGGGGCTCTGTTTTTGTGCATTGAAAAATATGGCCCTAGGTACACAGGTTTCCCCTACTTATATATTATTGCAACCTATTGGCAACGTTATATGAAACGAAGCACCTGGTTGCCAATTCAGCATGTACAACACAGGAAATTGGGGGGTACTTATGAAATATCGCATCAATTGCCAACTCTATTAATAACTCACCAAGTTGGCAACCCCGATGACACACTGAAAATTGGCAACTAGGTGCTTCATTTCATATAATGTCGCCAATAAGACGTAAGTACCAATTGGGGAGTTGTCAATTCAGTGAATTATTAATAGAGTTGGCGATTGTTTTGATAATACGTAAGTACTGAAATCTGTTCAGTCTGACATACATGAAACACCATAGTTTTAAAAAAAATGCTTTTATAGTTAATCGTACTAAAAAGTAAATCTTAATATAAGAATGGGTTCAGTCCTAGGAGAGCCCACACCCTTGGAGCAAATTATTTTGGTTGGTGATAATTGCACCATCTTGGTAACTCTACTTTGATACATTATGTATGGTAAACCTAACTATTTCTGGAATTTTTGTATTTGGTCAGCGGGCATATCGAATTGTGTCATTTTGTTGTTGGGCCCCGGGCTGGAAGTATGGCACGTATGTGAGTGGATATACCTTTGAATTTTGTACTTTGTTGAATGCGAAATGTAAGAAAAAATTGATTGAATGGTGTATGAAGGAAGGATTGATTGCTTTGAATTATGAATGTTCTAAATGTAATGAGCGAATGGGATTATACGAACGAAAGAGTGCTGTTTTGGATGGAGATTTTGAATGGGTATGTTCGACCATTACCTCGCAGAATATTTATGGCCGCACTCCCATGATTCTCTTAACAATGAGGCCTTCAAGGCTTTTTGTTAAAATCCGCTGTCATGCTGTAGCCTCCACTCGGAAAAGATCAGCAGTAAGAAAGTAAGTGCTGTTTTTTTTTTTCATCTTAAATACGTTTGATTAATTTTTGTATTGTTAACATATATTTTCATTACGATCCACCTTGTCCCGCTATATTCACTTGCCGCCATCTCACTCTGGCTTGGCGCTTTTTTGGTTTGTTGCCAAGGGTGTGGGCTCTCCTAGGACTGAACCCAATAGATGGCAAAAATTAATCAAACGTATTTAAAATGAAAAAACGTATTTAAGATGAAAAAAAAAACAGCACTTACTTTCTTAGAACAAAATGATTAACGAGAAAATTAATGTCATTGTGGTAAAAGGGTGGGGGACCCTTGTACTACATTTTTACACTAACTTTGTATTACAGAATAGAACTATTAAGAAATTATAGCAATTGATATCAAGCACCCCACGCTTTTAAATGCAGTTATTATTTTTCCATTTTCCCCACATTCCAATTTCCATAGTTTTTCCTGGCATTTCTAAATACCTTGTGTTCTGTTTTTTTTTTTAAATCCTGGCACCCATATTTTTCTAATTGGTTTTCTACAAAAAAAGTACTTACATTTTTGCTTCATAATGTAATTCCTCTTTTGTCAGGAATAAGCCATTCTTTTAAACTATTTTCATGTTGAGTTCTTATTGCGAGACCATCATCTTAGATTGAAAACTATTGGATACCAAAATCTTATTTGCAGCAATTTCAAAACCATGCCTAAAAGATATTCGGTGTGTAGTGTACTGATATATATATTGTTCCAATGTGTGGTATTTTTGAACAGTAGTTTTTATACATGTGAACTTCAAAAAAATACATGCCTTCATGTGTAATATTTAGAAAATCATACTTTTTAAACCTGTTATCGTGTTTTTAGATGATGAATGCTTTATTCTTAATTTGCATTAATTTCATTTCTATTAGTAAGCAAATAATTCAATATATATTACATTAAAACAATGGAGTTGACTATAGTATCGATTGTATAGTGTTTATAAAAAATAACTTATGGATGAAGGTATGTTGTTTCAAAAATCTCACTTATATTTTTGTTTATTTTTTGAATGTATGATATGTATATGTCCAATTTCCAGAATAAATATTTCAAAAATATGATTTTGGTTTGTTTTATTTTTCTTGTTTACAGTGAATCATTGAAAAAAAAAAGAGGCATTGAAAATAAAATGCTGTATATTGGATTATGGTTCTACTGTTTTAGTTGTTTTTACATTCTTCTAAGGACTGAAATTTTTAAGTATTTTAATTTTTGATTATAAAAACATTAACTTAAAAACTATAATATTTGTTTTCTTTGGTGATAGGAGAGTATAAAATCAGTTGATATGAATAAAAAACTAGCTTAATTTGTAATATATATTGCAATGGATTTTTCTATATTTCCATCTAGATGAATGTGTTTCTATTTAAACAAAACAATTCATAAAAAGTACTTACACACCTGGGCCTAATGAGTGTTATTTTAGTCAAAAGGCTTTTTCTTCATTACATAATATGTAAAGAACTATTTCTTTCTTACTTTGTTTTGAAATTTTTACTATATAAAGTCTGTTATTCATCCTAACGTTTCCAAGATATTTCTAATAACTTATTATTGAAAGACTGAATTTAAATAAAAGTTAATTTTCTGCTTGTATAGGATTTTAAAAAGAAACAATATAATTCTTTTAGAAACATAAATATAACTTGTAATAAACCAAATTGCTTCTGGAACTAGTTCAAATGCTTACAAATTTGTTTAACTATTTCATCGAATCTATTTTTGTTATTTTCAAAGATTTAAATCTGATGTATAAGTTCGAAGACAAAGTTTTTGATCAAATAATAGTTGTATTTTTTTTTTCTTAAAGTAAAATTTTTGTTGTATTGGCGACAGCATATAAAATTAAGTACATGGTTGCTAATTCAACGCGTACGAGACATGGCGAATTATCTTGAACGTTGGAATTTTTGCGATGATACTAAAGTACCTTTTTGTAACACAATAAATGCAAAAGGAATTTAGATTTTCGAAGTTAAGTGGTAAAAACTTCATAAAATGTAAATTAAATAATATATAAGATGGAAAAAAATGAAATTTACCAACTTAAGTATCGCATATTTAGATCCCTTTAAATTTGATTTGATGTATATTTTTATGTTAAAAATTCGTATTGGATACAACAGTATCGAAAATAAATAACATACAAACTCATATTTGACCCATAAATACTCATAAATAAGTGCATTACACACTCATCTAGCTGTTATATTCTCAAATTTGATCCAGTAACAGGTTCAAAAATGAGTATGCGATGTTTACAATTTTGAGTACGTAGTCGATGCCAAAGATGAGAATGGGCTTTTCTCAAATTTGAGTATGTTTGCATCGGAGCTATTTTGAGTATGTGACGTATTCAAAAGTGAGTATTTTGTACTCCGTTCTGAATACCGGTTTTTTAAGTTTGTCGCAAGTGTTATCCGTCCTTAGCAATTGTCCAGCAGTGTATATATATATATGCATGTGTGTATATATATATATATCCTCTTAAGAAGGATACATTCCTCACAAATGATTTTTCTAAAGCTGATTTATGTCTAAAAACTTGTTTTTGTTGTAAAATAAATACATCAAAAGCTTGCGAAATAACTCGACTCTTTCAATTAAGAATAGTGTTATGAAAAATCGACAAAACAAGAATTGTCTAAAAATAACTTGCTTAAAAATACTTATAAATCCTCAATAAATGTCTACATTTCTGTCGTCTTAAGTAGCTTACTTAAGGCTGTCACTTGATAATGGGTGACAAGATTTTGAAAAAGACTTGGGCTAAGGAAATAGATTGGTTAAGAAATGTCGGAGTATGAAAAGTGGGATGCAAACCTTGTAACGATAAGTTAGTGAACCGAATAAACGTAACAGAGATTATTATTCCTAGAAAAAAAACAGCTTTGCTATTTGAATGAATCTTATTGAGGAGATATAGAAGTTTCTAAAAACGATTTAAGTTTTTAGGCTAAGATATGAAACAAAATATATTAAACTTCACAATACATGATAGATTTGTAAGAAACTAGATATTTGTTTCCTAAAACGAACTTTATTGTGGGGAGCATAATACAGGATTATGGGAAATAGACGCGCGTGTTGAATACAAGATTAAAACTACATTAAAGAAAAATTTTTACTTGAACTTTTTTATATTAAATGCAAGTTAAAGGCATGTAAAAAGCAGATAATGTAAGAAAATACAGATGCTTTCTTAGTCATTATTTATTAGTTTTTTAAATTCAATTAAAAATTTGAACGTAAATCTCTCATGTTTTGAAGAAAAAACTAACTATTAATTTCAATTAAAAGTTAAGAAAATATCACAAATGTTTACTCAAATATAATTAACTTAAATAACATTAGAAATACTTTAATAAAATTCAAAACAGCAGCCTTTTTCTGAAAAGATCGCTCCCCAAAAGAAAGGAAAATAGTTTAAACAATTATTTAAGAGCTTATTATGAAATAATCATCAAAGTACGAGGAAATATATTCAGAGTAAACAACATTAAAGTTCAAAATACAATCTTCAAGAGGAAATAACGTTAAGGCGAGGGCGGGGGAGGGGGTTAAATGGCTTACAAAACTGATTTAATTTAAGAGGAAAAAAGAACGGCAATCTACATCTACAAAGCCTTCAACTTTCCCATTAGAATATTCCCACTCAAATAATATCCAATTAAATCCACTATGTTTAAAAGCTTTTGAAAACTAGCCCCATTATCGGGTTACATCACTTCAGGCTAATTTGCGTCCATACACTCGATTCTTAAGTACACAATACCAAACAATCCTCCTAAGTCCCAAAACGAAATAAATCATAATCAGAAAAATTCCACAATTTTCTTCTCTTTATTTCTCCTCGAGATTTCTAAGAAAAGCAAAAGAAAGAAAGGAGAAAAAATCCATTAGAAAATCCCATTTGAATCCTTTACGCGGAGTATTTGATCGCGTTTGACCCCAATTACTCAGTGGTGCAAACACCCATTCGACAATGCCGAAGGCGAAGTCTTATTCCAAAAGAGATCCGGTTGCCGAGTCATGAAATAACGATCATTGAAACCCTTGAAGGTGTCATCGTCGTAATTAAATGAATGATAGATGGAATTAATCATTCCACTTCTAATTACTTTCTCAAACATCGCAACGAGGAGTGAGCGCTTCTGCGGTTAGAACGGAAGTTAGGATTTTGAAGAGGGTGCAGTACACCGTACCTCGGGGTCCAGAAATGAAGAAATGGGATGGATTATACGCTTTTGGATCGAAGGAAAAAATAGAAAGAGAGGAGAAGGAAGACATTTCCCTGCTTCGGGTCAGGCTTTGACAGTTTTCCGACTTGATTGCGATTCCATATTTGATTTGATTATTCTTTCCGGGAATTGATTTTGATTATTCTTTTGAGAAAAGAGAGGAAAATCTAATTCGCAAAGTATGCGCGAAGTATTTGGAGATACAAAAATATTTCCTTGTAAATGGCGAAATTATATTTTTACGGTGTTAATTCCTCGTCAGATTCTCTTTACTTTTAATTATTGCAAATCGGGCAAATAGCTACGCGATAAATATATTGCGTTACAACAGAAAACTGCTTTTAGGATATTTTTAATGCGTGATATAAAATTGATAGCTTATTATTTGCACATTATTTATACATTATTTACAATATACTAACTATAGTTTTAATTAATTAATATTAAATAACAGTTAATATTATAATTAATATTTCAAAACTATATTACCGGATTTATTCCAATCCAATCCGTCATCGATTCTAAGCCGCACCCCAAATTCTGAACGTTTTTGTGAATAGGGAAAAATAGTATAAAATGGTTTTTATATCGATATTCAATCTTACGAAATTAAAATAAATTTAATGAATAAAAATGAAAATAAATAAAATTAAAGCTAATAAGAGAAGTGAAGAATTTTAGTTATTTTAAAAGTATTATATACTTTTAAATACATACATGAACCTGTAATTGCTCTAATCACCCCATCGAATGAATTTTTTCCCTTCGATTCTAATCCACACCCAAATTTCAGTAGCATTACATAGGAAAAACAGTGTGGCTTAGATTCAAGTTAATACGGTGTAAAAAAATTTATTAATTTTGAAAAATATTTGTAAGAACACTTAATGTGAAAATATTTGTTGTAAATAAAGAATATTTTATTATAGTTTATGTTAAATATAGAGAATTATTTTATATGAATTAAAAAGACAACTACACGATCTTTTTAAAAAAACTTGAGCTTAAAACTGCCAATACAAAAGTTCCTAAGATGGGCTTAAAATAACATTTAAAAAAGAAAACACACTCTCTTTTAAAAAAGACGTATTATTAAGTAATTATTGATAGTGCTGAAAACATGTTAAAATACAAGCAGATTTTAAATTTTCTTGAAATACTAATATTAGTTAACAAGCTTTACATAGCGTTTTATAATCTCAAAGTATAAAAATGGGCCTCCTAAAAGCAACAGTAATCTATAAAAAATTTTTGAAGCAACATGATTTCTTTAATAGATAGTACATAACATATTCCTTATTTCTAGTTTCTGCTAACCTTGCACAGCAAAAAATCGATAAAATATTTAATTTTATATTAAATTGAAGTAGCATAAGTAATTTATTCTTCAGAAATTCAAAACTCTATACTTACGAGCAGATAATACTAAAGCAAAAAATAATTTATTTAAAAAACATTGCAGGAGTATATAATAAAAAAAAATGAAAGCTTATGTTACAAGATTTCTCATTTTATTACAAGCAAGTTTCCTCTTGTTCTTTATACAAAAGTCTTTTATTTTCAGTTATTTTTCAGAAGCAATCCAATTTACCCTTAGTTTGAGAATAAAGATAAGTAAAATTTATTTACTGATTTTTTTTCTCGAGTTTCATTTTATTTTTAGTGATATAGGGCTTACTCTAAGCACACATTACATTTTCAGAACCTAAGAAAAACACAAATATTTATAATACACTATTATATTGGAATTATTTATAAGCCTTAGAAGAATTTTTAGATTAGCTAACAATATTTATTAAAATAATTTTATATGTATTATTTTTTAAATTTCTAGAAGTTCAATTATCAGTTTTCATAAACCTTACTTCTCATTTTTCTTTTAATTAAATAAAATACAATGAAGAAAAACAAACAGTAGAGTAGATATTGCCAAAGCTAAAATAATAGTAATAATAATTACAAACATTATACATATATATAGTCTTATTCTCTACAAACAAGAGATAACATCCAACAATCACAATCGAAAATACTTTATATACATATAAATACTTTATATACATATGATCTATCAGATTTTCCATGGAGTAATATGTTGTAAGTTGATGCACCCCGATTTTGATGGATACACAGGATTTCTTCGGATGATATATATAATATAGCTAATACCAGGAGCAATTAATCTTAATCTTGAGTAATAGTTAACGCAGTGCTTCTCAAACTTTCAATACTGGCGCCCCCCTTTTCGATCACAATTTTTATCGCGCCCCCCCCTTATACATTAATCATGTACTGAATGTAATAATAATGCACTTTGACGCTAAAGCTACAATAGGCGATCTTAATTATAAACCATACAAATAAGTAACATAAGTTTAAAATTTTGTATACTACTTTTAAGCAAAAAATAAATAAATAAAATAATAGGATAATTATTATGTTATTTTTCCTTTCTCTAATTTTTAAATTGGAACATATTGTAAAATGCGGTGACTGCTTAGAAGACAAAATACAGATATCTGCTAAATATACAAAAGGAACTCAGAGGGTGAATTTCTAATCATAAGCATTCCTTATAAAAACTTTGCTTTGCAAGACAACGCCATGGAAGTCGTTAATACTTATTAAACTTGTTCTTAATTTAGTATTAATTAATTAGTTATAAAATACTCTGTGCAGCACTGATACATTGAACGTCTACCGGCTGAAGTGCCCGCTCTTTGCGCGAGTTCATTTATTAGAAAATAAAACATCATTGATATAATAGCTGAATTGTAAGGAGTGCAAAGCCAAATGCTCGACAATGTTTACAAAAATGTATAATGATTTTTTTAAAATGGTTGCTCAAATTATAATTAGTTTTAAGCGAATGGTAATTTTAAGCCTCACAGAATTAGCATTTATATTTGATGTTAAATAATGAACAATAATATAAAATTCCGATGAAGAATAACTGTATTATTTTTAATATTTAAAGCGAAAATACTTCAACATGTTTTAACCGGGAAGCAGGCGCGCACTGGATACGGTCGAGCGGGTTTATTGAGAGTCACCCTAATCTTTTTTTTAATTATTTTATTGTACACGATACAAATCGTTATTCCAGTGAATAATTTAACTAAGAGAAAGTTTTCATACTTACTTTCAAGGACTTTTCAATTTTTCTTTGGTAACAATTAAACAGTTTTGCCAGAATTAACGATTTCGTAATCTGTGCGTCCCGCGCGACCACTTCCGGGTAAAAAGTGTATTCATTATGATTATATGAAATTGTGTAAAACGTTATTTGCGTTATGCTTTATATGTATAGTGTACTCGTAAAAATAAGTCTTGGCCAAGTAATTCTTCAAAGTGGTTTCTCCATGGTTTTCCAAATATAATAAAACTCTTTTGCATGGAAAAAAGCGTAACAGAGAAATACATTACTTACAATTTCCCTAAATGAGAAACAAACACATAAAAGAGGGGTCATAACTAACTGTACCAATAACTTAGAAGGTTAAACAGATTACAGCTATAATGTGCAGTATTTCAAAAATAATGACAGTGATGAATTTTTATGTACCTAAATTTTTTCGATTCTGCGTCTGGGATCTGTTTTTTCTCTGAAAGAATTATATGTTAGGTTTAAACAGAAAGCGTAGTAAAAAAATCTCTTGTCATGCGATTACAGCAAATCAAATAAAAGTTTTTTTATTTGGTTATAGGATCAAAGATAGCTAATTAGGTATAAGAAGTTTTTATTTTTGTTGACTTAATATCGCGCGCGCGAGCCTATAAATTATATCAGAGTAAAAGTGCATTTTTTATTATCTCTGAATATATTTTGTTTTAATTCATTCCAGTATATTAATTATTTTTAAATATTTTATTAATTATTTTTAAATATTTTATTTTCGATATGCTCGCGCCCCCCTCGTAGGATTATCGCGCCCCCCAGGGGGGCGCGCCCCACACTTTGAGAAACACTGAGTTAATGAATGTTCAACCAAGTTTTATATTGCTGGTATGTTAAGTGACAAACTGTTTTTATTCCAATGGATGAGGATATATAAATTAATCTTATTTACTATTAAATAAATGAGCATTATCTTATATATCATGATTATTTTTTCAGGCATTCTTGGTTATGATTTTTTCAAAAAAAATATATTTCGATAAATACATTACGAGTATATTATGTGTGTGTTTATAATTAAGAAGCAGAAAACGTCTGCGATCATTTGAATTTAATTTATATTTTCCGGCAATTCAGTAAGTGTTCTTTTTGTTCGATGTGAAAATACACCATTTATATAATCTGTTAAATATAATACTATTTCAATAAATTTTTGCTGCTTGTATTCCGCATGACATGGAAAACCATAGAACATAAAATTTTAAACTGTGAATTATTAACCAAAAACTTAAATATTGTAAAATGTGTGTGTATTTCTGTCCGGTGTAACTAATTTATTGATGTTCCTTATAGTATTACATTTTACTGTAATATTAAAAATAGTAAAATATTAACCAATAACTTAACGAAAATATGAATTAATGTTTTTTTTCTTTTATAATTTAAACTAAAAATAAAGTTCTGCTTCTTTTTTTCTTTTTGTAAATTAGAAATAATATCCTTCGTAAATAAACTTTTAATGATAATAGATATTCATGAAGTTAATTTAAAAAAAATTTAATACAGCAAATTAATTCTGGATATCTCCCACATTACTCGGTTTATGCTACTCTTTTAAAACTGATCTTGGAAACCATTAGAAATCGAAGTGTAAATGCAATGGTGTTATCCTCAAAATAAAATTTAACCTTATTAAGATTTTTCAATACTGAAAGTAATAAAGTATGTAAAAAATTTTAAAAAATTAATTTATTAAGTTAAAACGGGGTCAAAAACTAATAATACTCAAGATTTAAGGAACTCTCAAGGCTTATCTCAATTAAAATCCCCAATTTAATAAAAATATTCTCAAATTATTTATCATTATTTAAAAGATTTCCTTTAGTTTAAATGACACATCCCCTTTACAAGTTAGGCAATAAGATATTAGTATCGGGCTTACAATTTTAAACTATAATTAAGGGATGACATTATTAACATATCCTTATTTGCTGCAATGTTTCAAAAATTTGGATAATTGTAATAAAAGCATTTTCTCAAGTAAGATGTATCTCTTTGATGTCGAAATAACTTCATTAACTCAAAATATAAATGCACGTCTAATCTTTCTTTTCCTGCTCAGTAGATAAGTTCATCGAATAACCGTGTGAAATGCGTTGAGAAAAGTTACTATTTGAATTATAAAAATAGGAATACCAAAAAAACTATATTATTGAAAAAACTACGAAGGAGGAAATAACGAGTATTTTTAATTTTTGATAAATAATGTAAAAAGTTATGATAAATCAACTATATAAGTCTTTATTATGTGTGTGTGTGTGTGTGTGCATGCATTTAGCGCTTATATGTGTTTACTATTACAATAAAAATTACTCAAGTTTCAGCTAATAAGGAAAATTAAAAAAGGGCACATATATATATTGCTTCGAGATACTCATATTAAAATACTAAAAATAAATACCATTAACTATTTATTGCACTATTTGTTAATGATAAGGTATTTGTTTTCAATGGATAAATTTAAATTGTTGTCGTCTTTACTAGAAATATCTAATACATCTCTGTTATGCTTGTAACCAATGAATATTTGCGTCGGATAATGTCTTGAATACGAAATGCTCTTTTCAGAAAATATTTAGGTATTAACTCTTTGATGAGGGAAATTGTTATATGTATGTATAGCTACCCTTAGACTTTGGAAGTTCTTTTTATAACGCTTGGTAGAAAGAAGTTAAGCAAATATTTAATTATATTGTTGAAATTTATGGTGTAATTTACATATGGGTTAATGTTTAAAAAAATATTTTACATATTCATACCAAGTTTGAGTTCCTCAAAAACAAGTATCAAAAAATTTTAAAGTCAATTCCTACTTAGGTCAATAAAGGAAAAAAATATTTTATTTTATTAATTTTAATTAATGGATTAATATTAGAAAAAAAACTGTATTAACATGAAGTATCATCCAATACAAGCTTAAAAAAATATATTTCAAACCAAGAAAGAGAGAGAATTCGTTAGACTAACTTACTGACACCATTTGTTGGTGTAAGCTCTAACTTCGTCAGAAATAACGTAGAATAAATTTAAAATTAAAAAATAAAATTTAATTAATGTATTAATATTTGAAAAAAAACTGTATAAAAATCAAGTGCCATCCACTACAAGTTTAAAAAATGTATTTAAACTTCAGTGGATGAATAAATAATATTTTATTAACGATTTAAAATTAAAACATATATAGTATAATAAAATAAAAGTGAAGTACATATATATATATGTGTGTGTGTGTGTAAAATATTGGCCGAGTGTAGTACTTTTTCGAGTGTTAGTAGGTTTTCATTAAACACATCTTCAGTGAACAGACATCTTTATTTTGAAGCACACATCAAAACTTAGGACAAACTTACGGTACATTTCCACGTTGACGAGACACACAAACTTGCGATTATTAAAGCAAAGTGGACAGGAGACAAACAATAGCAACATCTTGGAGGGCACAACACAAAAACACAAAGAGCAGCTATGTACAGTTTTACATGATGACGGCAAGAAGTAAGAGAGAAGAGCGAGAGATTACACAAGGTTTCGGCTTTTATAGTACAAGTACGTATGACGTAATAATAGCTCTGATAGGATAGAATGGGCTGGATTGGGATGTCTGATGCAATAAGGGTACTCGATTAAGATTAAAATCAGGGTGTTAGTGTAGAACCAAATAATTAAAAGATTATTGCAGTACTATTAAAAGAATTAATTAAAAAGTTGCTAGGGGAATTATTACATATATATATATATATATATATATATATATATATATATATATATATATATATATATATAAAATAAACTAATAGTAGGAATGAATAGCATTCGCAGTTTCTAGTAGTTAGTTGATGAATTTCGTCCTCATCCTTTTGCAACTGGAGATCGTATGAAAAAGGGACTACTCCGGCTTTTCTTTGAATTGTGTTATTTCTAAAACGTGCAAAAAATATAAAATATTTGAGAAAAATTACTACTGAAAATAAACAATTCTTCCCCATATTTAAGCATTCTTTAAGTTTGCTTGAAACCGAAAAATTTAAAAAGTAAAATATGTAAGAAACAAAACACCAAAACAGATTTTTGCCTCTTTAGAAATGTGAGATGTGATTCTGGATATTTTAAAACTATTTACAGTTCTTAGGAAGTTAAAGGAAAAAGTTTCAGTATTTAAATTAAAATCTTAAGTCTTGCATTTATAGCGTTATATTTAATTTTAGACTTATGCAAATTAACATTATTTTTTAAATGTTTATTCGAAATCTGTAAGCAAAAAAGCAACGCTATATGAAATGTTTTCAAATTTGACATTTTCTGTGAGAGTGAGTATACATGAAAATAACTTTTCCTTAGAGTTCCAGAAGTTTTAATCAAATACTTTCATTTAATGATAGTTCTATATAAAACTCTCAACAAAAAATAAATTTCTAATGTTAAGCTCAATTATAATATACGAATATTCTTTTAACATATAAAACTCTCAACAAAAAATAAATTTCTAATGTTAAGCTCAATTATAATATACGAATATTCTTTTAACAATGTTTTCTTATAAAAATTGTGGAGAAAATACTTTTCTGGAAAGTTTAGGTTTTTTTTTTATTTGAATCAATGAACATTTAAAGTTTGTTTCTAAAACACATTTTAATCTCTAGAAAAAAAAATTTATATTTATCATACAGTTTTGCATATGTTTTTCTTTCAGAAGTCCGACATAAGGGAAAATATATTGTTTTTAATGTGTTTCTGGTGATAAAACAAAATCCTGTTTGGTATATACTGAGGAGTAAAATGTCATGGGATACCATTTAATATCAAAATAATATGCTGCAACACATTTTGTTATTGCTACATAAGTACATTGGACAAGATTTTGGAAGTTCCCTGATGAAATATCCAACCATGCTGTCTCTATAACCGTCCGTAATTTCAAATTTCTACCGGTGGAGAATTTTGTGCACGATATGTGACCTTTCAGTCATATCCTGTGTGTTTCTTACAGGATTCATGTCTAATGATCTAGCTGGCCAAAATATTCCCTAGTGTTGAGCAGAGTGTTCTTCAAACAATCATGAAAGATTCTTGCTAGGTGACCTCCACGATAATTCCATCGTTGATTAGGTACATGAATAGCTGCAAATGATCTCCAAGTATCTGAACATCTATCAACACTTCTTATCAATTATTGGCTCGTTATTATCAAAGGACCTAGTCCATGTCATGTAAAATATCCCATACCATTATTGAATCATTACCAACTTCGCACAGCCTTGTTGACAACTTGAGTCCATGGCCTCATAGGGACTGTTCCACGGTCGAACCCTACTTTCAGGTCTTAACATCTGAAATTATGCTTCATCTGACCAAGCATTTTTTCCCATTTATCTACTGTCATAAGGTGAATAGAGGTTCTGCAGCTGAGTACGTGTTGTTTGTAAAGATACTATAGTCACACAGTCTTCCACTGCCACATCTCACCAATGCCAAATTTTGTTGCAGAATTCTCAGGACATGCATTGCATATATCCCTAATTGACTATTTCAGTTATGTGTGAGGCAGTGTTGTTTCATGGTAACACTGATTACTCTATAAAGATGTCGCAAGCCATGATCATAAAGCAGTCTCTCCCGTCCGTTGTACTGCCCATGGTGGGGGACAATGCTTGAAATTATATGTCCTTGGTACTCTCTCTTGACATTGTGGATCAAGAAATTGAATCAATCATTGTGAATCAAGTTCCTTGAAATTCTGAAATGTAAAAGCCTTATGCATCTAGCTTCCGCAATCATTTTGAATTCAAAATATGCTAATTCCCATCATGCAATCACATGTCAGAAAACTTTTCACATGAATCACTTGAGTGAAGATGAAGCCGAACCATGCACTTCACAATTATTCATTTCTTATACGATTGCCATCTGGTCTTCTGTATATTGTCATTTCGTGATTGTTGACATTTCAGTGTAAAAATGTACATTATAAATTTAAGGATTAAAATTAATTGATTCGTTGGCTTATAAAACGTTACAAGAATTTTTTTCCTGATAAAAGTACATTAATCCTTAGGTTATTACAGACACGCTGAGTGCATTCATCTCAATCTATCCCTCAACGTTATGGACGCAATGCACGTATCCATCTGAATTTCACACTGTTATAAACGTTACAAACGCGTGTATCGCGTTCAAAAGTAGTTTTTTCTCTACTAATATATAGAAGTCTCAGACTGAATGGAGAATCGAATACAATAGTTTGCTAGATTTAATATTCCACTCTTAAATATACAATGGCACAGCTACGTCTATAAACGTAGTTTTATCTTACAAGATTTAATTTATTTGATATTACAAGGGCATTATTAAATAGTATAATTTCTTTCAGATTTTAATACTTTTTTAAGTCTAAAATATGGCAAATATTTTTTAAGAAAGCAGTTTAGTATTAAAAATAACTTTCTTCTTCGGAAACTCATGAGGGCTGCGGTAGCCCAGTGGTTAAGGTATCCAACCATGGCAGGCATGTCATGAGTTCGATCCCAGTACCACTAAAGACCCGCCGTGTAGGACAGCGATGCACGTTAAATCTGTCGAGAGCTGAAACGTCCTCCCGTTGGTGTGGTGTGGTAGTTAGGAGAGGGAGGTGCCAGCTCAGGTGTCGTCCACGTCACTTGACCATGGTTCAAAATTACGTGGTCCGTCGCCAAAAGCCCTCGTGTAGCTGAACAGTGCGACGTTAATATTAACTCACTCACTCGGAAACTCATGTATTCCACTCCCCTCGATTATTTAACCCTTTATCTACCGCATAATGATTTACTGCAAATTTTTTCATGAAATATTTTTTTGGATCACTACATTCAAAATTAAGGAATATACATAAACAAAATACTCAACTTTGGGAAATTTATGTACTTTGGTACTTTAAAGTACCATCAACATACAGAGGTCTCAAATATTCTGACAATACCAAAAAGACCGAATGACTTTTTAAACCCAGTTTTAACTCCTAAAAATGCTAAATAACCACAGAGAATACTAATACTTTACAGCAGAAATGTTTATTTTTTTTAAAGATTTTTAAATATTTAATTTTTTTTTTACTTTTTTTACACATAAACATAATTTGATGATATTCAAAGAAACGGAATTTTTTTCATTAATACACAGAAATTCATTACACATTGTGCATTTTGAGTGAGGTTTCGATTGAATGTTTTTTAAAGCACTGCATCCTGGGCTAAGAAATGTAACATGAACTACTGCACTTTGAGTTCAGCCTCTTGATCGTCATCCTAAGAATCAAATGAAAATTCCAGCAGATAATTTGCTGGGACTTCTTCATCAGAAAAATCATTTGTTAGTACATCACTGATTTCAGATGGTAGGTTCTATAACAAATCCAAAGCCACTTGAAGACTGAGCTTCTTTTTTACAAACTTTCTAAGAAAAGCAAATAAAAACAATATTAGCACCTTGAAAATCTCCAACTGCCGTTAAATCTCTGTTACACATAAAATAATTAAAAGGATGTTATATAATTTTTGAAATAAGAATACATATTCCATTTAATTAAATGGGGGGAAAACCATACAAGCTTAGATTTAAAGCTACACATTTTTTGAAAACATTAAAATAAAAATAATAAAAAAGCAAAATAAATCAGTTCAGCAAAAAAAAAAGCGCTGGCATAACTGTATTGCAGTATAGTGATGACGCTTATACATAACAAGGATCAATAATAAGTTACACGTACGACGACGTTCTTGCTACAACACCAAGTGTGCTGTCGGTAGTTATAAGTACCACAAAGTTATTCTACTGTAAAATTAATTATATACACTATTTACTTAAAATAAGTGTAGTCTAATCGTTTTCTAAGGTCTTCCTTAACATGTAAAAAATAAAACACTTACCTTTTGACATTAACTACTTTTTCGGAACAAAAATGACAACCTTCGCAATCCGATCAAAATATCAACTGAAAACACAACTTCTGCTGTAAAACTATTTGCCTTCCCCGCTAAAATACTCATCATAGAGCCTATGCTGTCATTTATCTTGAAAGAGTGGATTTTAAAGAATGTTTCTGCTAAGTCTCGTCAGAGTATTCGTAAAAATGGTTGTTCTATGTAATTTCAAAGTGATTGGTACTTCTAAGTACCGTCGGTAGATAAAGGATTAAAAATTAGATCATAAAAAAAGATGCTTGATTATTTCAAAGGTAAAAGTTTTAGATGCAAAAAAAATAACTAAAATAAACTCTGGAGATCGTCAAATTTAAAAACATTCCAGCAATAACTCAAAATAATTTATTAAAAGGTTTTTGCATAAGCATATTTAAAGGATGAAAAAAAATTCTAATGATCTAGATGTAATAATTAAAATATTTAAAATTCTGTTCCAGAGGCTTTCATTAAAATTTATTGACAATGAAGTTGATGAAAGTTATTTCATAAAAGGAAAGCCAAGCAATTTATTTTGCCAAGAATTTATTTTCGTTCATTGTTTCTTAATGTTATATATAGAGCTGAAAGTATATCATTATTCTTACAAGCCGAAACAGTACGTGCGTTTCATTCATCAAAAACAATATTTCTCCAACTCTTCAGACAGTTTCATTAAACATTATTTACGCATTTATATAAAACATTTTTGTATTTAATTTTGGTTATACAAAAGTAAGTTTTAAAGTATTTTTTGCGAAATTTGGGACTTTATTACTAAAAAATGGTGACAAATTGGATTGCTCAAAGTATGAACCATTGTTAACCACTATTTTAAACATTCAGTCTGGCTGAAATAGAATTAAGCTTTAAAGGGACACCTCATCTTTAGATAAAAAATTCAAGAATAAACCCTTTTTTGAAATTCCTCATAAGAGTTGAAGTGTAGCTCACAGGTAGGCTTAAGTCATTAACCAGTACAAGTAGAAAATTGAAGGAACAATGTCTGAAGAATAAGGTGGATGTAATAGGATTCCCCGTTTGAATATCCTTCAATTGTTTTTGATGACACTGCCACATATTATTGAGCATTATTGGGCTGCATAGACAGTTAACCCTGTTTCCACATTTCCTACTTTAATACTTGGCTCGAATACATCAATTGAAGTTGGTATTGATACCCTGGAGGCTTCATTTGGCTTTAGCAGCTTTTAATATTGCACACAGATGTTAAACCCTGATACAGAACATGAGCTTTAATCCAAGAATATTTAGCATTGCTGTTAATGTTGATTGATACATGGTCGGCCTTACCGTACGATTTCTTACGCTTTGGATTGTCGCAAAGAATACATTCTTCACCATCACACAATTACAATTCAACCTCAAAAACTTCCCGGTAATGGCTATACACAAGTGAAAAAATCTCCTTTCTATGTCTCTGTACTTTAATTTTTATAGCCCAGTTTCCTTGTTTTTAGGCCATTCCCATGGGTTTGAAGTGTAATGAAATTCATTATTAAATCATTTTAAAGATTCTGCATTTTTTTTTTTTTTTTTTGCATTTGAAACGAGTCTTCCTTCAATAATCACTCCATTTCTACATTTTCAAATATTTCAAGATTTCTTTTACTTTCCTTATACTTCGCGTTAAAATCAACACTTTTGAACCACCTAAAGCAGTACTCGCCATTTCACATTTATGGATCATGGTCCTTACAATCCTCACTTAGCAATCAATAACCGTAAAGTTTTTCCCTTCAAGTAGAAATGCAAAAATAAAGCCTTCCGCGAATTTAGTTTTGTTGATATGAAAGTCAGCATTTCTGTAGTTTAGTAAAACTATGCTATTTACACTTCATAATAAGATATACTAAAAACCAAACGCCTTAACATATTGGTGGTTAGGTTATGGTCCAATACGATTTAATACTAGATACAATTTTTCTGGTAAAATATTTCAAACTTACTTGTACTCCCAATATACTCGTATATTTGATTTAAAAACCTAGCATGAAATTCTCAAAATTACTATTCAAGCATCTCATAACTTTTTCTTTAGTTACTTATTTATTATTTATAAATTGAAATTTATACACTCATGAAAACAATATTTCGACAAAAATTACGACATTTTTTTTTTGTAAAATCTATTATCAAACTGAATTTTAAGTGATTATAAAAGCTATAACATTAAAACGAGAAATTTGATTTTATCCATTATATTTTATTCATGAAATTTGACTGAATATTTTAGATCATCAAACTTGATCTAAAATATTCAGCCAAAATGGAGAAGACGAAATATTTTATTTGGTTTGCATTAAGTCATATTAAGCAAATGCTCTTTATCTTCAATTTTCATTACTATTTCCTTCCAATAGGCGTAAATAAATTCAGATAAAGGAATTATTCTTTCATTTAAATACTCAGGAAACAAACGAAACATACAAAGTATTCATTTCGGAACTTGACAGCTCATAAAATATGCATTTAACTCATATTTGCCTTTTATTCTGAGTAGTCTGAAATATTCATTGACCGGAGATAATATTTAGTTGTTCCCTTCTCTCAATTTGAAATATTCAGAGAGTATAATATGGGTGAGAATTGATAGATACAGCCGATTTCTATTATTTCAATTCAAAGCTAGTTTTGTTTAGCTTCTATAGAAGACTTCTTTCGTTTGAATGAGGGTGTTAATTATTTCTTCATTGTAATGGAATAATTAAGTTTCTTGCATAGAAAAGAATATTTCTTTATTAAAATAATCACTTGGCAATCGCTTTTGTTCTTATAAAAACGATTTAGTCTAACACTCTTAGAAATAACATTTTAAAAATTGTTTTCAATATATTTCAAGATAGAAATTTCTTTTCACTTGAATGAATATCAACCTTATTATGATTACAAGCGTCAAAGCAATAAATAGTAACTTTTGCTTATCTCTCTTTATTCATTTACATTTTTTATAACAATTTGCACGAAATAGGAAAGTTATTGTTATCAATTGTATTGACTAAAAAATTGTTAGAAAAGAACAGGTTTTTTTTTTCTTTCATTCTCATTGTAAAACAAAATGAACATAAATATAGGAAAAAATTAGTCCTGTGAAATATTAAGGTATTATTTAAATTTATAATAACTCCTCATATACATAAATAAACGACATTCAGTTATAATGGTTGTTAGCGAACCCAATAACACTTCAAAATATTATATAAGTTATATATATATATATATATATATATATATATATATATATATATATATATATATATATATATATATTTAATATATATATATATATAAAGAGTGTTTTTTCAGGTATAGAAGTTTAAGTTGGCATACTTTCCAAGATGGCGACCGATTTAACAGCTGTCAAGTGATTTATTCTCAGTTTGGTTTGGCAATTCATCAAAACGATCGTCAAGCAAGGTGTAGATTCGTCGAATGAGCCCAAAACGAGATTGCCGTTCTTCCCGATTTTCATAAGCGAATTTTGTTTAGCGATGAAGCGCACTTCTGGTTGAATGGCTACGTCAACAAACAAAACTGCCGCATTTGGAGTGAAGCTAATCCACAAGTGTATGTCGAAACACCGTTACATCCAGAAAAACTGATTGTTTGGTGAGCTTTATGGGCTGGTGGAATCATTGGTCCGTACTTCTTCAAAAACAATGAAGGCCACAACGTTACAGTCAATGGTGATCGGCATAGAACCATGATTACTAACTTTTTCCTTCCTGAATTGAACAATCATGATGTCTAGGAGCTGTGGTTCCAACAAGACGGCGCAACATGTCACATAACTCGTGCCACAATCGATTTGTTGAAAGAAACGTTTGGTGACCGCCTAATTTCACGTTTTGGACCTGTGAATTGGCCTCCAAGATCTTGTGATTTAACACCGCTAGACTATTTTCTGTGGGACTATGTAAAGTCATTGGTCTATGTGGATAAGCCACAAACGCCTGACCATTTGGAAGACAACATTCGCCGTCTTATTGCCGATATACGGCCACAAATGTTGGAAAAAGTCATCGAAAATTGGACGTCCAGATTGGACTACATCCGATCCAGCCGTGGCAGTCCTATGCCAGAGATCATATTTAAAATGTAATGCCACAAGATTATCTTTCGAATAAAAAAAATTCATGTCAATTGAATAATACATCGTTGTTTTATTGCAATTTAAAGTTCTATACCTCTAAAAAAACACCCTTTATATATACAGAGAGAAAGAGTTGGATAAATATTTTTATAGTAGTTTACGTTAATAAAGAGCTGGATAATTTTGCTACTATTGTTAAAAAAATATTGCAAATTTCTATATACTCGACAAGAATTTTAATTTATGACAGCGTTTATTAAATCTGCAAAACGTGTTTTCCTTTCTCTTGAATTTCACAAAAGACCCATTAAGTTCAAAGCTTCTACAAAGGGATTTCCCTCTTACATTACCAAATCTGGTAAAATTCTTCAGGAAATCAAAGAGGGTGCAAAAATTAAGTTTATTTATTGCAGCCTGAAGTTTATTTTATGAACACATTTTTATGAACATCAAGGAAACGATTAAAATGTTTTCACAATTTTATAGAAATGATCTACTTAAAGTGTTATTAATTATATTTTGAATTCTCTCACTAAGCTAGTTTTACAAGAAATTTACTTGTATTAGGATGGTAGTTATTATCAACAAATTAAAGACTTACCACAAGGGAGACCAAATAGTAAATATCTTTATTTTTTTACACTTCTATACTTTGTACTCATTTTAAAAATAGTTATATATACAATACTTCGATTTACATTTTAGACATATGAATATCTTTTTAAAAAAAAAAAGAAAAAGAATCAGTACTACTGACCAAAAATAAATTTTTATCTAGACTACTTGAATCTGATTCATATAAGAAATATAACACAAACCAAAAACTAACTTTCTAGATATTCAAATACAATAAAAAAATAAAGCAATCAATATTAATATTTATGAGGAAAAATTAATTTAGCTTCAATATTATTCAAATTCCTCATTGAGAAAGTAATATACATTTACATCAATTTTCAGGAACATTATCCTAAATTAAATACAACGTAAATGATTTCTAGTTTCAAATATTTCACAAAAAATCAGAAAGAGGGAAAGTTGGCAATCCATAAAACTGGTTAAAGCTCAAGTTTTAGTCGTCCTCAGACTACAATCTTCATAAATATTTTGCCACCTCCATCTCCTTACAGTTATGATTTCAATTATCTATTATAATCTTTAATATTAAAATAATTTTTTTCCTCTAAAATGTGTGAGTGCATATATTTCAAATTATATATATATATACTCGTGCGTAAAATTAAGATAATTAACAAATTATACTCATTTTTTCAAAAAAAAAAATGAGCCAAAAGTATTATTTATACCGCAGATGAAATATGCAAATATTCAGAGACGAATGAGTAAGTGAATGGGATAAAAGACCATGAAGGGTTGCTAATCATTTATATACTTGTACTTCTGCACGACATTCACTATGTTTTTTTGTAAGAGTCGCTTAAATTTTATGAAGAATCATGATGAAAAGAGAATGAGAATTATCGGGAGATTGTGGTAAAAGTGCAATCACAAGAGCCGGTAGCCTCAGGGCTCAATACAACGCCTAATATTGTCTGCAGTTTGTAGACACGACTTCAAAACACTAAATTTATATCAAGAAAATCTGTACAAGGTTGCCCAAGACCCATAACGATGACTGCTATAGCTTCTCAGCCTTCACGCAAGCTGAATGCTGTCACTGGAACCCGAATTTCACGGTCTACATTTCTTCAAAGGTTTCATAAGAAAAGGCTGTACACGGTTAAAACCCATTTGCTTCTCGCTCACTGCAACACACAGGGAAGAGTATTTAGCATGCGGTAGATAAATATAACATGTACCTTGTAATAAACTTCAGTGGAGCAGTGAGCTTTTTACAGACGAGTCAAGATTCAGTGTAAACATTGATTCTCAGTATACTTGTAATTGGAGAGAATCTGGGATACGATATCATTCCTTTTTCACCAGGAAGAAAACTATTGTGGAGGTATAATAGTTTACGAAGACATCATATTGAATAGCCGCACAACCCTGTAGGGGTTTCACAATGCTCCCTGATTTATTTGAGGTATAGAGAAAGGCTTCCTGATTATATATATATATATATATATATATAATATGAGGTTTAGCGACTTAGACTTGACTTTTCAGGGGAGTAGTTAGTTCAGAATTTTTGTTAGAGAAGTTCAATGCCCACTTACATAGGGCTCAGAAATAGTCGATTATACCCGGAAATTTTTTGTGGATATTCACTGCATAGATTGATCAATCAAATATTTTGTCTTTAATCCTATAAAGCATGTATGGAACGCCTTTGAGTGAAGAATTGTATCTAGCCATCCCCCTTTGAGATGGGGTTTTGGCTATAGTTTTACTTCAGGTGTTCAGGTACAACAAGGTTTGAATGAAAGATCTTCTTACATACTTTTTATCTCAAAATGATGATTGCATTAATACTTTACTCCTAATGATTACAAAATTATCACCATTAAAATTTATATATAATGATAAATTACGTATAATAATGTCTTATATATTATTTATTTTTAGAAAATAAGTGTCAAACAAGTTTTCGTCTTTTGAAAATGAAAAAAGTAAGAAAAAGTATAAATGTTAATTGTTTTACGGAAAATATTGTTTCAAAGGTGAAATAAGTTAAACAATTTTTGAGATATATTTCAGGTCCTTATGTTTAAATGAGTTAAATTTTAAGTAAATGAGAATATTCGTTAAATTTCAAAGACAAATTTTATTTAATGAAAAATATTTTACTATCATCATTCAAAGTTGATTTAAAAAAATAGAAATTCTACTATGCTGGTGATAAATAAAAATGTATGGATTTTTGTACCATTTTTAAAATTATGTTGTATCTTAGACGATTTTATTTTAAACTTCCTCACATAAACTTTGTCAAACTTATTTATCACTTGTCTTAATTATAATCCTTTAAATGAAAGGATGAATAAAAGTTTTATGATAAAATATCTCGACAAAATGTTTAACATTAAATTACTAAGAACGCAATATACTACAAGAATTATGATTATTTCATTGAATTTTTTTCCTTGTGACTATCAGTTTGAACGAAACATGACATTTTTAAAAAAATAACCTCTTTTCTAATACTTTCTTCCATTAAATATTTTTATTTGTAATTCTTTGCTTTATCATTAATTTGTCCTGCATGTTTTATCTCAAGGTTTTACTCAAGGTTTCTCAAGGTTTGTTAAGTTTATTTTGCACTCTTTTTAACCACGGTCTTTTTTTTTCGAAGTCTTTTTTTTAACCTAAGACATCTTTATATAATATCTACTTTAACAATATCCAATGTAATTTATTAAATGCCCACCTCAATGTCTGAGTCGAGTTAAAAGGTAAACTATGTATAACACGAACGCGGTATTCATTATTCATTGCATTGTCAGTAAAAACCGACATCCCTTTTTCGTATATATCGATTCCAAGCGATGTACCAATAACTAGACGACAGCATAAGTATTGATTGTTCACTAGCAACATATCGGACTAAGCAATTTTTGGAAAATAAACGTTTTAAACAACAGAACGAAAATTAGACGAAAGTATTGATTCCACTCCTTATGTACTTAATAAAAAAACACGATAGCCATATTAATCACACAACAGGTAAAAAAGAATACTTTGGTCACGAACACCATTAAATATTTTATTCCGTAAAAGCGGAAGAGCGACTGGAAAAAGCGAATAAAAATTTGAATATCTGAAGAGAGCCTTCAGGCAATATTCGTCCTAAGACGAATTCACGTATTTGTTGCAGCATCCCTAACAGAAGCGGGGGTTCGTTTCTTTCTCTTTTTTTCCATTTTTTTTAGTTCCTCAACGCGTGTGGATTGTATTGATCTGCTGAAAGGAGAGAAGGGGCAAAGGAAAGAATGTGCTTAACTGGAATCGTAGAAAAATCTTCCATCCTTCCTCTCCAAAGAGGGGATGAACCTGAAAGGGGAGGGAGTATTGGGGAGAGAATATTAAAAGATAGGGGTTTGTACCCAACACTGAGACCAACTGAATAATTTATACCAACGTTTGATATCACCCGCTATGGTGTAAGTGGAAAAAATGCCTTCTATTATGACTATCAGTGGCTTACTTTTTTCCTTAGCTATTTGTGAAGAGGTACCCTTAAAAGTATGACTAGGACCTACCTACACACAAGACATCGAAAAAACGGGAAGCTATATTACCTTAATTTTGAAATCAATCATTTGATTTAAGAGATAATACAATTAAATCCTCGGATGTAGAATTATTTTTTATAACTGTTAATTACTCTCTATTTTTTAAAATAATTTGTCTCTAAGAATGAATATTTTACGAAATCTGTATTCAGACAGATTCAATATTTCTATTTCTGTCACTTATTTGTTTTTATATGCCAGTTATTCCTATATACTGATTTTGTTGCAGTTAAGAAGAGAGTACAATAATAAAGTAAGAACTAAGGCACATCTACAGATCGCATATTTTACTATTCCGTTAATATATATGTAGATATATTCATTAAAAAATGTCATTCTGACCTAGTTAAAAGTATTCTGTTTATATCCTTCAAAATTATCAAATGTAATTTTACAATGTGTGTATGTGGCTAATTAATAAAATAAATTAGCAAAATTCTGCGTCCCATTTATTATTTGCTTTCCCACCATACATATCCGTGTATAAAATTAAACACCTAATACTTTCTTAGAAAAGATCGAACAACTTTCAAATTCTAATCCTATCTCATTTCCTTTTATGGTCATAAGCCGTATTCATTCGAGACCTAAGCCAAATGATGAGGATGACTTAGTAGTTATTGAAATAACCGTACAATACAACTCAAAATCAGGGACAGTTGTCGTTGGTTTGCGTTGCAGTAAAGCTGTTAAAAGCTGCCGTCATGAATGAATAAAAAACCGTTTCCGGAAAAATCTCCATGCTTCTTCGAAACGTAACACACACATAGATAGATACGAATTTTGTGTAAATAGTGTAAATAATCTGTATTTGTATGTGATATTACTCTGTTATATTTAATTTGTTAAAATTGTAATATTCACAAGCAACGCCGTCCCTTACGTTATAATGGCAGCTTAATGAAAATTTGGCGAAATTTTGGTGATAGAGCCAAGTTGGTATCATTTTTGGCGAGTACGGGACCCTCTGGATTATTCTGGAAATTAGTGGAGAAACCCACTAATTTCATGATCTATGACGCAAATAGGTCTTTCTTGTAAGTTTCACGATGAATATAAATGGGGAGACGCTCGCCGAGCTGAGTCAGTATGGTTTTGACCAGCGATTAGTGAGTATTTGTTTGACTAGCGACTAGTAGTCTTGTTTGACCGTTGAAGCGATTAGTGATTACTTCGACTGTTTAACAAGCGTGTACTTTTGAATAATCTTGAACGTATTTGTATTTCCTACTTGTACATTATACACTGATAACTGTGTCAGTGTTGTTGAAAGTATGAAGTCCTTTTATTTATTCTGCGAATATTGCTGCTGAATCCAGTATTTCTAGGATTGGAATTTCGACAATAAATTCTCATCGCTCTTAAAGAACTGTCTTGTACTTTGTGACTGATTTGCATAAAATCCTTGAACCCCGATCAACGCAACAATATTCAAATTTCACTATTTAAATTACAGTTGTAATGAACACTAATAAAAAATTACAACCCAAATTAAATTCAGTTTCTCAATGAAATTTATTTTTAATTATTATATTTCATGCATTCAGTTCAGTATTATTCATTTCCTATGAAAAATATTGAAAGATTATTTGTTAGAATGAATGATGAATAATTAAAGCAAAAATGTATTGCTTTCCAATTTTTTTTATTAAAAAATATCTGTGTATTGTGTGGGGATTTAATTACATGCAGCCAAAACATTTAATATTAGAAGAATTGGAATGAATAAAAGAACTATTTATTCCATACACATTTTTAAGGAAATTACCTTTGTGATATAGTTGGAAGTATTCTAACACTGAATTAATTATTCCTGATCAATGTGTCTTTTTTTTCTAGAAAATGAATTTTTTACGCAAATATTTATCTTTAAAAAACATTAACTGAATGTTCAGTATCATGATAACATATGCAACTACTAGAAATAATTTTCCTAGAAAGACCTATACTTCACAATTGCATTTAATTATGGTGTGATTTAATTATTTCCTTTTACTTTCTATAAATTAATAAACTAATCTTACTGGCTATTTTCTGCATTTGCATGATATAGACTGTACAGAATGATAGAAAAATAAATTTATATATTTATATTTTTTATTTTTTGAAAAAAGAATTAATCTTAGGAAACGTTGTAAGAAGTTTACTAATTAGCTAGATTTGTTAATTAGCTGAATTTCTTAAATTCTTTCCGCAGCAATTTCTCTCATTTTTTTCTTCTTTGTTTTTAAAAAAGCTAAAAAAAAAATACAGGATCATTTCAGACATTTTATTATTCAATTAAAAGGAAAGTTTTTTAGTTTAACGTTAGTGATTTTTTGTATCTCCATTTTTTAACCTCGTGTAACTAATAAATTAAATACGATGATTAATTTTTTTAAAAATTATAATTCCTTTCTTACAAAAGGTTTTAAAATTTTTAATCCAGGTTTCTGAAAACAAGATGTCAAATAAATTAAATCTTTTATTCTACTTTTTAGATTGATAAAATGAAATTAGACAAAAAAAAAGAACAAATTGTTGAGTTCATTTTGTAAAACCAAATAATTAAAAGCATTTACTATAATACTAGTTCAATAAAAAAAATATTTTTTTTGTAATTTGCATTACAAGTATTTGCATTGCAGTATTTTCTCATTTCAGTTTTGAAAATATAGTAAAGAAATATTGAGTTCATTTTTAAAACATGCACAACGAGACAGTGAAAATTCAAGACCAAGAAATAGTGACCAGAAAATTATGCAAACTTCAGAGTGATAAGCAATCCTCACAAAAAATATAAATTATATGAAAAGTGCAGCTCTCCAGCACACATTGAGTAGATGTGAAGGATGGAACCAGTAGAATGAGCAATGTCAATCTTGCTCTTTTTACCTGGGAAATTATTGCGGAAATTAAATTCTTGTATCATAGGACATGTGCAGTTGCAGAGAATACCAGGTTGACTCCAATGAAGTCTATTTCAGCATAAAAAGCACGGAAATTATACTGAAAAAGGCTGAGATTTATGGTCCATACATTAGATCTTGGCTAACCCCTCTTAGGCCTGTCCGTCTTAGGTATGGCTGTGTCAAAAATTGTTCGAATAAAGAAATGTGTCTCGTTATATAGGCTTCTTTACTTCCAACGTGACGTCAGCATGTGTTAATCAACATATTCAGCGACAAAAAATGGCTACCCCACAAGCGACTTGGTCGCATTTTCTTTTGTAGCACGTGCAGGATACCCTTGTAACGGGTCTATTCGTGAACCTCCTACTAATCTTAAAGGGGAAAAAGGTATTTTTAAATATTTCTCTATTGAAAACTTTCTCCCGAATAAGAAGACGCGACTTATGAAAATCAAGGCTTATATTTAAACACAGCTTTCAGGTTTGATAGAGATAAAGGTTAGGAGCTACATGATAGCAGTTATTGACTAACGTAAAGTAATAGAAAGCTAGTCGAAAGGGATTCGAAGGTTATTTGATTATTATTTAAGATTGACGATTTGGTCAATTAGATATTTAAATCGGATTAGTGTTGGCTTGAAATAGATTGTCTTAGAGCGTAACTTCGATTATTTAGAATGTGTATGTCTAAGACATTCCAAAAGAGTTAGTGATTCAATTTAAAATTAAATATTGATTATATCGTCTTCCTCGCTTTTGCTCCCATATTTATTTAAAGGTGCATTTCCTAACTTGGGTTGTTGAGATTTGTTAATAAATTGTATTTGTTTTGACTATGACTAATCTTCCTTCTAACTCTCGTACAATGATGGATGGGAGAACCCATCTATCACACCCTTAATGTTCTTCTATAGACCAGAACGATTATTCATAGACTGGATGCTAGTGATCTGCAATCCTGGCGTAAATTAAGAAGGCTGACACTAAGACTACATTGCAGATGACTCCGCTTGCATTGGTGCTGGCCGCAACAACGTGGACGACGAAACAGCACACGATAATTGTGACGGATATGTACGGCACTTTATCACTAATACTCTTAGGCGTCTTTGGGGATTGTAAATTCGCGTATATTTTCAACCAGCTCTAAAAGAAGAAACCCGGATATGCAAATTAGTCAAAGTATTTAAGGAGAGTGTTGTAAGTTAACAGAAGGCTATTACGCCAAGAGATAGGTTGACGGTGTTCTATGAAGATTCAAGTTGATTGTGGGATTAGTGTCTCACTGATCATTAGGCAGTGATCTACAATTGGAAAGTTTGATACGCCTGGAATATGAGGTAGTAAAAGGAAGGTGAGATTTAAATCTAGATTATTGGATCATAAGAGTGAATATATTAAAAAGTTAGTGGTAATTTAATGAATGCTAGTAATTCAAATTGCGGATATTTCTCGATCCTCTTATTCCGGTAATCCCGTTCGATATTGAGTTTAATAGTTGAGTAGTATAATATTTCGTGATTTAATTTAATAGTAAAGGTCAATCACACTGACGTAGACATATTGATTAATCTTTGTAATTAGAAGGTTGATAATTGATTCAAGTGAATAAATATAATTTGTTATTGTAAAAATGTCCTCTGGTCGTTCTTTGCATCAAATCAATCTTGGTGTCCAGGGGGATTCTCACATAATATTCTCACAGGATTCGCTCCTCTGTTTGTTCATTAATAGTTGCCGTATACGAGTGTTATGCAAACGCAGAGACAATCCCAATCCTGCCGCGTTTGGGGAATGCTCCACCACGTGACAATGCAGCATTATATGTATGTCGTATTTTTGTATGACAGCAAGTCACCTTTAGTTCGTTTTTATGACACTGTTCTGGCGTACCGATAATTGGTATTGGTCAGTGACACTCTTACCTTCGGAATGAGTCCAACGCCCTTTACCAACAAGATAACGCCCGACCACACACTGCACGCATTAGCCAACGTACTCTGCAAAATTCACAGATGCCCCTGCCAATTATTCTCTCCTGATCTCTTCCAAATTGAACACGTATAGGGTGTGATTGAATGCCGCCTTGTCACCGCCTTGTTCAAAGGACGAGCTATGGGAAATGATTGATAGGGAATGGATCCTCTTTGACTCTTTACCTAGATGTGTTGCTTCGTGTATTGTCTTCTACTATGGTCCTACAACTTACTGTGCTGACATTGTTCTCGCTGTGTGCTACAAGTATCAGTCTAAAATAAATATTACTTAATGTTTTTCTTACTGTCTCTCTCTGTTTGCTAAGTTTCTTCAATTTCCCGCCATTCCTTCTTGGTGTTGTGATTTCAATGTCACGTAGTACACTTAAGGAAATGAGAATGATTTACTTTTCTTTCATTTATAAAACTTAATAAAGAAATAGCATAAGTATATTAAAATTAAAGATTTATTAGTGATATAATCAGTTAATTTTCATTAAAAATAAGAGCTTAACTGTCTTCATAAACATTTAAGCCGTTTTGAATTTTCCTTTAAATAATGTTACTATTTTCTTTTAATACATTAAACTGTCCCTAAATGCTAAAAAAATCAGATTCATTTATTTTTTACCCATTCAGTTATTACAAAATTGATATTTATCTGACACATGTTTTTTCCCCTTTTATATAATTATTTTGGAATTATAATTATGTATTTGGATCATTAATTTAAAATTCTGGAACTATATGTTGCTAGTTATGAGTTAAATAATTAAGGGTTATCAAATAATTAAATGGATGTATCAGATAAAATTTACTAAATGCTTCGAACTGTTCAAAAAAAGTATTGATTTTAACTATATATTACAGACAAACTGAAAAACATCCAACCCTTTTTAATCAACATTAATTGAATCACTATCCATGATACAATTCGCAATTTCTAGTTCTTTGAACTCCTCATAAATGATGACAAAATTGCCATCATCCAAGCAGTTAAGAAATTTTTCGAATTTTTTTATCGTACTGCGAGATATTCTCGGAAAAACAAAGTGAGACAAATGGGCTTCTATATATATATATATATATATATATATATATATATATATATATATATATATATATATATATATATATATATAAACTATTACTTTACTCTAAAAGCAAACAAAGAATGATATCTAAATTAGGTTAAAGAATTTTTATATTATATATATAACATATGAAACGGTTTTATTATACTATTCTTTTGTAAAGAGTACTTTGTTTGAAAGCATAAACTACTAAAAATGATATCTGGGCAATAATCTCAGCTGTTGTTTTCTCACAATTGTTCTAGTGTGTGATTCAAAAACAAATATTTATGGGAATGACCAAAAACTTTTTACAAATAAGACTCCAATGAACTAGACAATATTATTTATAGTAATAAAAATGTATTTTGTGCAGTATACAATGTTTCAGATTTTTATTTTCTTTTGAAAAGTTATTTTTAGATGAATCCAGCCTATTTAATGATGCCCAAATACTTTTTGTAAAAATCATTAAATGCTTCTTATACATGCATACGTGCATACATGTAAAAGGTACACAAATATATATACATTTCGCATTGGGAGAGCTCAGGTGCCTCCCTCTGGGGAAGAAACTGGACGTCCAAAATAATTACTTGCGGTAGTTGGTATCGCCAAAATGGTGCCACGCTAAAAAACTGATACCTGCTCCTGGGGAATGTAATAGGTCTGCAAAGGTAGAAATACCAATAGGCAGCCCCATTACAGCAATATATATATATATATATATATATATATATATATATATATATATATATATATACATACGTGTGTGCATGCATACATACAAACGCACACACATATATACATATGTATATGTAAATGTATAAGGTAAGTATGTGCATGCAAAGTCATTTTTTAAGAAAAAAAAATATAGTCATTTTTGATCACTTTTTTTCTTTGATTGCTTTATAAATGAAGTAAAGTATAAATTTTAACTAGACTGTGTGGGGGGGATACACCCTCTCCACCTAACGGTGGACCAACCACTATTTTACAAATTATACAACTGTTCATATTTTATACAATTAGTGTTTTATCTTCTTGTGTAATTATTGTTTCATCTTTAAATAGTTAATTGTACTTTCTCTGTTGTACTTGTTTTATGATAAAAATTGTAACATTCGCAAGCACCAACGTTCCTTTCATTATGGTGGCGTTTCAATGAAAACTTGGCGAAACATTGGTGATACAGCCATGTTGGCATCATTTTTGGTGACTATATGGATACTTCTGGAAATTACTGGAGAAATACACATATCGATCTATGACGTAAGCATATTTTTCGAGAAAACACATAAAGATGGGAGGGGTACCTCCTGGGCAAATCGTTCTTGGCTCTCCTCTTCACTTAAATTCAACTACTTAATATACCTTATATATTACATTATCACGAAAAACTTTTTATCTGTAGAGATAACATAATGATCTGCTTTTGTGGTAGTGAATAACCATGACTAAACTTTTGGGTTTATTTCTAATGAATCTAAATTAATATTTTAAATTTTCATTCTAAATAACTTTTTTTATTAAGAAACTATTGGAATTTTGTATAGTTCCAAGTTTTTCCTATGACATATTTTAATACAGGATAATAAATTCGCTTTTACTTTCTATACAATAAATAAAAATAATTTTTGTTTTAGTACAAATTCGTTTCGACTAAGAGGATATTTGAGAGCAATTTAGAAAGGCAAGATTATTTATCTGCAAATGTCATGGATATGCTGTACCCCAAAATCAATTTTCCAATAAAAAAAAGTTTTTATTTTATTTCTAGTATGATAGAAAACGTGGCCATGTTTCTTTTTTATTTTCTCACTTTCTCGTTTATCTTATATCAAAGCAAAAATCATGTATAGTCAAGTGTCTTTTGCTTACAAAATGGCAAAAGAATTATAAATTAAGCAAAAAAATAAAAAAATTCAAGGTTTATTCAGTCAATTGAACTTAATGGCAAATAAATGCATTGAAAACAGTCATATTTTCACGCTACAAACACAATTCTTTTAATAAATATATAAAAACTGGTATCAGGTGTAAAAAAAAAGGAATTCCTGAAGTTTGTATTCAGTAGCAAGAGGGATGCAAAATACTAATGTTAACTAAAACATGATACAAATGTCAATTAAATTATGCTGTTGTGAAATATAATTATATTAGAAGTGTGCTTTACCTTGCGTAATATATTTAAATTGCTTGTGTAGCTTAAAACTTAAATCATATTTATTTTAAGTAAGGCTTTTACGAAAGTTAGTATCAGAAAATTATTCAAGAAAACTGTCTTACTGTTCACGAGAAAATGCACAAGACTTTGCAAGATCTCTAAACTGTGTCTGTTAATTACGATGTTGCCTAAGATTTCTACAATTGCTCTTTTATGAGCTGTTTCTCAACTTTGAAACTATTCTTCTCTTGTGTAAACATACCTCAGAGAACGACTAATTAGTTTCCCTTCTCAAGCTTTCATTTAGTAAGCATTTTAGTTTTAATCCTGTTGTTCGTCTTTTAAAAATGTTTGAACACTGGCATTTGAATTCGATCATTGTTAAAAAAGATTTAAAAATAAACAGCAAAGATGTTTTTATAAAGTTTCGTAAGATTTGTTTATATGACTACTAATTAAATTTACATTTGTGTGGGTGTGTTAAAAATTTCAACATGATATATTTATTTGGTTCTGATACACTATCCGTATCAGTTATTTATCTCTTTCGTTAACTAAATTTTTTTTATTATACTAAAGAAATAAAGCTAAAAAATATTCTTGAAACAATTACTGGGGAAAATAATTTAATTCAGAAGGTTTAACCACAAGTACAAAATATTATTTACAATATAATCATGTTTTTGTAAACATTTATCTCATTTACGATATTCTAGTAATATAAAAACCATATACTTATGTTATTTAAAATGTATGGAAAGGCATAAACATGTTTCTCAATATTGTTGCAAACAACATTAAGGGAACTCTTGATAAATTCTCAAAACCTATAAATAAAAAAGTACCTGAATGCATTTATTTAATAAGAAGCGAAATGCGGACTTCGATTTAATAACTCAGACAATACTTGTAAAGAATACTAATAATAAGAAATAATCCGATGTGTTTTATCAGTGCTATAACTCTCACTGCCATGAAAATTTGCGTACCAAAGACCTATCAAATCGAATGTCAAATCTGTTTCAGATGGACTCTTTTTTTTTTTAGCTAGGGAAGCCAATACGCCGCTATCGGAGACAAATGAACATCTGTCAGAGTTCGAGAAGGAAAGAATTCTTGGGATGATATACACCACTGGTTAGCTTGGTGCGTAACTCGCCACCTAGATCGTTTTGAGTTCCCTGTGAGGAGGTGTTGGGACCAGTGGAAAAGAAAGAGGTCCGTTGCACGGAGATTATGCTTAGGACGCCCTGGAAAGAAAAATAGTCGAGAAGACCGTCACAGCATACGACACGCGTGCATAGCTCCGACTGTCTCATTGTTCACCATCCATACATAGGTTAGTACTTTCACCACGGGCCTCAGTCTGCACTACCGCAATGTGCCTGGTTAAGGCCAGTTACTATCGCGGTGCCTATTATGTGTACTTCCATTGACCGCTACTCTCTCTCTCTCTCTCTCTCTCTCACCGTGGCCTCTGTTTGGAGTAGCATCGCACTTGATGGTATTGAAATGCAACCGAATGGAATCAGGTTGTCTTCAGCAATGAATTGAGATTCAATTTGGGTGGAGATAGCACTCGTGTACGTGTGTGGAGGTCCTGTGGCAAAGTGGGCCTTCTCCGTACAGCGGCACACCACTTCCACAACTGGTTTAATGTTATGGGGTGTGATCGCAAGCGACACACAGTCACCCCTAATATTGTTCCATGGCACTATGACAACCCAGTGGTACGTTCATGATATTCTTTACCCACGTATGCTGCTACTCATGGCAAAGCTGCCAGAAGCCCTTTTTCACACAGCAATGCTCGCCCTCACACAATAACTGTTTTACTTCCCTACATTTCCATCCTTCCCTGACCTGATCAATGCCTAGATTTGTCATTGATTGAGTGTACCTGGGATCGTTTAGGACGGCAAGTTGGAAAGCCTATTAGTTAGTTTGAATTAAAAGTGCGTTTACAGCAACTATGGAACAATATGTTGCAGGACATGATACGTGACTTTTATGTCTCAATGCTAACAGTATCATATCATGGATTCATGCTATAGGTTGCCCAACAGGGGTACTAAAGCCTCCATTCATTTTTAATTTTTTTTGTAAAAAAAATAATAAGTGATTATTTTGTTTTAATTTTGCAATCACTGACTTACATCAACGTAGTACTTAAGTATGTAAAATTTTGTTTTGTTCAGCCAACTCTTTCTTGGTGCTCAAATTTTTAAGGCATTGAGTGTAACCTACAATACAAGTAATATATAAAAAAAATTTTAATCAATTCCTACTTAGACCAACAAAAGAAATTTATTTTTTAGCTACATTTTATTAAATAGTTACAATTAATATAAATATGTATGTACATATGACAGAATCACAACATTAAGTGGTGATTAATTTTTATTAATTATCATTAAAGTATCGTAATGCCTTCCAAAACAATCGTGCATGTAAAATTTAAGTTCAATTGAATGCTTTAAAACGTGAGAATAAAAAACCTTTTCAAGTTTTGATACAAGTCTCCAAAGGGGTCGCCAAAAATGATGCCAACGTGGCTGTATTTGTAATTCTTTAAATAATTAGTTTTAATCAATTAGTTTCTATTAATTTTTTGTTAAATTATTTTATTGTCATCCAAAGTAATCATGTATATAAAATTTCAGCTCAATTGAGTGCTTTAAAATGTTTTTATTAACGATTGAAAATTCCCCCAAGATAAATAAATAGAGAGTGTGAGCTAATAGCAGGGATTGTGAATAAAAGAAAACGAATAAAAAATTAAGGTATATAATAAAATAAAGAAAACTATTGTAGGTATAACTGATGCATTTACTACACAAACTGTATATTATTTATTTTTATTTTATTCTGCAGAACGTTACTTCTATGTTTTAAAAATATATTCAAATTAACCTCTTTTTTTATTACTAGTCAATTTTTAAAAATATGCTATGAACCTTTTATGCTTAAAATGGTTATGTTGAAAAATAATATAGCCGAGACACCTGAAAAATATTAAATTTACTGTAGTATTTTATACCCATTTCAATTTATAAATGCACTCCACTGCTACAAAAACATCTTGGGCGCAATGCGAAGTATTTCTGACTAAGGGAGAATGTGTGCGCGTATACTTTTATAATTATTTAACAAAGACCATATACCAATTAGCATACCAACACTTGTGTCATCAGTGCTTATGCTAGCGCTTGTACCATCATCTCTTATACCAATAATATGTATATGTTTGTGTCTGTGTGCTTTCGTTATTTCAATTTTCAGCATTCAATTTCAAAGAATGTTAGCACACATACACAACTTTATAGCTTTTAAAGCGAATTTGTAACAAAGACAGTCAAATGTATCTATCTAATAGCTCTATGCTCTGAAAATGCAAGCTAAATATGTAGAAAAAATAGTGAAATCACTCTTAAATTGATTGACCAAAAAAAACTTTTGAACATCTTATGTCCATGTTACTAATGTAAACTAGTTTATAATTTTGCTCCAAATACTTATTGTCATGAATATAAAGAGTAAATGCTCGTAATGTTAAATAATTATGGTAAATGCATACCACTAATAATTTCAGGGAGTATAATTATTTTTGTAGACATTTCATTAGTTTACGCTGAACTAATATAATTTATTTTCTGTAATTATTCCAAATATTGTTAGTTAATATAATTAAAAAACAGTTTCTATAATACACACTGATGGTATAGAAATAAATATTCTAGAAATATTTAAAGTAATTATTTATTAATAAATTTAAATTAACTGTTACAAATTAGCTCTGTTTACAAAGTCTTAAGAAGCGAACTAATTTTTATTAAATTTACTCAGAACTTCTTGTGATACGGAATGCGTTAATAAATATTTAACAATAATATTTTATTCAAATGTTTTCATTTACACAAAAATTGAAACATTTAGTGGATTTTCTACTATAAATTTGATTTGTTAAGATGATGGAAATTCTGAGGATTCACCGTAGAATCTCATTTACAACAATTTATAGAGAACAATAGGCCTAAACAAATATACACGGAAATAATAGTTTCAGATTCTAAAGCTATGGAAAAGTTTTGTGATATTAAAAGAAATGAATACTATACAGGATTTCCTACTAAATCTCTATGGAGGAAATTTGCATCGAAGCAAATATATTAGTTAGACATAATAGTCAGCTTATGCAACTATCTTCTCAGCTTGGTAACACAAGAATATTTCGTCTCGGAAATAAGAATTATACAATAGTGATTACAGTGTAAAATGTTCAATATTTTGATTTTACTTGTTTGGATGAATAGGAAGTGTTAGAATCGTTATACTTTTTCTAAATCAAAAAGTAGGAAATCTTCTAAAAATGTGTTGTTGCAATGAGTGCTGTCTTCTCTGTTGCTGTGATAGTTATTTTATTATGTATTATCTTATTGCAAAGTTGAGTAGCAAGTCAGCTCTGCCTTTTGAGATTATTAATATTATTCCAAATACTCTATCCTAACATTCTATAAAGAGTTACAACTTAAAAGTTTCATAAAACAAAAACTGGAAAAGATTTAACATATAAAATACATTTTAAAGGAAATAGTTGAGAATAAACTAAATTATTTGTTGTGTAAACTAGTAATTTGAAATTTTTATTGTTTACCGTATCAATTTTCCACTGAGTGAGTGAATATTAACATCGCACTGTTCAGCTACACAAGGGCTTTTGGCGGCAGACCTTGCAATTTTGAATCATGGTCAAGTGATAAGGACGACACCTTAGCTGGCATCCTCTCTCCTAACTACCACACCACATTGACGGGAGAACGTTTGAGCTCTCGGCCGATGAAACGTGCATCGCTCCCCTACATGGCGGGTCTTTAGTGGTACTGGGCTCGAACTAGTGACCTGCCAGCCACGATCCGAGACCCTGACCACTAGACTACCACGGTCACTCAATTTTTCACTAAGAGTAGCAAATCGGTAACAGCAAGAGAGAGAAAGTTCGTACAAAGTGGCTAAAAATCTCGCTTTTATACGTGAATGTATTTTGACAAATACTTGAAAATTCTACTGATATTGTTACGAATTTTGGGTTAATGGTGCTTAGTTTTATCTTAAAATAGTGTAAATAATTTAAATCTGCATGCTTAATAAGCTAATATTATTTTCTGTTCTACTCATTTTGTGATAAATGCTGTAATAATAGAAAGTTGTGAAGATCCCCTTGGATCTCACTTTGAGAACGAGAATAATTTGGAGTCAGATAAGAGCCAGTAGCCATTTTTATAAATAACTTTCTTTATATTTGGTTATCTTTCCCAAATAGAATCAAAGACTTTTAATAACAAATAATTCAAATTAGCTATATGAGGTTTAAAAGGGACTTTCCTTTAAATTAACTTAAATATTTAATGATCCAATTAATTAACAAATAGAATATCGATCACGCAGAGATTACCACGATAAGAGATCCCAGAATTATATTCAATAATATTCCTATTGAACATTTAACTTTAATCTCACTCCTAATATAAAGCTTTAATGAGACTTTAAATATAAATCAATATTTACCACACTGAATCTCAACTCTTCCTGAGATTAATTTATCCACCTAGAAATCTTCAATAATAAATCTCTAACTTCACTATTATACCTTTCTGCTTCAATCTCTCTCTCCTACCGATTTTTACTTTACTATTCCGTTTGACTTAAATACATTATCTAATCTGCATAACAAGGAATCCTGTCCTCTTTTTGGAGCTGATTGGAAATAGGTAGGGGAATTAAATTTCCCTAAAAAAAGACGTCTCAGAAGGTTAGTGATAAAGTTCCGTATAGGTTTGTCACAAAGTAACGCCGTCCCTAACATTATGTTTGTGTTTCAATGGAAACTTAGCGAAACATTGGTAATACAACCAGGTTGGCATCATTTTCGGCAACTTTGTGACCATATGGATACTTATCGAAATTACTGGAGGTCTATGACATGACCTGTGACGTAAGCGGATTGTTCAAGGAAGCAGTGGAGGATAGCTGTCACTATAAACAGTGGTCGCTTTCTGACACTGAGGTAGTACTACTTCAGCTGTTGAAGTGTTCCCTTGCCTACGACCGAGTAGTTGCTTTTGGATAGTATTTAACGCCACGTGCCTGTATTTGTACACACTGATAGTTGTGTCTGAGCGCTGTAGAAGGTGTGAGAGCGTTCTGGAACTTTGTATAAAATTTCATATTGCTTAACCTGTATTCTAAAGACTGTTTTCGTCAATAAATTTCATCGCTCTTGAACTGTTTCATTCTTTAGAACTAATTCACAGCATAAAGTCCACGAACCTCGATCTACTGAACAATATTTTAGAGAAATACTGTAAGTGATATTTCTACAAGTAAGATATAGCAGCATAAAAGATTTTTCTCAGCAATACATGCTATAACTATTTTCTGAGATGAAAGAAAAAGGCTAGACAAAATTTTCGAACTCGCATTTTTGAAGTTAAATCCTTAAATTTTTGAAGTTTGCTAGATTTTAATAAAATACTGCAAATCAAACACCCAGTCTAGTTAAATATATGGAACCGAAATCATTTGTTGATTGGATTTGCATTTAGCCATTAAAGTATCAAAATATTTTATGATATGAGCTTATGTTAAAAGAGTTATTTAAAAGCTTATGTTTAGCAATTGAAACTTATAAATACAAATTTTTACAGATAAAGTTTAAGGTAGAAAACCTGTTAATCACACTTAATGAGAGTGTTTTACCCCCTTTTAAAAACCTTGTTAAATACTTACAGTGTTAAGAATAGATATTTTTCAATAAATGTGATCTTAAACTTAAAAACGTTTATTCAAAACAGCTATAAAGGAAATATACCGATCGTATGTTTCCAACTTTTCAGACGTTTCAGTGAAACAACACTACGAATATCAAGAGATAAAAATGGTTCTCAGCTCCTCTGCCTTTTTTTACTATTTCTTCGAAAAAAACACCGTGACTCTTCTTTAATACTTTTCTTTGTCGTTTCACTTGAGAAGTGAAAGAAACTAAAAACTGCAAAAGATAAAGCACTTAAACTTATATCCTTACAAACAGTTCCTTATCTGTGGAAAAAATGTCAGTTACATCAAAGTTAAAAATTTTTATCGCACTAGCTATTTTTTTTAAAAAAAAGCATATGTAAAAGCTTATTCAATAGAGCCCACATGTGAATATCTCCAAATATGTAATACTTTTGAGCGCGAATTCATTCTTTTTAAAATACGTGAAATATTTTCTATTTTTCACAGAAAAAAGATTTCTGATTCTTCTTTTATTCTCGATCGAATAATGTTTAAAAAAATATGGTTAGCTTTTCTAAGAATATCTGAATTTGACGAATCATTACTCTTGGTACGAAAAGTATTAGCAAAAACTGAATGCTAGCGATTTTTTGCAAAGCATATCAAATGTTATATTACTATAAATAAGTAAATAATAAAAGATGTAGATACCAACTGAGGTCAGGTTATGGCAGTATAATATAATTTATTTATATTTTAGCTTAAATATATTGCAGATGTGTCTTAGTGTTCTGAGTGAATGAAGTTACTATTTACGAGGGGACATTGTAATTTTATTAGGTATTAATTGAAATTGCAATTTTTAAGCTCTTTAAATGTTGTCGCGTAATTATTAATATTTCCTTTTCTTCATAAGCGAAAAAAAAGAAGTTCCAAGTTTAGTAAATTATATACTTTCTTTTGACATTTATTGAATACAAAATAAGTCATTTAACAGTCAATATGTGACTGATAACTCAGGATAAAAAAATATAAAACCAAGTTCTGCATCTAAAATGCTTTAATCTATTTTCCGGCTTAGACACAGAATATACATCAATAATTGATTGCATATTTATGTCACACTTAGAAATAACGCAAGGGTTATTAGCGGTGGACCATGAATTTTTCAACCATGGTCAAATAAAGAGGACGACATTTGCACTAAAACCCCGTTTACCATGAGTGAGTGAGTGAATATTAATGTCGCACTGTTCAGCTACACGAGGGCTTTTGGCGACGTACCACGTAATTTTGAACCATGATCAAGTGACGTGGATGACACCTGAGCTGGCACCCCCCTCTCCTAACTACCACACCACACCAATGGGAGGACGTTTCAGCTCTCGACAGATTTAACGTACATCATTGCCCCACACGGCGGGTCTTTAGTGGTACTGGGCTCGAACCACGTTTAGTTGGAGTAGTTCACAAAAACAGTTGTGAAAGGTATGTCGAGTGGAATGAAAAAGGGAAATAAGAAATACATTTATTAGACGTAAAGCATGAACATTACGAGCAATGCATCGCAGCTCAAGAATGATTGAGTTTCGGGGAGCGTGGAGAACAAGCAACAAGTCTGCCGCTTCCAATTCACCTCCCGAGGTATGTAGGATTGAGGTGGTTACGCAACGTAGTCGAAAATGTGCTAGTGCACCGTTATACATGAACCACACCTTCCATCCTGTAGTGACCGGTACTTTCAGCAGCAACTTTGAAGAAGCAGTAAATCTGCAAAACTACCACGGCACTCCAAAGCTCTGAATTTATTTAGTCACTTCCTTCGACTGGCTCATCGTCCTCCTGACTTTCATCACGATTTTCATCGACTAACCGTGGTTTGCGATCCCACGGTTCTGTGGATGTTCTATGGAGATTTGTCGTCCCCATACTGACCCCCTATCACCCGTCTGAATTTGGAGGTCAAATTTGGCAGCACCTTGTTTATGGCGGGTCTTGACTGGTACTAGGATTTGGACCCGACACGACACGACAGAAACAACTCCGGCCACAAAATGCGGATCTAGACTACTCGACAACTACGGTCACTAATCCTTTTTAGCTCATATTTTAGGAAATTATGAACTTATCAGTGAAAGTGTGACACACACAAATATTTATAATATTACACTAAAAAAATCAAAGATGTAACAATATAAATATAGGTGTGGTGTAAAAGTTTAAACTCTAATTTGCTTTATATTGAATCTAGGGTAAAATTTTAAAAAGTAGACTAAAATAATTTTACTTCCTCTTTACTTAATTTTAACGTTTAATGTTTCAAAAACCTCAATTTTTAAAAGATTTTTACACAGAAATTTATAAATATTTTTATTATAACAAAATATTTATACCGCGTGTTGCCGAATTCGACTGACAAATTCAGAGTGGTGATAGTAGGCAGCAAGGAGACGATAAATCACATTTAATCGGTGAAAATCGCAATAATAGTCGTAGTTGGAGGGACGATGAGCCAAACAAATACGGGGATTTTGAGCGTCGGAGTAGGGTTGAAAAAATCTGCACTTATGCAAATTTCCCGCTTGTCTAAAGAGAATAAAACCGGCGAGCAAGTTTTCATAGGTGGGTATTGCATAACGATAGTGTGTTAAACTGCATTCGGTAACAATTTTTGATGACACAGACGAGGAAGGCTACATATTCCGGGAGGTAGATTGTACCTGTTTCTTGGCCTTCATACTCCTCAAATCTCAATCCCTTGGATTTCTTTTGGAATTTCTTCTTCCTGAAAATCACTTGTGTACGAGACGCGAAGGATTTCACAGTGTCGACGCCTCTTCAGCTGACAAAACCAGCGCACCGGATTGGTTTGAACGCATCCTACAATCCTTCATCCGTCGGTGTTGACTGTGATATGACCTACGCTGCCGTAACTTCGAACAATTCCTGTGACGATCACTTGTCATTGTATTTCGTTAAAATAATTCGACTCGAGCTGCGATGCATTGTTCGTATTGTATACATCTAATAAATGTTCTTCTTACCTCTTATTCCCTCTTTTCATTCCACTCGACATCACACCCTTTATAACTGTTTTTGCAAATTATTCCGACTAAACGTGATTTACGATTCCATGCTTTATAGTGATTTGTCGTCCCCATGCTGCCTACTATAACCCCTCTGAATTTGTCGGTCGAATTCGGCAACACCCTGTATATTTAACTTTTTTATGTACAAGAAGTGTGTATTTAAAATACTCATTTAATAATATTTTAGCACTTCTGATGCTATATTAATCTTCTACTTTTTGTTTCCTTAATTTAAATCTAGTAGAGTTCAGATCCTCAAAATGTAAACAATTATTATAATGAGATGCAAGACATAAAAGTCAAATAGAACCAAAGAAAAAAAATATTTCCTTCGACGGTTTCTTTATTCACATATTCTTTTAATATTATAATACAATCGATTAAACATGTATTATTCGTATGAGAGTATTACATATTTCATACCAACAATGAACGAAACACTTTGTCTAAATAATGTGAAACGTTTAATTTGTGAAATATAAAAGCAGAAAAAAGAGTATTTTGATATTTTTATCATTTCTTGTTAAAGATGCCGTCGTAAGAGAACCTCAGTAACCAGATGTGTGACAAGGTTACAGCTTAATTTCCGAAAGCTCTCGGAATCGAAACTCGATTTATCCAACAAGAACTTATCCTAACTGAATCTGAACATTTCACCACAAATGTAGGAGTTAGGAAAGTAAAGAACAAGTTCGGATATCCATTTTCATCTAGTACTTATTCACAACTACGAAATCACAAATAGACAAAAATTTTTGCGTTTCTATAATAAAGTTATGTTTTAAAAATTTGAAACATGGAAAAATATCACTGTAAGTTATTCGAAGGAGAAATAAATTTGTAAATTTACTATTTAAAATTTATCATGATTATAAAAAGGTCAAATTCGTTATTTTATGTGAATAATAACAAAGCCTAAAGATGTTCACACTTTCACTAGCAAAAAATCTTAATGAGAGAGATTTAATTAAATGTTTAATTACAACAGATTAATTTTAATTTGATTTGATTTTTTATTCACACGTCACACTCTAAAGCACCGCAAGATCTACTTTAATATATTAATAGTGTTGTTATAAATGCTGAGAGTCAAAGATGAAGATTTAGTTTAAACAGTGAAGTAAGAGAGAATCTATATAATTTAAAATGTAGGCACTCCATAATTTAAAACTGAAAGCACCAAGAAGGAGAAATCTAAATGAGACGAAAACTATTAGATGGGTTGATTGATTTAATGTTAACGTCGCACTGTTCAGCTACACGAGGGCTTTTGGCGACGGACCACGTAATTTTGAACCATGGTCAAGTGACGTAACTATTAGATGGGATGTACATGTCTCGAAAACCAAACACTACTAATATCATAGTATTTAAAAGTTTTATTCAGGATATAAAGCTGCAAGAGCAAACATTTTTTTAAAAAAAATTAATAATGCATCCATTACCTTCTCTAACTCTGATACTATTATCCTGATTAGCATTGATTCCTGAGCTACTGTGGGTTTCCTTAACATACACGTTACAAATGGAGAGTTAGATCGGCGCAATTAATACTTTTATCATGATATCCTTTATCATCAGAACTCAAATGAGCTCTTTTGAGGAGAGCACGTCGGATTTATTCGTATCTTGGCTATCCTAATAACCAGTGAAGTGTTGGAGAATCATAAAAACAAGCACAAGAAAGGTGTGCCATGTGTGGCTAGGCACTTTTCTGTTGAAACGTAAGCCTAGGGTTATGTGGATGAAAGGGCTTACGCGGGGAATAGTACTGTGTAATAGTGAGGAACAGTCAGATCAAGGGCCTTTGTGACCTCAACCCTGTTCGCTAAGTCACCCATTGACGGTCAATACTGTTATTGGCTTCCCAGTTTCACGGAGTAATAATAAGGACACTTCAGGGGCTGTGAGATACAATCGGATAACCACTTTGTCTTCACGTTCTGCCAGCACTCTTGTTTGCTTGCTACCTTCTTGACACTCTATACGGTCCCTTTTCATCCAAAATGTACATCCTCGCACAAATGGTGACGTTTGCTCCTACTGGTAATGAATGAGTCTGCAAGGTATTGGTACAGTCTACATATGGACTTTAGAGAGCTTTAGAATATTCTCTGTTTCATCTAGACCATCTGGAGGCTTCAATGCTTTTAGCTCCAACTAGTCAGTCCTTGGCCACCAAAAGTTAATCACTTGCATATTCTATTGTAGAATATACATAAACGCAATTTCATCCTTTTCAGATGATTCCTGCTTGGATCGTCAATTTTATGCTGTAGAGTGTATTTCCAGTTATGTAATTTAAAATGAGTTCTTAAAAATACACTATCTTCAGTAATTATTTCAGTAATTATTCTACTTTATTCAAAAATAACACTAAAGTTCCTTTATAAAAAGCACTTGATTATTGGAAAAATAACCAAACTTCATTTCACTAAAAAATTTTACTTCATTCTGAAATAACTCTGAGTTTGAGTTATTTCAGAACGAAGTAACTCAACAACGTTCAGAATGAAGTGGCGCAACAGCCCATGAGGTCAGGGCCTACTGTTTCAATTCCAGTATACGTGACCATAGGGCACTGAGGTTCATGAGCAGATGTCCCGATCAGGTGATCAGCCTGAAGCGAGACCCCAAGTGTTGGTCCCCAAGCAAGCTTAGTACTCATTTATCGACCCCACTGTAGTAGGGATGAAAGGCTGTCATTCTGAAATAAATATGAAATTTATCCCCTAAAAATGTAAATTTTCTCCTTTTAATAATCCTTGATTGATTCATCCAATGCGAATAGTAGAGTTAATATTGACAGTAATCTCTGTTTTCGAGATTAACCCTTTTAAGGTATCCGACTACTTGCGACAACTTTTTTTTGAAAAAAAGGAGATATGGAGATCTTTTTGAGATTTTTATATTTATTTAGTATATTTTAAGAAAAAAATCCTAAAATTGGTAAAAGAAAAAAAATTATTATTATTAAAATGGGAAAAAACTAGTAAAAATGTACAAAAAATTACATAAACGGGGCCCGCTCTCTACAAAGATTTTATGAACAAATTCTCAATTTTTCAATTTTGATGTGTTACGTTGTTATTCCTGTTTGAAGTGATCTTCATGATAAGAGATATTTTAATTTTTACAAAAACTAGAGCACTTTATCTAAGTCATTATACGAAATTGCTTAAAAAAACATTGACTTTATTCACATAAAGAACTGCAAATTTTGAAATAAAACAGTTATTGATAAATATGAAGATCAAAACACTTCTACTGTTATGCAGAACATAAGCAAAAAATTTCAGCTAATTATTTTCAAAACTTTTTGAGCAATCGTGGTCCCCGTTTGAGTTTTTCGAAAAAAACACATTTCGAGTAAAACGCATTTTAAAGTTTGACATCTTGTGTAAAGTTATGGCATTTGCTTTTACTAAAACGCTTGTAGTTTTTGTTCTAGTGGATGGAAAATGAAGTACTTGGTATTGTTATTAAGTTAATAAAATTGTCTATAACATAGTCATAAAAAATTTGCCAATTTTTGAAAAAAATCATGGTTTTAGGGTAGTCGGATACCTTAAGCCTAGATTCATATATTTTGTTTAAATAGTATAGAACAATTATAAATCTTTATTTAGAAAATACAAGTTTCCATCCAAGACAAATAAAGACCAAAGCAATTTGCACCTACTCTTGACAAGATATCTTCTACACTGCAATTAAGAGGTATTTTTCTAATTAAAGAAATTTGTGTGTTCTCCCAAATGTGCTTTGGATTACTCGTCAAACATGGTATTTTCGTGAAACATATTTTAGTCTAGAATATATTAAAGCTCTGATTTATTTCAAAAGTTTGCTTTGTAACTTAAGCAACTTTCATTACAACATGAAGCCTTAACATTCTTAACGTTTTTAATAGTTTTTCATGTTAATAATTTTCAATTGATTTATACAATTATATTTAGGCAAAATATACTTAAATACAAGATTTTCGATTGCGGAGTTCATTGTTTCAAATAAAAGTTAATCATATTTTTGGATTCATTAATTAATTGTTTATTAATATTGAGCTTTTCAAAGCAACACAAAGGCTACTGGCGATGGACCTAGTAATTTTGAACCTCGGTTAAGTGTTGAGGAGGAAACTTGAGCTATCACCTCCACTCTTCAAACTTCCACACCACAGTAACTTGAGGATTTTGAACCTTGAAAAATTTAACATGCATCAGTCTCTCTATGCAGTGGAATTTTAAATGATACAAGACGCAAACTAATGACTCAACAGAGATAATGTATCATATTTTTGGAGTTAAATAAATTTACAAATATTGTTTTTAAACTATTTATACTGTTCTTTAAAAAACATAATTTCCTATGTTGATCTTTTTGTAAATATCCATTCGATATATTATCCTTACAATAATGATTCCACTCTCATCGAAACACATTGTATATATTCCCTCGTATGGTTATATTTTAAGCAAAATTACACTAAAAAGTAGAAAATGTGTCCGACAATTTCTATTCAAATACATGTCTGTATGCTACATCGACACAGGATTTATATTTCTTCCTGATGCATTTAAAGTGTTTTATATTTTATCTTTTGGTACCTTTTTAAAAGACTTAAGTCCCTGTTTCAAGTGAATTTTTGATATTTTTTTAGTTAAATGAAATCCATGTTCAGTATTATTTGTATAAACTTTATAACAGAAAGCTTTAAAACTGAAAATTTGATTTTTTAATATGAGAAATTTTAACTTCTTAGCTGTTGACTTCTATATAGTCAAACAAGTGAGAAACATTTTACAGTAAACAGAACGTATTGAGACGGAAGATTTTTTATAAAATAGATTTCATTAGTGTATTTGCAATATTCAAAAGATAAGAGATCATCAATAAAATCAAATCCCTCGAAACCAACAGTGAGACCTAAATCAATGGTTTTAACTGATGCAAAACGATAGTGTATATCGTAGAAATTCAGAGAACTCATTTCCATTTGTTATCTTACTCTATCGAAGTCTTAATATTTGACTAAGGAAATTGCGTTAGGTATTTTCGAAGAATTATCTCCCGAGTCAGTAAATGAGTGTTTATTAACGTCGCGCTTTGAATTTACACGGGCTATTGGAAGAACCCCCCTCCCCTCTATTTAACCTGTTAGTAGGAGTTGAGAGGATTATTTAAATGATTTATAAGACTCATGGACAACACAGGCTTCAGATTATTCCCCCATTTGAGAGAAACGATCATTGACACGTTGGAGCCTCCAATTCGGTTCTCATTCAGAGACAGGGATAATCTTTATGTATAACCTACATCAATATTTAAATTAACCACATCCAGGCACTTATTTCTTTACACAATATTTCCTGATTTTGTAGTACATATGTATTAATTTTATCCGTAATGTTGTAAAATGAAAAAAAAATTGGATTCTAATGAACCAAAATTGTACAGATTTCAAAAACGAATCTAGGACTTTTTAGTAACTGATAAAGGCTGTGGTAGAATATAGAGATCAATGTGTGATTTAAAGCATGTATTTTTATCAATTGTCAGTCTAAAGAATTTAAGTATTTCAGAAGAAATATTGCAAAGAATTATTAGATATGGTATTCTGCATCTCACACATCTTTAACAGTCATGTGACAACGTCAAAGAATCTTAAGGCCGTAAGTGATATTTATCACAACAAAGTACAGAAGGTTATCATAACGTAAGCATGTGGTTAAGGGTTCATAATAAATCCTCCATACACTTCTACAGAAATGCTACCACTACTTATTTACTCATCTTTTTTCTTCCTATTTAACACAGTTATCGCCAACCCAACCATTATGGAATGTCTTGGAATTCAAGTTGTGGCATATTACTAGTTTGAAAGATTAATATGACGAGGTGCTAAATCTTTGGATAAATATGTCATGTAACATTATAGGAATTTAGTAACGGTTCATGTCGTATGTTATTTTAATTTACACCAAGAACAGAATCAGCGCCAGAAGGATTCCAAGATGTGTTATTAATTAGCTTATGATAAATATTTGTGAATATCACATATACATATATAAAACTGTAAATGATCTAAACAACTTATATTTTGTGCTTTACATATTTTTTACTGTTCTTGAATATGCAAGTCACTTCGAACGTTTAAATTACCCAGATACATAGGAAAAAAATCAATTGTTATTTTTTTTCCAAGAAAAAACCAAATACCCGAACGAGGTATGTAAGTTAAGTTAAAAATTAGGAATAAAATTTATTTTAGTGAATGAATACATGGTTCAATGACTATGCCCCTATATTTTCAAAAACGGGAAGAGAAAGCAATCCTTTTTCAAATGTTGTTTCTTGCAAAAACCACAGTGAGAAACTTTTTTATGGATTCAATGTTTTGGGATTTCTGTGAAAAAATTTAAAGGGGGTATTGATTGTTTCGTTTCATGCTTCTGGCGTCAGTACCCAACGACGATGTATATGTTCCCCGTGGAGAAGAAGATTTAGAGGTCCCCAATGGAAAATCAGTAATCCCTTAACTCGTTCTTTAGATCCTTGGGGGTCTATAACTGTATATTTGTATAATATCTATCGAAGAACCTTCACATTTTATTTTTCCTTTAAACTTTTGAGGAATATCATGAAATAGTTTCAAATCCTCAAAACCTTTAATTTTATTACAAAAGGGTTAACTATTTCAGTTATTCCAGATCATCTTCAAGTGATATTTAATTGTACATATAATTGAATTCTTACTCAAATTTAATTAACACGAGGTCCATCACCAATATCCTTCATGTAGTTTCAAAGTGCTATATTACTAAATAATCAAACACCCATCATTTTTAGCAAAAGCTTTACTACCTCTTATTAATATGAAAAGTAACTTGCTTCGCGTATGAGATGAAGGCACATTTTTTTAATTATTAAACTTAAGTTTTGTTATAGTTAACATTTTCCGTATAAATTATTTGTCTAAATGTTATTTCACTTGAAGATTATTAACTTCTTAAAACATGCTAAATGATAAACTACAATGGAAAGTAAATAATTCTGCAAAAATAATGAATATCTTATTTTTTTAAAAAAATTAACTAGAAATATGTGTATGATTCTATTCTTAGACCTCCAGATTTTTTAAACTTTAGCTTCATGTAAATATTAATAACGCGTGTACTGGAAATTTAGTAAAGGAAATGCTTCAAGAAAATTGAGCAATAATTTACAGAGAAAATCTTTAATCCTGAGTAATGAGGAAAAATGGAAGGGGGGCAAGGTATTTAAGTAAATTCAAGAAAATATATTCAAAGAATACTTGCGAACCTGTAAGAAAGAACGTCCCCTTTTGTTTTAACTGACCTTTTTAAGTGTTTCTAACTCTTTGGAGAGTATTAAATGCTTTTTGGATACCAAATACAAAGTCCTTTAAACACAGAGGAAAGCATTAACACCTTTCAATGCAATAAACAATTGTGGTTACCAATAGTAACTTCATACAGTAACAAGAGATATCAAAGCACCTAATAGAATGCTCAGTTTATGACAAAATTCAGTATATTATTTTGGATCCTGAAGAGTAAGAAATAATCACAGCTATATAGACCAATTGGATAAATGATGCGGGAGAAAAAGTACACAAAGAAATAGATCGATAGAGCATTTCTCTTCCTATTGATACACGATGTTATCTGATAAAGCATCGATTCACCAAGATGCTGGTTTGTGGTTTGAGGGATATCATGCCACTGACCTCTCATTGATGGTCTAATTCGTTCACATTCATCCTAATCTACAGGGTTAGAAGCTTTAAATGTATTGATTGGAGACAAGTACACCGCTCTTAGTAGATGAAGTAGTGTAAATAAACAATAAAGTAAAGTTTACAGAAATGCTTCATGAGCATAGTTCCACAAAAGACAAAACCTAAATGGTGAATAAAAATTTGTTGACTCGTCATTGTATGCTGAGGGTGTCTTAGTAACCAGCAAATAAAGGCTCTGTTTTCCTTAGTAATAATAATTCACATTAATAAAGACAATTACTTCAGTAAATCCCATGTCATAAAAATCTGGTACGTTATACGGGGATCTGCGCTGTTTTATGTATGTAAATCTTAGTCACCAGTTGAGAAATGATTCGCAGTATGATACATGAAATTTGATATTTATTCTATTTTCATCAATACATATATTACTATAAAGTTCTGTTTTATATTTAAATAACTACTTTTCATTTTAAAGGTGATTGTATTATTTTAAAATTAAAAGTATCGAATAATAATATATTTAAAGTTAATCAACTATTTTGTAAGTTAGACTTTATAAAATTTTAAAATTATTTGAATTATTTAAAATAATTGTTTTAATAATGCGACGTTGGAGAGTTCCAAGATATGATTGGATCCGAAATAACAAAAGGCATGACAGAAGACTTAAGAGTTTCTTTATTCAATTCGAATCAAATTTCAAGAATAATTATACGCGTTGAGCGATTTCCTAACTGAAAATTCTGACAAAATATATGCTATAATAATGTTACTCATCTTGAAATCTTTAACTGAAGTCTCTTTGCCAGCTCTCTTAACCAGCTAGACTTTTCTAATATTTTTAAGAGGGTTCTACAGAGCAATTTCCACCAATTTCACTAGTTTATCTTTCAGTATAATCATAATAGTTTCTGAATTGCCATGTATTGCTTTGCTAACATTTGCACTCATGTTTACTAGACGTCTGCCCATATACCAATGTTTAGTTGCAATGTTCTTTAAAAGGCCAGACTCTCATATCAACGTAATAATGTAGCTCAAGAGGTTAGTTGAGGAAAATGTGAGAGAAAATCTAATACAAAATAAAAAAAACAAGTTTCTCGATGATTAGAAAGCAATACTCTTACATGAAATAGACAGGAAGAACATTAAAGATAAATAAATAAATCATTATATGTTGCAGCTTAGAACAATTCATGATCGATAGAAATCGTTTCACTTATATTTAGCGTGAAAGAGTAATTTTCAATAACATTGCATAACAATTCACACACACACACATTGTTGAAAGTTAAAAATGTATCCTGAAAACATATGTAGACTTATATAAAGCTTATAACAATCATATAAGGGTACCATTCTACGCCATCGTGAGCAGTTTTCGACAATAGAATTGAACACTTTGAAATCTCACCATTGCTTAATCACACTAGTTACACAATCCTGGGAATAATATGTATGTTCCAGTGAACAATGCTCTGTTCTGTTAATTACAAAACAGTAGAATACAATCACTACAGAGCTGAAATGTAAAATTATATTGAATTCTACATAGCAACAGTTTAAACATTCCGTGAAAACCTGAAATTATGAATTTAGATTAATGTCATTTATCTCATTTAAAATAATTTTAAAAGGAATATCTTCGTTTGGTGAAGCATTTTATTGGTAGTTATTTTAAAACATAAAATCATAAAAGGAAATTATGAGAATATTATCAGTTCCCCATGATTAAATTTAAATAATTACATATTTTCTAAACAGGAAAGCATTTATAAAATATAATATGAATGAGGTTTAAAACTTTTAATACTGTTTGTGTAAAACATTAATAAAAGAAGCAAATGAAAGTGCTTAATCTTTTCACATCAAAATAATACTTTTTTAAATCCTATATTTTAAAAAAGTGTTTCAGTTACTCTTCGAAATTTCCTTTCTCAAAAATAAAAAAAGCAAGCATTCTTTACGTGCAGTTACGTTGAGTAGTAGAGCTCAGTGCGTCACTTTTATATTGCTTATTTTGATCATTAAAGAGATATGGACGCTTTTCTGTGCGTGAGTTTCCTTTCAAAGTTGAACATGCTATTTGCGAAAACAGATGAGTTTTCGATTTGGGAAGAGAAGAGATTGCTTTTTATTCCTTTTTTCTTATTTTTGCAGCGAAAAAAATGAATTTATGGATCACATGTTTTTAATACTACGAAATGTTTCTATGTTTTTGTACTATTGAAAATAAGTATAAAACAGAAATATGAGAATTGGGAATAGGAAAGGCTTATTATAGAGAATTCCCGAGTTGAATAAGTAAATTTGAACGCTAGTCATTTTCTTCCGATTCGGAACATTCTTTAATCAGTTTACATCATTTTGAGTTTGTCGGAATGAATTTGTTTTGATATTGCATTCGCAATCAAAAACAGATTATAGCTATTTATATTTGTATAATTAATTATACTAATATGTAAAAATGCAGGACAAAATATTTTTTTCCTATGTAGCATCGTGTGAAAATATTCCGAATCATTATAAATATTACCATAAGATTTCCAAGATGTAAGAGTATGAGAAAAGAAGCAAAAATCTCCCAAAAGGAAACCATAAGAGGAAAAGCAACTTTATTAAGAAATTAGCGTGCGCGAGAGTCACATAGTAACGTTGCACTAAAAAGCAGCACGAGAACTATTAAAGACGGACTTCGTAATTTTCAGCCTCGATCAAGTGACGAGGACTACACCTGACCTGGCACACCCTCTTCTAACTACAACACCACACCAACGAGAAGACATTGAGCCTCGACAGATTGAAAGTGCATTGACCCCTCTTTACGGGTGTTAAATTTCTCTAGAGGTCTGAAAATATAAACAACTTTTAAACAGGTATAATTCTTTTAAATTTAAATTAAATGATTCGAATTTTTTACGCATTATTTATAAGCAAATGGGGCTCCAGAAAAGTATAAAATGTTTATAATATAATAATAATTTTAAAAATCATAAGCATATGAAAATTCCATTATAAATAATAAGAATTTTTTGCGTTGTGTACGCTATTTTCTAAAATAGTAGCCTGTGATATATAAAACTTTGTAGAGTTATAAAATGCATCATACTCTTTAAACCCTACCTAATTTTAGCATTATATATCTTTTGTATTTCAAAATATTTGTAAAATATTTAAATTTTTAAATTTTTTTAAAAATTTATTTTTTTTTTTTTTATTTAATAAAATATATAAGTTATTATTCTATTTATATAAAAATAGCTACAGTGTAATAAGAATACATTTAACTTTATAAATCAAATTATAGCTAGTAATTAAAGCTACTATTTTAGAAAATAGCATGCGCGACGTAAAACTTAATAAATATTTCTTATAGAAGAGTTTCTTATTTTCATACGCTTATAATTTTTTAAATAATGATTATATTTTAAACATTTTATACTTTTCTGAAGCTCCATTCCTTTATTATTAATGTGTAAAAGATTCAAATTATTTAATTTAAATTCAAAAGAATTATACCTGTTTGAAAATTGTTTATATGTTCAGACCTCTAGAGAAATTTAACACCCCAGAGACCCCTTTAAAATTTTAGCATCGAACATAATTGGAACCCAAAACATCCATAAGACAATTGAACAAATATTCAATCTTTAATATTTAGTGTGTGTATGTGTACGTATGTGTGTGAGTGTGTGTGAATACGCTTGACCCTTATTTTACCCCTGCCTTCTGTGAAAGACTTAGAGCGTCTGTTCCCACTAAGCATAAGGTTATCAAAGATCTATTAAAACAGTACTGTACTTTCCTCTTATTGCGTCTGGTATCATTTTTTATTGATTTACAATGTCCTGTACGAAGAATTAAGGATTCATAGCACCTCTAAAAAGACGCACTAGAGAAAATAAAAAATTGAAACAATAAGGGGGGACACCACTTGCTAAATGTCTTTAGAAGGCGAAGGTCAGTATGGGAACAAAGTAAAGGAGGGGAGCAGCATTCGGTACCATTCAATACTGCAATTTTTACTCTGACCACAAAAGTAGAAACGGCAACATACCAATGATTGAAACATAAAACAAAAACAATTTCGAGTTACAGAGCTTAAAAATGCGCTAGCCTAGTGATACAGTCTTAGCAACATAACAGCCATCCTCTCCACAAACATCATAATTTTTTAAAATAGAACTCTGCTACCACCAAAGCGAGCCTTTTCCTTGATGTTCGAGTGGTTACTGCGTTTTTCCAGGCTTGCCCAAATGAGTATGCGTCCAAAATAAGACTAAATTTTCTTTCATCCGCAAAAAGCACTCTAACCCATTGCTGATCTGCCGTTAATTCATGCTACATATACGCGTATGTCCTACCGTACCGTATCGGCCTCCTGGTTGGTTTTTTTTTACCGTTTTAACAGCACGTTCCTCTCATATGGTAATTTATAAGCTTTGCACTTTATGCTATTATATCTGTTTCTTTTCAAATGACATTTTAACTTGTCAGAGAGTAATTGGGAAATTTTTAGAAAAAAAATTGGGCTTTTTAGGACGAGATTTGGATTATCTAATTACATGCTCTAAAACAGCAATACTGAAACATTTTTCTCCGGGTCTCGCACACAATGCTTTCTATTTCACGGGCCGCAACATAAAGATTAATAAATTAAAAGTAAAAAAAAAGCATTTTTAAAAACAAGCTTTTGTTTAAATGCTCTAAAAAGAATAAAAGAAACTTTTCTTTTCAAACTTTTTTTGCTATCAACTTATAACTTCATTACGCAATTTATGATATAAAAGCTTGTCGCGAGATTTAATTACTCGTATTTACTTAGTTCGAAAATTTTAAAAATTAAAAACAATCAAATCAAGTTATTTAATTTGCTTGTTTATCTACACAGGTAAATCTCGCGACAAGCTTTTATATCATAAATTGTGTAATGACGTTATAAGTTGATAGCAAAAAAAAATTTAAAGAAAAGTTTATTTTATTCTTTTTAGAGCATTTATACATATAAATAAAGCTTGTTTTTAAAAAGGTTTTTTTTTACTTTTAATTTATTTTTAATTTTTTAGTTATCGCTGGACTAAGTCTATTCATCTCATTCAAAGCATCATTGTTGCAAGGTCGTTTGCCGGTTAATTTTGAACATGCTAGCTCAGGAGTACTCAATCTTTTTTCCCGCCAGGCCACGTACACATGAAAGATATTTCACTCGGCCCACAACAAGAGAATAATGAAAGACCAGAGCAACTTTAGACAAAGCAAAATTAATCAAAATATTAAAACTCTTTTTTTTTACTACAATACTATATTAAAAACGAAAAACACACAAAAAAAATTTAAATCCGCAATTTTTAACCATTTTTTTTCAATCTTTGTGCACAGAAATTGGATAATTCTATTCTACAAACGAAAAAAATGTTTCGTGCTATTATTTTTAAAAATGACGAAGTTTTTAAATGTTTTATTAAAAATTTGAGTATTTTTTGACAAATCGTAAAAAAAAAACGTTTTCGGTATTTATTTCGTAAATGACTGATTCTGAAAGAGAAAAGCATGAACTTTCTTAGTGCAGAATATCGATTCTTTAACACGAAAAAAAATTTCATACGGAACGATTTAGAAATCATTTTCATGAAAATGTATCAATTTTGACTCATTTTAGAAAAAATCGTAAAAAAAAAAATGGTGCGTGGAAAGCCACGCGATAGAAGTGAAACTTCTTTGGCGACATTGGAACATTGATTATTTGCTCTAATATTCCAAACTGGTCGTGTACATGTCTCAATCGCCTAATGTGCATGAAAAGTATTCGCGGCGAATTGAGTCTTTCTGATACCAAATGCAAAGTAGAAAGATATGCTGGAATTTCTGGGTACACAAAACTGTTATATTTTGATAAATTTGAGACAAACCTATACGGAACTTTCTCACTAACCTTCTGAGACGTCTTTTTTAGAGAAATTTAGTTCCCCTACCTATTTCCAATCAGCTCCAAAAAGAGGACAGGATTCCTTGTTATGCAGTTTAGATAAAGTATTTAAGTCAAACGGAATAGTAAAGTAAAAAGCAGTAGGAGAGAGAGATTGAAGCAGAAAGGTATAATAGTGAAGTTAGAGATTTATTATTGAAGATTTCTAGGTGGATAAATTAATCTCAGGAAGAGTTGAGATTCAGTGTGGTAAATATTGATTTATATTTAAAGTCTTATTAAAGCTTTATATTAGGAGTGAGATTAAAGTTAAATGTTCAATAGGAATATTATTGAATATAATTCTGGGATCTCTTATCGTGGTAATCTCTGCGTGATCGATATTCTAATTGTTAATTAATTGGATCATTAAATATTTAAGTTAATTTAAAGGAAAGTCCCTTTTAAACCTCATATAGCTGATTTGAATTATTTGTTATTAAAAGTCTTTTTGATTCTATTTGGGAAAGATAACCAAATAAAGAAAGTTATTTATAAAAATGGCTACTGGCTCTTATCTGACTCCAAATTATTCTCGTTCTCAAAGTGAGATCCAAGGGGATCTTCACAAATTTGGCATACTTTTCCTACTTAAACTTTGCCGGCAATTGTAACATTCTTTAATGTCTTCAAAATTTCCAGTAAAATATTTTTCTGCTCAGCAAATCATCCCTAAACTATAATCTATCACGAATCGAACACCCGTCACCGAAAGGATTATCAACGAATAGCTTTTGAAAATATTTGTGAGCATTTTTATGGGTAAGTGAATATTAACGGCGCACTGTTCTGCTACACGAGGGCTTTTGGCAACGGATTTCGCAATTTTGAACCATGGTCAAGTGACAAAGACGTCACCTGAGCTGGCACACCCCCTCTCCTAACTACCACACCACACCAACAGGAGGACGTTTGAGCTCTCGGCAGATTTAATGTGCGTCGCGCCCCTACACGGTGGGTCTTAAGTGGTACTCGGCTCAAACTCATGACACGCCAGCCACGATCTGATATTTTGACCACTCGGCTTCCATGACCACGCATTTTTTGGAAATCGGTCTTTGTAACGTATTATCGATTCACATGCATCAGTTCTAACATGCACTAGACTTGTTGAGGGTTCTGTAGCACAGGTTGGTTCACAAAGTCTGTATTAATATGTGCTGTCATTAGAAGAGTCTCAATATCATTCCCATCCCTTAAACTTGGCATTAAGAGATTATTTTGCAATGTTTTTTCCGTGCTTCATATTCTCTCATGTACTCTGATCGAGATTTGGCAGTAGCACTTGATGAATTTGCACTATTTTTCTGGGGTTTTTTTGTCACTTTTTCGACTGGGCTTGCTGCTAGTTTTCCTTTTTTCTTTCTTTCACGAAACTCTTTCCCTCTTTGTGCATTTGATTTAGGCATTCTGACTAGAATTAGTAATAATTCAACACAAATGAAAATTAAAGAAATAAATTAGCCACCGAACACATCGCCATGTAGCTAACAATCTAAGTGAAATTTCAAAAAGGCACGTTTTTGCTGCGAGAGCGCTATTTTGTCTACACCGTAATGCGCACACTGCAACTGATACGACCGTTGATAATGTTCCCGGGTCTGGGGGGAAAGGACCCCTAATCGGAAAGGGGGCAATTATCCAATTTTTCCACCGATATGACACAAGTCACGCGGTGTCCCTGCTCTCTCCTTTTCCTCCTTTCGTTCTCTCCTTACCATGGCGACGATTCCGGGGATGGGGGAAGATTACTTCCGTTTGCTTTTTCACTGTTACGCAAAACTGGGAAATTTTCTCATTCTCTCTCGAGCGCAAAACAGTTTCACTTCAAAAATAGAAAATATCATTATTTTTTAAAAAGAATTACACCGTATCATGGAGAAATAAATAATCTTTCCGATTAGGTAATTAGTTTTTGTCTCAGTTTGATAGAAAAAAAAAGATGGTTTTTTAAAAAAATCGAAAAATCGGAACTTCTTTAAGCTCAATCCGATAAGCTGCTCGGCAGGATAAAAAGATAACAGGGGGTAGAAGGTTTTTAATTAATATCTTTATAACTGATTGCGATATCGGAATATAAATGGTCAAAACATGTATTGTCATCCAAACTATACATGAATACAAAATTTCAGCTGAAAAGGTTGAAGATATCAGCTTCAGAATTGAGTTGCATGATTCCACCTGAACAAATTACTTTATCTTTTTAACTAAATACGATATTGGAATGCAAATGGTCAAAACATGCATTGCCATCAAACTAAAAGTGTATACAAAATTTCAGCTCAATCGGTTTAAGACATCAGCTTCAAAATTGAGTTGCAAGATTCCACCCGAACATTTTACATTGCATGTTAAATAAAAGCTTGTAAAATGAAAGAGGAAGTTTCAAGAAGTATTTATTTATCAAACAATTCAAAAATTAAGTTTTTTGATACAGGGGGCTCTTTTTAATGATCTCATTTTCATCAGCTTGTAATTGCAAAATGTTATTCTTGAAACTTCACGTGAGATCCACCGAGTCAATTTGTAAATAAATTCTTTGCATATTTCACTTTGGAATCCAACGACTCATACACATAACTTGAGGCGAACAAAGAAAGCATATATATATATATATATATATATATATATATATATATATATATATGTGAGCCGCCTTTTGAAAATTATTTTATTTTCAAGCACTATTTTAAAAAATTCAGCATAATTTTGTCTTCTTTCTAAAATTACTTCCAGGTTGGTATAGCTTTCCTTATCAATAAATTGATCAAATAACTCTACACAATTACATTCTTTGTTAAAAAATACAAAATAGTTTAATTGATTATGAAATTCACATTCATTTAATATATTATCTGAAATCGGACAATGGAACACATTTACGAAATATAAGCTCTATTTTTATTGATTTTTAAAGAAAAGTATTGCAAAGGAAACATGATCCTTCTATAATATGATTAATCTTTTTCCTTTTGAATAACTTTTGAATTTCTTAAAGGGAAAAATTCTTATACAATTTCAGTGTAAGCATTTGAATTCCCAATTTTTTGCCATTTTATCAAAAATATGTATTTTTTCACATATTGCTATAAAACGGATTTATGAAGCACAAAAATCTCTAACTTTACTTCGATTGTCATAAATTTTAACCTGAAGGATTTCAAATGTATGTTTACATCCTATATAATTTTGTTTGAAAAATATTCTGAATGCTTTGCTATTATTTCCTTATACATTTAAAACCGTTTCTGCCAAATATCAAAAAGTCTGTTATATATTCAAGGCACATTTTAAGACAGAAAATTTGTTTTAAAATTTTCATATAAACTCATGGAAATAAAGTACAAACATCTAGTTTTTGTATATCTTGTATTTAAAATTTAAAAATATTTTGCAAATTTATAACTTTTAATATTAAGTTCTAATTTCTTTTAGTATACTTAAAGAAAACAAATATGAAATACATTTTCTACCAATATAATGAATAGACTCAAACAGATAATAAAATGTATTGCTCACAAGTATGTGATAATGAAGTCAGAATATGATATTAATTTTGGAGCATTTTTCTGTCAAAAAAGGTTTTTCGAGTGTGTTCAGTAATATTACGAAGAAAAAATCTTAAGTAACTCGTTGTGACTCAAAATTAAACAGTGTTTACATGAAATACCTACTAAAATTTAAATAAAATTTTTTTTAAAAAAAACTCCAATCTCTCTCTCTCTCTCTCTCAATCGAGATATTAATAAAGAAAAAAAATTAATTTACTGTACACATTTTATTCTGAAATTTTCTCCAGTTATTTTCAGTTTTGATGTTTTGAAATAAATATTCGCGCTCGCGTGCGAGATAAGAAAACACAATGTGGGATTTATTTCAGTATGCAGTTAAGAATGCAATTTTAAACTTTTGTTATTTTCCAGTAAATTATGTATCACAATAGAAATTTAAAAAAACAAACAAATACTTTTTTTACTAGAACAAATTTAAGCAAATTGAAGGCATATCGGAAACTTAATACATTAACGTAAAAATAATCATACCTCCCAGAAAAAATTAATCAATTTGAATACTTTAGATTGTTAGTGTTAAATTGTTTTTATCTAAGAATTTTTACAATCAAATATGAATCGCCTGAATTTAGTTTTCCTTTTACATCTTTTCCTTAGATAAATGTTGAAATTTACTTTATAGTGTTGTTTAATGTTTCTAATTAATATATCATCCTTGACAGATAAAAGTGTGATCAAAATTTACCCGGAATTTCCTGTTTTAAAACGAAAGATACCAATTTATTGATGAAAAACTATTGCGCCTCTATCAAAGTAATCTCCTCCATCTTCAATGAGTTTTTGCCAACGCTTTCTATAATCCTCAAAACAAACCTTGTGACGGGCTCACGCGTCTTTTCATTAACATGTCCTTTTGGGTTCTTTGGGGCCAGAATTAATGGCAAGTCTTTTCCAACCAAACCAGAAGTGAAGCGTGAAGGAAAGATGCAAATTAGGAAACTTTTAAATAATAGAAGTTAAAAGTAAGCGGGATGGCATTTGGGGAATGATATGATAGTCCGTGATTCAAGTGTGAATAGGTTTTGAGAGGTTAAGACAGCAACAGAAGTTATCCATGACAGAAAGCCTTTAGGTCAAGGTGTATACCATTGCACGCCAGTGAACCGCAACTTCAAATAGGATTAACTAGAGTGATACTTCGTGGGACGATAAAGGTAGGAGTGACTATTTAAATATTCGGATCTGTGATCGAATTGGAATTGAGCTTAGGCGAGTTAGTTATTGATAGTGGTCCGGGTTACGTTATTTCGGTATTATATATTGTGTGTTTAGCCACCGCAGATTCTCTCACACATATATTATTATCTAATCTATTAGAGGTTTAAGTTTAAGATCTTAATAAAGTCATATTAAGATCATGGCAGCTTCTAGTTCTTCATTTATTCCTACACCTCTACCTCACGCTGACAATCAAGGAGAAGAGCACCCGAGGGGGGAGTCTTTACAACCTTAAAGTCGTTTTCGTGAAATCCCTGTAAGGTTCATATCGAATGGTTAAGATCATGGCAGCTTCTAGTTCTTCATTTATTCCTACACCTCTACCTCCCGCTGACAATCAAGGAGAAGAGCACCGGAGGGGGGAGTCTTTACAACCTTAAAGTCGTTCTCGTGTAATCCCTTTAAGGTTCATATCGAATGTTCTTTTACTGTAACATTGACCAAGAAGAAGCAACATGAAAATAAGAAAATGTCACAAGGATCCATGTCAGACAATTACAAAGATTGTCGAGACGTCTGTGCTGAATGCTTTGTTACAAAAATCACGAACAATATTGCTTATTTCAAAAGAACTAATCATTTGAGAAATAACTCCCATTTCCTCCACCTATAGTATAATAAGCATATCACTGAGTTCAACATAGCAAAAACTAAGAATTCTAAAGCGACTATAATCTTTAAATGAGAATAAAATTCTGAGATAGTTAAAAAAAAATATTGGGTATGAAAAGAGTAATCTCTTGTGTTTCTTTTTTTTTTTAACTTCTAAATCTGATCAAACAGCTCTGAAAACAAACAATATCATGGGCAGAATAACATTTGGACAAGTGCTTATTGTAAAAATATACGATAATTTTAAAAATTCTAGATACTTCAGTTTTAGATAAGTGGGATCAAGTTTGTCTTTCTAAATTCTTCATAATAAGGCTGACTTTTGTTTACTTTTGATAATTCATCAGTTTCTGAAAAACATTCTGTAAACTATAGAAAACATTTCTAAAAAATATATTTTAATCACAACGTACAAATAATATAAAAAAAAATGAAGCATGTCTTGCGTAAAACAATTCCTCCGGGGAAAGCATTTTCCAATTCAAAGAGAATGCGAACAAGTGACTTCCAGATGTTTGTGTTGTCTGATTTACACATGATTTCTGCAAAAACTCAAAATGGAAGCATAAATAGGATATCTCCATCCCACGTGATTTTTCAATCTTTCATCCACCAGAAGTTCTAACAAAAACAGAAAAAAAGTCTCGAAAAATAACTATAAAAAAGTACAACTTTCTTGGAATAGTTAGTGTCACGATTCTTTCCTGGATATTTTAGGTACATTGAATAAAAATGGAAAGAATGGTTTCGTAAAAGATACTGATTTCTTTGTACATATGAATTTCATATATTTATACAATATCAAAAAGTTTTAAAAATAACAATTCAAGGAATTTATATGCATTTAAAACAAACTAATATATATATATATAGATATATATATATATATATATATATACGTCATATTTTTTTATAAAAAATGTTTGAGTATATTTATTATTATAAATATACTCAAACATTGAACCATTTGGGATTAATGTTGTTCAGCCATAGATCCAAAATTCCTTTCTAACAACTATTAAACTTTTTCACTAACGAAATCCCTATGTTATTCATTTAAATATCGATAACTTTTTTTTAAATATTTTGATACAGTCAGGTATAATGAATTATGAAGCGAAAACGTTACATATGGTCGTTTCTAAAAATGTGTTTTCGTCTCTCCTTTGGGAAAATAATTTTAAGAAGACAAATATATTTGTACATATATACGTGAAATACCTGAAGTACTGAGGGAAATTTTATTAGATTTCTATAGCCACACAAATATTAAGCCCTTTCTTGTTTATCGCTAAGAACTTCGCAATATAAGATTAAATTGTGTAAGCTTCTCCCCTGGAGTAATAGTTTCAACTAAATTTCTATAAAACAATAAGTTTTACATATACCATAAGAAATATTCCAAGATTATAGAATAATAAGCTTAATACAGTTGAACCTCTATATAACGAGCCTCTATGTTGCGAATTTTCTATATAGCAAACTTTTTCCTGGAACCTTGAACATTTCACGATTTTCTTCGTAAAATAACCTCTCTATAGCGAAATGCATTTTCTATACAATGAATTTTTTCTTTTGTGATTCAGTTTTTGTTCTCCATTTTTTTAAAGTAATTCTGAAAAAATTTCAAGTTATTCTCTCTTTAATACATTTTTGGTCGTCATAAATCTTGAACTGGTTTTAATAGATCCTAACTGACCTAGAGCAATAGAGTTCTGGACGTTTCATCCAAGAAGTGCAACTTTTAGCCCCCATTGCCCAGTTCACTAGAAACATCTTCGATATCCTCTTTCACCCTCAGTGTAGTTGCCCCGCGTCCCTGTGTTATAATTATAAAATAATGTATGTTTAATATTACTGGTATGCTTTAAATTATAAAATGTCCTTAAAATTTATTAATTTTAGTATAAAATTATTTTCTTAATATTGAAAATATAGTGAATTCTTCGACATTCTTTTTTCTTGTTTTCCTTTCAGTTTTTCTTTCTTTGATGGGTAATATATATAAAATAAACATATATATTAATTTTTTAAAAAAAGTGTGAATAATTACTTTTTTTTAATATATAATGTTTATGAATTTGAAATTGGTTTTATGTGGTTTATAAAGTATATTAAAAGATCAACCTCTATATAATGAATTTTCCATGTAACGAACTTTTTTCTGGGATTTAGTGACTTCGTTAGATAGAGGTCCAACTGTATTTATTTCCATGCGAATCTGATTGATATGCATGTTTCATAAATGATAAAACCTAAAAATAGGCTTTAACTTTATCATTGATTTCATTGACGTGATCTGCAACAATAAATTTAATCTAACGAGTCAATAATTTAATGTATTGAAGCCTTAGCAATTATGTTCTATACTTAAAAATATCCTAAACAACATATTTGGTAACTTTTTTTTAAAATCTCAAAAATGCATTTCTTAATCTTCTCGATAAAAGAGGATGTGTTAAATTTATGATATAATCTATTTGTCATGATCGAAATTCTTGTACTTAATAACATTATGTAAAAATTCTTTTGAGATTCTCTTATAAGATCTATTATTCATATGTAAAGTGAGCAAAGAAAAGGGAATTCAAAATCAACTTTATAAAATAATAACTCAGGCTCCTAAAATATGCGATGAAAGAAAAATCTCCTCTTCGAAGAACGCTGCTTAAATTTACCTAATTAATCTAAGACAGCTAACATATATCCTCAGTGAATTTTTTCGCTTTATTTCTAGAGTATTTTTAATATAATTATGAGTATAAAATTTCACATAAATATTTCTGGTAAATGTTTTCATTTTTTCTTGTTGTTTTACACCAATTATCTTAACGGTTGGCTTACCAACCCTCACGCGTACTGTGATTATTTTCACTAAATTTGGGTGGCTACAGAGTTGAGGGGATCATGGTCACGTACTCCTGCCCGGAGTTGCTTCCGTAGAGTCATAAGTTCGAGTCCTGGTGCCACTCAAAACTCGCCATGCAGAGGAGCTAATGCACATTCAAATCTGTCGAAGTACATATTAGCGTGGTGTGGAAATTTGGGAATGGATGTGTCAGCTCAAGTAACGTTTAATCTTAAAAAACCCTATTATTATTTCTCACACAATAAAATGCAATTCCCTGGTTTAACTCTTAGTTAACAGTGGGAGTACTCGTTTGAGGTTAATTTCTTGTTCTTAAATATAGCAAAAGATATCTCCAATAAAATTCTTTTATTTTACTTCTGATTTCTATTATGTTTTTAAAAATGTGGGGAAGGGAGTCTTAAATGAATCATCCTAACTTCCGATGCTGAACCATTTTTTTAAACTGATAGAAAAAATAAGAAAAAGTATCAACAGAAAGTGTTAGCGTCAGCTGAAAAAATGAATTGAAAAAGCATTTTTTTTAAGATTTTTATTTATTAATATTCTGCTTATTTACATTTATTAACCATAATAAGTCATACAACACAGCAATCAAAACTACAAAATTGTTCATGGGGAAAGTGTAGCATGTTGTAAAAAATAATTGTGTAAAACGTTTTTCATTAAGCATTATATGTTTCAAAATACTCATGCTTATCCATATATCAAAACTCTTTCACATGGAAAAAGATGAAACAGAAATATATTATATATATTTACAACTTCCCTAAAAAAAGACGGAGATAACCATCCAGTAAGTAACGAAGGTCAGCTAAAGTAATATTTTAGGTTAAAAGAAACGTAATAAAAAAAATCTCTCATCGTTTGATATCGTTAAAAGAAACGTAAAAAAATCTCTCATCGTTCTCATATTGACCGCAAAGCAAACAAAATATTTTTTTAATTTGGTTATAGGATCAAAGATGGCTAATGAGCGTTTGAAGTGGAATCTTTTATTTTTGATGATCACCAGATGATAAAAATAAATTATATCAGTGTAAATGTGTATTTTTTATTATGTCAGAAGCATTTTGTTTTACTTCATTCCACAAAATTATTTTTTAAAACCTTTTATTTTCAATATGCTCGCGCCCCCCTCGCAGGATTACCGCACCCCCCCAGGGGGGGGCACGCCCCAAAGTTTGAGAAACACTGCACTAAATTGAAGAATAATGTTCCTAATCACATTTTCTTCTGAATTGCACTAAATTTTACAACCCGTTTTTACTAACTATATACTACTCACGCATTAATAAATTAACTACAGCTTTATAAAAAACTTTTTTATAAAGAGATAAAAACTTAAGCAACTGTTTTTGACCATAAAGCGAAAGATTGTTCTCAAAAGGGGACTACTCTCTCGCAACTCTGTATTTTAACAAGAGATTTGAATGAGATTGATATTTATATATTGCTTTATTCGAGATAAATTTATGATTGTTTATTAAAATCACATTAAGAAGCAACACAACGTCTATTTGCAACGAATTTCTTAGTTTTGAATCATGGTCAAATGTGACGACAAGAACACATATGAACTAGTACCCCACTTTCCCCCCACTTCTTGTTATGCCAACGTGTCTCAATCTCTCTGTACGAGAAGCACGAAAAATAATCTTGACTTTAATACTATTTTATGGTGTAATGTGGAAGCTAATTGAGGGGCGTACCAGCATAAATGTCATTTTATTAACACCTTTTTTTTATTTGAAAGCTACACAGACTATTGGATGTGGACTTTGTTGCTTTCAACCAAGATCAAGGGACGAATATGACACCTGAGCTGAATTCTAAGGTGACAAATTTTTTTATAATGAAAAGGAGGACGAAATATTACAACGTATATATATGAGAGAAGCATGTTATTAATTCAAACAAAAATACACTAATTACGCTTACATCCGTTTTCACTTAAACGAGTATTTTTCTTTTGAATGATTTTTTTTTTTGTCAATATATCATTTTCTAATGTAACGAAAATTTCGGAGCAAGAAATATCCGTTATATTGAATTTTACTGTAAGTGCTGTATCTAAAGTATCAACATTTAATCTTGATTTCTCACTTGTCCCAAAATCATTACCAATTGGAAAAACTCTTTCCATTGCTTTATTAGTCCCATGGCAGCACAGCGTAAAATTCAGCAAGAATAACTAAATTTTTATATGAAACGTGCTCATTTTTTAAATGGTTAGATATTTTCCCCCATCACTTATCAATTTCAACATGTGGATTTTCGTACCAATTTACTTTTGATGAATTCGAAAAACACCATTTAAAACTGTTGTTTCCGGTGATATTTGTTTCAGACTATTTTTCGAGATATTGGAAACATGCTTGGTTAAAGTTTTGCACTTTTTGGTAAGCTTTCCCGTTATTTCTGGATTTGATTCTTTAAGTTTGACAATTTTCTTTTTATTATTTAAGGAATGAATTTTTTTTCAAATCGGGATTTGTGTTGAAGGACAAAATCGTGCAAAATTTTTAAATACTGAAAAGGAGGACACTTTTAGAGGAAGGACAGAACCTATAAAAGAAAGACTGTCCTCCCTAAAGGAGAACCTTTGGTTACCTTATGAATTCTCACTCTGTGAACTTCCATGCCCCGCAACGCAAAGGCTTTGAGCCTCGAAATTTAACTTTACGACAACCCCTCTTCAATAGTACAAGCACTTGAACCCACGATTCGGCGAGAACAGCCTGAACATGGGTTCAAGGTCATGACCCCTCAGTTTCCATTGCCACAACTGAATGTAAAATAAAAAAAAATTATCAATACATAAAAACATACGTAAAATTGTGATGCCTTCCAGGAAATTACATCTTTAATTTACTGAGTTGCTTTCTTGAAAATAAACCTCTCGTTTTTCGTTAAGTCAGTATTCCTTAAAAATAAACTTTTGTAAACATTATGAAATGGTAATTAATCTTTAACTTTATCAATGAAGACCCCATGTCACTATCTACCGATACTCCTACAGAAAGTAACAAAATCGTTAATTCAGTATCCATTTTACAAATTCTTTTTTTTTTTTATGTTTCACTCAGTTTAAACTGTAATTCTCCTCATTCTTTCATTAATTATTTTAAAACAATTTTTTTCAACATTTTTTGAAAAGTGCGAAATTTTAATCTACGTAATGTTATTACACAGCATCGCAGTGTTTACATTAAAAATGAAACATTAGAAATGATGCTCGTTACAAATGGGGTGTTTCAGCTTTTCCAGGACAGGTTGGCGGATCCCTCATTAGGTTTGTGTTTACCAAGCCTAATGAGATGTCAGTTTAGTATATTGGCTTGCATAATAATAATTCGTAATGTTAATTAACTCTGCTGACCTGTTATGTTTAATAACCAAGAGATGTGACTTTTACTGAAAAGATTATAAATGTGGAAGCATTTTAAAATAATACTGATAATAGTATTTTAAATACTTATATATTTTGAATTGATAAGATTCGTAGCATTTTTACCTTCAGAGTACGGTAAAATTTAACATTAAATAATGCCATCACTTAGGGTGAAGGTACATAAGAAAAACTTTGGTAAAAGATATAGAACAGTGCTTTTTAAAGTTGCAATACTCGCGACCCAATATTCAATCATTATTTTCATTGCGCCTCCCCCATACAATAACGATGTACTGAATTCAATAATAAAGGGTATTTTTTAGAGGTATAGAACTTTAAATTGCAATAAAACAACGATGTATTATTCGATTGACATGGTTTTTTTTTATTCGAAAGGTAATCTTGTGGCATTACATTTTAAATATGATCAAGCAAGGCGTAGATTCGTCGAATGGGCCCAAAACGAGATTGCCGTTGTTCCCGATTTTCATAAGCGAATTTTGTTTAGCGATGAATCGCACTTCTGGTTGAATGGCTACGTCAACAAACAAAACTGCCGCATTTGGAGTGAATCTAATCAACAAGTGTATGTCGAAACACCGTTACATCCAGAAAAACTGACTGTTTGGTGCGCTTTATGGGCTGGTGGAATCCTTCTTCAAAAACGATGAAGGCCACAACATTACAGTCAATGGTGATCGGTATAGAGCCATGATTACTAACTTTTTCATTCCTGAATTGAACAATCATGATGTCCAGGAGCTGTGGTTCCAACAAGACGGCGCAACATGTCACACAGCTCGTGCCACAATCGATTTATTGAAAGACACGTTTGGTGACCACCTAATTTCCCGTTTTGGACCTGTGAATTGGCCTCCAAGATCTTGTGATTTAACACCGCTAGACTATTTTCTGTGGGGCTATGTAAAGTCATTGGTCTATGCGGATAAGCCACAAACGCTTGACCATTTGGAAGACAACATTCGCCGTGTTATGGCCGATATACGGCCACAAATGTTGGAAAAAGTCATCGAAAATTAGACATCCAGATTGGACTCCATCCGAGCCAGCCGTGGCAGTCCTATGCCAGAAATCATATTTAAAATGTAATGCCACAAGATTATCTTTCGAATAAAAAAAATTCATGTCAATCGAATAATACATCGTGTTTTTATTGCAATTTAAAGTTCTATACCTCTAAAAAAACACCCTTTATTATACTTTGACGCTAAAACTACTATACGACTTTAACCTCTTAATCCCCCCGTGTATATAAACGTCTCTCTAAGCCAAAGCATTAATTGTCTCGAACATATATGTACCTTTTTCCGAAGTACGATATTTTCTGTGCATTGCTATCCGTAAAATTATTCCAAGACTTTGGGATGCAATAAAAGGAGCTTGACAATGTTTTCGAAGGATTTACTTATTCCAGATTATTTTTGCTCCTTTATTCCTTCCCCCTCCCCCAATACATCACACACGCGTGCCTATGTGTAAAACGGTTGGCATTGGGAAGCGAATCACGAAACGTATGACCGGCAGTCAAGGTTTAATTATAAACCGCACAAAAAACTATTAAGATAAGTGTTATTTTTTTTTGTTATAAATTATATATATGACAAACCCATGGGGACACTGGTAATTAATAAACTTAGAATTGTTTAATTAGTTATAAAATACATTGTATAGCTCTGATATATTTATAAGTATTATATATATATATATATATATATATATATATATATAATTTATTATGTCAGAATGTATTTTGTTCGTTTACTTTCAGTAAATTAACAATTTTTTTAAATAATCTTTTGTTTTCGACTTTTCAATAGGCTCGCGCCCCCTTGTACAGTTCTCATGCCCCCAAGGGGGGCGTGCCCCACAGTTTGAGAAACACTGATGTAGAAAACACCTGAAAAAAAATAAAACTAATTATTCCCCAATATGTATATGAAATGTATTACGAAAAATGAAGGAACACATTTTTAGTCCTTATAAAGGCTATAATCATACAATTAAAATTATTTGAGAGATTTGAAAGTCATTTTCCTTAATTTCTTTTTACTTAAAAGACCAGCTTAATATATTATTCTAAATTTAAAGCTTATTCACGATTTCTTTTGTTGTAGCTAGAATAGTATAGATACATTCACAATAACTACAAAATTTAAGGCAATATATCTTTCAGAGCTAGTTGAAAAATTACACTGGCCTCAAAAAGTTAAGGTACAACCGGGTTTTTGTGTCTAATTTGCAAATGAATGAATGTAGAAACAAAAAATTTTGAGGATATATGCATTAAATAGTTTTTTATTGAATGCGTCATAGAAATTTGTATAAGTGTATTGCAAAAACGATTTATAACAAAAAAAAAAAAAAAAGCAATCTCTGCGGAAAAGTCCATTCTTGGAAAAACAGCACATCACAGTGTTATGTTGTAAAATGGAATAAAACAATACAAAAATGGGTTCTAATAAGGAATGTGTCCACCCCTAACTTGAATGCATTGGCGACGTCGATTTCCCATGCTGTTTATTAAGTTGTCGGACACCGGAATAGGAAGCGAAGACCAGACACAAAGTAAGCCTTGTTTCAGCTCATGTAACGACCTTGGAGGAGGATTTAAAGCAGCAACCTCCTGCCAAGATAGTCCCAAAGATGTTCTATCGGATTCAGGTCTGGAGATCTAGCTGGCCATTCCATTCGTTCCAAACCGTTATCCTCCAGATACTCCTCAACAATCCCAGCTCGGTGAGGTCGTGCATTATCATCCATCAGACTGAAGTCGTTACCAATAGCAGCAGCATATGGGCGGACATATGGATCAAGGATCTCATCCCGATATCTAAGACCAGTTACGGTTCCTCCATGGAACACATGCAGGTCAGTGTGGCTACCGAGCGAGATCCCTGCCCAAACCAGGATTCCACCACCTCTATAACTGTGTCTTTCAACAGTGTTGGATTGATGATATCTAGTGCGCTGTTCCCTCCAGATCAGTAGACGCCCTGAATCACTCTCCATTGTAAATCTGGACTCGTCTGTGAACAGCACAGAAGCCCATTGTTGCTGCGTCCAAGAAACATGTTCTCTTGCCCAGCATAAGCGGTTCCTTCGCTGTCGTCCGTTGAGGGGAACGCACACAACTGGTCTTCTTGCATACAGACCTGCATTGTGAAGACGATTTCGCACCGTAGTAGCGGAGATTCTTCTTCCTGATGCTTGAAAGTGGTCTGCAACGAGCTGCGGCACAGTAGTGGTTCTTCTCCTTCGTGCCGAAAGAGCTAGAAAACGGTCTTCTGCAGGTGTTGTAGCTCGTGGTCGGCCTGGAACAGGTCTTCTGGACACAGAATCTTCGGATTGGTATTGATCCCAAAGTCGCTGAACAACACTACGAGACACATTGAGACGTCTAGCAACATCAGCCTGCGACAATCCCATTTCCATCCATCCAACTGCCCGCCACCTTAACGAATTGGGTAAACGACGTCTCTGAGACATTTTCTAAACTCTATTGACTATTGTCACCGAAACTGCCAACAACTGTTGAAAATCAACACAACTTACACACAAAAAAGTACGAAAAAGCTTGATATTTGCATATTTTTCTCTCACTCATAAATATACGCTCTTTTCTATAAAATAAAAGTTGTAGCAATCGTTTTTGCATTAATGTTTTTTAAAGTTCGTTATTATCATTCATGTAAACTATGCATTTTATTGTTACTGCCATTTTTTTTATGGTGAGCTTCGAAAAACATGCTGTACCTTAACTTTTTGAGGCCAGTGTACTTTACACTCTGCATATGTGACAAATAATTTTTTTCCACAGATAAAACTGGAATTTATGAGCAAGATATTTGATTTCTCATAAGCATCGTACTTTGAAGCTTCACGAAGGCTATTAGTGATAGACATCGTAATTTTAAACCTTGGTCAAGTGACGAGGACAACACTTCAGCTGTCACTCTACTTTCTTCAAACTTCCACACCAACGTGAAGATTTTGAACGATACATTTTACGTGCATTATCCCCTCTACATGGAGGGTTTTCAGTGACACCAAGACTTGGGTCCACCACTCGACAACGTTAGTCACGAGATCATGACCAAAACCACGCAACTACAGCAAACTTACAACAATGGGTTAGAATATTTGGTTTAATGCACTAGGTCAAAAACTAATCAGAAGATTATGCAATACGATGTAAGCGTCTATAAATTTTTACTTAGTCTAAGTAAACCATTAGACAATCGTTGTAACTCTTTAGTTACATTAATCCCGTTTCTGGCTGTACAGACAGGTGTCGTCCACGTCACTTGACCATGGTTCAAAATTACGTGGTCCGTCGCCAAAAGCCCTCGTGTAGCTGAACAGTGCGACGTTAATATTAACTCACTCACTCACTGGCTGTACAGAGGTACTGGTACTGATACCCAATGGGTGAAGAGCACTTGGTTCTTCCAAGTTCTTACTCCTATCTTTGAAAATTAGACTGAGGGTAAAAACTGTATTCTACTGTCCATTGTCAAGTGGGGGATTGATTGATTGAATATTAACGTCACATTGTTCAGCTACACGAGGGCTTTTGGCGACGGACCACGTAATTTTGAACCATGGTCAAGTGACGTGGACGACACCTGAGCTGACATCCCCTCTCCTAACTACCACACCACGGGAGGACGTTTCAGCTCTCGACAGATTTAACGTGCATCGCTGCCCTACACGGCGTGTCTTTAGTGGTACTGGGCTCGAACTCGAGACAAGGAAAGCCACGGTTTGATACCTATACCACTCGGCTATCGCGGCCACGTCAAGTGGGGTAAAGTGGGTGTATATTAAAAACCGCTTGTTTTCCCTTTTTTAAATAAATATATTTTGTTATTTCTTTTTTAGAGACATATATTGAGATTATAGTATTTTCATTTTAGTTTCTGAAGTTTTCAACAAATTTGATGTTTATTAAGTTTATTGATGTGCTGTTTGCAAATGGTTTATTAGCTTAGGCTGCCGATGAACTTTCTTGTAAAAGTCAAAACTAACTAGCAAAAACTATTAATTTTAGTTCTGACTTAGTAAAGCAATATCTAAGGAACAGATCTACATAAAAAAAGTAAGAATATATTATATAATTCTATTTATAATGAGTTGTTTTCTTAGGGGGAGGGGGTAATTTGGGGGTATGGTTAGACTTAGCTAAGTGTTATATGATAGGGATATTTGTTACCTCTATGTTAACTAACAAATGTCTAATGCTCCATATTTTATAATAAAATGACTAAACCAATTAATTTATTCACTAGGTAGTAATTTTAATACTGAAAAACATTTTTTTTTTAAATTTTTGCTTCCTAAATTAATTTAAGAGAGGAATGATTAAGAAAAAATCTAAATATATAATATGTAGATACTCATAACACTTTAAATTATTATTAATATTAATTTTAACATTATCTTTTATAGTTCAAATATGCCAAGATATTATATTAAGAAAACCAGTGGCCCAAAGTACACTAAAGATGATCTAAAGAAAGCTGTTTTGGAGGTAAAAAAATGGATCTACAATGTATGCTACATCAAAGAAATTTAGTGTTACTGAAGAAACTAATAGAAGATAGGTAGTTAAAAAAGTCCCTCTCACTAAAGAACAGGTACATCCTCCAATCTAATAAATGAAGAAGAAATGTGTATTATGGTAGCTTTACAATACAATTTTTAGGACAATGCGGATTTCCTTTTGATAAAAGAGATGTTGTAAACCTTGCTGAAACTTACTTGACAACAAATAAGGCAGCTTAGCTTTTTTCCTAATAAAGGGTGTTTTTTTGAGAGGTATAGAACTTTTTGCAATAAAACAACGATGTATTATTCGATTGACATGAATCTTTTTTATTCGAAAGATAATCTTGTGGCATTACATTTTAAATATGATTTCTGGCAAAAGACTGTCATGGCTAAATCGGATGTAGTCCAATCTGGACGTCCAATTTTTGATGACTTTTTCCAACATTTGTGGCCGTATATCGGAAATAACACGGCGAATGTTGTCTTCCAAATCGTCAAGCGTTTGTGGCTTATCCACATAGACCAATGACTTTACATAGCCCCACAGAAAATAGTCTAGCGGTGTTAAATTACAAGATCTTGGAGGCCAATTCAAAGGTCCAAAACGTGAAATTAAACGGTCACCAAACGTGTCTTCCAATAAATCGATTGTGGCACGAGCTGTGTGACATGTTGCGCCGTCTTGTTGGAACCACAGCTCCTGGACATCATGATTGTTCAATTCAGGAATGAAAAAGTTAGTAATCATGGCTCTATACCGATCACCATTGACTGTAACGTTGTGGACTTCATCGTTTTTGAAGAAGGATTCCACCAGCCCATAAAGCGCACCAAACAGTCAGTTTTTCTGGATGTAACGGTGTTTCGACATACACTTGTTGATTAGCTTCACTCCAAATGCGGCAGTTTTGTTTGTTGACGTAGCCATTCAACCAGAAGTGCGCTTCATCGCTAAACAAAATTCGCTTATGAAAATCGACCATTATTTTCGAAATAAAATTGCACAATTTGAAAGCGTTATTTAGGCGTGAGTCTATTCATGATGAATTGCCAAACCAAACTGAGATTAAATCACTTGACAGCTGTTAAATCGGTCGCCATCTTGGAAAGTAATGCCAACTTAAACTTCTATACCTGGAAAAAAAACACTCTGTAGAAAACCTGACGCTGAATGGATAAGAGGGTTTAAATAGTGGAAGAAAGAGAAACTCACACATTAAGGAAAACCTGAGCAAGTAAAGCAAATATCATGGGTAGAGGTAGAGTACTGATAAAGAAGTCAATCATCTAAATTCTTTGGACAAGTGTTAGAAATTAATGAGTTGTATTACATAAAATATCTAACAAAGCAATCCATTGGTGTTCTATTACACTTTTCATGCTATTGATGAAGATTATGAAGAGTTCAGTGATATATGCCGCATACTACGTGAACCTATTTTTGATAGCCTTGTTCATTATTTCTTTAATTAAATAATATGTATTTTTTTTGCTCATTTGTAACATTAAATATATAATACAGACACATTTATTTCAGTGCATTCTTATTTCAAAAGAATAAATCTATCGAAGTATTTTTTATTTTTAAATATACACCAATTTTAAAACTACCCCCCACTTTCCACCACCATGGGGTAAACTGGGTATCAAAACATGCTCTTTCAAAAGTATCACTGTGAGAAAACAATCTAACAGACTTGAATGAATATGCTTCATGTTTAATCTATATGAATCCAATGTATATAAAATGCATCAAAAGTTTCATTAAAATTAGTTTAATAGTTTCATTTTAGAGCCTTCTCTAAGAAAATCTTGATTTTTTACCCCCACCTGACCCTATAATAAATTTAAAATTGTAGTTTTTAAAAGAAAATTAATTATTTTCAAATGAATAGAATTATATGTGCTACTAATAATTAAAGTTGGGTGATAAAATCAGAACTTAGAAATTTTTTTTGCATTGATGAAATGAGCGGAGAGAGCCTTAGCCACTCCTGTTGCAACAAAGTTATAAGTGTGGGTCGGTGAGAAAAATTTTGGATGGGAAAAGTTAGAATGCATTCGTGTCGAGAAAAGCTTCTGGAATTTTCTGACCGGAATGGTCAACTACGTTGCACAGAAGTGGTGACGAGTGAGTGAATATTAACGTCGTACTGTTCATCTTGTGACGTCTTACGCGTCTTTTCTTTAACAAGTCCTTTGGGTTCTTTGGGCCAGAATTAATGGCAACTCTTTTCCAACCAAATCCAAGAAATGAGATGTGAATAAGAGATGCAAATAAACGGAATTTAAATATCGGATCTTAGAGTAAGCGGGATGGTAATGTAAAGGAATGTTAGACAATTGATGTGCGTTGTGGCAGTTGATGATTATTACAGTTCGTGTTTCAAGATTGAATAAGTTGTGCGTAACGTGGATATATATATTGGTGCTCGACTGGATGGTAGCCGTAAAGCTGCGTCCCATTGCAGATAATGACAAATACTACTACGAGATATAATAAGGTAGGATTGATTACTTAATATTAGAATCGAGGATTAGGTGGTTCGCTTATTGAGATTGGTCTGAATTGTGTGGATTAGATCTTATTATAAATATATATATATATTGTGTGTTGCGTATTGAGTCATCGTAGATTCTCTCATATTAACTATCATAATTAAATTTGTTAAAAGTTTAAATTGAGTACCTTAATAAAGCCATTAAGATAATGTTTGATCCTAGTTCTTTCGCTGATCCTACACCTCTAACTCACGCTGATACTTCGCGAGATGTACTTCCATGGGGAGGAACATTTTAAGTTACACGACAGCTTTTGGCGATGGACCACGTGATTTTGAACTATGGTCAAGTGACGTGGACGACACCTGAGCTGGCACCCTCCTTTCCTAACTACCACACTACGGGAAGACCTTTCAGCTCTCGACAGATTTAACGTGCATCGATGCCCTACACGGCAGGTCTTTAGTGATACTGGGCTGGATTAGTCAAGTGGCAAAGACGACACCGGAGCTGGCACTATCTTCTCCCAACTTCCACACTACATCAACGGGAGAACGTTTGAACCTCGGCAGATTTAACGTGAATCACCTACTACACGATGGGTCTTCCGCGGTACGAGGCTTGAACTCATGACACGCCGACCACGAGCTCGTTAATTTGACCACTAGGCTACCTTAGCCACAAGCATTGACGAAGAGTTGAATTGATCACAATTGATAGAAATCTAATTTTCAGTCTGATACGAGCCCGAGAAATCTAGAAGGGGAAAAAATAAAACAAATCTTTACGTGTTGGTTTAAAATTTATTTAACTGTTTAAAGTAGTTAGAATAATATAAAAAGGTATTTTGATTATTGCATCGAAGAAAAGATGCAGTGTGCTAAAAAATACGGCTCGTTAAGGAAATAGTCGGCTTCAAAAATCTTTTATTTACATTTGTAAGAGGGAGACAAAAAATATTCTAGATTTAAATGTCTGAATCTCATATTTATTTTTAATTTACTATCCCTAAATTGCTCGTTACCAAAGAGTAAACAGGAAAAAATTCAAACTATAAATTGTTTCATGTCACGAATAAACCTTTACTTTATTCTACGCGGTATACAAACTTAAATTTATAGTAATTGATTTGCGCTTTGAATATGTTTTAAAATGTAAGAATTTTAGAATCATCCGTGTTTTACATTGCCTAAAAATACGATGAATGATTTAATATTAATCGATGCATGATATTCCTTCAAAAAAAAAAGTCCACAGAATTTTGAACATAAATCTTCGTCATTTTCACAAAACTGTAGAATACATAATGCATGTGGTTCTCTTTCCCTTTATAGTATTGTAAAGTCTTCAAAAAATTCTTAAGTAGTAAAAAATTTCACCGTTTCGAAATATCTACATAAATGAAGCAAATCTGAAAGCTAAACTGCATAAATGTACTTAAGGTAAAAAATCAGGTCGAGAAGCTTTTATGATAACATAAATCATACTTCTTATTTTTAAGAACTTTCGAACAGCAGTTGTGAAGATAAGACACTCAAGTGAAGTTCAGAAACGATATTAATGCAAATGAGTATCATCATTTATATCTTAATCATGAAACTTGTGACTAAATTTCCTCATCAACTTCACCAATCAAAATTAGACATCTTAATTTGCATACAATAATTATGGGAGAAAGACCGTTTACGATGTCAAGGTCGTAAGATTATTTCCTGTTAGTTTCGAATTGTCTAAAGATCTTTTACTCTTTTTAGAACGGAGATGTCTCAACTTAAGAAACTTTATTTGAAGGAACATGATAAATGGAAGTGAAACGTTTGATGAAGAACATTTGGAATTCATTTGACTCAATTTCGTTGAAATGTGGTTCATTTTTCTGCGAGATAGAGAAAGATATCATTAAGTCCATCAAGAGGAATTCGCTGACATATCAAGTTGAATTATGTGCTCTTTTTTCCCCTTCATTAGAAACTGCATTAAACTAACTCAGAAGTTCTATAAATACTTATACTTTTTATTTGAGATTTTTTTTTTACTTATTTTTCCTGTGCGTAAAACATTTTCATCTTCATAAATTTTACAAGGCGTACTTAAAGACAGATGTTGCTTATTTTATCTACTAACTGGCATTTGAGCCTTGTTTTAGTAAATTTGACTATAAACATTATCTTTCTTTGCATAAAAAAAAAGTTTTCCTGATGAAGTAATAAATGTATTTATATCTCACACACACGAAAACAATGTTAAAAAGGTAATAAGTCCAACTCAATATTATGGTTACATATTGGCAATATGGCGGAAAAAAGGAAGAGCGTGTTTGTATTAGAAATGCGTAATACTTGTAAATTATAGTCTTATACAACTGTTCATACTCATTGCTCAAATTATAATTTGCAAAATGGTGGTTGGTCTGCTATCAGACGGACAGGGGTATCCTCCCCCCTCAGTTTTGATAAATATTACCTAATGTTTAAAGAATTCTATTAACGATTGTTGCAAAATTGGGAGTTATTTCAACTTATATGAGATAATTTATATTTTAATAAATTATAAGGTTTTAAAAGAAATAAATATTTTTTTCTGAAAAATAAATCTGCTTGCAAATACACAGTTTAAATAACTGTAAATATTTATCTTCATTAGAAAAATACTAAAGAAATGTTAAAACATTAAAAATTCCTAATAAAATACACATAATAAATAACCATACCTCAGAACTATTAAAACAAATGCAATTTTTAGCTTTATTTCCATTTTGCTTTTATCTAAGTAGTTGCAACTCATTGGAAAACTTAATTTTAATCAACTATAATTAAGGTTTACTAATTTCTTGAAAACCTTAATTGAATGTATATTTATCCTGAACTTTCGTAGCTGAAATTGAACCGAAAATTTCTCACGTAGTCTGGGGTGGAAATAAGAAAACGATTCCAGACAAAATGTCGTCATAGTTTTCGATCAAAATTACGAGATTCGTTGCAAATAGCTCTTGTATAGCTTCTTGGACTCCGACAATTTAAGCTATTAATACCATTCAGAACTGAATATTGCTTAGTCTTTGAGATACCCGTATATACTTAAAACTAATTTTTTAATATTCATTTTGTTCTTAAATATTTAAGTATCGTAATAATACGCAAAGAAGAATAAAGATTTAAGAATTTTATCTTAGGTAAATGAAAATAAAGCAATATAAACTATATTAAATGCTGAAAAAGAAATTTCTGTTAATTTAAATTTCATGATTCCATTTTCTCATTTCGATTACATGGAATACCACAGCATCATTTATCCATTATCAATAAAACATTACTTCTCCAATCCCACGAGTATTCACTTAAATTAAGCTTTCATTACAAATTGCTTCCTTCTGAATAATAACCAATAAACCATTTCATAAATTTCAATTTTAAACATAATACTGCATTATAAAGATGAATTTTTGAGAGCACTTATCACTATGCTTTTCATTATGTGCCACTACACAACCAAACTTTTCTTCATATTACTCTTTCGAGTGTTGTGTTAGGCATTTGAGTCTACCACCATTAAGGATTTATGAAATTATCCTGGTGCTAAAAAGCAGATTTCTTGACTTTTGCACACGACTTATAAGCAGTATATTTATTTACGGAATATTAAAATATTTCATTAGATTATTAATAATAAGCAACTCATTTGATCTGAAATATTTAAGGCCTAAAACAAAGACAATCAAATTAATCCTACAAAAACTCTTACATACCTAAAAAAATTGAGAAGTTATCACTTAAGTAATTATTGTATTCACTTATGATTAACATCTCGTGCAATAATTGAGATTAATAAGTAGCATTTCAAATGGGAACAAATAATTATTCCATATTCAGAATCTTTTTGAATTTTTTTTTGCCATATAGTTCCATCAATAGATATTTCAATATTACGATTATTCTTTTTCGTTTCCCATTCTCATTCTTTGTCGTTTCCTACACGTATTCACAATATTCACTTCCGTATTATCCGTGTCGAATCACTCAGAGTCTGGGAACAATAGACGACATATGTCCCTTCCTCACTCTCAGAACTTTTCAGGTACATATATAATTTGTTTATATTATTTATTTCTTCCTCCAATTTCCTTTAAATTGACATTTTAGATGTAAATTTTTGAAGTTGCGTTTGAATAATCCCTTAATTATAAAATAAAAAATTACTACTAAATATGATTATATTTATTTATCTATTATCTTTTAAACTAGAACTGACCATCTAGCAAAAATTTGTAATGATCGTTATTTTATCTCTTGAGCTACGTACAGCCGACACTCTGTTCTCGTCAAAAAGCAAACTGTACATAAGCATAATTGGATGATATTCTCTTGGAAAACTTGGAAGTTTGAGATTTCAATGCAAAAAGCTTTATAAAATTTCATCTTTCCAGCGGAAAAAAGACCGCTCGCCGTAAATAACGGTAACATGATTTTCAGAAAAAACGAAGGAAAGAGAGGATAGATATTGAAAAATTAACTAGCTGCATATTATAAAAAACGTCATGCAGTAAGTTCGAGAAAAATGAAAGCTTGGAATTCAACAGCTTTAATTAGATTTTCAGAAGAGGTCATTTGGCTACTCGGGTAGATTGAATGCTAGTATTCCTCATAAATAGCTAAAAAACCATTTTCATTCTTTGAATAATTAAAACGTCTTCAAGAAAGTTCAAAGTAAAAAATGCGGATCCAGAAAAAAAAGTTTTTCATCTTTAACATATTTCCCCCAAAAAGTTTCAAGAGGGGTTAAACAGTATTGAATTCCAATTACATTTTTTAAAAGAAATCTTTGTGTATTCAAGTGTTTTTACAGAATACTAACTATAAAAAATACAGATATTTCTGTCAAGCATCGATAAAAAAATATTTTTTTATGTAAAAAAACTATTTAATGGCAAAATAAAATACATCTGCAATATTTATAACGATTACACTTAGTTTGACCTATTCCAAAAGATAACTAATCTGGATTTCTTATAAAGAGAAATTAAACTCACTCTGAAGCTTAATTAGCTTTTCTCTATCATATTCTTAGCAGTACTAGATCCATAGTTTCTTTTATGCAGGAAATTATATAGTCCACAGTTTTCTTGCCTATTTGTAACATGTCACTGTTCAGAAAGATACGATGAAATGTGTATGTGTGTAATGAAAGAAATAATTTCTAAGCTAATTGTAACTTTAAAAAACTATCTTACATTTTAATAAAATCTAAGTAAGTTGTTTGTTAATGAGAGTTACACATGACACCAGGAAAAGTAACCGATTAGACATTACAGCAGAATCATTATATAAATTGCATGATTCTGTATTTCCTAAAATCATTTTTTGAGAAGCAAAAGCATGGGTCTCGATTGTTTTATCCACTAATTATTTGAAGATGCTGTAGAATGTATCTAGCTGAGAAAAGATGTATTTTATATTATTACTGATAAATCTCTGAGAGAGGAATAGCTCGGTTAAGGAAATGTTCTAAATTTTTTATTTACGATGTCGTGTCGTATTTTGAAAAAGATGATTCAAGCAAAATAAAACGATCCGGAGGAAAAAGATTTTTTGACAACACGGAACGAGAGATCGAGAAATTATTCTACTATCAACTATAAAAGTTCTTCTGACTCGTAAAATTTAGAAACGCTTCTGCAGAAAATATTTCACTTAAAACAAATATTAATATAAAATTTATGAAATAAAGGAAACACTAAAGTTATTGAAACGTCTTTGAGAAGAAATACTAAAATGGGCTACAAATGCCATGCCATGGAAACAAATTATATTTTTTGATGAAAAGAAATTTAACATTGATGTTCCCGATGGCTACAGACATTATTGGGATGACGAAGAAACCGAAAGGATACTTCAATCAACAAATGGGAGGAAGAAAGTAATGGCTCCAGGAGCTTTTATTCATGTTCAGTTGTGTGATTTAAAGCTGATTTCGGGAAGTAAATGACGCTGCCTATTGTCAAGCTTAGCTATATGATCATCTGATACTGATTGATTTAATATTGACGTCGCACTGTTCAGCTACACGAGGGCTTTTGGCGACGGACCACGTAATTTTGAACCATGGTCAAGTGACGTCATCTGATACTGAATGGGCTTTCATTAGGTGGAATTAACTGGATATTTCGGTAGAGCCTAACTTTTTGTGTGATACGTTTAGTTCCACCTCGGAATGGTTAAAAAAAAAGATATTTTCTCATAACCTAATCAAAGTCGAGATTTGTGCCCATGGAAAATATTTAGAGTACATTGTATCGCCAATTTTATGATAATAATATAAACAATTTTCATCTGTCAATGAACTGAAAGTAACATTGTAAAAAAGAATGGTACAATGTGTTTGAACTTGAACTTAACGAGATTCAAAGATTGTTTGAGGTTATGAGAAACACACACACACACACACAATAGAGAATAAGTATCGTATAAATGTTCATACTTTTTTTAGTAGACAAATGTTATAATTTAACACAATTTTTCATTTATTTCTAATACTTGTGTTAACTTTTTAATAGTGTATTGCATTATTAAATATTATTGAAACTTAACTATATAATAAATATGTTGTAATATTATATTTAATGTGTGCGATTGTGATACAAACTATATAACTAGAGCCTTTACTTATTTTATAGTCTCTAAATATAAAATGGTTTTATAATTTCGTAAGTGGTATTATTGGAAGAGCCCATGATTTCAATCAGTGACATTTACATCACTTTCATAGCAACGCTATGAACTATTGACAATAAAATCGTAGTGTTCTCCACGCGGGGAAAGTAACTAAATCCCTATATATTTAGCAAAACGAAATATCCGTTATTGCAGTGGTTCTCAAACTTTCAATATTTGAAACCCAATATTAAATCATAATTTTCATCGCGCCCCCCTTCCTTACAATAACAATGTATTGAATTCAGTAATAATATACTTTGACACTAAAGTTATAATATATACGACTTAAACCTTTTAAGTACCACCGGAATATATAAACGTCTCGCTCACCCAAAGCATTGATTTCCCATGACGTATATATACGTCAGGGGCCAAAGTACAATCTTTTCCTGACGTATATATACGTCAGGGTCAAAAGTACAATCTTTTAGGGAATAGTTTTATGATATGCATAAAACTATTCCCTAAGCTTTGAATGGAATAAAACGACCTTAACAGAGTATTTGCGATTAAAGATTTACTTATTTATTCATTTTCTCTTCTCCTCACCTCAATACATGACATACGCGTACCTACGAGGAAAACTGTGGCATTGGGGAGCGCGCGAATCGAGTAACTTTTTATCAGCAAGGGATTAATTATAAACCGTAAAAAACATCAAGATAAGTGCTAATTTTGGTATATAATTTTATATATGACAAGCCCATGGAGTACTGGCAATTATTACATTTTTTATATAGTATTGTTAAATTAATCATAAAATCTAATATATATTATAAATGTGAAAGTTTGTGAAAATCTTTGTTGGTCTCTCTCTTTCACGCAAAAACTACTGAATGGATTTTAATGAAATTTACAGTAATATAGCTTATACATCAGAATAGCACATAGGCTATAATTTATAGCATAGACTATAATTTGTAAAGATTTGGGAAAAGTGTCAAAAACATAACAATATTTGTCAAGTAAGTAGGAAAAAATTCTGTCTTCTGCTAGCAATTCTGGCATGCGCTGCAAAAAAAAACCACGTCTGCATATATCTATCTTTTGTTTGTGAAAAACCTTTTTTGTTTTGGCTACGCAAGGTGCTCGCTTCTAATTAATTCCTCTGATATAATGCCTATTTTTTTATTTCAGAATCAAACTAAGTTTTGAAGGGAGAGGTTGTTATAAATCTCTCTTTATTTTACTGTTTTTTTTTTACATCTTATTATGCACAATTTGGTAGTAAGAAATTGATATTTTTTCCAAATAAATGATTTTATCAGTTCTGATACTTAAAGTAAATAAGCTTTCTCTTTCACACTGCTTCATTTGGACAAATTTTCAAAATTTATTTGTGGTTAGTAGTTAATTATAACGCTATAATTTTAATTGAATAGGCAGATATAATTATTTTTACACTTAAAAACGCAATAACTTTGGTTCTGTATTTCTTGGAGTGTAAGAGTGAGGGAATATTAATGTTGCACTGTTCAGCTACACGAGGGCTTTTGGCCACGGATCACGTAATTTTGAACCATAGTCAAGTAACGTGGACGACATCTGAGCTGGCACCCCTTTCTCCTAACTACCACACCACACCAACTTAGAAGGAATATTCTACCAATAATTAGCAGGAATATTCTTTGAAATCCACTCTTCCAAGATATATGGCAGCGCGGGTTCCATGATGAGTATTTTAGCGTGAAAAAAAATTGTCAAAATTTAAGTGTCTTATATTTTTGTATGTTAATGAAGACCTTAGAAAATGATTTGACTACTTATTTTAAGTGAACGGTATATATAATTAATTTTACAGTGGAATATCTTTATTTAATTTATTAGCTCTAACGGATTAAATTTTCCAAAGTGGAGTATTTTGTTTATGTATATCCCTTAATTTTAAATGTAGCGATCCAAAAAAAAATATTGTATGAAAAAACTGCAGTAAATCATAATGCGGTTGGATAAAGTATTAACGTACATCGCTCCCCTACACGGCGGGTCTTACAAAGCTCTAATAAAGCTCGAGTTATGAAAGTAGCTAGGCATTTGCCAACTTGACTCTATCGCTAACATTTCGCTATGTTTTTCATTGGATCGTCTTTATAATTTAAGAAACGGCGTTGCTTGCGAATATTACAATTTTAACATAAAATAAATACTACAGAAAGTAGTATTAATGTATTATACTTTCAGATAAAAATTATTTACACTATTTTAAGCGTTCATTACACAAAACTTTTAACAATGTGTTACTTTTGCTGAGCAGAAATCAGCTTAGGAAGGTATTTTCAAAAATCAACCCTCAAGAGTGTTACGGGGAGTTATAAATAAAAAAATCCTTTTTATCAACTATTAGAACTACATACTTAAAATTTAACAAAGCTGTTTTATTTCTCTCTTTTTTTTTTTTTGTTACCTGAGTTACGCCAAAAGCTTTTTTTGTTTAATTTGCAATTCACGTAAAATTAACTCATTAAAAACTTCTTTATCCTTCAATCTGTGTTGTTTAATTTTTCAGTTCACCCTTGCGATGAACGGGTATAACAGCTAGTACATTATATATGCAGTACTGATACATTTATAAGTCTATTGTATTAGTGAATAATGTGTATTTCATTTTTTATTACGTTAGAATGTATTTTGTTTGTTTATTTACAGTAAATTAATATTTTTTAAAAAAATAAACTTTTGTTTGCAGGTTTTCAATATGCTGACGACGCCGTTGCAGATTTATCACGCCCCTCCCCAGGGGGGTGCCCTACAGTTTGAGAATCGCTGTGTTATTGTGTGTCTAAGTAACATGCTACTTCTTATTTGGATACACATGTTAAACCTACCAACAAATGAAAGAAAATCGCAGATTCGTGAGCAGTATGTAAAGATGTCATCATTTAAGATAAGACGGGCAATCGCCCTAAAAAAAGCAGGGTGATCAGATTGCAGAAGATCGCGAAGCTACCATTTGACGATATAGTCAGGAGTGAGTGAACCTTGTTGATACAGAACGTCAAAAAGGTTACCGTAGATCAAAAGCGACAGAGGGATGTTCGATCTGCCTCGTGATAGGTCTTGATCAACAATCGGACATGTAACCAGATGTTGAAAGATTAAATTCTTTGATTGTCATTCGTGTTGCCCTTATAACACGATGGTATGTTGAAGAGATTTTTAGTTCATTTCCCGGAACTCTGGCCTGACATCAATAGGATGATGCCCTCCGCACACTACATATCTTTCTGCTGCTTGTCTTCATGCTTATTCAACACTTTTCTGGTCTGTGCGATCACCAGATCTCTTCTCAGCAGATCATTTCATGCTCTGATGCGAAAGTCTCTTCCATCGTTCCTGAATTGCTCTGATATAACTCGAAAATTGGAAGTAGACACTACTCAATATACTCATCCATACAACAACTTGCATCAGGACCAGAAAAAGGCCCCAATTATTATTATTATCTCGCTCTTGTTGCATTTTCTGAATAAAACATTCAATCTCAATACATGTACATTGCACCTACTAACTTTCGTCCCATTTTAATAGCTTTTTTATGCTTAGCTTTTTATGTTATAGTTTATTTGTAGGGCTTAATTTTGCATAAATAATAACTGCAAGAGTTTTAAAAATTATGCAGTACAATTTTTGATGCACCTTCAATATTTGTTTTTCCTTAAGGGTAATTATAGCGTAATACATTCAATTCTTGTGAGAAAAATTAGGCATCTATTTGAGAATGTTAAAGTAATTTTTACTAAACTTTCAAGATTAAAAAAGTGTTTGCATACGAATCAGTAAATTAAGAGATTTTTTACCGAAATTATGTAATATTAATCTCATAAAAAATTACGTTTTCTCATAAATTATATTAGCAATAAAATTGCTACAGATCATTTTACGATAAACATTTTTAAGCAAACAATAAATTTGGGATTTTTAATTCATTCTAAATATATCCTGCCTTTAATTATGACCCATTTTGATACAGTTATAATGGATAAAAATAATCTGATAAATGTAACCTCGGTTTAAGCTACTTGTAAACTGCAATTTTGGATTTGTACTTGTGTACAGAAAACTTTGCAGAAAAATAGAAGATAAGAAAGAGTTTTTTGAATAAATCTAACAAAGGTCAATCTCCTTAATTTGGAATGAAGTGAATTTTGGGGGGGGGATTAATTTCAGCTCTAGTCTTCACTTACCATGGAGTTTTCAATATTTAAGAACAAACTAATATAGAATCTAAAGAAAGATGCCATTCTCTCTCTTATATGACACTCTTGGTGTACTAGGAGAGAATATTCATTCAAGATTTTCTCGTATACCTTCAAAGATTTGGATTTTCCAAAGAAGAAATACGCTCCTGTGACAGCTCCTAGAACGCATTGCACTGTGTATTAGAATGTCCCAAGACGGGGGCAATGTCTGCACCATCACATTTCGACATTGATAAACTGGGATCGTTTGTGCTTCCATGTATTCATAGTCCCCTTTGGGGGAGATCATGGCCATGACCAAGGAGTTAACACCAGTCCTCCTGTCGAACCGTTGGACGCCACATAGGGCCAAGTTTCGTCTGCTTAGGTGGATAGTGGTGTCAGCTTTATTTCCAAGGAGAAGAACTCTAATTAGACTTAGTCGATTGGAGAAGCAGGGATAAATGCATATTAAAGTGAGGAGTAAGAGAAACGTTTTCCCAAAGGGGTTAAACCCATTTGCTGAGACTCTGGTGAACAAACGGTTGAAGTTACGAACCAGAGATTTTGACGTCTTTTGATAGTATTTGTCAAATACCAGTGGTTAATCTGAAGATCAATTCTGTGGAGTGGAAGTCGGAAAACACCGTTCGTAATTTTTAACCGTTACTCACACCAAACAAATCCGATGTCAACAGAACTTTGCTAGACACTTATTTAATCAAATTCTATTTAGTAAAGGTACACTAAAACTACGTAGACAATTATTGTAGATTCTAAACTTTTAGTATTCAGTTAAATTAAAGAAATCCTTCTTTTGGACACTATTTCTGAATCACTTGACATATAGGAATTGTTCATGGACATGACAAGATTATAAATAATTTGTAAGATAACAAAAAAGTTATGTAAAAATGATTCAAAATACAAGAATAACAAATAAATGCTTGCCTTACACTAAATGCTGCATTTTGGATAAAACACGCTTTTAAAAATTATGAGTAAAGATTGTTAAAAATTAAAACTCAACTTTAAAAATAAATTTAAAAAAACAAGCATTAATCATCAGCGAATTACATCTCTACTTGCATTAAAATAACAAACAAAACCAGAAAGAAATATTTTATGTTTGGTCTACAGATCGCAATGAAGTCTTATTTCAAATAATTCTGAGCAATATATTTGAGTAAACACACAAATGGTTTTACACTGAAATAAATAATAATAAAAATTGGAAACACAATAGAATATATACAGAGTGTTTTTTTTCCAGGAATAGAAGTTTAAGTTGGCATTACTTTCCAAGATGGCGACTGATTTAACAGCTGTCAAGTGATTTATTCTCAGTTTGGTTTGGCAATTCATCATGAATAGACTCACGCCTGAACAACGCTTTCAAATTGTGAAATTTTATTTCGAAAATAATGGTCGATTTTCATAAGCGAATTTTGTTTAGCGATGAAGCGCACTTCTGGTTGAATGGCTACGTCAACAAACAAAACTACCGCATTTGGAGTGAAGCTAATCCACAAGTGTATGTCGAAACACCGTTACATCCAGAAAAACTGACTGTTTGGTGCGCTTTATGGGCTGGTGGAATCCTTCTTCAAAAATGATGAAGGCCACAACGTTACAGTCAATGGTGATCGGTATAGAGCCATGATTACTAACTTTTTCATTCCTGAATTGAACAATCATGATGTCCAGGAGCTGTGGTTCCAACAAGACGGCGCAACATGTCACACAACTCGTGCCACAATCGATTTATTGAAAGACACGTTTGGTGACCGCCTAATTTCACGCCTAATTTCAAGATCTTGTGATTTAACACCGCTAGACTATTTTTTGTGGGGCTATGTAAAGTCATTGGTCTATGCGGATAAGCCACAAACGCTTGACCATTTGGAAGACAACATTCGCCGTGTTATTTCCGATATACGGCCACAAATGTTGGAAAAAGTCATCGAAAATTGGACGTCCAGATTGGACTACATCCGAGCCAGCCGTAGCAGTCCTATGCCAGAAATCATATTTAAAATGTAATGCCACAAGATTATCTTCGAAGAAAAAAAATTCATGTCAATCGAATAATACATCGTTGTTTTATTGCAATTTAAAGTTCTATACCCCTCAAAAAAACACCCTTTTATATAGGTTTAATTTGGCAAAATCAAATACTGAGACATTGCAGAAGAATTATGTTTTAGTTATTAGTTTCTCGCTTTTTAAAAAATCTTTAAAAAATTTTTTTTATTACTTACTACAGTAAGTAATTAGCGCATTATATATATATTCAACTTCAAAAAAAATTTTTGAAATCTTCTCCTTAAAAGTTGAATTAATTATAATTAACTATTCTCACAAAATTTCTTTATCTTAACTTTAAATGTAAATTTTGTGATGTATATTTAAGTAACTTTAGAAAGTAGATATTTTTCCTAATTTAAGATGTGATATTCTGCTTGTTTAGTTGTTTCAGTTTTATTAATTAATGTCATTTATGTATCAAAGCATGATACACTTTTTTTTATTTATTGAGTTAAAAATGAATGGATAGCTTGGAAAAATGAAATTATTTTACCATCACTGTCATTGATGTTTGTGATTTAAAAATGTACATTAAATATACATTCAAGATCAAATAAACTACAATTTTCCAAGTTTCTTCTTTTTTTTTATATATGTAATGATATAATTTGAACAATACTTTTAAAAGGAAATGTAAACATTTAAAAGGATTTGCCCTTCTATCCCTTGATATTACCACATTTGACAAAATACAGCATTGCGAAGATTTAAATGATCCATAATGTAGAATTAGAAAGAATATGGCCTAAAAGGGGTTTAATTTGCTTTCTTTATTTATTCCTTACATAGAAACCTGGTAATATGCTATTTTCTTTAATGTAATCGACATCAAAAGAGAAAAACGTAACTGTTATTTTCATTGGACTTTAATCCTTGTATCGTAAAAGGTAATCCATTGTAAAGAGAATATGCAAAATATTGTCATCCAGATTGCCTGGAAATGTTTTAGGAAAATACGCCCGGTTTAACAGCAATTTCAAAAGAAAATGTTATTTTTAAAGCATTCTACGTTAAAGTAGTAAAATCATGAAAATTTGAATTTGTGCTCAAAAGCCGTTGAGCTCATGATGAATTGTTTCCCCGCACCATTTACTCGTTTCATAATAAAGGCAACTCAAGAGGATATGAAATACTAATGAAGTTTTAGAATGAGATCACTTTTTAACGTTCTTTTCTTTTCCTTTGCGAAACTAAAGAAGGCATCAATGCCAAGATTGGAAGTTCTTAAAATGAGGTATGAAAACAAAAACGAGAAAACGGCAAAACTTAGTTTTAAGAGGCAATTAAAAAGGGACTTATCTTTATTTATAACCTTTAAAATGTCTTCCAGCAAAACTTGCATGCGATAAGAGGTTCGCCGTGGGAAATATTTTAGAAAATGGTTACTGTAAAGGAATGTATTCCTTTAGCCTTTGTGTTCGAGAAATGAAGCGGAGTGAATTTATAGGTAAGTGTTTCGTAGAAATAATTAAAAGATGATAAATTTCATAAATAATAAAATGTTTGCTGCTGCCCGGAATTAAATCGCTTGAGGTTTAAGGCTTCATTTGAAAGCATCATCAAAAGAATATTTTACAGAAGTTACAGCGAGGAGAATTTAATAGAGTATCTTAAATGGAAACTTCGTTGTACTCAGTCATTTAAGAACTCCATTATACATTATTATCTTGCCAAACTTCATATTTTAGGGATATTTTAATACCTTAAGCGACATTGTGTTTGACATCAAATGTGTAGTTTTTCCGCTAAGATTATAAAGTTTGGTTTAAAATTTTCACAAAGAAGGAAAGAGGAAACATTTTATATTAATACGATGGTCCAATAATTAGGAAAAGTATTGGCCAGAATTCAACACTGTATTTTCTATGGTGATACATTTTGCATTAAATCATACAAAGGGATTTTGATATTCAAATCATTTATAAATAATACTGCGAATGAAGTGATTTAATAAGTTCTCTCATGAATTCATTTAATAAATTATTTCTATGCCAAGTATGAAGATATGTCATAAAGTTTTAATTACTAAAAAGTACTCGAAAGAGAAATTTAATTTTTATTTCTTATTTTTATGACTTAACATAGTCATTTATCGTCAAAAACTAATGCTTCACCACTTGAATGACGTTATTTGTTTAGTCAAATTTCCAACTCCGTAATGGTTTTTGAGTTTTGGGAATATAAAAAAATCTATTCGAGTTATATCAGGTGAATACGGGGGGTGTGGCGTTTGCTTATGAGATCCATCACACATCTATTTCAACAGTGAGCATTAATAGACGCTACTGATAGTCTGACGTTTCTCCATTTTCTCCATCTCTTTCTGGATTCTGTTAAGATGAGTATACAACAATGTCATACAAAGACCTGAGGCTCCCTGAAGACAGCTTCACCTTAGTCTTCTTGAAGAGGAGTAAGGCAGTGTTTCTCAAAGTTTCAATATTCACGACCCAATATTCAATCATAATTTTCATAGCACCCCCTCATACAATAACATTATTTTTAATTCAATAATACAATACTTTGACGCTAAAACTACGGTACCGCTTTCATTTCTTAAGTGTCACCGGCGTATATAAACGTTTCACTCAGCCAAAGCGTTAATTTCCCCGGACGTATATATACGTCCTTCCGAAGTATGATCTTTTCTGTGCACTGATATCCATAACATTATTCCGAAGACTGGAATTCAAAAAAGGACACTATCTAAAACTTCGCAAAAAAGTATTTGCGAAGGATTTACTTATCACATTATTTGCTTATTTATGTCTCCCCCTCATACATCACCGTGCCTACGTGGAAAACAGTTGGAATTGTGCAGAGAATCGCGTAACTTTTAATTGACAGTTAAGGGATTAATTATAATCCGTACAAATGACCAAGATAAGTGTTAATTTTTGTGCATATTTTTTATATGCTAAGCAAATGGGGTCACTGGTAATTATTTAACTTGCTCTTAGCTTAGTATTGTTAAATTAATTATAAAATACATTGTGCAGTACTGATACATTTATAAGTGTATTATATTAAAGTATTTTATTTTTTATTATGTCGAATGTATTTTGTTTGTTTACTTTCAGTAAATTAATAATTTTTTAAAATAATCTTTTGTTTTCGACTATTTTTGTTTGCGCCCCCCTCGTAGAGTTGTCAAACCCCCAAGGGGGGCGTGCCCCACAGTTTGAGAAGCGCTGGAGTAAGGGTAATCGTCGAGTTGTTCCCTCTCCTTGATTATTTCTCTGCTCTCTTAATCATATATGTTGATATTCAAGATACATTCATTGTTGTCAGTAGATACAAAAGATCATCTTCATCTCACTTCGAAAAATTCAACATCTCTCTTGACGGACCAAGCAGTATTTACTTCCCAAAAATCATTCAGTAATCATGGAATCCAGTGGCTGACACATTTGACATGTGCAATTTTTTTTAAATAAATGCACACACTAAAATCAGAGTAGGATCAGTCTCATTCATGATCGCTTAGATGATTGCTCAGCTATTTAACAGGAAAAAACTATTACTTTCTTCACCCTGGCTACCGTATTTAATGGACTTCCACATCCAGGATCGTATGGGAAGAACATGTGACTAATTTGAAAGTTCCTTTTCACAAACGTGCCACACAATTAGCTATTATTTCCATGAACAACCAACATTTCTCTTCCAGTGGGGCTGTGGATTAGTATTTACCATTGCATACCTAAAACAATCCTCGGAAGCTAGTATCATGTTTTAGTGCGGCACCATATAGGTGGAATATCAATTTCCGCAATGTAATTTTGACTCCCAGTTTTCTTTCCAAAGGGAGGCACCAGATCTCTGATAACACTAGGAATTTAATTTTGGCTAGAGAACCCAAGTAAAACAGGCACTCTAGAGATCTTTAACATACCGCATAATCATACGACATCGACGCTGACAATTTTTTGCATCATGAAAATCAACCAAATTGAGGTGGGTTTCAACCGGCAGCCTTAGGCGTACAAGGTCAGTAAACAACCAACATTTTATCGTGGATTTGTCAGGAACTGTAACCTTTCAAATAAAGGAATTCATTCCCAGTAAAAGCCTCTATCGTCTTCTTACTTTTGTTTACTTTACAGCTTCCTTAAACCAAACAAATCGATCAAGGATCAATTAATAAGCAAAATTAATTTTATCCCAATATCGCAGTCATCTCTTAATTATAATTTAAACTTTGCAATACAACTTGGTTTATGTGCAAAATGTTCATTATCAATTTTTTTAAGAAAGTAATTTCAAAATAATGTTATGATACGAATGAATAAAGCTTTCGTGAAAGAAAATAAAGAATTATTCATTTAAGATTGTCATTTGCATTCTTCTCCAAACACAAAAAATACAGCTCTGCATTTTCATTTGTCTTCAGTCGTATAATTGCATTCTTAAAAAGAAATGATTATGCCACAAATGCAGTGAAATATTTATTAATTTACAAAAGATATAATGAGGTGAAAAGTTTACAATTGCGAATTTACCAGTCATCAAAATTTATCTTTTCATGTTTTAGTGTCTTATAAACATGCATCTGGCTTGGACGTTGAAATCGTTTTTACGAATTGTTTTAAAATGCTATCAAAATCTAAAAAAGGTCCATCCTAATTTAATGCATTAATAAGTTCAGGGCTAACTTTATTTAAATTAATCTGATACATATTGTGTGAAGTATTCTATTTATACGTATGACACATAGTATAAAAACTTCTTTTTAAGTTATCAACATTATACATTTACAAAAAGATATTTAAATGTTTTGGAAGTTACATAACTGGCAAACTCAAGCTGCTCGAAAACATTATTAATCACCATACTAAATATAAGTTTATTTTAATTTCTTAAGCTGTATCCAAAGTTTAGTTAATATTAACACTGCAGATTTTCTCGATGAAGGATTTTTAGAAGCATTAAATTTTATATCTCTAAAGTAATTCAATTAATGTCATTCGTCTAATTTTCTTCAGTTCCTATTTTTTAATGATTCAACTTTTAACTCTATTAATAATTTAACTCTATTAATAATAACCATAAATATTTCACGAACATTTCGCTTTAGCCAATGAATTAAGAAAAAAATATGGTACCGAGACAATTTCATTGGTTATTAAACGTGAAATAAGAATTATATTATACATTGTTACTTTAAAAATACGCCCATTGTTTAATTCCCATTGATAGCGAAGTAACAGTAATAAACAGGTACATTAAAATGAACTTAGATGCAATTGATAAGTTATGTAGCAATATTAGATTGCTGTCAAATTAACTCGTAGATAATTAGTGTTAATACTCCATACGATGTTAAATATATATGACATGAATCATTAAATATTCAGTTAAAAGAGTGATACAAATATTCGGTAGAAAGCTATATTCATAACCTATTGAACCTTATTACCTAAAATTCAGTTACAAGGTAAAAAGAATTTCGTAGTCATATTGTAATAGATGCAAAGTTAACACAAAATATATTTAAAAGCTTTGCGAAATCTCTAGGAAAAAATAGGTCATAAAATGGAATGTTTCATAAATAATTCGATCTAGTGAAGTTTTCAAAAGAATTTGAATTATTAAAATAAACTAAATCAACAACGTAGCTCTTACGAAAAAACGTATTGAAGGAAGCTTAAAAAAGGATTTACACAGTAGATTACATTAATCCATTCCTTACGCATATCAGAGGTGAGTATGATGTTACATTCAAGGGATTACTAATATGGTGAATAAATTATTTTAAAAACCAAAATAGAAGATAAGGAGACATTTATTATATATAATGCTAAAATAAAATTATGAAAAGTTAAATAGATATGGTCAGATAAATTAGGTGAAAGCCAATTTTCTTCAATGACCTTTTTCCTCACCTAAAGGTCAGAAGTCATATATATATATATATATATACTGGACAAGAATTTCGACGTCTTAGTGATATATCATAGAGAATGGTGACATCAACTGACGATCAACAGACATCAAAAACACCCCGAGACAATTACTTTAGACGATAAGAAAGATATAAGAGATACAAAGGTGACAATAGGAGGAACTCTTGTTAGAGGCTGTCAGTGAGCAGCAAGATGATGTGAGAAGTCGTTAAAAGGAGACGTTACGAGATTCTATATAGTGATATCCAATCATTAGTCATTAGAGAAGAAAGAGTAAATGCTCAAATAAAATGCTGACTCGGTTATATTTTTATTGCAAAAAATATTGCGATAAAGCCAGATGTTTTCTACCATACTAGGCATGAAAAAAGGTCAAGTTTCAAAAGTCTGTTTGGATCAAGAAATAAACACCAAGCATCTTATCTCATTGCGCCACGTTAAAAACAAGGTTAAGCAGGATAGCGATTGATAGAAAGTATTTGTCACAAAATGGGACAGTGATTATTTATCCAAATAATTTGATTTTATACAATTGCTTAAAATATTGAAAGAATTCGACATAAGAGAGGAATAAATGTTTTATGTAGAATGCATTAATCATTTGTAAGTTAAGAATATAAAGTATATTGAAGCACTATTAAAATATACTTAGATGACAATACCTTAAAATGACAAAGATGGACATGAAATTTTCACTACTTATAATTTTTTTTTTTACTATGAATTCAATAAAAGAGGAAAAATTCATACTTAATGTAACTAACATTTACTTCCATACTCATTACAATTAAAGTCTAAAAATATTATTTAAAATGTAATCAATATTTTTTTATTATATTTTCGTTAAAAATTTCATTTTCAATTACATATTGAAAATACGAGTAGAATCAACAACTAATCAATCCTAGGAAAGTCAATCTTAGAATCATAAGGCCCATAAATATCCTTAAATATTGTGTCATTAAGACCAAAAGCATCATTAATTTACTACATTAGTTTTCATAAATTCTATGTAAATAATGACAGTGCAGAAAAATCATTAATATTATTATGCATTATTATTTTATTTATCATATTGCTGTAATTTTTTTAAAATGCTTCGAAATTTTTATAATTGGTATATGCAGAATTGTCTCTAAACTTCCAGGAGTTACTTGACTTCCATTTTCTATTTGTTGGCATTCATGCATGAAAAATACTCACGGTTATACGTTTTAATAAAATGGCATCGGAATTTTTAACACATCATCTGGCAATTATTCATAATTATTTTTATCTTGTATGACTTAAGTTCAATAAAATGTCTTTACTTCGATTATCTGTTTTCCCTCGTATTATATGTTTACGAGTTTAAGTTCTATTGATCCAGGAATACCTTCAAACCAAAAATAAAAAAGAAAGAAAGAAATCTTTCTAAAAGTCAGAATTTTAAACCTGAAAATTTCTTTAAAAAAATTACATACTATGGCAATTACTAAAGTAACATAAGGTGGGGAAGAGGCATTATGAAACTATCAGGATACAAATACTTAAACGAGATTAAAATGTATAGGGTCCTTAGATCACATGTGTCTATTATTTTCTTTCTCTAAAATAAGAATGATTAATTTTTATAAGCATTAGTGTACAGACTTATAAATTGAAACTTATTAGCAATAACTAATACTTTATTAGCAATAAAAGCAACTAAAAGGTTTTTAAAGCAATAACTTATATTACCAATACATAATATTCCCACGAATATGAAGCTAAACAGAATTCGTAATGAAAAATTTACGATGAAATTATTAAAAAATGTTTACTTTTGATCCAATATCTCTACGCAAAAGTCTAATTTTTAGAATTGTTTTGTTTTTCGGAAAAATTTCCCATCTATTTAAAATTATTGCAAGAAATATTTTATAAAAGAGATTCCTGGCAAACTTTATCTCTCCTTTCCTTTCACATTGAAAACATTTAATTAACATAACTGCCATTAAAATATTCAAATAAGATTAATTGCATTTATTCAAAAAACTCTTAGAACATCAGAAAATAAGCAAGAAGGTTTAATCTGTTTTTATGTGATATAAATTTCAAAACAAAATTGTTAAAGTATGTATATAATAACACAAATATAGATCGTGAAATAAAGTTAAAGAAGTATCAATATTTTAAAAAAGTAAACATTGAGGCTTGTATTAGTAGGCTCAACATTAGTAAATATTTTCTTTGCATGCACTTTAGAATTTATCTACCACCGAAAAGAACGAATATTAAATTTGAAATTATTTAAATCATACAAGATGCCAAATCTGCGTCGAGAGAAAGCATGGGCTAGGTGATCCAAGACCCATGATGGTCAGAGAAGATCACAATTATTCAATTAATAGCGAGGTGTAACAGGGATGTGTTACAGCTTCTCAGCTTTATCGGAAGCTGTATACGGCCACAGGAGCATTAGTTTCAAGGGTGACCGTTTCCTAAAGACTTTATGAGAGAGGGTTGTTTGCAAGAAGACTTTTTGTGTGTGTCTTGGTCAGTTCTGTGATCAGGAGAGTTCGCTTAAAATTGTGCAGAGATCATAGAGATTGGAGAATGGATCGGTAGATGACAGTTCTTTTCACTGATGAGAACCTTTTCAGCTTAACCATTAGTACCTTTCTAATGGAGAGAATCAGTGACAAACTACCTGCCTTCGAATGTCCGAGAAATCACCCATTAAGGCAAAGAAGGTTTATTGATCTGGGCAGGCAGTCCGTTGGATATATGGCTGCATACACCTTCATGTCTTTCAAAGAGTCATTGTAACTGCTGTGAAGTACAGGGATGAGATCTTGGAGCACTAAGTTCACCTTTTCAATGATGCAAATGTTCCTGATTTCTTCTTAATGGATGACAATGTGATGCCCCATAGAGCTAATCTGGTTGAAGAATTTCTAAGAAGTGAGGATATTTGCCGGATGGATTGGTCTCCAGACCTCTGTAGAGCATTACTGGGACGCTCTAGGCAGGGAAATTGCAACTCCCAACTTACCTTCGAGAACCCTCCAAGGCCTGAAAACAGAGTTGCTGAACGAATGGAATCAATTGCCATTGAAACTCATTAATACCCTTATTTCAAGCATAAAATGACGTTGTGGGGCCTGCGTATTTGTAACAGGGGACCATAGCCTCTACTAACCCATCTTTTGTTCTATTCTGCAACCGCTGTGTTTCTAATCTCCCGACTCCAATGAGTGTTACGCCGCATCATGCGTGTGTATTATAACTGTTCAATGATTATTTTTTATAATACACTGCTGGACAATTGCTAAGGACGGATCACAAATTGCTGTGTAGCATAACATTAAGCGAGACATGAGGCCTAGTAGGATAAAATATAGTTGCCACACTGTTCAGACATTAGAATAAAGAATATTTATTGTTCTGGAAAGTACAAAAGCTGTGAAAAAACATCTGAAAGAAAAAAAATGTTCATTTGATCTGCGTACGGAGAAATGGAACAATGCATCTAAAAGTCAGCAGACACCTTAAAGAAAAGTATCGGTACGGGATATGTCCACAGTGGAGTGTGATGCAACATTCCACACGTCGTACCATAATTTGCACAACATTATCCAGCAGCTGTTGAGGCAATTTATCCCGTTCCTCTGTGAGTGCACGGATGAGGGTGTTCTTGTTTGTCGGAGGATAGTTTCGACCAGCAACTTGCCTCCCCCAAAGCATCCCACACATTTTCAATGGGGTTTAGATCTGGAGAACGCGCTGGCCATACGAGACGTTGAATACCCTAGCTGTCTAGACAATCCTCAACAGCGAGTGTTCGATGACATGTTGCGTTGTCGTCCATAAAAACAAATTTATCACCGACAGCACCACGGAAAAGACGAACATGAGGAAGTAGAACTTCATCAATGTATCGTTGACCCGTCATAGTCCCATTCGCAACCACATGTAGGCGCGTGCGGCCATTGATCATGATGCCGGCCCACACCATGATACTGCATGTCGGATATCGGTCCTTTACCTGGATATTTTCTGGACAATAAGCAGTACCACTCTCTCGCCAGATCAGTTGGCGTCTACAATCCGATGACAGACTGAACCTACTCTCATCTGAGAATAGTACGCATGCCCAGTCCTGTTCAGTCCAATTGTGATGCTCACGACACCATTGCAAACGGGCAGTACGGTGCTGTCTGGTCAATGGGACACACACAACAGGTCTGTGTGCAAATAGTCCTCCTCCCCTCAAACGTCTGGCAACAGTTTTTCGGGAGATCTGCTTTCCTGAGGCAGCAAGAAACGGATTTGCCACCTGCTGAGCTGTGGTGCACCTGTTCCTTTTTGCTTATATAGGACGATATATCTGTCTTCTGCAGGCGTCGTACTTCTAACACGACCTCCTCCGTGCCGTCTAATACACATTCCAGTAGTTTTAAATGACTTCCACAGCCGTGAAACAACGCTGTGAGCGATGTCGAACTCCCTGGCAACATCTGTTATTTTTCGCCCTTCTGCGATCTTTCCAATAATTCGGCCACGCATAAAATCATGTATGTGATGTCGGGAAGACAAGCCAAAAAATTTAAGTTCGTCTATTAAATCTTTCCTGTAAAACTTTGACTTGAAACAACAACTGTCGACACGCGTCAAAACCTTTAAAGCTCTTATGAACGCTATCACGTGATGAACAGACGTGGAAAAAAATTTGCATACTCATACTTCTTACTACTATCCCGCACTTATTCTAATTTTCCACATTTTGCTTCCTTTCATTTTGTGGTTGCTATGGATGATAGTATTTTCCGTCCTTAGCAATTGTCCACACAGCAGTGTATATCAACCTTATGTACACTGAAAAGCCAAAAAAAAAAACTGTTACACCTGCCTAATATCGTGTAGAACCCTCACGAGCACGTAGAAGAGCCACAAGATGACACGACATGGATTCGATTAATGTCTGAAGTAGTGCTGAAGGTAATTGACACCATGATTCCTGCAGGGCTGTCCATAAATCAGTAGGATTAAGAGGAGTGAAGGTCTCTACTGAACAGCACGTTGCAAGGCATCCCACATATATTTAATAATCTTCATGTCTGGGGATTTTGGTGGCCACCGGAAGTGTCTAAATTCAGAAGAGTGCTCCTGGAGCCACTCTGTAGCAATTCTGGACGTACGGGGTGTCGCATTGTTCTGATGAAATTCCCGAAGTCTATCGTAATGCGCAATGGATATGAATGGGTGCAGGTGATAAGACAGGATGCTTACCTACCTGTTAGAGTCGTATCTAGACGTATCAGGGGTCCCATATCATGCCAACTACAACCGCCACATACCATCACAGAGCATCCACCAGCTTAAACAGTCCTATGTTGACATGTAGAGTCCATGGATTCATGAGGTTGTCTCCATACCTATGCACGTCCATCAGCTCAATTCAATTGGAAACGAGACTCGTCAGACCAAGCAACGTGTTTCCAGTCAACAACAGTCCAATGTCGGTGTTGAAGGGCCCACGCGAGGCGTGCAGTCAACAAGGGTACACCAGTGGGCCTTTGGCTCCGAAAGCTCATATCGATAGTGTTTCGCTGAATGGTTCGCCCGGTGACACTTGTTGATGGCCCAGCATTAAAATCTGCAGCAATTTGCGGAAGGGTTGAACGTCTGTCACGCTTAATCATTTTCGTCAGTTGTCATTGGTCCCGTTCTTGCATTATCTTTTTCCAGCCGTAACGATGTCGTAGATTTGATGTTTTACCGGATTCTCGATATCCGCGATACACTCGTGAAATGGTCGTACGTGAAAATCCAAATTCCATCGCAGCCTCGGAGATGTTATGTCTCATCTCTCGTGCGCCGACTATAACACCACGTTCAAATTCATTTAAATTTTGATAACCTACCACTGTAGCAGAGAGAGAGAGAGAGAAGTAACCTATCTAACAACTATTGCAGACTCTCGTTCATTAGGCTTTACAGGCTTTGCCGAACACAGCGCCGTACTCTGATAGGTTTCATATCTCTTTATTTGTATACGCATGCCTGTACGAGGTTTTTTGGCTCTTCAATGTACATACCAAATTTCATTAAAATCACACACAGTTCAGCAATTCTACAGGTAAACGATCGAAACTAAAAATTCTTAATTTTTCACATCCGTGTATATAGAAAAGATATTATATTTATATACATATACATATACTTATATATGCACATGCCCATGTACATATAATCATTAGCCATATCTCAATAAAGCAACACAATATTTGTGTGTGTGTCGCTTTTTGACAAACACTCAACCTCCGTCCTGACAAACCTAAAGAAACTATTTGTAAAATTTATTTGGTTTGCGGCAAATAAAATTGAATTAATGATCACAAATTTAAATAAATCTCATGATTCAATCTCAATGATTCAATCTCATGAATAAATCTTTTACATATTAACCACTACCCAACGGCAACACTGAAGGATATTAATACAAGATATTTGTTCACATTTCTTTCTATTGAAAATGATTATCATCTGAGTTTTCTTTGGATGAATTAAGAAAAATTAACATGGCAAAAAAAAGAAAAACAGGAGGGAAGAAAAGAGTTTTAATTTGTCAATTTTAGGTAGATGTTCTGATAGAAAATAATGAATAGTCTCTCCTTTTTAACCCCTCACTTAAACATTGAGAGGAACCTTAAGCTACATCTTGATTAAACTTATTTTAAAATGTGAAAATATTAATGATATTTGTTGTTAGGAGTTGCTACTCTCGTTATAAAATAGTATAGCTGTAAATGAGTTCGGTGCGCTCTAGTCAGAAGGTTCATGGTTTTGATCACTTTCTTAACAGTGTCTTTTTAACTAAAATTGGTTTCCTATTGGGATAAAAAATACTTCACCAGATGTATACCAAATTTCAAGTCAAGTAAAATGTGTGTGTGTAAAAATATTAGTTTTAAGTAAAATTTGGAAAACCATATATATTTTGCTGTTAAGAATCGAGTAGTTTGTTCAAATTTTTGTGGGTTTTTTCTTTGTTAAAATAATTTTTCCAGTATGTCATTATTAAAATTTAATTTTTTGCAATGATTTTTGAAGCTGCATTTCTATCGCTGAACCAAATTTGCTGTAATATCTGTAGAAAACTATTATGTACATTTTTTTCTACAAGCAGAGTTTGTATTATTATTTACATAATCAATTAATTGTTTTAAAAAACTTAGCACTTTAAAAATAGCCTTATTAGACTATGTTTATATAATTTAATATTGTTTGTGAAATTATACATATAACTTTCATCTAAGCAACCTTTGGGACACCATAATGTAAATTAATTGTAAAAGTATTGCAATAAAGAATATATATTACTTACAAAAAAAATAAATAGTACCCATCATTTTTCCCCTTTCTTTCTTACTCTTAAGAAAAAATGAAATATAGTAGTATATAAATTCAAAAATGAGCAATTTTATTCTGTAGAATAGAATTAACTAAATGAAACATGAGACATGTGTATATGTACACACACACACACACACACACATACATACATACACCTTTTTTCATTTATTAATAGTCGATTACGGCTCTTTTCAAAACTATCCATAACTAATTTTTTATACATGCACAGAAAAAACAAAAGGATATATCCCCATTGAACTAGAATTCTTGGGCATTTAGAATTCTTCCCCTTCGTCTTTTCAGGTATATGCACTTCATGCCTTTTTAGTATTACCAACTGGTTCGGAATTTTTATTTGATAATGCATATGTGACTACCAAAACTCTGATGCCTCGCTGAAAAAACCTTACAGACACGCTACTTCAAACGTACGTCGTGAAACACATCTAGCATAACTAATCTGCGAATATACTACATTTTTACACATTTTCCCTTTTGATATCTTTTTGCAAGGAAAACTTTCATTTTTATCAATAGTAGCACATAATTTGTAATCTTACTATTTTTTATATTTTTATGCAAAAAAAAATTCCTTTGAATTTGTATCCATTATTTAAGATTTGTATACTTCGTGTGATGAAAGAAATAGAAATTTATACTTCATGAATAATATTGCTATATAACTTTCTGTTTTTAGCAAGCCATCACATAAAACTTATATTTAATCTATCAAAACATTCGGTATCTTTTAAGAGATAAATACACAATTTTGATATTAAACGGAGATAATATAATGTAATATATTCTTAAAATTTTGAAGTAGAATAAATAAACTGTAATCTAGTTACCTATGAGATTTTTTAATGCATTACATGCATCGCATAGTAATCACGCAATTTTAAAAAAATGGAAATTGCTTTAATTTAGGTACGATTTAGCATTTTCCTCTAGAATATCTTATAAACAGAATGATAGCTACACAATTTTACGAATCATCAATTTTGACTGAAATGCCAAGATGCAGGAGCAATTTAAAGGATAATATTGCTATTTATTTTGGAAACACACTTATCTGAGAAGTATATATTGTGCGCCAATGATGTTTACAAAATAACCATAATGGACTTCAGGATTTTCAAAGGTTATTTTCACGAGGCTCTCTTTAGAGCTGATTTAACAAAAGAAACCAAACCGGTGTCCAAATAAAAGAAAGAGAGAAATCAATGCCGTTATTTGCCCTTATTACCAAAGTTCTTTTATCCCTTTTAAAAAAAGGCAAATGAACGTTTTTCTTAGTGTCAAGTCTGATTAGGAAGATATAGAGCAACTTTTTTTTAGCTAAAGAATGTAAAAAAATACCGATTTTACATTAAGAGAACTCCTTCAGTTTTACCAAATTTATATGAAATAAAAGATATAAAAATGTGTTACAAAAATAAATGAAGCCAATAAAACTAAAATTGCCAAATTTATAGGAAACGTAAATACAAAACAATAGAGTTATATTAACTTAGCTCTGTAAAACAACACGAGGGCTGTTGATGACCTCGTAATTTTGAACCTCGGTCAAGTGTCGAAGACGTCCCTATCCTAAATTCCACACTAAGCCAACGGATGGACATTGAGCCTCGACAGGCACTCTACACCAGCGATACTGAGCCTAAGACCCGCGGCCGCATGCGACCCACCGAGCCTTTTTAAGTGGCCCCGTTAGTGCCCATTGCTCTGAAAAGTTCACTTATTTAAGAACAATATATTAAAAATTTGGTGTCAAGAAATGAAATACATCAATTTTGCTTTTTGCTGTCAAAGTCGTACGAGTGCGAATTCATATTCCTTTTTATTTGTAAAGGTTGTACGGTTAGTGATAACAGACAACAGTGGAGTAATGACAGTTTTATGGGTGGAACTAATTTTTAACTCTCTTTCATATCTTACAAGCGAAAAATATTCAAAGAAAATATATCGTTTCAAGCCGATTGGGATGTTGACTATTTTGTAGTGAAAAACCAACATGGATCAGTAATTGTTTGATTTGTCACGAAAGCGCTCTGTTTTTAAAAAATACCACACAATAAACAGAAATCCTTCAATGACACTTTTCCTCAAAGATCTCTTTCAAGAGATAATAAATAGGCTTTCTCGGATAATCTTTGCAACAACAACAAAGTGTTTTATCAGTGGTAATGCCACAGCAGTAATAAAGATATCTTATGAAATTTGTTATGTTATTGGTAATCAAATAAAACCGTTTACTGAAACAGAAATTATGAAGGAGTGTTTCTTAAATGCTTCTAATTCAGTGTGACAAAAATAAGAAATATAAACAATAGTAAATAAAAAAAGTAAAACAGGAGTTAAAATATTTTGATCAATTTTCTAAATTTTAACCCCCTTTTATATTCATGATGCGGCACGCGTGGAATAAGTGACACATGTATGCAGCCCAGCAGAAAAAAAGGTTGAGTACCCCTACTCTATGCGGTGGGTCTTCAGTGCCATCATGGCTCGAACCCGTAACACTCCAGCCACGAGTTTATGACCATAAAACTATTAGACTATCTCTAGCAAGAATATTTTACAAAGCAAAGGTCATTTTACATGTTTAACATCAAAAGGCTTGCTAGAATATCATAAGGAAATAAATTTCTCCCAACAGCTAACAAAAATAACACTTAATAACGTAAGCAATTGGCTTAAAATTATGTATGAAAAAAGGAACTGGATACTTCTTTTGTCTTATACAAATCAGTATAAAGTTCTAAAAGCAATGTATATAGCATGGCTTGCAAAATTTAAGATGATGGATGTAGAGCAATTATGACACCTGAATGAGAAAAAAATGCAGTTCCCGATAATAAAGGTAATTAAAGTTATACAGGATATAAACATACAGTAACCATTAATTTAAGGTTCTGTGTTATGGTAGCCCCCCACACATCTGTTTGCATAAAATATTTTCGGCAGTGTAGTAATAACTTACTTCTAAATATTTTTTTTCCAAAAGTATAAATAAAAAATTATAGCTAACAAAATACATAATATGTGGTTAAGAGAGAGTACTGATCCATATTGGTAAAAAAATTAAACACAAATAATTACATAAAGTTAACAATAAGGATAAGACAACTAATTGAATAGTCAAGCTATCAAAGGCTATTTGAAAAAAAAATTACCTGTTAATATCAATTAGGTAGTAAAATTTATACTTTCAGAGACCTGAAGAAATCGACATTCTAATATTTTTCAAATTAGTTTCAAATTATATTTATACTCCTTGTGTAACTAATTCATTTTTATCAACAAAAAAAGTTTCCACTTTTCTTCGTGATAAGCCAATACAAGTTTATAACCATGAATATATATTACTAAATATTTTAAAATTTAAATTTTCATGGATTTCATACAAAATATTTCCATCAACACTTTATTAGGAGGGAATGTTTTAGGCATATTTTTATGGGATTTACTTTCGTTTCGAGAGTGGTCACAATTCACTTGAAAAGCTTATTTTATCTTTATTCTCTTTTTGTTTGGTGGACTCTAGACAGAGCTCTCTCCGTTTTCAGACAATGGGGGTGGTGATGCACTGTGTCTCTTTTCAAACTGTCTGATGGTCTAGGGCTAGCTCATCAAGTTCCCCTCATTAAAGGAACAGTTGATGGACGCCCCTTCTTTTATTTGGCATCCTATGTTTTGTTTTTTGAGGTTCCTGGTTTTCTCGTAGGGAACTTCGTCTTTCTTGACGACCTATTTATCTTTCGTATTATCGCTGACTGTCTCAGAATCGACCTTCTTAGTCCCTTCCAGATTATTGATGTTTTACTTCAAGTGTGAAAGTTGTGCTAGTTCTTGTTTGTATTACTAACATATTTTACGAGTATTCTGTATTATATAGTAAAAATTCCTCATCGCAAAAATATAATACAGAGTCAACTAGAAAATTTAATCAATGTTCGAAGAAAATTAAAACAGCATTTATCGTTTATTAGTATTCTTTTCCCCTTCATTTTGAATAGTAATAACTTTATTCAAAAGACAATTGTTTCATAAAGTTTTGAACTGATTTCATACATATATAATCATCCTTTCGGTCATTTAAATTTGTATTTATAGTTTTTACCATTTAGACTTAGAGCACACTGTCGATACCACACGATCATTTATTTCCTCTAATTCTTAATATTGTTGCGAATTTTGTGTAATGAATTCTTAAAATAGTTTAAATGATTTATATCTAGATGTGTAATACGTTAATATTAGTTCCCGTTGCATTAACTTTATGCTAAAATTGCAATATTCACAAGTAACTCCGTTCCTTACATTATAATGGCGATTCAATGAAAACTTGGTGAAATGTTGGCGATAGAGGCAAGTTGGCATCATTTCTGGCGACCATATGGATGCTTCTGGAAATTACTGGAGAAACCTATTAACATCATGAACTATGACGTAAGCGGATCATTCTCGAAAGATTCGTGCAGCCTATAAATAGGAGCAACTCGCTGAAGTGGAGTTAGAATTGTTTGACCGTTGAAGAGTCCACTAGCGATTAGTTGGTACTATCGAGCGAGTGCTTGCTAATAAACTTAAACATACATGTTTGTATTTTTAAACACTAATAGTTATGTCTGAGCGCTGTAAAAAGTGTGAAGACCTTTAGGAATTTATTAAGCGAATTTTAGTGCTGTATTCTGTATTCCAAGGATTGTTTTTCGACAATAAAGCTCCTGAAGAACTGTCTTGTTTCAAGATACTGATAGCAGGAAATCCACTAAACCGATCTACGTAACAATATCATAAAAATAGTAATAAAGTAATTTTAACTAAAAGTTTCATAGTACTAGTAAAGATTTTAGAGTATTATAAAATTTAAATACACATTTTGTGTTTGACGCATCAAAGCAATTTATTCCTTCCGTAACGCTGTTTTATTACAGCTTAAGTATCAAATTAACAATTAATTATTTTATTACTCCAACACAGCTTATTAATTATTACCATTTTCTCAAAGTCGTGACAACTTAATTCTTATCGTGTTGTATAGGGATAGAGAGAGAGAGAGAGAGATAAGAGTTTTTGAATTTATAAAAATATCTATGTAAGTGAGGAATCTTCAAGGTTTTCCCTGGGCACATTTTATGATCCTTAAAGAAGCCATTACTCACAGTTTAAGGAAATACTCCTTCCTATATTCCTTGGCAATGAATGAGATTCTTCATGGATGAAGTTGCTCCCTGGACAAAAGCCATTTCTGATGTTTACTCATGTTGTAAGCGCATAAAGATATAACTTTATTACTAGTGAAGTATATAGTTTTTAGTTTTCATTATCTCAGAAGCGACATTTATAAATGATCTAGGGATTATTTGGAACAACTTCAAACAACCTTTCTGTAAACATGAAATAAGGAAATATATATCCGTTTTCTCCTATACAACCAGTCACTTAAAGATAAAAAGATCATCTGAAAACATAAGTTTAATAAATGCTTCTAAAAATGCGATTACATAGACAGCTTTACTACTAAGATCTTCAATCTTTTCATGCCTTGTGATTTTTGTAGATTTATTTTCATTTTTTTATTCTTTGGAATCAAAAATAACTTTATTCCTTACAGAAAATATATAATATACACATCAAGATCTGTTCATTGATTTTTACTTTGTCTTCGTCGCATGAAGCCGTTGCCATGTCACTTATATTGAATAAGATATTGACGCGAACACCACCATCACAGCTTGCCATTGTTGTCCAATAAGCTTCATGAACAAAACAGTTTGAATTTTCACTTCTGTCGCAGCTTCTTTCTCTTTGTACTATTATGCTAAGAAATTCTTTTCTTAAAACAAGATGCTAACATTACTTTAGAACATTGAGTTTTTCCCACCCAACACTGTTAACAAGAATGCATCTTACGTGGTTGCTCAGAATCTATGTATAATCTTTGTCCATCAGCATTGCTCGAAGCTCATTTCATTAGCATAAATTAGGATGATATAAGCTTATGAAATGCTTCTCAAAATATACTACATTCTCTCCCAAGAAAAGCTAATTCAGAAGATTCTAAGTGAAAATCTTTTGTTTCTGTGCGTATTACATTTCATAAAGGTTAATTTAATCTTAACCTTCGATATGCTTTATGTTTTGATGTTGGGTCAGAAATCTCTAATTTATGCATAGCATGCTTTTTCTTTATTTCCTAATTTTCGTGTTGTCGTAATTTCTTATTATTAGTACTTAACTATTCGTAAAAATATATTTTTAAAAAAAATTCAAATGTTTTTTTTCACATATTCAAGAATTATGCGTGTTATTTATTATAACTAATAATTCGATATAAAGGATTACCTCATAAATTGAATTTCTAGTTTAAAACCATTTTTCATGTAACAAATATGTTTTTAGCAACAATGAGGCTACCTGCGGAATTCTATTTCTCGGCAATTCATTCAACCGCCCAGCGACAAAGAAATATTCGAATATTCGTTAATTCTTATTGCAAAATACTAATAAAAATTATCTCCAATTTATTAGTTTAACGATAAAATATGCAGCACACAAAACATATTGAAAATGACATTTTTTTTCTTAGTCCGAAAAAATCCAATTGCAAGCCAACAAATCACTGTTTGAAATTTTGTTTTTCCTTTTTAATTTAAAGGAAATCATTGCTGAAAGTCTTCGAGTAGTGTGTGTTTGAAAACTAGAGTGAACATACTCCTTCGTTTAAAACGTGTTAGTATTGGTTTCGACGCTGATTTCGATATAGTTAACAAGGAGCGAGCTTCCCAACTCCAAAAGCTCGTAGATGAGAAATTGAATGCTTTGCACGACCAAGATTCCTGTCAAACGTAAGATGAACTTACTGTATTGTTGAATGTTAATCCCACAACAGTTTCTAAGAGATTAAGTGCACTTGATATGATGAGTGAGTGAGTGAGTATTAACGTCGCACTGTTCAGCTACACGAGGGCTTTGGGCGACGGACCACGTAATTTTGAACCATGGTCAAGTGACGTGGACGACAACTGAGCTGGCACCCCCTCTCCTAACTACCACACCACACCAACTGGAGGACATTTCAACCCTCGAACAGATTTAACGTGCATCACTGCCCTACAAGCGGTGGGTCTTGAGTGGTACTGAGTTGGAACTCATGACATGCCTGTCATGATCCGATACTTTGACCACTGGGCTACCACAGCTCTAACACTTGATGTGATTCATATGCAAAGAAAATTGAGTGTCATGCGAATTAAAAAAAGGAGATGTTGGACGGGAACTTTTCACGTGTGAATAATTGCTCAATGTCAACAAATAAAGAATATTTTGTATCCTATCGTCACTAGCGATGAAAAGGAGATATGTGAACATAGAAGATTGTGGGATTTTTTTTTTCCTGGTCATACGTCAATATCGATGGCAAGACCGAATATTCACGGGTCGAAGCTTATGCTCTATATTCGATGGGACCAGCTTGTTGTTGTGCACTATAAGCTACACCACCTGAATGACATCGAAAGCAACTAATGTGTTTGAGACGTACATTGAAGGAAAAACGGCCGCATTTCAAGCAAATAATAATGCTGCAAAATAATTTTTCAACATGGTAACTCTCGACAACATATTGCTAGTTTAGAGAAAAATACTTAGAAAAGCTGAAATGGGATGTTTTACTCCACCCGCCGTATTCACCAGATATTGCTCCATTGGATTCCTTTTGATACAATCCATGAAACACGGGCTGGATAAGCAGCATTTCTGAGCTTTCGAAGATAAGGACAATTGAATCAACTGGTAAATATTAGAATCAATTAATCAATTGGTGAATTATTAACATGGCCCCATAAGGCAACACGACTTACACTGGGGACGGACCTCATTATTTTGAGCCATGGTCAAGTGACAAGGACGACATTTTGAGCTGCAGCCCTTGTCCAAACTACCACACCACTCCAATGGGAGGACGTTTGAGCCACGACAGATTTAACGTGTATAAACCTCTCTCTTCATTGCAGGTCTTCAGAAGCAAAGGCTCAAACTCATGACACGACGGTCTCAAGCTCGTGACTATAACCCACGGCTATCAGAAAGTTGGGAAAAGTTAGTGTCAATATACAACAGTTTTTGGATTATGATGGACAATATTTTGAAAAATAATAATTTTTCAAAATATTCACACAATTTTTTTCAAGAAAGCCTTACATTTGCAAAAAAATGTCTCAAAATTAATTCGCAGTCCTACTGCACAGAACAGGGATTCTCAAGCTGTAGGACGCACCCCTAGGGAGGCGTTATATCCTTACGTTTGTGTTTTTGTGGCTAATGCCACCTGTCTGACGTAGTCAGATCGAGGCCCACGAAATCCATCGTGACAAGGGGCTAGAAGTACGCCTGTCGTTGACCTTGGCCTTGAACACCATACAGGCAACAGTACGATATAGCTCGGCGAAATTCTCCAAAGAGACGATAGATGGCGACACCACCTATCTCCACCTCCACAATTTTGGCATGGAACTGAAGGGGAGGGAAATATTCTCCAGTCCCCTGCACTCGTGATTTAACCCACAAGACTTTCGGACCCACTGATTTAACGAGCACGTACTCCATGTGTACTCGGAGGGTATTTGGTGGCATCCTTCCGGTCTGGAGTCCGATGCTCTAATCACTAGGCTACCCCTTGGTCGGTTGATGGCCACGTAAATCCAGCCATGATATCTAACAAACAGAATAAACACCTACGTGAGGGGCGCAAGCCTATCAAAAAATCAAAAATAAAAAAGATTGTTTTAAAAACATTATTATTTAAAAGTAACTTAAAATATCTATTACCAAAAAGTAACGTCAACAAAATTTAATACTTATCTTGATAATTTGTACGGTTTATAATTGAGGTCATATTGTAGCTTTAGCATCAGATTACATTATTATTGCATTCAGTACATTGTTATTGTGTTAGTGTGTGAAATAAGAATTATGATTGAATATTGGGTCGCTAATACTGAAAGAGTTTGTGAAGCACTCAGACATAGAAGAGTATAAAATAATTTAGTAAGTTCAGGCTTTTTTATATCTCAAATCGCATTATAATTTAATTTACTCCCTGGAAATCAAGCTTTGTATTAAACTATCATTCCTTAAAACGTCACTAAATTCTTTCTTGTGGAAAAAAAATCGCATTTAAAAAGGTTTCCTTTAATTCAACCGTATAACAAAATTAATTCTTTACTCCTATAACGACACCAGAATTTCTCAAAAACTAAGTATTCTGTTTTTCCTCGAAATAACATAATTGATTGAGGCAATTTATTGCCTATGATTTCAGGCAGATTTTAATTTAGAAGCTATTTTGTCCAAAACGATATATTTCTTCTTATTCCGATTAATTGAGCAATCTAAGTAAACAGAGGAATGTCCATAATTGTTCTGAGAAAATAAAATAAAAAAAATCCGCACACACACACACAATCAAGTTAATTTCTTTTATTTCATTCCATCTGTGTGCTGAAAAAGAATGCACTTTCTGAATTCCTTCCGTTCCTTTTATACTGATCAATAAATCCTCTGTTCCCATCTAAGAAAAGGAAAGAAAAGAACAGGGAGATGAAAAAACTCAAAAAGGGAGAAGGAATTATGAAGAGTTTTTTTTTTTTAAGGATCGTCTAAAAGTTTCTGTCTTCGTTGCAATCTGCAATATAATCTCAGGGATCAGTTAGGTTTCAGCAAGTCGAAAGATCGTAATCTTCGAAGTAAGCCCAGTTTTCATTTCAGTTGAAGGTGCAATCTAAATAAAATGATTCATGATTACGCAGCTTACTGGGCATAAACATCACTGAGCATTTATTTCAAGAATTCATCTTAGCAGAAGCGCATTGCTAAAGTGAAGTGAAGAGAGGGTGCTTGGTGGCTCAGATGCAGGGAAATTTACCGAAAGAAGATAATCTTTTTTCGTTAGATTTCTTCAACTCAGGGAGTGTCCCTAATCACGGGGCTTTAACCTGAGGTAATGTGATTTACTTCCAAGCAATTAAATTTCTTTCGGTGAGATAAAATTTCATGTCATTGCCTTCACAAATTAATTCAGGAAGCTTCTTTTTTTTATCTTATTTTGAAGGATTTCTAAATGAAGTAAATTAATTTTTTATTTCATAAAAAGTTACTAAATTATCGAAAAGAATTAGGATTGATTTATTCAAGCGATAAAAGAATTTTCAACGTGATAGTTTCGTTGTTTATATACATGAATAATATAAATACATTTGAACGGTTCTCTTTAAAAACTGCATACTTCATGTTATAAAATACTTACATTTAAAAAAACAATACCAGAAAGTTATTAAATGAGGTTGCAAATTATTTTTTTTTAAATCCGTAATCAGAATCATGAATATATTTTGTAAATTTTGAAATAACGTTGCTCTCCAAACCAACACTAAGACTAAATGGCGTAACAAACACCCCCACAGCCCCTGCATGACGGGAGAGCAGGACTCTAGGGGGCTCAAAGTCTGACTGACTCCATGTGCGTGCTTTGTGCCCGGCTTGGGGCATAAAATTTGAATTTGAAGGGAGGCCCTAATATTCTCCATTTCGCCACTGCTATTTTGCGATGGATCTCTGCATAACATTCAAATGACTAGGACGACACATTTGCGCTGATGCATCCTACATTTTAACTTCCAGACAACACCGTTAAATGTCTTAAAATCAAGTTTATTAGTGTGCCTCTCTTGTAGAGAGGCTGATGTCGAGATCAACTCTTTTGAAATTTATTGTGCTGGTATTAGCGTGATGTAGAAGTAGGAGAAGGTGGTACTAGCAAAAGTGTCGCAGTCGTCTCTTCAAAATTAACCCCTTCAGGATCGGCGGAAGGAGGAAAAAGCTCTTACCTAGCCCCTTACGTTCGGAGAGGATACGCACGCACGGGAATGGTAGATTTTCCCCGCAAAGCCTAATTTCCTTTAAAAATTCATATAAAGTGTTAAATGTAATAAAAAAATACGCTAGAACTTACAATTGACTATCATTGATAATATTTGAACATGGAGTACAAAGACTTTCGCTATATTTAAAAAAACAATTGCTAATTTTAAAGAAAATGTTTTCATTTTAATAAAAAAAAATGGCAAAAATCCTATACATTTAAATACGAAAATAGAAAGCATTAGAAAACTAAACCAACTTATTCAAAATATAAACAGAAATCCATAGAGCAATAGATCCCGAACCTCTAAATGTCCGATTCTCTCGAAAAATAGACACGTGCAGTTGCTTATATTCATGAATATCTCGGATCTAATTCTAAAACAACACGGAGCTGAAAGTACTTATTGAAGTTTAAAGTTTATGAAACATCATTCGAAAAAAAACGGTTTTTAACCGCCATCTAGTGCTTATAAAAATTTTAATAAATGCGTCCCTAACTCTGATCACACCGGTATGATCATGGGCCTATGAGCAGGGAAAGCTCAATTACATATATGATGCCGTGGAGGGAGAAACGCGTGATCACATATATGTGATCATGGTCTGAATGGGTCAAGTGTGTAGACATTATCCATCGTATTGTCTCCAATTACGACGTCTGTAAAAAACCAATCAATCATTTAAGGTAGCCCACAGTATTCAATATGATAGATAATCAGTTAGATAACGATTCTACCTAATTATGTACGATAATACGATTCTCATGTCGAATTATAGTTTGACATGAGAATCATCAGATAAAACCAAGAATAGCACTTACAAATTATCTTGAATAAATACATTAATTTTAAAAGGAATAAAAACTATTAAGTTCTAATATTTTATTAGTACATATTCCATCAAAATTGTTTTAATGTACTGCGTAGGCCCTATATTTTTAAAGTAAAACCTGGTAACGGACCGTATACCTGCCAACTCAATTCACCAACCATAGCAATATACTTCTCAGTTTTGAACATCGGTAACATGACGAGGTTGACATCTGAGCTTGTGCCCCATTCTCTACATTCCTGGTATATCAAGTGAGCGAATATTAACGTCGCACTGTTCTGCTACACGAGGGCTTTTGGCGACGGACCACGTAATTTTGAACCATGGCCAAGTGACGTGAACGGCACCTCATCTGGCAACCCTCTCTCCGAACTACCACACCACTCCATTGGGAGGACGTTTGAGCTCTCCACAGATTTAACGTGCATCGCTCCTCTACACGGCGGGTCTTTAGTGGTACTGGGCTCAAACGCGATACAAGGCCAGACACGATCTGATACTTTGACCACTCGGCTACCACGACCACCCTGGTATGCCAAAATAGGGATGTACAGATTTAATAGAAAGAACAAGAATCACAAAACTATTACACCTTGGTTCCGAATCCATTACTCTACAAACTAGGTTACCACAACTTCGTGAAAAATTCTTCAGTGTTAACGAAACATTCTATTTTACTTTAACTTCATCATCAAGCTACTTGAATGGTCAAGGTAGCCCAGTGCTTCTCAAACTTTCAATACTGGCGCCCCCCTTTTTTATCACAATTTTTTTCGCGCCCCCCTTATACATTGATAATGTACTGAATGCAATAATAATTCACTTTGACGCTAAAGTTACAATAGGCGATCTTAATTATAAACCATACAAATTAGTAACATAAGTATTAAATTTTGTATACTACTTTTAAGCAAAATAAATAAATAAATAGGATAATTATTATGTTATTTTTTCTTTCTCTAATTTTTAAATTGAACAATTGCAAAATGCGGTAGCTGCTTAGAAGACAAAATATAGATATCTGCTAAATATAGAAAAAGAACTCAGAGGGTCAATTTCTAATAATAAGCATTCCTTATAAAAACTTTGCTTTCCAAGACAAGCTCATGGACGTCATTAATACTTATTAAACTTGTTCTTAATTTAGTATTAATTAATTAGTTATAAAATATTCTGTGCAGCGCTGATATATTAAAAGTATACCGGCTGAAGTGCCCGCTCTTTGCACGAGTTCATGTATAAGAAAATAAAACATTGATATAATAGCTGAATTGTAAGGGAAGCAAAGCCAAGTGCTCGACAATGTTTACAAAAACGTAAAATGATTTTTTTAAAATCGTTGCTCAGATTATAATTAGTTTTAAGCGAATTGTAATTTTAAGCCTCACAGAATTAGCATTTATAATTGATGTTAAACAGTAGTGCACACAGGATTTTTTCAAGGCGGGGTCGGAAGTTCACCAATCTTGTATCAGGTTCCTTTTGATTTTGTCTATTTTCGGGAAAAAACACAGTAAAAAACTAATTCTTGAATAAATAATTAGCATTAATTAATAAAATTAATCATTAATAACAAATACTTAACTAAATTTTGCGTACTATAAACTTAGAATTATAATCTATCGGAAAAAATCGAGGGCTTTGAGGGGAGTCCGGACCCCCCCCCTTGTGTGCGCCGCTGATGTTAGATAATGATCAATAATATAAAATATCGATGAAGAAAAATTGTATTATTTTTAATATTTAAAGCGAAAAGACTTCAAAATGTTTTAACCCGGGAGCAGGCACGCACTCGATACGGTCGGGGTTATTGAGTCACCCCAATCCTTTTTTTTTTATAATTATTTTATTGTACACGATACAAATCATGATTCCAGTGAATAATTTAACTAAGAGAAAGTTTACTTACCTACTTTCAAGGACTTTTCAATTTTTCTTTGGTAATAAATAAACAGTTTTGCCAGAATTAACGATTTCGTAATCTGTGTGTCCCGCGCGACCACTTCCGGGTAAAAAGTATATTCATTTTGATAATATGTATGTTACTGCTAAAAAAATTGTGTGAAACGTTTTTCGTTATGCTTTATATGTTGAGAATATTTATAAAAATATGTCTTGGTCAAGTAATCCTTCATGTGCTTGTGTGTGTGTGCGCTCTCCGTGGTTTTCCAAATATCATAAAACTCTTTTGCATGAAAAAAAGCGCAACAGAGAACACATAAGACAGGAGTCATAACTAACTGTACCAATAACTTAGAAGGTCAAACAGATTACAGCTATAATGTGCAGTATTTCAAAAATAATGACAGTGATGAATTTTTTATGTTCCTAAAGTTTTTCGATTCTGGGTCCGGGATCTGTTTTTTCTCTGAAAGAGTAGTATGTTAGGTTAAAAAAAGCGTAATAAAAAAATCTCTCATCACGGAATGACAGCAAATCAAATAAAAGTTTTTTTATTTGGTTATAGGATCAAAGATAGCTAATTAGGTATTGAAGAAGTTTTTATTTTTTTGATGGCTTAATATCGCCTATAAATTTTATCAGAGTAAAAGTGCATTTTTTATTATGTCTGAAAGTATTTTGTTTTAATTCATTCCAGTAAACTAATTATTTTTTAAATCTTTTATTTTCGATATGCTCGCGCCCCCCTCGTAAGGTCATCGCGCCCCCCCCAGGGGGGCGCGCCCCACAGTTTGAGAAGCACTGAGGTAGCCTAGTTGTTGTGGTGGTGAGCTCGTGGCTTGTTTGTCATGAGTGCAATTCCTTATGCCACTGAAGCCGCCTTTTGCCGCCTTATAGAAAGTCCGATTCACGTTATATCTGTCATGGATCAAAGTCCTTCTGTTAACATGTGATAGTGTGGAGAGAGAGCCAGCTCAAGTGTCGTCTTCGTCACTTGACTTGGTTTAAAATTACGAGGTCCGTCGCCAACAACCCTCGTTTTGTGTTATAGCTTGAAGTTAAAAAATAGTCACTCACACTGAAGTTAAATTGAAGTTATTGACAACAAATTTTGTATTTTTGTACCCCAACCAAAAGATAAAAATAACATTCGACCTGGTACTTCATTTTTCTAACTTAAACAGTACACTATAGGAACACTTTATAGCTCGTTTCCATTTAATGTATAACAACTTCTAATAGTGTGTCAGTACTCTAAATATTTTTCATAAAATTGATTTTGGGTTTTTGATATTTCTAAAATCTTTAACTTAAGCCCTTTCCAATGGTATAATATATTTGCTATTTAATGAACTGGAAGTACGTCTTAAGAAAATATATTGATGAGCCCCACTTACTTTGACTCATAAAAATGGTAAACATTAACATTTTAAACCTGGGATGCATTTACAAAGCCTCAAATGTGATTTTATTTATACGTAATTAACTACAATGTAACTGTAACTATTACGTTAATTTACCTACTTTCGAAGTAAAATTTGAACGTTGTTTGTGGAACTTGTGAGTGAATGAGTGAATATTAACGTCGCACTGTTCAGCTACACGGGGACTTTTGGCGACGGACCTCGTAATTTTGAACCATGATCAAGTGACGAGGACGACACCTGAGCTGGCACCCCTCTCATAATTACCCAATCGACGGGAGGATATTTCAGCTCTGGACAAATTTAACGAGCATTACCAGCCACGATCCGATACCTTGACCTCTAGGCTACCACAACCACTGTGGAACTTCGTGATTTGAGTATTTGGAATTTAAATTTTATTCAGTTCTAATTGAATATTATTTTTTATTTCTTATTATATTAACATGCCAACTTCACGTAAACTGTTCAAGAAAAGCAGAGGAAACTTTTTTGATGGTACTGCTTATCGTACATCGACAAGATTAATGCAAATAGTTCCAATGTTGCAGTAAATGCCTTTAAATGTCTTATTAGGGAAATACTCTAATGTGAAGGCAATATATGCATTTCTGGACGATCCAAAAAATAAGGAAAGACAAAAAAACTCCAGAGGAAAAGATAATATTTAAAAAAAAAAGTACGGCAAAAATAGGTACAAGATCAATTTGATAACGTAAGAATTTAAAAATTAGTTTTCTTAAAATTATGTTAGAAATATTACAAAAAGTTATTAAGCTACTGAGTAACTTAACTCTATACTCTAAAGTGGAGTTCATTATGAACAATATAGTATAATATCACATAAAGGTAAATATGCTATCGGAAACGTAGAGCACGTAGAAGAAGGAAAGATGCACTCATAAACTATAGCAATTACTTTCACTTTTAAAGATATCCATACTATCATCTAACTGTATTCCATTACCTAAATCTCTTCTGTATTAAAGAACAGCAACTTCAGAAACCATACAATTATTTTTGATTTACCAATAGTGTTATTTCTATACAGTCTATTAAAGATAAAGCTAAGGGATTTGAAAGTTATAATACCGTTATTAGTTTCATAAAAAGCATTATTTACTTTAGAAAAGTAATACAAACAGAGAGAGAGAGAGAGAAGAAGAATGATTAATAATTATGAGCACCAGCTGGATATTGTTGCTACGGAATATCCATACTCTTGCCATTGGGCAAGATTATACTCTCATCAGACCTTTATAATGGAATATAATCATGATTTTTAGATTTTTTTCTTTCAATATTCTAATGCTTTTTTTGTTACAAATCGATGTTTTGATCATGAACCTGACTGATAAACATTGCGTATGTGTTTTTAATTGTGGAAACCTAAGATACTGTGTTTATATGCACAAGTCCTCTTTCTCCCACTATTTCTTTCCACGTCTCTCTCTCTCTCTCTATATATATATATATAAAGCATTGCTTTTATTTGCGACTCAATCCTTAGAAAACCCCACCCAAGGATTTTATAATATTCACTTTTATCGTTCTTTTTCATATTTGAATGCAAGTAAAAAAAACTTGAATACACATTTTAACAATATGGAGGAAAAACTACATTAAGAAAGTTTATAAATTGAATTAATATCATTTCCAGTAACTATATACCAACAACAGAATGAATTTATGACTCCAAAATTATAAATATAAACACATTTTCAAAATTAGGAAGTACAAATTATGCAAATATTCTGAATTACGCTTTTATTAAATTCTACCGATTATTTCGAAACTACTGCATGAGACTGTTATTAAGAAACTATTGCTACTCCGAATAAATTTCTTCTGTGTATTTTTTATTGTGAAAAAATTCTTTACGATTTCTGAACAAGCTTTTACTAACATAATCAAAACAGATTTAGCAATGTATTGAGAAATATATTCGTAAGGAAATAACATTAATATAAATAGAATTTTAGTACTTTTTATCCATCGACATTTTATTATTTTAAAATGAAATAATAAAATGTCTGCGTAAAGTTTCCTTACGGTCCTATTAAAAGACTCATAAATGACCCAAGCGCAGCTATAATATGCTAGATATTAAATAAATTTATATTTGAAATCTCAAGGATTCAATTCAAAGAGCCTTGCCATATTCATAGAAGTTTCTTTATAAAATATTTATATGTCATACAAATCATTTATAGTTATGAAAAGAAGCATCACAAAACAGACTTTTCACCTAGTAGCACTACGAATAAAATATATAATTCAATAGAAAATTTCCGCACAAATATTTGCTTGAATTCAAACATGTGTCAAGAATAGATGTCCAGACAGCTAGAATCTTATTTCCTACTTTTACCAGAATACATTTATAATACATGTTTTTCATAGTGTTTTTCGAAGACCAAAATTTTACGAAAGTCTGGAAAACGCTGTCGTGTTTTCTTAACAGTAGTAGCTAGTGATATTATTTATGAAAAAGCCTTAGTTTTTTAATATTTGCATATAAAAAAATAGGGAAAAATCCTTTTTATACAACTATTGTTCCTTTTGTATCTAAAACATAGTCTTAAAATTCTGAAAATTAAAGATTGATTTTTTTTAAGCATTCGTTTATTTTGTACGGTCTCTATTCTAATACTAGGATTAAACTTCGATGTGTTACTATTGCTTATACAATTCATGTAGCATGTTATAATTATTGCGAGTTTGCATCATTGTTTTGGTTTTTTATTAAATCAATTATTCCCAATGGGGTCCAAGTGGATCCATTGGTCCACTTGGACCCCAATGGGAATAATTGGAAATTTTAAAAAAAGAGAGTCTAGAATTTTTTCCAGAAGTCTGTTAAAGGACCATGGCATTTTCTTGTGTGCTTTAAGATTTAGTTTATTTTTTAAGGATTGCAAATGTTGAAATGAATATTAGTATTTAATATGTATAAATATACCATATTTACTCAAATCTAAGCTGCACCCCCCAATTTTCTACACGTTTTTGACAAAAAAAAATTAAGTAAAAGGCTCCGAGACTTCCGAGACTTAAGAATACGTTAATAATTAATATATTTTGCCAGTATTAAAAACTTTCAAATACAGAGAGGGACCTATCAATACTCTGTATCATCTTTTGAAAATCATTCATCACTCCCACTGTCACAGCTAATATTGGGATTGGTGCCGGTGTCACCATTTTCCCACACGATATCTTTCGTGCATCATTATAAAAAAATGTATTATAGAAGAATGAAAAATAATTATTAATGACTTAACTATTTCTAAGGAAAAATTATGTAATCTTGCTTAACCATCGACGTACATTTGCTTCATCCGTGTCAAATTTTCAATAGCCACTGTTCTGTTTTTTTTTTTTTTTTTTTTCGCAAAAAGAAATTGCATCCCTTTTCCTACTTGTGTTATAGTAAATCCATCTTGATGCTATTACTGATGTCCTTTGTGTTTATGTAATTAAAAGAAAGTGTATGTAAAAAAAAATTCCTAAACAGGGGCACAGACAATGATGCTTATGATAGACTGAACTCAGGAGATAAACTGCAGAATAGGACAAGTAATGTAAGTGAATGGTTTTGTTTTTCTTTTTGAAAAGGGTGGAAACACTCAATTTCCCCATTCAACAAATGTTTTGCCTTCGATTCTAAGCCACGCCTGATTTTCATTAGCATTAACACTGGAAAAATAGTGCGGCTTAAATTCGAGTAAATACGGTAGATTTGCATGTATGGAAGTAATATATATCCACGCATCTATCACCGAATGTCAAGTCACTTTAGCATATGCGCAGTCGGCTTTTATTTGATACCAACACGCGTCGATTGCTAAACAGGACTGTCAAAATCCCCTCCGAGTATAGCTGGCAAAAAAAACAAAAAAAAAAATCACTGACACGTGTACCATAACGGTCCAGTGTAATTCGCTGGGAGGCGTCACGCAGTGTGCGAAGCCTCAGATAAATCGGAAAAAGATTTATACTTTCTAAACTAATTTATTGTTAACCTAGAACTTTTTACAGTCGGTTTCGGAGTGGAAAAATTATTTCATCAAAGTCATTATCACTGCCATCGTGTTTTCTTTTTCTATTTGTTGAAATGATGTCTTTAACATCTATTTTGCTTTCTATTTTAGAATGTGGGTTAAATATTTATAACTGTACGCTATGCAGTGCACTGATGATCTGTACTCTGACAACAATTCCACCTGATGTGCCACGCACGTCGTTTATGTTTCTGTAACAATTTCAGGACTATGTACATACCACGTCATCGGCGATTCTGTGACAAAATAATTGTGGCACGTCTTTCCAGCAAAAATGGTTAAAAAACCCTCTTGTAATATTAGAAGTCTTAAGCCATGGTATATAGTACAGTCAGATGTCTAAAATTATCCAACCGTTAAAAAATCTAATGCTAAACATTATGAAAACTTACAACTTTAAAAACGTATTTGCTAATATTACTTTACATAGATAGCGCTATATAGTTTTTGTTATTACATTTTTAAAACTGTTATATATTATTATCTTTGTATATTCAATTAATCATCCATGTCAAATGCGAAAAAATATCTGCCCTATTCTTAAGAATATTTAGCATTTTGTTGCTTTACGTCTCCAAAGATCGATAGTCTCCCAGTATGTTTGATCTGCAAAAAAACATTCTGCAATGATTATACGAAACCGTCTAAGATAAAAGATATTGAAATAATGTATCCAGCTAAAAGAAATGTATACATTTTAAATATTTTAAAAATCTTAAGCAAAAAAAAATCGAGTATCAATCTAAAACTGAAATTATAAATTATTCATTGACCCTTAATTGCATATTGTTGTCAATAGTCTACATTCCAGTTCCACTTAATTTTATTACGAAACCTGAGTGTGTGTTTCCAACCACACATTGATAACCATAGACGATAAATCATGTGTAAAAGAAAAACGACATTACTTTTGGTGTTTAAGGGTGTTTCTTTTACTTTTGAATGTGGTAGCTGATATAAAGCTGTGTGTTACTTTGAGAGATATTTTCTATTTTCGTGTTTCGATAAAAATGTGATTTACTAATTGAAAAAAATACTTCATCTGTTGTCAGGTAAGCTATCAATGTTTGACGTTGCATTTGAAAATGTATTGGATATGTGCCAGATTCTTGGAAAATACTGTATGTTGCCAAATGTCTACATATAGTTTCTTTCGAAATAATTTATCAATTTTTTTACCTAAACTTTTTTATCTTTTACTCAACCCATGACTACATTCCTATAAAAAGCAATTATTTAAAACTCAAAACAAAAAATGATGCATTTAAGGGTTAAGCCACCTATTTCTGTAAATAATGTAGGAAGATTAAAAAGTTCTTACAATATTTCCTCGTACATTGAAAGAAATGGATATTCAGACCCCTCCCCTCCTAAGTCTGACTACCTAACCACAAGGGCTCCATACTCGCAAAATTCTGACTCGAACCCGACCTGCCAATAGAAGTAATCAACATAACACAAAGCAATACAAATAATCACAAAGCCAAAATAATCAATTGACAATCTGACTCAAGGTAATAGGGAAAACTCAATTTTACGAACTGATTCAAAATAATCAAAATACACTTATCTATAAGCACCAAAAGATTTTCTGCCTCTCCGAGGCTGTTTCCAATAAACGGATGACGATCCACTCTGGACCATACTAATCGAATCCGGACCATAATGAAAGCTAGTCAAACAATATCTCACTATGATAATTATTTTAATAGTAGAGATGCACACCTGAATCCAGGTAAGGAATTGCAATTTAACTGATTGAATCAATATTATCCTAAAACTGGCAGCGTAAATAACAGCTAAACTTTTTACCCGTGCAAAACGATCAACATACTAATCTGAAGATCACATTTTTACAAGATGGTGACAGTTTACAAGAAGGTTAAAACTTCACAGAAAACAACCCCAAATTAGTTTTGAGAAGAAAATCTCGTGAGAGATATTATCAGAAAACCAAAACAAAAAAAATATTATCAGAAAACCAAAACAAAAAAAATATTATCAGAAATACAATAAATAATAAAAACTGTTACAAAAATTACCCCTGAACCATTTTTAAAAGGTATTCCACTGAGTAATAATTTCGCACAACATCTTATTGATGAAATACCAAAGTATACAAAAAGAGAGTTTTTTAAATGCAAAAAATTAAATTTTCTGTGCAGTTGTTGTAGATATCTACTTTTATTACAAATGGCTGCAGTAGACTAATGGGCAAGGTCACACGAAATCGTTGCCGGCGAGTCATGAGTTCGAGTCTTGTACCGCTGAAGACCTGCCGTGCAGAGGAAACCGATGTACGTTAAATGTGTCGAGGCTCAAACGTTCTCCCGTTGGTGTGGTGTGGAAATTAGGAGAGGGGGTGCCAGCTTAGGTGTCGTTCTCATCACCTGACCATAGTTCAAAATTATGAGGTCCATCGCCAAAAACCCTCGAGTATCAGAATTGGTCGATGTTAATATTCACTCATTCACTCTCTACATTTACTACAAATAGCAATTATATGTACACAGTATCATGTTCGGTATTATAACTTCAGATTAGATGCGAAATCTTTATTTCTGTAATTGAGTTCCTTTTAGAAACTAATAAGCAAAACTAATTGAATCAAAAAAGTCTATAATTTATCTAGCAGATATATTTTCTTTACTTAATCATAGGCAAATAAATTACAAGATAGACGTGAATTTCATTCAAACATGAATAGTTATACTTGGGTTTCCCTTCAAAATGTGTTTGCTTATTTTCTCTTTAAATCAAAAGGATTTCTAAGCTTTAAATAGTATGTGTGATGCAGCTTTTTTTTTCTGTTGATAAGATTAATGTTGATGGCCTTCAGATCACACACACACACATTGACTAATACGCATTGACGTCCTTAAACAATTAAAAGAAGATATCAATTTTCATTATAAAAACTTAAAATGTTTAGACTTCCCTTTTTAGATTATGCATCCATTTGAAAGTGACATAACCAACATTGATTTTTCGCTACAAGAAGAATTTGGAAAATGAAATAAATTTTCGAATTAGAGTGGCTATACCAAATTTTGGGGTTGTAAGGATATTCGCCACCAAATATGTCAGATTAGCTCATATTACCGAATTATTATTTTCTTTAGAAGTTTTTCTAGGCGTTACTTGGTCAAGGCATGATTTAATCATGAAAAAGTTCATTAAAAAACTAGAAATTGATTGAATATTTAAGAACATGGTAGGAGATTTACGACTTAAATTTTACAAAATATTATAAAAAATTATCAAACACAATCATCGCATTAACTTTTTAAAAGAAACTTAGGGAAGGCGACCTCTGTCAACCTATCGGTGGACCGACCCCCATTGTACAAATTATACAACTATTCATACTCATTGCTCAAATTATAAAACAATAATTTACATGTATTATGCAGTTCTATTTATTTGTTTTTTTTCGCAATATTCGTTCGTGCCACTAGCTTCCGAGAAAGTTAATTATTTAGTTTCGTTGATTGCTAATAAGTCTTCGCTTTTCTACTCACGCAACGATTCCAGTCTAGGTAATCGCTACGATATTTTTCGGTAAGACCTTGCAATAATGCACGATCGCAACTGTACTGGCGACATAATATGAAACGAAGCCCATGGTTGCCGATCTATGGCGTGGGCCACGCGCAAAATCGGGGTTGCCAACTTGGCGAGTTATCTTGAACGTTGTCATTGTGGTAATAGTACGTAATAAATTTGTTACAGCATCACGAAATACTTTTTTTATAAAGAGAGAGATTATATATAATTCATATAATTTAGTTGAATTAAAAGAAATGCTTATTAAAAAGATATATATATATATATATATATATATATATATATATATATATATATATATATATATATATTTGTTATATTAATTGTATTAACACATCACAAGAACAACTGTCGCCTAGCCAGTATGGTATGGTGGCTATGTCCCTCGGCTTGTAACCGAGTGGGTTCGGGTTCGAATCCCGAGTAAGACATGGTTGTATCTTCTTCGGGAAGGAAGTCGGTCTTTCGCCTGAAATGGATTCCCGTCTCGAAAGGAAAAGCAGCGCACCTCTTCTTGTTATATTCTGGGATCATCGTTTGTAATAAAATCTGTATTCTTCTGTGGTTGTGTTATATGTTCTGTTCATCTATCTCACGTCTTTCGTATGTATCCCAGTAATAAACACACGACAACAACATCAAGAACAACTGCAACATTAACTTAAATCGAACCATTGTATAATTGACATTTGTGTGGGTCTGAAATCCCATTACTTATTTATATTTCCAAATTTGAAAATATAAATAGTATAAAAAATGATACTCGCCCAATTTTTCACATTCTAAGTTAATTTGTTACGTTTAAGGTATCCGACTACCCTAAAACCATGATTTTTTTCAAAAAATCGGCAAATTTTTTATGACTTTATTTTATAGACCATTTTATTAACTTAATAACAATACCAAGTACTTTATTTTCCCTCCACTAGAACAAAAACTACAAGCGTTTTAGTAAAAGCAAATGCCATAACTTTACACAAGATGTCAAACTTTAAAATGCGTTTTACTCGAAATGTGTTTTTTTCGAAAAACTCAAACGGGGACCGCGATTGCTCAAAAAGTTTTGAAAATAATTAAATGAAATTTTTTTCTTAAGTTCTGCATAACAGTAGAAGTGTTTTGATCTTCAGATTTATCAACAACTGTTTTATTTCAAAATTTGCAGTTCTGTATGTGAATATAGTCAATGTTTTTTAAAGCAATTTCGTATAATGACTTAGATAAAGTGCTCTAGTTTTTGTAAAAATTAAAATATCTCTTATCGTGAAGGTCACTTCACACAGGAATAACAAAGTAACACATCAAAATTGAAAAATTGAGAATTTGTTCATAAAATCTTTGTACAGAACGGGCCCCTTTTATGTAATTGTTCGTACATTTTTACTAGTTTTTTTCCCATTTTAATAATAATGATTTTTTTTTCTTTTACCAATTTTAGGATTTTTTCCTTAAAATATACTAAATAAATATAAAAATCGCAAAAAGATCTCCATATCTCCTTTTTTTCAAAAAAAGTTGTCGCAAGTAGTCGGATACCTTAAGTCTTTTTGTGTGCAATTATTATTATTAAATTTATATTTATATTGTATGCTACATGTTACGTAGAAAAATTTTAGGGGAAATCTATGAAGAAAATTATTCTTTTTAAAAGTGGCCGATGAAAAAATTGGGGGAAATCCTGATTTAAATTGACTTATCAAGAAATTTAGAGAATGGTTAAATCAGTGAAACTCAGCCTGCGAGCTGCATGTGGCCCCCCAGTCTTTTCTGAGTGGCTCTTTGCATAAGAAAATTCAATTATTTTTTCAGATAACATATTTTTCCTTTTTTATGATGACTTTTAGTTCTTTATATTTTACTGTAAAAGGATCCGTACCTATTACTTTTTTCAACCATTAAAATATAAAATTATCTTTTGTTCTGTAAAGAATTATTTGTTTTAGTAAAATCAAAGAAATTATTTAAACAAATTTCAAACAAAAATGCACAAGCAAGTCTGACTAACTTTAAACGAATAATACTAATATCAGTCTGGAATTCAGCAAAGACTCTTCTCTACCATCCTGCAATTGATAAATTAATAACTGATAAAAAATGGGGTTTTGTCGAAAGAAAGAAAATAAAATTATCAAAGCACATAGCAGATTTTTTTTGTATGGCATTAGAATGGAAGCAAAGAGCTTAGGGTCATAGATGAAAGAAACTCGAAACTACCCTATAACTAGACAAAAAAATGCGTAAAACCGATTTTTGTGTGTGTGGAATGTGACGGGCTCATCGCGTTTTCTACTAAAAACTCCTCTTGAGTTCTTTGGGGCCAAAAAAGGCAAATTCTTTCCAACCAAATCCAGAAGCGAAGCGTGAATATGCAAATTCGAAACCTTTTAAATAGCAGAAGTTTAACGTAAGCGTATGACCTATTGGGAAGTGATTATGCTAGTCTGAGTTTAATCGCGTGAAATGAAGGAAGAGAAGAAAGCCGTCATTGAGTGTGAAGTTAACCGTGATAGAGAGATCAAGCCAAGATGGATACTATTCCACGCGAGATAAACAAAAGATATTTAGGATCCGAGAGGATTGCGGTTAAACAAGAGATTGAGATAGGATAGTTCTGTTATCTATTAGAACTGTGTATAATTTCAGATTAGGAATAGGCGGGAAGAAAGTTATTAAAGTCGCGCTTATTTGGTAATACGTATTGTGTGTTTTCTCACCTCAGATCCGCTAAGTTATAATATAAATATTATAATTGTTAGTGTTTAAGTTAAGATCTTAATAAAGACATTTTAAGATCATGGCAACGCATGGTTCTTCATTCACTCCCACACCTCTAGGTCACGAAGATAGCTTAGGAGTAAGGTATCTCCCACGGGCGATTACCTCACAGTGTGAGTTTTTGATAAGAGTTTAATACAGTATAAAAACAAAATCCAAAAATGTGTGAAAATTTTAATATTTTGATAAATTCTTCACATTTTAAGTATTTTGGTTTTATAGCAAACTTTTCCCCCCTTCCTCCCCATTAATCCTCAAGTTGCAGCCCGCGTGAAACAGATGTCATATATTTGTGGCCCGGCGGAAGAAAAGGTTAAGTACCCCTGTGTTAGATGATGAAAAAAAAGCTCAGTTAATAATTTTAGAATGTAAAAAAACTATAAAGCAAGCTATATATATATTTTTTTCAAATAAAAGTAATTACTTAAAAAAATTTAATTGGCTAATCAATGATTAATTAGGTAAATTATTTGAACGGAATTTAATTATCAACTCTGGAAATCATAAAACTATTTGGAAAAATGCAACAAAAAAATCTTGCAAATGTCATTCTCATATGAATACATAAAAAAAATGAATAAAAATAAAATAACAAAAGGAAACATAAAAGGTAATTAGTTGGATTAAATCTAATCAATATTTATGTGTATATGCGTATAAAAATGTCTTTAGAAAAAATTCAATGGAAATTTTTCATCAATTTAAAACAAAGGTCTGGTTTTATCATCACCATTAAACAATTAAGAAACACTTAAGACTTGTATTAGTCCTTTGACGTGCATTTTTAGGTTTTTAAATGAGTAGAAAAAAATATTCTCTCTTGACTCAAATCTGTCGTTACAAATGTGTTCTTAATCTTTTTAACAAAAAGTATTTATGTCACTCCATGATTTAATTTAATGTAATCTAATCTATTTTCAGCTTTTTTTTTCCGAATACTTGAACTTCACACTTGTTTTGTTGTAAATTTAAATTTACTTACACAGGTAAATTAAAAGGTACTATTAATTGGATTATAACTTAAATTATTGTATTGCAAAGGTAACGGAATTATTTATTTTTATTTTTATATGAAATGGTGGTTATATCATATCATAATCATTTCTTAAAAACGTCAGATGTAGAAGTACTCAAAATTTATTCAAACCTCTAAGTAAAAAAAAAATCGTATGTTGTTAGAATGAATTTATATATAGTATTAATGTTTAGCTTCAGCGTTTTTTTAAGCCGCATGCTAGTATAGTAAGAAATCTATAAGAAAAATTAAACATTTCCATTAAAAACTGTGGATTTTTCAGTATACTTATTAATTCTAAATGGTAAAGAAAAAAAAAGTTAAACCAAAATATAATGCATACATGATTGATTCTGAATGAAATTCATGTGAGTACACAAATAATGTTAACCTCTGATCCCAGTGCATTACTTAACTATGTGATGTTCAAAATACTTACCCAAACAATATTATACGTACAAATTTGATTCAACGCATTTTACCTCTTTTCTCACATATTAAATTCTCACTTGAGAAAATATACACTTTTAGGTACAGGATGCATTAAAGTTCTATAAATGACAATATATGACGGCCGATATTACAAATATCATAAATCCTCGCCCGGCTTAGACAAGGAACTAAACAAGGATATCTTACAAGGAACACATACTTATTGAATTGTTTAAGGATATATTTTATATTATTTAAGATTAGCCTCTCCCTTGATAATAAGACATCGAAAACTCAGTACCAAACAATTAACTAAATGATTTTACAAACATACATTTGTTATAAAAGGTATATTATTATCGTCTAACATATAATTTAATTAATAAATAACTTTTAAAAGAATAATTGCGAGATTATAATTGAAAATACAATACAATTTATAACCAAAAGCATTTAAAAACAATAAGTAATAAAATACAACTTCAAAAAGGATAGCCAGTCTCAATTAAAAAAAAGTATAAAGTTATATCTTAATAGGAATTAATTATGGACACAAATAGTTGCGTGAGTGAGTGAAAAAATAGCTTTCTGAATATTCTCTTGAATACAGAAGCTCGAAATACAAGTGAGTGAGTGAATATTAACGTCGCACTGTTCAGCTACACGAGGGTTTTTGGAGACGAACCACGTAATTTTGAACCATGGTCAAGTGACGTGGAAGACACCTGAGCGGGCAACCCCCTCTCCTAACTACCATACCACATCAACGGGAGGACGTTTCACCTCTCGACAGATTTAACGTGCATCGCTGCCCTGCTGGGTGGGTCTTTAGTAGTACTGGGCTCGAACTCATGACATGCCTGCTTTAATCTGATACCTTGACCACTGGGCTATCGCAGCCCTATATTAATAGTTGCATGTGATAAGAAAAAGTTCAGACCACATTTATTTTAACATGCATCGTAAAATTTACAAAATATTAAAGTTTTGAAGAGTATAGTTGCTGATATATATATATGTGTAACAGTCAAATCTATTGTGTTAAATTTAAAACTCAAACTCAGTGGTGCAACAGCCCATGAGGCCCAGAGTCTACTGGGCCCATCCCAGTATACGTAACCATTGGGCGCTAAGGTGCATGAGCAGATATTCTAATCAGATGGTCAGTCTGAAGTTAGACCCCCAGTGTTTAAATCCCCAAGCAAGCTTGGTACTCATTTATTGGCCCACTGCAGTAGGGATGAAAGGCTGAATTGACCTTGTCCTGCCCACGTATAGAACCCGCACCTGTGGTGTGGAAAAGCGAAATGCTACCACTCGAGTTAAATTTAATACATTTTCATATATTTTCAATGATATCTACATTATATTCAGATGATTTTTTTCCGATGTAATTTTCTAATAATAGTCATCGAGATCACAAGAAACAAAATTTATTAAGTTAAAAAATAGATTGATCCCTAAAAGGACTACGGTTTTTAGAAAGAAATTATATATATCTGTAAGATACAAGTATACATCGATTATCGCGCAATAATCGTTCGTATCATGCATTTTCAAGGAACTTAAGTATTCAAACATAATATTTAATTCATAATTAGTTAATATTGAATTTAATATTAACGCTCATTATTTAGTTTGATATTTCTATATGTTTACATGTAAATTATTTATTCTCGCTGAATAAATTTTAGCAACTGTATATTTTTCATGCTGCTGTTTAAATATTTGTAATGATACTTTATTTATTCGATTGACTTCCATGTGTGTGTAATTTAATTCAGATAAGCTTCTAACTGCAGATTTTTAAGATGACTGAGTTTAAACTGTGAAGTTTTCAAATTTTTTAAAATAACTTACTTTTATGTGATACATATTATACAATTATAAATTATTTTTAAAAGATTGAAAATTTTAATGGAACGGTTCTTGAATACATCTATCTACGTGTACAGTTACAAATTAGCTTAACACCAGCAATAAGAGAGAACCGATTGATCTATTTATACGTAGTTTTACTACGCAACAAAATTCTACTGTATCTCACATTTCGATAATTTCTGTTATAACCATGTTCTTTTTATTGTACTATTTTTCTCCGCATCTAAAAAAGCATCATTCTCTAGACCTTAATAACAAATACAAATGTCACTAAAAGTTATGTAGAGAATAGAGCATATATACTTATGGTCAAAATACGTGACGAACAAATAAAAATATATCCATTCTATATAACTTACTTATGGATATTAAATCATCTCCAAAACCTGACAACTGATGTGTACATTAGTTCATTATCTCAATGCAGTTTCCTATTGATCTCATGCATATTTATCAAACAAGAGTAAAGATAAATGCATTGATATATGAAAACTAAAACAGTTGAAAGCAATCTGTATAATGAGCCAATCTATTATACACATAAAACGTAAATATGAAAAAAAGACCTTTATATGAATAGACCGTCTTTTGTGTTCAAAGGACAATTTAGCTACTGATTTAAAAACATTAATAATGTATAGGAGGTGGTAAAATAGCCCTTATGATATTTTTTTCAATATTATTGTGTTAACAAATTAGTATTATGTTCTAAAATTGTACAAATTTTTCTGCAATGAAATTAAGTTTTGAATATGAACTGATATACTATGGTGTTAATATGTTGTGCATATCTGAAAACTAACTTTTCTTCTATGATATAATTAAATAAAAATTTAACACTCTCTCTTTCAATTGTGTTTTAGTTTCTATAAATTTACACAATTTCCATCATTAAGGAAGATGCTATGCTATGGAAATGCTACGCAATGTTGTAAACGACAGCTCCAACATTCGAGTTATACAAAGCAATTTATTATTACATTGAAGTGAATAAATTGAGATAAATATATGATAGACAGCGATATAATGTTTCCATTTAATTGTGATGTCTATATATTTCTGTACCATAGTTTTATTCGAAACGGTTTAACTTTTCATGGTATTTCAAAAGCTGAGAAGCATATCTGATTATTACATACTGCTAACTGAATTTGATTAATAAATTTATCGTATAATCGGGTTTTTTTTTTCATTTGAAACAAAATTAAGCTTGTCTTTATCTTTGCATCTGGGTAAACGATGCATGAGTCAATGGCAATAAAAGATCATTAATATTACACCCCTAACATTCGAATAATAGATAGATAAATGATAGAAGTAATGATGCGAATAATACACAGTAGGTAGATAAATGGGGTCTATACAACACATTCGTTTTAATTGTGTCAACATGAGAAGGCTTTCCCCCAACGCGGGACGAAGCTCCCCTCCTCCCTGTCAAAATAAACTTAGAACGTGACATGATACACCCAACCGCCCTTAAAGCAAACTCCTCCGCGCTGCTCGCTCCCTTAACAATGCTCCCCGGCATCTTTGTATTTCCTTGATTCGATCAATCTGTTCTGAGTTGGAGAGGAAACGGTCACACAATAGACGGACAGAGGGCGCTATTCGAAAAGTGACGTCACCTCCCTTGATGTATAGGCCCCTCCCTGAAAAGATCGAGATAGTCAAACAGTGCTCTCACTTGCCGGATAGTTGTCCTACCGTTGCTGCGCTGAGGGGTAGACACGGTGCCGGATCGTTTAGTTTTACAACCGGGTATCTAAAAGTGTTGGGGTAAAAGAAAAAAAATCCTGATCGAAAGAGAGTTCCTATCAAAGATAGGAAACGGCCACGATGAGCACTCTAGGGTAGTTGAAGTGGAAGTAAAGATAATTTTTTTCAGCGTGTTTTTAGAGGTAAGAAAGAATTTAGGGTTCTTTAAAACAACTTTTTCGAACTTTTTCGGGGCTAGTGTATTTCTTTTGTCACGGCTCTTGGGAAGTGCGTTTGTTTTTTTATCTTTAAAGTCCATGAATACGTAATTTGAAAAGTTTGGAAAAGTTTTGGAGAAAGTTTTGAAAGTTTTATTTAAATAAATATCGATGGAATTATATATATACATAAAATATGTTCCGGTTATATATACAAGAGTTTAAATATTTTTAACAGAATTTACCCGTGAAGCGCGAACATAATTTGGATAAATTAATATTAATTTAACAACGGTATTTCATCATTTATTTCCTTAAATTTTAAAATGACAACTGTTTGATAAGAAACATCATTCAAACCTGTACCTTATCTTCACATTTTGAGGATTAATAATATTAGTTTTAATATGACTATATTAGAGAAATATTTTTAAGGTAATATGTAAATTTCCTTATCTGTCTCCCTATAAAGCATTATTCAAACTCTTCCCGTCTTAAGATGTCTAGCAATTTAATTTTTCTGCATTGTCTCAAGAGCTGTCTTTTTTTTCTCCCCTTCTTCAACTCCATGATATGCTATAACAAACTAGTTTTAAGTTTTATTTTTACAGCTATTTATTATTGTTCATTGTCATGCTTAATTTTATATATATATATATATTATAATTGTCATGTAACAGCAAACTTGAAGAAAAAGAACTACAAAGAAAAATTATATACAGAGTCTGTTCTATCTAGTATTATAACAGAAAATTTATTAAAAAATTTATTATTAAGTTTAAGCGAAAATTTGAAAAATATGTTAGATGTGTTTTACTTAAATAATAATTCATTTGTTTTTAAATAAATATTTACATTTCATTGCTTGAATTTATTTTTTTCTCTTTTGGGGATTTATTTTCTGTTTTATGTAATCTAATTTGAATAAAGTTATTGCGAATATTTCTCTGTCTTAAAACTTTGTACCAATTTTTCATATGTGAAAAAACCATGTATCCATAACGTAAATATCTTAATTGTTTTTTAATATAATAATATTTATAAAGAAATGTATATCTGTTAAACTGCTTCCGCAAAGTTATTCCCTTTTATTTTCATCACACATCTCAATCATACTTTCTTCAATGTTTAAATTATTCCTTTTTAGATGTTAGTATACAAGCGAAGTTAAAAATGTAATCGCTCAATAGTTTGAAGCCTCGTATAGATAAACTGTACGTTATCTTTCTTTCTATTTACTTTCAGAGATTTTAACTTTAAATTTTAATAAGGTATATGTTTTTCAAAAAATTTGCTCCATTTTTATAGTTTTCTTAAAATTTTTGAGTAACAAACTGTATGCTACTAAACTATCCAATTAAATGTAAATTTATCTTGATTAATAGGAATTGATTCATAAAAACTTTGGCTTGTTTCTAGATTTGAAAATTAAGTAAATTTCCTAATAAGCTTGTTGTATAAAATATTTGAAATCTAGATGATTGGTAAAATTATTAGGAGGATAAAAATTTCTAAAAATGGAATCTACGTATTCAGGATATTTGGAAAAATAGAGAGAAACAATAATTTATGAGTTAACTAGAAATATATGAACGCAAGGTGGAATGCATGTCAAATACGATATTACGCTTGGAGTAGTTTCCTATAAAATAGATTAGTACAATTTGAAACACAAATTTTATTCAGAAGCAGCTGCAATGTACGCTGAGTTTAATATACTCTAAATTACTGATTTTTTCCCAATTGTCCTGTTCTAGTTAATTTTATTAGTTTTCCTTTGTTCTACTCGTGCGTTTAGAGAGAATGCGATATCTTATTTTATTACTCACTAAAATGATAGCAGTATTAGCAATTACGATTAATTTATGTTTACGAAATGTATTCTAGCGGTAAATTATGCTCATGTGTGTAAGAAAACTTGACAAAAAAGTTTTAATATTTATCTTATGATCTCTTAAAAAACAAAATAAAACCCACATGAAAATTTAAATATCAGTAATTGTAAGGGAATTAAAGCGTTACTGATTTCGCTAGGATGCTCCTTAATGAACTTTAAATTTGACCAAATAATCCTTAGCATATTCATCACGAAAATGCTCTTTCGACAGAGTGTTTATCGTAGTGCTAGAAAAGCGTTTCGCATGAGTTTCGTTACATTTTCTGTTTTCTGTTGTAAGAAATAAGTAAACTTTCAAGAGTGTGAAACGAATAAATAGCTCTCGACTGTATTTCACGTAAATGTCACTTCTCAGCGATGAGGGTCTTGTTGCAGTGAAATTATAAGCATGAAACAATTTATAACCGCGCGCGTTCTCTTTCCTTCTTCATTAATATATATATATATATTGTAAGCTTTTCTTTCACTTCCATGACTTAACTATATCAGTTTTACTATTGTTAAATATGTTTTTGAAGGAATTTCGAGGTGAAATTTAATTAACCTTGTTAATTTTTAGTCTTATTTGAACATTTACATCCGTTAACGTTTAGAAACGTGTTCATTTACAGTATGTTTTTCAATCATACAATCAAAGTAATTTTTTTACTTTTCTTTCAAAAATAGTATAATACGGAATTGAATTTGAAACTGTAAGGGGTTAATACATTTATGTAACTATTAATAAAAACGTGTTTCTGGCATTCACGGAGGGAACAGAATAGTGAACATTATCCTTGAGCTTCATTTTCATAACTCACTTTATTTCATATTGATGTATAAATGCATATTTTTTCTTTAATAACATAAGTTATTGTACAAATATTTTCTTTTTTTATATGTTGCAGTCATGGGGAAAACACGATGTGTGTATCATGAGCGTTTTAAAAATACTCACCTTTTTTCCAGGAAATATAAAATAATGAAAGTTTTGAATTTTTTAAGTAATATAATGCTTTTGAAATAATATAATTTCATTAAAATCATTAGCATTCGAGTTCTTAAACACGATCGTTGGCTTGTGCTCCATGATTATACGATATTTAAATACAAAAATAATCTCATAAATTTAAGAAACATTTATGCTTATTAAGAATATTTTATTGGATGTACTCAGTTTAAGTGCTTATATCCACCCTCAAATATTTTAGACAAGCTTAAAATACAAGAAGGATTCTTAAAAGTTCGTAGATCCTGTAAGGTTTCAACTCAAAAATGAACAAAATTTTAAAGTCCTGCCCTTCATGCATAGGCCAGCAAAATGTTGAGATACGACATACATGTCAGATTTTGCTTTAAAAATTTATTAAAATCAGATTCTATGAGAAGCACAGAAATAATATTAAAAATATATGTACCATATTTACTCGAATCTAAGCCGCACTATTTTTTCAGTGTTAATGCTGCTGAAAATTGGGTGTGCTTAGAATCGAAGGCAAAATATTTGTTCAATGGGGAAAATTGAGTTTTCAGCTCTTTCAAAAGGAAGAATGTAACTGTCCATTCTGTCACTTGCATCAGTGACTAATCCCACATTTCACAGTTTATCTCCAGTATTTTTTGCATGCGCTTTCTTTTAAACATTTAAACATCAAAGATATAGGTAATAGCATCAATACAAGTTAACTAAGACGCAAGTAGGAAAAGAGTCAATTTTATATGCAAAAAAAACCCCGGAAAATGCAGCGGCCATTGAAAATTTAACACGGATGAAGCAAATATACGTGAATGACGTAAGCAAAATGATTGTAATTTTTGCTTGTAAATGTTCGACAGTATTTAATAATTCTTTTACAATCTTCTATCAAACATCCCTTGAAAAGAATCTTGCATAAAAAATGTACTGGATGGAACCGAAGACGACATCGTGTGGAAAAATGGTGACATCGGTACCTTTTTATAGTCAGCTGTGCCAATGGGATTGACGAATAATTTTTGAAGCATGACACTGACGGTTCAAGTAATTATAGGTTCATGTATGTATTTGAAACTTTTTAATAGACAGGTAACATAAATTAATTAATAGTTTCTTATTATTTATCATTAAAAACTTTTAAGTATTGTATATAGCTGAACATTTTACACATTTTTTTTTTATTTTTCTTCAAAAAAGTGTAGAGAATTGGGAACGCGACTCAGAATTGAAGGCGGCTTAGATTCGAGTTAATACGATATATACATGTGTGTGTGTGTGTGTGTGTGTGTGTGTGTGTGTGTGTGTGTGTGTGTGTGTGTGTGTGTGTGTGTGTGTGTGTGTGTGTGTGTGTGTGTGTGTGTGTGTGTGTGTGTGTGTGTGTGTGTGTGTGTGTGTGTGTGTGGTGTGTAAGGATAATTAAATTAGATTTAAAATTATATTCCCTATATAGAACTTCACTTTTATTTTTCATTTCATCTTCAAATATTAAATTAATCACCCAATTATTTTTTTGAAACATATGGCTTAACCACTAAACATTTTGATCCCAGATCATTATATTTAATAGCCCTATATGTCAGCTTTAACTTTCAAGTACACTCATAAAATCAGAGGTACTTCTCACATCTAGGTTTAAGTGGTAAAACATTTAGATATATTTTGGCGTTCTTTTTTCTCTCTGCCTCTTAGAATTCATTGCCTCGAGAATTCATTGAATAAAAAGTTCCTTTTTTTTTAAATCAATTCTTATTCTGGCTTGAAACTTGTCATATATAAATATATATATATGTCATATTTTAATATTTAAAACCAAAAATTTGATGTTTACCGCTATATCGCGGTTGCGGTAGCCTTGTGGTCAAGGTCACGGATTCGTGGCTGGCGTGTCATGAGTTCAAACCCAATACCGATGAAGGCCCATCGTGTAGAGAAGGCCGATGCATGTTAAATATGTCGAGGCTCAAACGCCCTCTTGTTTGTGTGGTGTGGAAGTTAGAAGAGGGGTGGGTGTCACCTCAGTTGTCGTCCTCGTCATTTGACCATGGTTGCGTTTTACGAGGTCCGTCGTCAAAAGCCCTCATGCAGTTTCATAGTAGGGCGTTAATATGACTCTTTCTTTCTCTCTCTCTCTATCTATCTATCTATCTATCTTTTGAAATAATTGAATTTATAAGAACATAAATTTCCTTAGAAGTAATCTTTTAAAATTTTGAATGTTTTCAAGAGGATTTATGAATCGCAAGCTTTTGGACACAAAATATTGTTGGCATACCAGTTAAAATACTTTTAACTTGCGTTTTATGAAGGACTATCGTTTTTATGTGAATGGGCTGATCCCAAGCTGATTATGCTAGATTGCGTAAAATATCTTTCACAGTGTGGAATTATCTCGAATATGAAAATTCATTGTCGAAAAATCCGTTCGTGGTCACCCGCGCATTACAACTCTCGATAATTGTTTTCTGACTCTTTATGCTTGAAGAAACTGAAGAATTACTGTACCTCAACTCATTAAAGCCCATTTTGTGGCAACTGAAGAATAATTTTGGTTGGCACGGTCCAAACACGTTTACATATATAATGAAGACTTGTAACCAAGGAGACCGATTATATGTGTCATATTAAATTGAGTATAAAGGGTACAAGTAAATTGGGTTAGAAAGCATGTCGATCAGACAAAGGATAAATAGTAGTCTGTACCTTTTGAAAATGAGTTTAAGCTCACTTAAAAATTGATTCTCGTCATTTTCTGATCTGGAAGGTGCTAAGAACTGGTTGCTTCAAATCCAATACTGTGAAAAATACACTTATCATGGGAATGGAATCATGGTGTGAGCAGAATTTCTTTGGAAGACTACACAGACTTGCTTGTGTTTGGTGAGTCCTGCAAATGTTCAGAGTTGTCGAAGCTGAATTCTTGATTATTTGGGAGTCCGTCTGCTACTTCTATTGGTGATAATATTATTTGGATGGACGATAACCCACGACTATATATCGAGATATGCTTATAGACGGATACGGGTATTAAGCGAATGAAATAGCTATCTCGTTCACCTCACTTAAATCAATTTGCACAACGTGTAGTCTTCCGTGCTCATTCATGTGTTCGAAAACTTAATCTTTTCAATGGAAAATCGATGCTGATCATGCATTATAGCTGGAAAGTATATTTTTCTTATTAAATTCTAAATTCTTGTAAACATTTTTACAATCTTAAACTTAAAAGTTTTGTCAAAGACACATTTATAAAACTGACATTACTTAACATATAAATCATTACTAAAGACCATTAAATGCAGCATACTGTATATAAATACATAAAGATGATATGCGACTTAATTTTCTTGAGTACAACTACATTGTTTCAAAATTTAACTCTCAAAAATATCTTGATTTGATTTTTTTATTGACGCCATACTATAAAATAGAGATCTTCAACTTTTCACGCTGAAGGGCCGAATTAACCCGCGGTCACTCGCGCCTGTTTTTGCTACCGTCGTTACTCGCGGGGTGTAGAGAACACCCCAAACTTTTAACGCGTGTATTTAATTATGAAAATAAAATTAAGTCATTATATAATACATATTTATAAAGTACAAGATGTTTTTTGTATTATACAAATAAACTTATTAAATTCGTTGCATACAAATGAGACTAACATTAATTTAAACTAAACATACAAAATTTTCATTTTAAAACGCATAATTTTATATTTTTTCATAAGCCAGTAAAACGAATATACCAGTAATAAAAATACTTTATAATTAATGAGATTATGATAGTAGATAGTAGAAAAATAACATTTTAATCATTTTCTAAACATTCAGAGCAGACTGTATACATATGCTCAACATCTCGCGGGAGTTCTCAGCTCCCCAGATAAACTTTTGAAGGTCATTGCATTCCAATCGGTCGAGAAAGAGGGATTGCATCAGACCTGAAGTTTCAATTACCTAAAATGTGTAGCTACAGAAAAATCGTGGTTCTGCGCATTCTTTTTAGAATCCTGGGAGGATTTTTTTATTGCGGGGGTGTACAGAACACCCTGTGCGAGTGATCGTGGGTTAATAAATTTACAATGATCCTCAGGTCACGGGTTTAAGAGCCTTACTCTAAAGAAATGCTATAGCTACTGGCGACATACTTTGCAGTTTTGAACCCCCGTCAAGTGTCGACGGTGATAACTAAACTGGCATCCCACTCTTTAAGCTTCCACACTACGCCTTCGTGAGGCCTTCCAGCCACGACAGATTAAACTCACTGAAGCCCCTCTACCCAGTGGGTCTTTAATTCTACCAGAACTCAAGCTCACAACTTATTCGTCATGAGCTCGTGACCATAACCACTCGTCTACGACGGCCGGTCAAAAATCCCTTGCTCCTTAACTTTTGGAAGCCTGTGTATATAATATGATTAAAGTACACGCTTTAAAAACACAGTTCTTTGATTATTGTTTTAAAAACATTGAACACTGGCTTGATAAAAAAAAAAGTTTTTATATAAGACTCTTATCTTCATTTAAATATGATTTCATATATAAAAACCTGTCCTGGTTTTAATACTTTAAATATATTATTACTTGATTGTGTTTCAAGGAATTTTCAAGACTTGATTTTTCGACAGATTAAAAGCACAGCAATAATGCCCAATTGTAAGTTATGCATAAAAATTAATTTTGTGCATAAAAAATTAATTACTATTAATTAAAATATTTCATTAATGTGACGTATAATAAATGTTGAGTTAAATTACTTCAATCTCTAAAAAAGTTATGCAATAGTTTTAAATCTTTCTCAAAGGCGTAATAGGAGATAAAATTATCACATTGTCTTAGTATTTTACTCAAATAATATTTTATGTAAATGATTTCAATTCAATTTTGACTAAAGAAGAAACTTCATAAATTTTTAAATGACAAGAATGAAGATAGATTTCAAAACATAGCAAGCTTTAAAAAAAAGACTACACTGCTGTCAACATTTATTTATGTTACACTTATTGGTAAGCTAATTTAAATTTTGCAAAGCTAGCAGTGAAATTTATGTGTCGAGGAGGCATGAAGACGAAAAACAATTTCTTAAAATTGGCCTTTAATAATCCATCATAAAGTCACTGCGCTCGTTACTGGAGCGATAAAAAAAAACATTAAGTTCAAAAAGCAACATTACCAGAGACATCCGATTCGAACCGTCTTCTAATATTGTAAAATTAATTTCTAATCTAAAATGGTGATGCAACCTGCAGTTGCATTGCCAACCAGTTGTTATCTCCCTCTAAGAGTTAAACCACTCACATACTTCTTATATTTCCGTTTCTCCTTCCTTTTCGAAAAACTAACATGAGCCGAGTTTAAATACTCGCTCGATTTGCATGGCAGTTGCTGCCAACCACAAATCACGAAACTCAAAAGATCGGGTTCGAATCGGTGTGCTTACTTTCATTGAGATCATGGAACGGGATTGGAAAAATACAAGGAGATCATAAAAATTTGGATCCGATTTTTTAAATGTCTAACAATCGGCCCCCTTTTTCCAATCTCGCACCATTATCTCTTACAAATCAGTAAATTAATTTTAATCTATAATCACATGTTATACAATTTAACACAAAAAAATACATTTTATTCACAATCTTTATTGTAATAAACAAACTAATATTTTAATTTTAAAGAAACAAAGTCTTATTCTCTAAAAAGAAATAATTTTCTACAAAATTCTAACAATTTTATTATTTTCATCATATTTAATGGTATAAACCCAACGGTTTTCTAAAATTTTTATATTATCCGGATCGTCAACTAAATCCCAAACTTTACGTTCCTTCATTACGTTAATTTCTTTATCCATTGCATCATGCCATTTAGATGCGTCTCTGGATCTTATCGCCTGTTTGTAACAGTTAGGAATAGTTACTTCAACCATAAAAGCTTCTTATTGCTCTGACAAATCTGAAAATCCATGGGATTTGGTATTGTCTTTTCTAAAATTAAATAAACTAGGATCATACTCAATATTAAGCCTCTTACAGTATCTCTCTATTTCGTTAAAAGATTTCAATCGGGTTGCTTCCCCTTCTATACTATAATATACGTTAGATCCAGTTACTTTCCTACCTATATTTCGAATCCACTTAACCTCTGTACATGGGATCAAGCTATGATTATCGGAATATACATCTGGTTTTTCAGATGTTGAGGGCATTTCCGTACTTGTCTTTGAAACTAAACGACTCGTTAATGAATCTTTTACTCTTTCAAAATCCTCATCATCATAATAATCAGGAAGGTTTAAATTATATCCAAGGTTACTATTAACTTTTTGTCTAAAATTAATTCCCCTCTTATTTTCATCGAATCTTACATTAATAGTCTCGACTAATTTATTTTCATCTATCAACCATATTCTATAACCCTTAGTACGTTGTGCGTATCCCATCATAATTCCTATTTTCGCACGCATATCGAATTTTTTTCTAATTTGTTTTGGCACACCAGCGTATGCCAAACATCCAAAAGGTTTTAGATGCAATACCGATGGTTTTCTACCTGAATATTTTTCGAAAGGCGTTTTGTTACTGTCTTTGTGACAAATTCGATTCCACGCATAAGTGAAACAAAGTAATGCTTCTCCCCAAAACTTATGGGGAACTTCACTAGACTTAAACAATGTTTTGATGCAATCTAGAGCGGTTAAATTGAATCTCTCCGCGACCCCATTCATTTCTGGCGTATATGAATTTGTTACCTCATGCTTTATACCCAGTTCTGTCAAGAAATTATCCATATCCTTATTACAAAATTCTAGTCCGCCATCAGTTCTAACTGCTATTACCTTTTTACTTAGAAAACGTTCTGCTCGTTTCTGAAATCTTATAAACGTATGAAATACGTCAGATTTATTTCGGATGGGAAATACAGTCACCTTTCTTGAATAATCGTCAATTATACTCAAGAAATATTTATTACCGCCTTGGCTTTCAGTTGGCATTGGACCACAGAGGTCCATATGCAACAATTCCAATGGACGTTTTGATCTTACGGCCCCCGTCTTTTTGAATGAAACTCTCTTGGATTTTGCTAATTTACACGGTATACAATGAGTCTTACCATTATCAGTTAAGCGTGGGAGACCTTTTACACTATCATTTTTACTAGTTTTTACCAAGTAATCGTTATTAACATGACAAAAGCGTTGATGCCATATTTCTATTGATCCGTTTTTGTTTTAGCGGTTACATCACTAAAAAAACTAATTTCTTTACTCTTTGGTATAATATAATGATCTGGCTTAAAAAATACAAATGTTCATGGCGTGTCGCCGAGAACAATTTTATCCAGTCTTTATTAAAAACATTAATTTTACCTTTAGTACCCACAAAATGCGCACCTTTACTTTCTAATCTGGAACCGGATAATAAATTTCTCCTCAACTTAGGATTAAATAAAACATCAGACAAAGTTATTTCATGAAAACTCCCCTTATATTTTACCCGAAATCTAAGTGTACCGATTCCTTCTACGGGACAACTTTTATCCTCCGTTGCTAACGACATTTTCATGTTAGTTATCGGCTTAAGATCTAAAAATAAACTCTCTTGTCATTACAAAAATGACTCGTGGCAGTAGTATCTATTACCCAAACACCTTTATCACCTTTATCAAATTCTGTGTTAAAAGTTTCATTTACAGTTGAAGGAGATTTTTGTAGAGACTTTTTCTCTTTACAGTTTACTTTAAGATGCCCGTACTTATTACATACATAACACGGACCTATAGTCTTAATAGATTGTTTAACATTTTTAATAGTTTTACAGTTAAATACCTTACCACCTTTCTTTTGGTAATCATTCTTGCCATTTGGATCTCCATGAGCTGCAGCCGTAGCACCAGGTAACGTCTTCGACTTCTTCGAAGTGAAACTGCTCAAGTAAGCATTCTCCGCTTTCTCCAAATCTTGTTTCATCAACTGAAGACGATTGGCTTCTAATATCAGCTCTGCTTCAATTTTGACAACTCTGAAGTCCTCTTCTTTCCATCTGTAGATTTGTTGCACGGTAGACTGGAATTCCTGAGGAAGCCACCTTATTAATTGAAAGCCTATGTACAGGTCGTCCAATTTATGACCCGCTTCTTGTAGTCTGGTTGCCGCTGTCTTTACACGAGATATGAAGATTCCAACATCTTCCCCTGGTTGGTATTTTGTTCCAAAAAATTGATCTAATAGTTGAATTACCCTTGCTCTTGTGACTGGTTCGAAGTGATCTTTTAATATCTTCCATGCCGCTACTCCGTCAGTTGTTTCCGTTATCAGATTTTTCAAATCTGAACTGATGTTAGTATAGATCAACATATAACATCTATCCTTACGAAGTTGTAGATCTAATTTTTCCTTGTATGTTGCCTCTTCATCAGGTTGCTCTGTCTTGGTCTGTATTATAAACTGCCAGCAACCATAATGCATTAAGAGTACTTGCATATCATGCTTCCATGTGTTCCAGTTATTTGGAGTCAACACTTATATCTGGTTGTTAAACTCCATACCTGTTACTCGATTTAGCGTACTAGCAACAGAGTTCATAAAAAATAGTTCTAGACTGGAACAGTATTTAAATAGACAAAGTTCATGACCTGGTTCAACTGCTTAGCCTGCCTCGACACAGTACATGGCCTGGGCCCATAACCAAATTTGTTACACTTATTGGTAAGCTAATTTAAATTTTGCAAAGCTAGCAGTGAAGTTTATGTGTCGAGGAGGCATGAAGACGAAAAACAGTTTCTTAAAATTGGCCTTTAATAATCCATCATAAAGTCACTGCGCTCGTTACTGGAGCGATAAAAAAAAACATTAAGTTCAAAAAGCAACATTACCAGAGACATCCGATTCGAACCGTCTTCTAATATTGTAAAATTAATTTCTAATCTAAAATGGTGATGCAACCTGCAGTTGCATTGCCAACCAGTTGTTCTCTCCCTCTAAGAGTTAAACCACTCACATACTTCTTATATTTCCGTTTCTCCTTCCTTTTCGAAAAACTAACATGAGCCGAGTTTAAATACTCGCTCGATTTGCATGGCAGTTGCTGCCAACCACAAATCACGAAACTCAAAAGATCGGGTTCGAATCGGTGTGCTTACTTTCATTGAGATCATGGAACGGGATTGGAAAAATACAAGGAGATCATAAAAATTTGGATCCGATTTTTTAAATGTCTAACAATTTACAAGAACATCAACAATAGATTTTAAGGTGAAATTGACCCTGAAAGATTTTATAACCTATAGATCTCAAAGATTAGAAACAAATTCATTTTTAGAGTACAAAAAAGAAATATTATCTTTTCTCTCTTCGTATAAAAATTATTCGAGAAACTTAAGGAACTCTCCTGGTTGGAGGGATTACGGACTTTTATCTGGCTATTGTTTGTACGAGAGATGTTATACTTTAAGGACAAATCCAACAGAAAACGAACTTTATAACCTTACAAATCTTTAATCTTGACAAATGACAATGATTGACAGGATTTATGTGTGAGAGAGAATTAAAATTTTTATATAAATTGAGGTTTAATAATTTTTTTTCATAACAATAAAACCTTTCTGCAAGGTTTATTTTTCACTTTTAATTTAAACAATTGCCCAAATTACTGTTAAAATATCAGATAAAATTATTTAATGGAATTTATTTTAGCTCTCAAGGATAAGAGAAGCAAAAAAAAATGATTTAATTAACATTTTTCATAATGTGTGTTTTTTTTTAAAAAAATAAGATTGCCCGAAAATTAAAACAAAAGTTATTTGCTTGAAAATGCCAAATAAAAATCGCATAAAAATTTCAAAAACTAGAATTAAATTTGCTTATAATTTTTTTAAAGTAAAAGCAAATTTGTTTGAATTCTTTTCCTCATTTATAACTAAAATGAAAGGATGCAAAATACAATTATGTGAGCGATATAAAATATTATTAATAGAATAACAACATATAGCGAAATATAAAATAAAAACTCAATAACTTAAAATAATGCAAACCCTAATCTAAAGAATTTAATACGGTTTGGTAGCGTAGAACTATAGCAACACAAAGATTACTGACGTTCCACATCCTAATTTCAAATCTTGATCAAATGAGATGCTAATGAAACCTGATTCATTTTTATAAATTTCACATGAGAATTATTCTGCTTAGGTTCTTTTAACACATATATAACAGCATTTTTCCACAGGCATTTTTATAGGAATAAAAATTCGCGTTAAAAACTTGACATGAAAAGTCGTTGAAAAGTCACCGCCAAGAAGTTTGAAACTGAATAAACTCTTGACCTCGGAGCCTTAAGGCTTAGAAAATTAAATATATTTAGTGAAGGATACAATTGTGACCTCTCTGTTCAGTATAAAGTACAAAAACAAAAAAACATGAATATTATTCATGCTTAGTTTCTATTTTAGCTTGAAAGGGGTTAACAAAACAACCTCAAAACTTGTTGACCAAGCCACTTTACTTCAAAGAGAAGTTTTTCCCTTGGCATAACGTACACCCCCATGTTTCGGCGGGAGGGCAAAGCCTGACTGATACCAAGTACTCAATCTTTTAAAAGATAGGCTTGGGGGCCCAAACCTCATTTTGCAGGGGGCTAATATTCTTCGTAACGCCACTAAGTTTGTCTTACTTCGTGTTAAAGCATAGGATCGAAACTTGAAATATTTTTTCGATATAATGGGCTCTACTGTTAATACACTGCCGGACAATTGCTAAGGATGGATCACAAATTGCTTTGTAGCATAACATTAAGCGAGACATGAGGCCTAGTAGGATAAAATATAGTTGTCACACTGTTCAGACATTAGAATAAAGAATATTTATTGTTCTGGAAAGTACAAAAGCTGTGAAACATCTGAAAGAAAAAAAATGTTCATTTGATCTGCGTACGGAGAAATGGAACAATGCATCTAAAAGTCAGCAGGCACCTTAAAGAAAGGTATCAGTACGGGATATGTCCACCGTGGAGTGTGATGCAACATATCACACGTCGTACCATACTTTGCACAACATTATCCAGCAGCTGTTGAGACAATTTATCCCATTCCTCTGTGAGTGCACGGATGAGGGTGTTCTTGTTTGTCGGAGGATAGTTTCGACCAGCAACTTGCCTCCCCAAAGCATCCCACACATTTTCAATGGGGTTTAGATCTGGAGAACGTGCTGGTCATACGAGAAGTTGAATACCCTCGCTGTCTAGACAATCCTCAACAGCGAGTGTTCGATGACATGTTGCGTTGTCGTCCATAAAAACAAATTTATCACCGACAGCACCACGGAAAAGACGAACATGAGGAAGTAGAACTTCATCAATGTATCGTTGGCCCGTCATAGTCCCATTCGCAACCACATGTAGTCGCGTGCGGCCATTGATCATGATGCCGGCCCACACCATGATACTGCATGTCGGATATCGGTCCTTTTCCTGAATATTTCCTGGACGATAAGCAGTACCACTCTCACGCCAGATCAGTTGGCGTCTACAATCCGATGACAGATTCAACCTACTCTCATCTGAGAATTGTACGCATGCCCAGTCCTGTTCGGTCCAATTGTGATGCTCACGACACCATTGCAAACGGGCAGTATGGTGCTGTCCGGTTAATGGGACACACACAACAGGTCTGCGTGCGTATAGTTTTCCTCCCCTCAAAGGTCTGGCAACAGTTTTTCGGGAGATCTGCTTTCCTGAGGCAGCAAGAAACTGATTTGTCACCTGCTGAGCTGTGGTGCGCCTGTTCCTTTTTGCTGATAGGACGATATATCTGTCTTCTGCAGGCGTCGTACTTCTAACACGACCTCCCCCGTGCCGTCTACTACACATTCCAGTAGTTTTAAATGACTTCCACAGCCGTGAAACAAAGCTGTGAGCGATGTCGAACTCCTGGCAACATCTGTTATTTTTCGCATTTCTTCGATATTTCCAATAATTCGGCCACGCATAAAATAATCTATGTGATGTCGCGAAGACATGCCAAAAATTTTAAGTTAGTCTATTAGATCTTTCCTGTAAAACTTTGACTTGAAACAACAACTATCCACTCGCGTCAAAACCTCTAAAGCTCTTATGAACTCTATCACGTGATGAACATACGTGGAAAAAAATTTGCATACTCATACTTCTTACTAATATCCCGCACTTATTCTAATTTTCCACATTTTGCTTCCTTTCATTTTGTGGTTGATATGGATGATAGTGTTATCCGTCCTTAGCAATTGTCCAGCAGTGTATTTCTTTCCTAATTCACTATACTATACAGAAAAAGCAAATTGTTTTATTATACCCCTCTTTTTCAAAGGAAATGATCAGTTTTTTCCTGAGAAAAATAAGCTCTACACTTCTGTTAAAGATCTTCAAAAATAAGCTACACTCGAATACTGTAGGTCAATAATACCTTATTGAGATAAGCATTCATTTACTACTCACATATACCAAACTATTTATCTGCATAATTTCCAAATCGCTCTAAGCATTAATTGTGAAGTACTGTATTGCCGTGCATGACGATGATTTTTTCTGCCAATATTTCTCGGTGAACTTCCTTTCAAGTGTGCCTTTTTTGCACGCTGAATTCGTACTGCACAATTGCAACGTTGGAGTAAATTTCTACCAAGCGTGTCATTTTATTCGTATACAACGCAATAATAATCTTTAGTACTCGAAAAAACAACGTACGTATATTAAAATTCTAAATGTATCGTAAATTGTAACTGTCAATGTGTGAAAGATGCGTTTATAAATTATTTTAAAATAGTAATTATTTGATCTTATTAATCTATTTTTTTCTGTAGCAACAGGTGAATGCAGCCCTAAAAATATTTTTGCAGTTCCTTATTTAAAATTTGATATGCATTTTTTGTGTAATTTAGTTTGTTTTTTTCCTATAAAAAGTTAAATCAGCCACTCAACTTGCCATTCACTGGTCTTACACATTTTTACTTACATTTTTTTTAAAATAAGTTTATCTCTTTCTTTCTGTTTTCTATGTCTAAAGGTCCAAAATTTTCAATAGCATTAAACATATTTTTTATAGTAACCATTCTCATAATATACGTTTATCAGGTCTTTAGTACACATTAAAACATTTTCAAAGAAAACTGAAAGATGTAAGCCATAACAATCCATTTTCTTCAAATATTGAATAATAGGTAAACAACTATAAACTCCATTCTCCACCCAAAAGCTCTCGATCATCGTAATTCTAGACATAAATTTTTATCAATAGAATACTTTCGTGATGAATTGCCGGAATTCAGGAGTTTTATTCTTCCATCCTATATAATACAATGCCATCTATGCTCTGTGCCAAAATACCAGCTTTGTTATTAAAATTCTCCTTTTTCAAACTAATCGTAAAAATAAAATAGCAAAGGTACAACGCATGAAGGTTGCCATCAAAAATGATAAAAATGCATGAATTCAGGCGAAAAAACAGTTTTCAATCCATATTTATGCGTATTTTGGAACCAATGATATATTGAACTATATGACGGATTATCTTTGCTTTGCTACAGCATGATATCGTGGGAGCATGCAATGGGTGATAAATGATGAGAATATCTCTGGACAGCTATACTCATGAGAAACATTGAAACCTCCATTACTGAATGTAAACTCCCGTTTCTGTTTTACTAAGCTCATGCGTCGGTTTCAGAACGCAATAACAAAAAACAAATATTTGACCACGCAATATGGCAACTATATTGATGAGTAAGTTTGCCACTCAACGGAAATATTTGCATACTAAAGATTATTCTGGGGTAAAACTTATTAGAGGAAAATCAGCTTTTTTATCGAATTTTTGTTGATGTATTTTGATCTATATGCTTAATATTTTTGCAATATTTTAAAATATTAAATTAGTACTAAATTACTATAAAAAAATTAATTCGAATTTCTTCAATTCAACAAACATTAATTTTAGAATGTATTCTGAGTAATTAGTTAGACCTGTGAGAAAAATAAACTTGAGACAAGAATTTATTATTTTATACACTTATTATTTCTCTGTTTTGTATTTCTTTCATATTTATCATCTCCTGGTTTCTTTCAATATTACTGTAATTCCAATATATATATATATATATATATATATATATATATATATATATATATATATATATATATATATATAGTTCCCACTTTCAATTTAGGATCTATTTTGATCCCGATTCTTTCTCTTCAGAATGCAATTTCGTAAGAACAGCGTACAAGTAATAGATGGAGTTGTTTTTCCGCTTGTAGCCCTGAAGGCAGTTTGCGGGGGAACCATCAAGTAAGCCACACAAGCGAAGATTGACTGATGATCTGATCATTTCGACATTGATGATGTTTTCGCGGTCCGTGAAGAAGAAATATGAAAACCATGGTTTTTCCTTCTCTCTTATCGAAACCGAACTGCATTTCTTTCTGCAGAAAATTATGTCACGTTTTGACCAAAACGTGTGATGCGTTTTGTTTTATAAAAATATATCACTTCTGATCAAGTTTACTCGGGTATCTGTTTTTATTTTTTCAATAATAGGACTTGATCATAGAAACTTGATAATTAAATATTTATGCATACCTATTTTTACAATAACTTTTAATAAATTCGTTATATTTTTTTTTGTTTTTCTTATGTTTAAAAGGAGAGATTGACTGTATTGAATTGTTGAGCTGTCAATTACTATAAATGTTGAAAATATCATCAACCACCATGTTTGTTGACACAGGTTTAGCTTGAAGATTTACACCTAACATAGTTTTCTAGAATCCAGAATTTTTCAGACTTATATTACCCAATTCTATTACATTAATTAGTTTATCTTCTAACCTCAACCTGAGGCTCACTTTTGTATTATCTCTTAAGCTGAGAATTGTTATATTGTACCTAAAAACGAATTTGTTTTAGTTCGAAATCTGTCTCTCGTGTTATTCTGGTTTTATCGAGAATTCGAAAGCTTTTCATAAATAAAAAAGCCTCGTAATAATATATTAACACAAAACAGTGTACATCTATATCAGTATCATAAATTATACTGAAATCTGTACAGCATGTATAAAAAATATCACCATCTTAGATTCGAAGCACAAAAAAGAATTAATCTAACAGAAATTCCTAAGACTCAAAAACACACACAAACAAATATTTATATGTTTCTCAAATAAATATTTTCCCCCAAAACTTTAAAGATAATTGAAAATTTACTCTGTAATAAGCAAATGATAAAAAATAAAACATTACTCTTTATACACGATGCTTATCACACTTTACTGTATGAAATAATATGCACTCCTGATAGTTTAAGATCACACACACAAAATTGAAAATCATTTTTTTTATTCTGTTATTTCAAACAGGTAAAATAATTCCCTTTCTTTTCGGTATCTTTTAAGAAAAGTAAAAGAGAATTATTTTGCTAAATAAATTAAAAACACGTGTTATATATGTATATATAAATGCATGATACAATTATTCCATTAAAACACATATCTATCATTAAAAAAAATTAATTTAATCTCATTCTATTATAACTAAATTTCCAAGAGGGTGAAATGTAAAGCACATAATACATTTTATATCCAGTTTCAATCTTTAAGGCATTTCTGTCAGAAATTTAATGAATTTTATTCTCAAGATATAAAATTTATTAAGCGAAAATACATTTCCTCTGTGACAATTACAATACATTTGAAATGTGAATGACATTTTTTTAAAATTTTTTCTTGTAGAGTATGGAAAAAGTTTCGGTTTGGCTATTGCTTATATGTATTGCTATGAAAATATAAAACATTTCGGTTTTTCCGCTGGGTAATATTAATGCTGTCTGTTGATATCTTATTCACCTTAAATTATTACTTGTTGCCTTTAGTATTTTGAGAGTCTACTTTACTCTCCGAAAAGTTATTTTCTTAAAGAACATATTATATGTGTTAAACTATTCACCAGACTGAATGTGTAATTGTACACTGGTGTGCAAAAATTAAGGACGAGACGGTTTTTTCAATATAACTTTGTACAAAAGCTTTCCAAATCAACACATTTAATACTGTAAGATCCCCAATACGTAAGGGCATGTGTAATGTAAGCAACACTTACTAAAAGAGAAATCAGAGGGATAAAAAGAAGCTTGATTGAAAAAGTAGCATGGAGCGCAATGCGACTGAAGGCCGAAACATCCCTGTGATGGGTGTCCAGCAAGAAACATCTGGTCTTTAGTAGGGGATATGATCTCCCCTGACTGCTAGGCAGGTTTCACAGCGTCTGCCCATGCTGAGAATGAGGGTGTCAATGAGTTTTTGAGGTATTGCTGCCCATTTGTCTTGCAGCGCCAATCGAAGCTCCTGAATCGTTACTGGTGGTAAGGTACGAGCTGCCAAGCGTCTGCCTAGAAAATCCCATACATGCTCGATGGCATTGAGATCCGGAGATCGTGCCGGCCAATCCATACGTTCAATATCCTCACTCTCTAAGAGCTATTCGGCAGCTACTGTGCGATGACATGGTGCATTGTCGTCCATGAAAAGGAACTGCAGGCCCATAGCGCCTCTAAAAAGACGCACATATGGAAGAAGAATCTCGTTACAATAACGGGTCCCGTTGACTGAACCTGCGTCGAAGATGTGAAGGTCTGTACGACTACCAAGCATGATGCCTCCCCTAACGAGAACACCGCGACCTCCATACCTGTCCCTTTCAATGATGTTCGAGGGATGATTGCGGCTTCCCCGCTCTCTCCAGATGAGTATGCGATGAGAATCGCTACTCAAACTGAATCTGCTCTCATCTGTAAAGAGTACTCGTCCCCATTCATTGTCTCTCCAATTCCGGTGTTCCCGGCACCACAGAGAACGCCTTCACCGATGGGCAGGCGTTAAAGGTACACACCGTACTGGGCGTCGTGCAAACAGATCACCACCGTGCAGTCTTCTGGCCACGGTAAAACGCGATATCGGTCGTCCAGTCGCCTGTGTCGTGTGTCTAGCGATTTTTCCCGCTGTCTGCCGCCTCTTTCTTCTGGCCTGTAAGACAATGTACCGGTCATCTGCGGGTGTGGTTCCTCGTGAACGACCACTACTTAACCCCCGGATAGCTGTTCCTGTAGTTTGAAATTGTCTCCGAAGTCGTGAAACGATGCTGTGAGCAATTCCGAACTCTGCAGCCACACTTGTCACACTGCGGCCTTCCTCCAACTTCCCAATGATTCGACCTCGGGTAAAAGCATTCAGATATCGTCTAACAGATTGATTATTCGCCATTTCTCGCTGAGGCAGCAACTCGGTGTGATTTTAACTGCTATACGGCGTGCAATCTCTTTGCCAGAAATACTGATCTTACACCGACAACATGCTTTATACTACTCAGACATTCCCCCATTACGTCTACCTGCATATCTGCGCATGTGCTACCGTACATCACCTTACTTAATCTCCTGATTGGTCTTTCTGTCCGCTCTGCCTCTTCGTGCAGCTGATATGCTAATTTTTCGACTTCGTCCTTAATTTTTGCACACCAGTGTATAGCTTAATTCAAAGAAGTAAAGGGAAAAAATAATACAAGTTTCTAGAGGCTTAAGCAAACTTTTGATAGAAGAATTCAAACAGTGTTAATATAGCATTTTATTTATTTCTCCACTTTTCCATTTAATGAGTATCTTTATTTAGTTTTCTATGCGTTGATTTTGTGTAAAGGTATATAAACTGAATATTTCTGTTTTTAAAAACTACCTACTGCATCATTTTTTTTTTTATTTTTCAGCTAATGTCATGGTGAAATAGAGTTGTTATTTGTCTTATATTATATCAAATTAGTATACTTTATAATTTCTAATGTATTTAATTAACATCACTTGCATCTATTTTAAAACGTATTTTGTCTTATATAATACTGAATGTGCTATTTTTTGTAATGTTATTTTTGCTATTTGCTCATGTAAGAAATTCTTCGGAAAATTATTTGCACATATTTTACGCTTAGGTGGGTGGGTGGTAATATTATAAAACAATTCTCTATCCTAATCAATTAAAACGAGGTGCATATTTTTCTGCCCTTTTTATGAAAAAAGGTGCTGTTTTTCTCGTTTTATGCACCAGAATGCAATGAAACTTTTACGAACTACAAAGTAATTCATGAATTTTAAATCTTTTTTGATATTGAGTAAAATACCTACTTCCCTTTACTAGCAATTTTATGTCATTTTATCCAGTCATATAGTTGTTTTCCGATACGCGTCTGTTATAGCTAGTTCCATAAAATAGCATTTCGTAAATACAGTTTTCGCAACAATTTTTTACGTTTACAATAACTATTCGTTTTTTTCCAAGTTTTCCAGATGCTATAAACTTCAAAACTATGTTTTGAACAAGGTGTATTTCCATTTCTATCTCTCTCTCTCTCTCTCTCTCTGTGTATGTGTGTTTTGTTTTATCATCGTTTTTTAAATATTATAACAGCGCGTCTTTTTTTTACTGAATAAATATGAGTAATTTAACCTGTCAAAAATAATTGAACATTCAATGTTATTTTAATGGAGTGTTTTTTTGCAGTTGTACATTCGTAACTGGGAATTTTGTCTGAATATCGCTTTATTCAGATTCCAGTGATGTATGCGGCGAAGACATAAAATAACTTTAAGTTTAATAGTTTTTAATTCTAAATCATGTTTATTTTGTTTGATATATTGGTTATTTAACTCCATCAAGGATTTTTCTTTGTGAGAAAGTTTAGTTAAAAAAATTAATAAATTTCCTAAATGTGCATGAAAAAATTTTAAAAAAAAGAACTTCTAAATAACTTTTTTGCTTTTACAGTTATTTGCATGGTTCTAACATACGATCTAGAATTCAAGCTATCAGCTTAAATGAATTTTATGCTACCAGTAACAGCTTAACTTTGAAATTTTGTTTTATTCTTTTAATTTAATTTAGTATATGACTTGTTACTATTATTGTAGCACTGTAATACTCTTCTTTTGTTCTTAAATGGGCCTAATATAAATATTTATAATTTGCATATTAATATATTTGCTATTAATAAATAATGTTTTCAGATATTGGAAAAAGTTATAGAGTATCCTAATCAAAGAATACCTTTGTAGAAAAAGGTTAAAGAAAGTGTCCAGTTTTTTTTAAGATAAATTGTTTTTAATCTGAGACATTAAGTCAAATATAAATCCAAATTGCATTATTTTCAAAGTAAATATATTGTAATTTTACAGCACATGTATAATTGCACCTTAATATGTAAAGAAAAGAAACTATAAATTTCTTTAAAGAATATTTTTAACTAATTTTAAAAGAATGCTTTGTAACTTTAAAAATATGAATGGTAATTGCTAAAAACTATATATATATATATATATATATATATATATATATATATATATATATATATGCAATTTTTTTTTCTCTCTTTCTCTCTTTTCCCGTTTTATGTATCTCTATATTATGATTTTCTTATAGATCATGACAACTCCATAAATCCTTCAAAACTGACAGTTTTGGAAAGACATTAACACTGTACTCAATATTTTGATCAAAATTCATTCCAATTATAGAAAAAATTAATCTAATCAACAGGTTTAAAACCAATTAATGCAATACCTTACTATAATGATGAAATCGTACGATTTTTTTTAATTTAAAATATTTCTACCGTATTCCTGTGCTATTTATTTTTTTACAGTTTACTTAAATCTAGATTAATATATAAATAGAAAGTAATTTTGTTAATATTCAATTTATTCTATTAAAAGTATTTTCCGGTTATTTTAAGATGGGTAATGGTTTGAAGAATTTCACACATCTCATTTAAAACGTTTTCTATTCAAGCTCGTTGTGAAGCAAATAGGTACAGATTGATAAATGCATTCAGACATGTCAAATTCTAGGGCAACAGATGAATTATCCTTTGTGACGCATAGAAGGACTGAAACACAAATAGAATGTCACATGACGATTTGTGTACTATTTATTCCCTGTGACACAATGTCCCATGCTGTTTATAGGAAGGTTTATTACTAAATATCTTATCCCTATTTTCTGCATTCTAACTTGTAAGAAGTGAAGATATATATAGTTGTTTTTCGAATGTAATATGGCAATATCAGAAAACTTTTTCCAAAAGTTTTTTGTATATAACTTTTTTTAGTGTCCTTTATTTTGGCATATTTGTGCAGATTTTTATAAACAAGGAGTTTGTTGTAATTGATATTTAGATATCCAACTAAATTATTGTTTATTAGATATGTTAAAGTTTTACATACATATAAGTGTTTTAACACGATATAAATTAGTGTAATGCAGGAAAATATAAGCAAACATAATGTTTAGTTAAATTACAATCAAATTCATATAAATATAATTCACAATATAAATTAGTACAATCAAGGAAAATAAATACACAACTAATTTAACTAAATTCGAATTATATCAAATCGTTATAAATACATTACCATGCAGGAATATTTGTCATATAAATATAATTCCCCAGAGAATCTCAATTTACGATCATTTAATGAAAATGCATTTTTAAGAGAATATGCAATGAATTAAATTTAGGACAATTCTCAAAAAGTTAAATCATTTATAAGATTTTTTAAAAAATACTATGTATTCGTAAAAAATAAATTTAATTTAATTTGATCATTTTTTTAAGAATTTACAACGAAATAATATAACATTTAGTATAACGTAAACAATTATTAAAACTTAATATTTCTTATAATCACTATCTTACTGCCTTTTCAGAACGCAGTGAATGCCAAATGATACATAACTTATCTTTTAGTTAAATACTTATAAGAAATTATGCCTTTAAAATAGTTTCTTTTGCGCAATCAATTGCGCTTAACATGGTTTTCTCAATTTTAGATTTATTTTAAATTGCAGAGATATATCGATGCTTGTCTCATTTTTTTTTCTAAAATAAAAGACTACTGTATTCTTTTTTTTTTCAAAATACTAAATCTCCAGGAAGAGATATTTCTGAACCTTTAATAACGAAATTTTCTTATATTTGATTTCTTATTTTTTATCCATTTAGGAATACATTTTTTTCAGTATATAAATACGATAGTATTTAATTTGTATAAAAAGAATTGTTTTTTATTTAAGAAGATAGGTATAAGTTTTTTTATGTTAAGTTAAGTGAGTTGTCAGTTTGTCTTTTATGTGTTTTCCACATGTTCAAAGAATAATATGTTTCTGATAATCGAAACTTAATAATTTTTTTCTAATATCGTTCAGTTTTCGACTTATTGCTTTAATAATGTATCAATTTTTCTTGATGTTAAATTATTATTGACTACGTTTCTGCTAAATAAGTGTTGTTTTGATAGGAAATTGCTATTTATTTTATTAAAGATTAGATGGATTGTAAACAGTTACTCATTTCCCGAAATTTTACTCCCTTGGTATTTTGAGATTTAAGTCCTTCTATTTCCTGAATTCCATAACAAAATCATTTCTATTAAATACATTAAGTCTCTGAAAGTATACCAATTTACCATTATGTTATCAAATATAATCCTTCATTTTCCATAAAAGAAAAAATAAAATTTTTCTGTTCTGAAAAATTTACTTCAAAAGTAATCTTGCATCCTTTGCAAAATTTTCAGAAATAAACAATTTTCTTCCTTCAATGAAAATAGTTGCAATCAGAAAAAAATAGATACCCTTAAACGTATCTTAGAATTTAAAAATAAAATAAAAAGTACCTTCAATGTAAGAATATTAGTTAATTTATTTAAAAAATGGATTTTGACGCCAACACAATAAATCATTATATATTGTATTTTCAAAAAGCAGATATAGTTAATACTTTAATGGAGCAGTTTTGATCACATTATTTCCAAGAAAAGTGTTTTAGTGCTGTAAGCATCATTTTTGATTTTTATAAAGAAGGACTGCATTTTAATTATTCTTAAAATGTTTAAAATGCGTAATTTTTATTTATTAGGTAATCATTGCTTCAGCTACAAGAAAAATTTATATTCAGATTAAAAATACAAAGTATTGAAGATTTTCAAAAGAAATACTCGAATTTCAGTATAATCAAAAACTTTTCTGATATACTATTAGAAAAACACTATTTGTAAACTAATGAAAAGGGAAAATATTTTTTAAATGAATGCATTTAAACATTTAAGCCTCTTATCAATATTTAAAAATGAAACAATTTTACCCTAATTATATACCCATTATGATTTAGGAAGGGTAAACAATAGGATTAACTAATGTTAATTTCAACTAAAGAAAATTTTATCTAATAAATATGAACTCAAAGGCTATGATTAAAAGTAAAATAAATCATAAATAATTAAACATTTTATATTCTCTCTAACGTTTCATTAATCTAATTATATGTCTGATCTTCTTCGATACCATTTTTGGTAAATTTTAACTTTCAAGCATAGGTTTCTAAATCTTTTTTATTTTGTTTATGTTTCTATTAAATAAAAATACTTTACCCAAGCTGCATTATTATATTTTTAACTTTTCATGTTTTTCAATTCCTACTATTAATTCTCTTTTTCCCTTTGAACAAGATATATATATATATATATATATATATATATCTTGTTCAAATTTTTAATCGTTAATAAAATACTCTTTATTCATCCACTGAAGTTCAAATACTTTTTTTTAAACTTGTAGTGGATGACACTTGATGTTAATACAGTTTATTTCAAATACTAATTCATTAATTAAATTAAAAAATTACTAAATAGTAACAAAAAAGTAATAGATAGACAGCATATATAGAAAGAAAAATTGTTTGTTGTGTCCCTGTAGCGCAATGGATAGCGTTTTGGATTTCTAATCCAAAGGTTGTGGATTCGAATCATACCTGGAATGGCCTAATTTCTGAGAATGTGATTTTTTTTTACTATACTATTTTAATGGAATAATTAAATTTAATGAATGAATAAATAGTAACAAACAAACAAAAATAGTCCAACACCACATTTAGAAAAGAAAATGGAAAACTGCAATGAAAATCACTTTCTATTTTGTCATTTAATATTGTGATTCTGTCATACATATATACATATTTATATTAATTGTAACTATTTAATAAAAAGTAACTAAAATAGAATTTTTCTTTCAAACCTAAGTAGGAATTGACTTTTTTTTATATTACTTGTTTTAACTAATTTGTTTTATATAAACTAATTTTTGAGTAATTATGCGCAAAATTAACTTTATTTAAATCAATCTGTTGCAAATGTATTCCTTATACCCGTAATATTTTTAAAAATTAAATATGATAAATATCAAATAGTTCTTTGTATATTTTAAAATTAAATTTATAAATGCTATTTGGAATACATTATTGACACTTAAGTTTTGAAAGTAAATTAATTATTTCTTTTTTTAAAATATGATCCTAAAATAGCATTACAACATTTTAAATTCCCATAATAGTTATTTTTGGCAATGCCTAAGTATTGATTATTTCCATTTTGTTTACTCGTACAAGTTTTTTATATCGTCGTCTGGAAAAGAAGCCGTAATAATACAATAGCTAAAGTTTCTGTGATCATATTGTTTTTTCCCCTTTTAATTCGATTCAGAAGATATATATATGGGTGCTTTGTTTCCTTCAAAGAATTTCCAGTGCAACAGCAAAAGCATTTTGAGCTTCTTCTATTTTAAATTTAAATCATTGGTTGAATTTCGACAAAAAAGCGCTTTCGTAGGTACTTTTATTTCGAATTTTTCTGTTTGGATACCTACGATTTGCAAAGATTTCTTTCAAAGAGAAAAATTCCTGACTTACATATGCATATAAAAAAATTTGTGACACTGAACCTCTAATTTCATTGGGAAATACATTTCAGAATTAAAGGCTTGTAATGACCAAACATGAAATGAATTTTCTATTATTTCACTTGCCATGTTTCAAGTAATAACTTGGTTAAAAACTGTTGCGTGTTGATTCTTTTTTCCATCAATACCTCCGAAAGGTTATTTACAGTATTCGAAATTATATTTAAAATTTTAAGTTGACACATTATTTACTTATTGTAATAACAAATCCTAAGCATGCAAAAACTATAATCATGATTGGATTTATAATGAAAATTACGAAAACAGGAATAACTTGTCGGAATTTCGATTTCAATAAAAGCAACGATTTCGTAAGTCCTAAAGTTTTTATAGACTTTATAAAAGTTTCAAATGCATTTTAATTGCTGTAGTATGATAGATATTAAAATACGCTGTTTAATTTTTGCTGTAGCTATTTTTATTCAATAAACAAACGCAAAAATAATTTAATGTAATTTAAAGTAAAATTATATAACTTTTTTCTTTTCTTTTTTTCTTCTTTTTTATGATTGTACGCTTGAACAACAATGTAAATTAATTTATTAATGTATTCTGTAACATTTCCAGCATTGATTCTATATGATTTCTTAAAAGATAATCTCTATTAATAACAGAACATTATTTTAAAATAGTTCTGTATGAAGGGAGGAATATTTTTTAAAAAGAATATGAAAGGAGAAAAAAAATCTTGATTGCTTTGCTGATACGAAAGATTACCTTTGTTAATTTTTTTACAGCTATAAATATGTCAGGTTCAAATATTTCTTTCCATTTCTTTCTTTTAAAAAATAAAGATTTGTCAGAATAATTGCCACTTATCTTCGCAATTTCTTAGAAAGTTAATATGAAACAGACAAAATTATTATTGTAAAATAAATGTGCAATTTAAAATAGACTTTAAATAACAAGTTTATTTCTTTATATATATGAAGGTTTAATTGAATAGAGAACCTTTGCTCTCTCTCTTTCTTATTTTTTATGTCTTAAGAGGACGTGAAGCGATTTAAATAAAAAATTATGAGATTTAATGCTTTTTACAATTTTTTTGCTTGCAATCTATGTTTATTTAATATTTACAACAGGATAGTTGCTCAAAACATAAAAAAAAACGTTTTAATTTTTTTAATAAAAATTCAGGATTTTAACATGCAGCAAATCTTTCACCAATTGATGTACATGCAGGAAATTTGGTATAAAAGTATGTCAAACTATATATAACACATTTCGTATGGTTTTAGTGATAATACAACTGAAATTCATAAAATAGTTTCTTAAGAATTCAAGTAAAAAAATCCTAAAAAAGTGTATAAACTCTAAATTTAATTCTTTTTTAAAAATTAAGTATTCTTTGATTCAAAGTTGTATACCAACTTTTTTTACATATGTTGCTAGCAACAGCTAGAAATAGTACCAAAACATTTGGTGCAATAGAAAGAAACCCTAGGTATTTTAAATATATATACATATACATATTGTTTTAAGATAAATAAACTTAAAGTTTTTGTTTGATATTAGTGTGAGAACATAAATAAAGAAAAAAAATTATTATATTGACGGATTTTTTTTTAACTGGGTGCTTTCTAATAAAAAAATGTATAAATAATAACTTAATTAAAATAATTTGATTTAGTTTTTTGACCAAATATCCCTAATTTTGACTGTATCCCCTTAAAGTTGATTATAAGGATAAAATGTCTACAAATTTATATAGATGTATTCTGATTCTGTCAATCATTTTCAAATGTGGCTGTGGCAACGAATATGCCTTAGTAAATAAAAGATTTCATCCAACAAAAAACTGTTAAAACTTATAAGCAAGGTCTTTAACGCTATTTAACTTATTTTTGAGAATTTTATGACAATGAATATTACGAAAATTATTTCGTAAAAATTTTTTATCAAGCTGTTGACCTTAAAAACCTTTTCAAAATATTATATACTGTATTTGAATGTCTTTGTTTTCTGAGCGTATGTACATTAATTGCTTACTAGAAAACTGCCACTATTTTTTTTCTTTGTAAAATATGTGTTTAAAATGATATTCACAAAAATAAATCATTGTAGTTGAAAACTTTTCTTTAATTTTACTTTTTACAACCCTAGTTGGAGAAATAAATATAAAATAATACTACTAAACATCAATTTACGAGATGAAATCTTAAGAGAAAAATTTATAAAATTAACAAGTTACACTTGGAATAAAAGGGAAAAGTGCTTCAAATTTCTAAAATAATAACAAATTGTTGTAAAAAAGCATATAATTTTCAAAATTAATTGTCAAGTTTCTCTTTAAAACCAGGTATTCTTCCGTTTCATTAACCAGTTATAAAAAAAGTATTTCAAAAGCAAACTTTAGATCGCTTCGAAACAAATTAAACGAGCTCTTCTAATGGATTCAAACGACGCTTCTTTTCTGAATTTACATCACATAATGCATTTAAAAGAGAAAATTACTAACTGTAACAAAAAAGGAAGGAGGAATTAATTTCAATTGATCACATGAGGCATTGCCGCTGGAATGGGAAATATACTTTTTATTGCTCTTTTATTTCTCTTCTAAAACAAATAGCCCACAGTGGCAAATGCAGCCGAATTATTTCGAAGAACTGCGTGACTAAAAATTCTTCTGAACCGCTAAAAGTTTCAGGTAATTGTTTGGAAAGCGTAGTCCGCAATTAGGAACAACATGGGCTGGCACAGATTTATGCTCGACTTCACCAACAGCTGACAACGCTATTATCTCGAGGGCTCTCAGAGAGAGGGATAGTGCCGATCATTAAACTCTGATAGTGTTAGTTGCAGCAAAAGAGGCGGCGATTTTCAACTTTATTGACACTTTCAAGCAGCTATAGTTGTTGCGGAACTGCGCATTATAGCCTTCTATTTGTTTCGCAGAAACCTCAACGTCATTTTCAAAGTTTGAAGACGTTTGTCAGAGTTGTTCATTTCACTCCTCTCTGTTCTTGAACATTTTCTTTCTGTCTCGATCACTGGGTTAAGGATAGTTGATGCTTCGAAGTAATTAAAGCTTGTATTTATGTACCTTTAGAAGGATGGGATTTTTGTCGGACAATGAGTGAAATTTTATATCTTGTTTCAAATGTCTTTGCCACGTAGTTAAGTATTGTCGCCTAGATTTAAGAAATTTCTTTAAAAGACTCTTAAACATGCATTTAAGTAATATATTTAATCATATATTTTATTATAAAACGTGATAAACTAAACATTTAATTTTTCATCTAGTCTCATTTAACTGTTGTATTGGATATGATCATGAATGTATAAATGTACGTTTACTACTGATAAATGTAATTGTGTTCCTTTTATTTTACAGGTTTTTTTTTCAAAAAATATAAATTTAAGGATTAAGAAATGAATGCTATTTGAAATATGAATCATTTGTAATGCTTGAATATGCAATGTAAAAAAAAAATTTTGAGAATATACAATACTTCTCCATTTGAGAATTTTAAGAATTATCTTGAATGTTTTAATGACAAAACGATGCATGACAAATTTATGGCAGATTTCTTCTCTCATAAACGTAAATTTTATTGCAACTCAGATTCATCATTATGAAAATTGTTCATGATTAATATTCTACTTTTCTGTCATATTTTAAGAAAGTAAATGTTTTAAAATTTAGACCGCTTATTAATTATTTTTTTCTCTTGAGTTCCTTTGACGAACTCTCTGTAGCTTAAAAATTCGTTATGCATGAGATATGTACTTTTTTAATTAATTATTGACCATTAAATTTTGAATCTAGGAACAGATCACTTGAAAAAAAGATTCAACCTTAATATTTGCATACAAATTTTTTCATTAATGATCTAATAAAACAGTGAGGTATTTTAAATATTTATCCAGTTGAAAAAAACATTGTATAATTTTAATTGTTCTGACCTGTAACTCAATTTTTGATTTACTTTAAGTACCTTATAAATACAACGAATTAAATATTTTATGAAATAAAAAAACGTGTATAAGTATCGAATAATTTTTTAAATGCTTACTTTTTCTAATAATCTAAATAATTTTGAGAACTCTATTGAATAAAAAAAGAAACAATTCACTGCATTTTTCCAGACAGAAATTGTTATCAATCACCCACAAGATAACACTACCTAAACTTTTCTCCCGAAGCTCAGGTTAGATCTCCTGTTGACTTTTTACCACAATTCCACTGTAGCCTTTCCTCCGAAAAACTTTCAGCTGCCGAAAAGTTAAGAAAAATCCCCTGCCAAACAAAAGAAAGAGAATCATCCCTGCAAACACAAAAGAGATTCCTGCTGACAGCCAAGGCGAGATTCCTCCTGACATGTTGAGGGGGTATTTCCTGGGGCTCGGTAGAAATGAAGACCAAAAGAAATAGCTTTCCTCAAAGGAATGAAACAAGAAATTGCTCCCCCGCCCGTCACTTATTGAGATCAGGAATACTTAATGTCAGGTTCGGCTTCGATATCTCTTCGCCACTATTGCTTCGGTTAAAGGGATTACATCGAAGAGAGATCGTCTTCGTTAGTTACGTCTTGCGGAGGAAACAATGTCTCAATTGAATAACGTCCGCCGTAATTAACTCTATATATCTTCCGTATGAAAAGTGTCTACAATAAAACAAAAGAAATTGAAATCGGGATTACAATGGAAACTGAATCTGCAATATACGGTAAATGAATGAATTACGAGAGTCAAGGAGTCGACAATTGTAAGTGATACTTGTTATTCTCCGAAGCGCTGTGTCGAACGGGGATCAATGAGAAAAAGTCTAACTAAATAAGGCTTGAAATAGAATAATAATTCCTTTGTCTGAAAAGTCTAATTAAATTATGTTGTTTTCTAAGTGAAAGAAGTCGTCTTTAAAAAAGAATTAGAAATCATAAGTGCATGAGTGAAATTTTATTAAAAAAATACTTGTAAACGCTAAGAATCAAAGCGTTACGAACAATTGCAGAATACATTATGCTCCAAGAAAAGATTTCTAACTACGTAAATTAAAACAAACATTTTGGACACAGGTCGAAAAATGATGCGTTAAGTGCAAGAATGTTTTATGCAAAATACTCTTGGATAAAATTTAATTACTATACAGATTAAATTGCTTGATGTATGTTTTTTTTATGCAACTACTATTTTTAATGCATATGAAAAGATTTCTAAGTCGTATCTATTTAATTCTTAAGCAAAAATTCATTATTAAAAATTTTAATTCTTTAATAAGTCTATTTTAAAATTTTATATTACTCTGTTTTTACTCTTGAGTTTGTGGCAACTGGCTCTGTAGCATTTCAATGTATATATTTTATATTATATCTGGCAACACCACTTGTTCAGTTTCGAGCAGTGAGTTCGAGGCTATGAGCTTCAAATAAATTCCGGTCGTGCTCGAACGTAATAAATGTTTGTGTTTTGTATTATCCGTTTGTACTAACTTTAATGCAAATACGCTTCGATTTTTAATGTAAATTAGTACAACAGGTTCATGACGTGTCAGATTCTAAATGGATAAAGTTAAGGAACTTACTTCTGTAGTTCTTAGCCTTTGAGATACCACAGTAAAAAAAAGAAAGTTTATTTTTTATAAGATGAGAACCCCCAGTTTCAAAAGATTTATTACCGAATTTATTTTTTTCGTGACCTAATTTTCATGATAAAAAAACACTTGTTTACCTCACTTCCGAAATCTTAATATCAGTTATGAATAATTGAAAAATAATTGCATGAGAATAAAAGAAAATTCCAATGTCATTTTTTTTCAAAACTCGATAAATTAAAATTTAGAGAAAACAAAACGTTTTTGTTTTTGAGAATTAACTAAATAAAAACGCAGGAATTTTGTTTGTTTTTAGGTTTTCATAACTTTTATAACTCTTAGAAACATAAGTCGTCACAAATAAAGGAACTCTTAAAATAATATTCGCGATTAATATCGCAGATGGTTAAAATTGTTATCATCCTTAACAGTCCAAAGAAATATTAATATGGTGTTAAAGAATTGATTAACGAACTTAATTGAGGTATAGTTAATTAACTTCTGAAAATATTTTGCCCATAACAAATGTCATTTTTTTTGCGAATCTTATTTTTCATTAAAAACCTTACATTTCAAACTTTTTTAAATTATCATTTATATACGAGAGCTTGAAATATAATTCTTTTAATGAGTCAGTCTCACACTTTTGTCAATTTACAACTTTCTACTTGGTATATTTCAAAGCATTTTGCGCCAAATAATGCATAGTCATTTTTTTATTCTACAGGTATATCGGATTCCATTGAGTGAAAAAATTATTCTTGAAAGTTAATCTATTGTGTTAATTATGTTAATTAATTAAGTCATTAAGATTATAAATTAATTCCCTTTAAGCTATTAAGAATCATATCCATTTCCTCCAGCTGCCATGAGAATTAAAAAGTTAAGAGCAGGGTATTTTTGGACGATTGTAAGATTAATTTTATTCGGAAAATAAATGCTAAAATTCCGTAATGTAGAGTAAAGCAAATATCAATAAACTATGAAAAATAAAGAAGAGTATTTAGCGATGAATAATAATACAAATAAGTTTTATTTACGTTCTAGCTTCAAAGCTTTAATAATACGTTTTCTGTCTAAGGCGATTTATTTGCTAGGTACCATATTCCTTAAATAGGAGCTGATTTTTGCAAGAAAAATCCAAAACTAAGCAAATGCACTGAATTATTTCATAAAATATTTATTTTTCGTTGATTCATTCATATTCTAAGAAAAATAATACTTCACGGAATCAATGTAGTGTTTAAATATATATAAAACATTTTATTTCGATGTTTGTTATGAAATGAGACTGTAATATCATTTAAATATATTAAGAAACTTCTGTCTCACTAGAAGATTTTTTTAGAAGTAATTTTATTTTAAGATTGTGTAAGCCACTGATAATGGAAGAAATTTCTGAAATTATCATGTTTTGCGACTAAATGAATGGTATATATATATAATCTCTGAATTCTCAAATATTTCAGTTAATTATTTTAGATCGAAAGAAATAATTGTAACAAGAAGTTACTCAAGTAATTTTCTCTTTAAATAAGGTATACAAAATTATATATATATATATATATATATATATATATATATATATATATATATATATATATATATATATATACATATATATACATATATATACATACATATCATATATATATATATTCAAGAAAAATTTAATGTGCAAAGTGATCGTAATTAAATTTGTCCTATTCAGAGAACTAAGTAACTAAAATAAAAATTAAGTGGAAATTTGTAGATCGACAATTCAAAGGATGAGCAGGAGAAAAAAATAGCTCAAAAATGTTTCACTAGAGGGCACATTTATAGCCAAAACGCGTTAAAAAACATTCAAAAAAACTGTAGGACATTTTAAGATTGTAAAGCATTATGTCATTTAAAAATCTGTTTTTACATTTTAAAGAATTATGACAGTACGAAGAATACTTGAGGCCCTACGAGTGATGAAAATTATTTGATTAGCATAAGCAGATGAGTTGAGAGTCAGCTCAGAGAATAAAAATGAGGAGATGGAGTGGGCAGCATTCTTTCAGTTATATATATATATATATATATATATATATATATATATATATACACGATGGTTATTAGTTATTAGTTTACCAGAACGCGCATTAGTTGTGAAAGCGTAAGAAAGCATTGAAATGCTATAGCAGCTCTTCGTGCATTTCGATGTCGAAAGAAGTTGCGCTGAGTACCAATATTTTCCCAATTTGTGATACATGGTATCTCGATTCGAAGAAACTAGGTACTTATGTGTTCAACGCTGAAGAGAGTGAATGCGCGTATCAGTACAGAAAGTTGTTTCAGAGGTAGCAGGTGCCATTTTCGAGCAGTCACTGACGAATGATCAAAGAGCCAATAGTTCACTTGAAGTGTCACGACAAATAGACGTTATATATGGAACAGTGTTGAAGGATACTAAGAAAAATAGTGAACTGTGTGTTGACGTTGACCATCGCTTATCCTTACATAGCATTTATTACCCGAGTTGAAGTCAATGACAGCATGACGTGGAACAACATATAGAGTGATATCAATGGAACGCGATGAACACCCATAACTATCAGATCTAGGTCATGAAAAAACCCCTTGTGTCAATCCCTTTCCTTATAATTTCACAACACTAGTCTTAAGTTACCGTTTGGTGATTTTACTTCCTATTTTACCCTTGGTTTATTCTTCACTGAAGGAAATGACGGTACTAGGCCTGCAATAATACCTGTAATAACCTTCAGATATAGTGAGATACTTAATGGTTTCTTCTTACCCGCAGCAGTGGCAATGCTTTCCGCTTACCACTTGTATATGCAGGATAGTGTCCCTCCACATAATGAACTCTGCATGCAGAGGTCTTTGTGGTAATATTTTACTGATGATAGAGGTATTATAGTTTTTCATTTCTCTCTTCTTGACCTGCCCGATTTCCTGATCTTCCTCCGTATGATTTTTAATTATTGAGCAATTTAAGGAATGTGGTTTATAGGGGACAATTTCTGTAACAAAATACCATTTAATGTTGTATATGTGACAGATCACTCGCGATTAGTTGTTTATCACTGTTAATCGTCTGCACAATTTTATACCTTCATGGGAGGACACGTATTGAATAATACGATTTACATACCTAAGAGTAGCCTGTGACAAATAAAAAACGTTTCTTTTGCAATCCATGGATTGTTTTATTTCGATATAATACACGACTTGGCGGAAATTTTTTACGCATTTTTTGCGAAAACTTTCAGCGCGTTCTTTGAATTGCCTTACCTGCAGATCAAACAAAAAATTTTAGTTACAACAACGAAGTGTTCTGAACAGGCCAAGTTTTATTCCAATCAGTTTGTATTTCGAGCGGGCTGTGGTAGCCCAGTGTTGAAGGTATCGGATCAGGGCAGCGATGCACGTTACATCTGTCGAGAGCTGGAACGCCCTCCCGTTGTTGATGTGGTAGTTACGAGAGGGGGGTGCCAGCTCAGGTGTCGTCCACGTCACTTGACCATGGTTCAAAATAACGTGGTTCATCGTCAAAAGCTGTCGCGTAGCTGAACAGTGCGACGTTAATATTCACTCACTCACTTGTATTTCGAGCTTCTGTATTCAAGAGAATATTCAGAAAGCTATTTTTTTTAAGTTTTGCATATCAAGCTGTATCTAGATATGAATAAACTTCATTAATTTTTAATTTCCTAATGGAAGATGAAAGAAAAATATTACTTGAACAAAGATAATGTAATAATATTTATGCACAGACTTTTATACATGAATATATATATAATCCTCCCTTATGTACTTTTGTTTCGGGTAAGATCAAAGGTAAAGATAAGTATTTTATGCATTAAAATATTAAGTTTATATATATATACAGGAACAGTTACTTTGTAACTTAAAATTTCTGTTTTTCTGTCCTATGTATGTAAATTATCGTACAAATATTGGGTTAGTTAATTACAAAATCAACTTTAGGTAATATAAACAGTTGTTTCTGAGAAAATATAAAAAGTAATATTATACACACACAAATAGGCTTACTATCATTTAGTTCTCTTAAACCTTTTATGAGATCATTACGATGTCTTTTTCTTAAATTAGATTACATGCATTAACTAGTTTTCCTATATAAATGTATTGCTTGTAATTCATATTTTTATTTGCTTCATTTTATGCTTTTTTATCGATTAAAACTCTCTGCTCTTTAATTCTCTTAAATGATCATATATTTTGAGATTAGTTAAAGCTTAAAACCACAAACCTGTCTTATAAAGTTAGGAAGAAACATTTAAAATAAATTTCTGTCATATATATCCATTGCATTTTTAACACTAGTCCATTCGTATTCCTTGATCTGTGTAATATTTTACATGATTCACGTGAAAGCTTCGAGAAAACTAATATCATATTTTTAACTGCAGAATAGTTTCATTTACTTTATATCATTTAAATCTCAAAGAGAAAAATATATATTTAATACTACTTTTTGCTAATGAATATTTACAAGTTGGTGTTATGAAGGATTCATTGTGACATGCTTAGCCTCTGCATACATTAAGCATTTGGGTCCTAATTTTTCTTACATTTCATTTCCCTTTACTTTCATGAGAGATATTTTTAAAATCCATTTACGTATTCTTTCTGAAAAATAAAATGCTGAAACAATGAGAAAAATGAAGTTTCAAAACAAATGTAAATGTTTAAATCTAAAATGAACTTAAACAGAAACAGAAATATTTTTAAGTTAAACTTATAGAAATATTAAAAGGAGAAATTTTTCTACTCTAAATAAATATCTAAACACTTTTCTTATGATTTCAACAACTAAAAAATTTGAGTACCGCTTGTAAATTAAGACATAAACAAGATTATTTTAAAGTTCTCACAAACCTTAGTTCACCTATCTTCTTTCTGAAAACACTTTTTGATTTGATTTATCAGCCTTAGTTATCGAGTTGTACTTTATTTCGTTCACATTTTTATTCGAAACAAAATTAGTATTGACTATTTTCGTTCCTTCAGACAACAGACAAACAGAAATAAAATAGTTTAGAATTAAATGCTTCTAGCTCCCACCTAATTTTGTGTCCAACACTATTATGAGTTTATTTATTGCAGCAATTTACATTTCAATGATTTTTTTATATTTCTTTGTTGAAGCATACTTTTAAAATTAGTTTTTTTCCATTTTCATTCCTAGCTCCTTTTATATTGTTGGGCATTTGTAATCTTTGGTACATTAACCAGTTGCGCCACTTTTTCTGTCATTTTCAGCACATCAAAGAAGGAAGAAATGAATTGTGTCGTGAACTTTGAAAAAAAATGACAAACAGCTCTAACAAAAGTAAGAAAACAAATGACACAAACACTCCACAAGAGAAAAAAAGATATACACTTTTTTTCTACTGATTTTTTATTGCTTTGCTCCTTTCTTCCCAAAAAAGTCAAAACCAATCGAAAATATTTTGACAGTTTCCTCTCTACTCACCCTTGAGCAATAGTCTTTGAGCTTAAGATTAAAGTTAACCTTCAAAGCTTTAGATAAAGAAAAACCACGTTTGTTCTTTTTATCAGGAGATATTAAATTCTTCATAATTTTATCTATATAAAATTAGATACATTTGGAGAAGCGCGACAGCTTGGGATCAATGTAGAATCTGAAGATTCCCGACAAAATCTCATTTAAAAAATCTTAAACTACTCAGAAAAACTTGAAAATGATATTAAGTTTCGCAAAATAATGTTCTTCGAAGAAATAACACAATTTTTCTTGAGTAATAGAGTATGATCTAAATTAAAAATGTTCTTCAGTGCTGTCTGCCAATTTTTGATTACTTTCAGGTTTAGAAAGTAACATGTAAATGTTAGGACATATGTAATAAAACGGTGATTATGTATAATTAACCATCATTATATATAATCCCGGCTAAGTTTGGTAAATATATGATAAGTTATTTTAAATAACTCACTTTAATTGGTTTGTTCATGTAATTCTCCACTCGTAGTGGTGAAAAATATTTTGATTAATTGAGCCCATATAAAACAACATTTTATATTTTTTAATTAAAAACGGTTATATATGTTTGCATTGAGACAGTCTGAACGCAAAATTTGAATAAATAACTAACATGTCTCTTCAACTGCAAAGATCTAAGCAGAGAAAATAATTCTATTATTAGAACAAAGTAATTTTATACAAAAAAAAAAACTAAACCCATATTCTATAGAGAATTTTTTTTTCAAATAACCTTGATCGCTACCACTGCAATTTATAAATATTTTACTTATTTAGATACATTAGATTGCTATGACATTTAGAATTACATAATTTATCAGATTTTTTGCTCTTGCATTTATCAGATGAGAGATGACCCTTGCAAATATATCGTGATATGACTGACTTCCAGAAAGAAATAATTTTCGAATACATTCTCGAAGTGATGTTGATAGATCTGGAAGATTGTCAAGCAAAAGAACTTGCGTTTCAATTTTGAACTGATTTTTGGTATACAACTGGGAAAGTCTTCATTTATGAACTAGTAAATTTCCTAGGTGTTTTTTTTTTCATGTAAATGCCTAATGCTCGTGGTTTAACTTCATCGCAAAGTTTTCATGGAAGGAAATTGTAGATTTCAAGCTTTCAAAATGTTTTGCTTGTTATTCTCAGCATTTTTTAGCATTCATTGTTTTCTTACTTATTCTTGCTTTCTTAAACTATTTGTCTGGTTAAGTCTTAAAATTTTCAGAGGAGAGGATTATTTTGCAATGAATCGTTATATTGTCTACATTAGAATCATTTTCTGTTTAATTATTGGTATTTTCAGAAGCGGTATTTACTGACTTTTTAAAAAGCATGAAGCTCTTCTTCGGCTCTAAGATGTTCGGTAGAGTCATTCGGGGGAGAGACACGGAATATGGCTTCAGCTTATACTTTTACATGCATCTCAAGCATTACTTCAGGAGGAATATACTTGATGCCTCCATAAAATACTTTTCTTTTTTATAAATTACACAAAGCGTAACCCTTCGGACGCTTTGCTAATTTGATTGCCTTCCAAACAAGAATTCAGAAAATTTTCTATAATTTAGTTTACGCACTCGACTGAATCTTGAGTCTGGCTGAGCTTAGGTTTCCAGTGCACAATTTTCAGATACAGTCACATTGCACAAGTTTTTCTACGATTTGATTAGTAAGCTTGCAGCCATTACCCCTTTGCAACATACTAGGGGCCAACTAGGCAATATGCAACCGTTTATGAGTTTTTAAATGAACATACAACTGTACAAACTTCGTCAAGAAGTCTTGATGCACAAATGTAAATTTAAATTACCTGTTTGTGACTACAAGCCAATAAAATCTGCAAGACATGTTGAGTTCAATTCTTGAAAGCTAATTTTTTTAGTTCATCTATCTATCTAATAAATCTTTCTTAAGTACCTCTGATAATCTTTTTAATCTTTCATAATTTTCCAGTCTTTTCTCATTGTGTCCTTTTCTACTATTACACACTTTTATATATATATATAGAGAGAGAGAAAGATACTTTATTTCTTTTTTCAAAAACCTACTGTTTGCTTCCTTAGAGCTGTAATACTAACTAATGTGGAGTTAAAATGTTCAAGCACACTTGTCGTTAATTCAGTGCTTTACAAAGTACAATAGGGTAACGCTAAAATGTCTAGCCGGTACAAGATAAGTAATAATATTGAAATGGTATTCATATACGGGTATTCTGTGTAAGCAGACTATTGTATCCGACATTGACAGGAACCGCCATTAACGAACAGGCTAAGAACGCGGGTTGGCAAGCAATAGTTCTGCATCAAGATAAAAGCATCTACCCAAAATGAACAAACTTCTGTGAAGTTATGGACTTCAATAACATATGCTAATATGTTGCGGTGAATATAGGGATAAACCAGTTAATATATTCCAAAATAAAACACTTTGATAAATAATATTCAATAAAATGTATCCTATTTACCAAATTTATTAATAAATGAGAATAATAATTGGTGCTTAAGTAAGTATCGCTGCATTAATCACACACACGTATATATACAGTAGAACCTGTTTATGTGCGGTCTTTTTTATCTGATTTTCTTTTTGTGCGATTTTTTATGTGCGATCTTTTTTTTATGCGATGTATGAATTCCAATGTCTTTGGCACCAATGTAATGTTTTATATCTATTTACTAGTGGCGTAACGGAGAATGTTGGGATCCTTCTCCCCCTGAAAGTTAGGTTTTGCTTTCAATATTTTATAAATTGATTAAATACGTATTTAGCGTTAGTCAAGCCTTAGGCCCCTAGAGTCCTGCCCCCCCCCCGTGGAAGGACTCAATGTCTTTGGTTCCACTGTAATGTTTTCTTTCTATTTACCAGTGGTGTAACGGAGAATGTTAGGACCCCTCTGAAAGTCAGGTTTTGCCTTTAATATTTTATAAATTGGGTAAATACGTATTTAGCGCTTGGGCCTCTAGAGTCCTCCCCCCCAGTGATGCGGAAGTGTACGTTAAGTCACTGAAATGCAGACACTTCAAGACGCTCTGTTCATTTGTTATAAACAGTCTCCTGACAATGCGCATTCAGTTGCTTTCTTTCAACGCTCCAGCAGCCCGCACTTGATTGAAGACGAAACTTTTAATAACAGTGACATTATGGATAATTTCCGAGTATGAAGACGGACAAGAAAAACCGGATTCTTTGAGAGTGGATAAAAATATGCAGGGATCCAGCTTCCTACAAATTGGAAAAGCATTTTCTTAAAATACACTGCTGGCCACCGTAAATGTAACACCCTGAAGGAAGCATGCAAATAACATGAAATTTACAACATGCATTAGCGGAGGTGAGATATGCAAATGATTATAATTTCAGCGCAGACACACATCACGCGCGCCTGTGGCGCCACCTCAAAGCGCTATTTAGGGCTTGGAGATTTCGACGATTTCAAGTTCGGCAATTGTGTTTTTCTTGTGGTTATTCCAAAAAATGATTAGTTATGTCTCGTAAAAAACAGCGATCAACTTTTGATCAAGTATCCGAGTTCGACAGAGGAAGGATAGTGACCTACCGAGATTGTGGATTATCTTTCAGGGAAATCGGTAGTTGTGTTGAATGAAACCAAACAACTTTAATGCGGATATGTGACCGTTGGATGCAGGAGGGTACGACGGACCGACGTGGTCGATAGCATCCCCCTCAGTGCACAACTTCACATGAGGACAAGCAAATTGTGCGCATGACAGGGACGGATCGCTCAGTCAAATCACGAACTATAGCACAGCATATTGAGTCTGTGACGCATCATTTAGTGTATGCGCATACCATTCGACGCCGTTTACAGCGGAGTGGTCTGTCCGCAAGACGTCCATTGCTTGGTCCACCCTTGACGCAGAACCACAGACGCGTCCGCCGCCAATGGTGCGATGAAAGAAGGATGTGGGTGGCAGAATGGTATGAAGTTGTCTTTACTTACGAGTCACGCATTTTTCTTCAACACCACGATGGTCGGATTCGAGTCTGGAGACATCGTGGAGAGAGGATGCTGAACAGCTGCGTTATGCACCACCACACTGGTACTTCACCAGGTATTATGGTATGGGGTGGTATTGAATATAACTCTCGCACTCCTCTAGTACGCATTGCCGATACTTTTAACAGCCAGCGCTACATCTCCGAGGTGTTGGAGCCAGTTGTCCTTCCTTACCTTCAGGGCTTGACCACAGCCATATTTCAACAGGATATTCAGCAGCATTGTCCAAAAGTTCTTCGTTAATCACCAGATTGAATTGCTTCCCTGGCCGGCTCGCTCTGCGGATCTTTCACCGATAGAAAACATGTGGTCCATGATTGCTGAAGGACTGACCCAGATTACACCCCCAGCTGCCACACCAGATCGATTTTGACAACGTGTGGAAGCTGCTTGGTATTCTGTATCCCAAAAACACATCCAAAGTCTCTTTGAATCAATGCCGAGGCGTGTGGCAGCGGTGAGCTCCAACAATGGCGGCTACTCTGGCTACTGATTCTGGCAGGAACCACACTTCACAGAAGTCTATAAATTCAATCATTTGATACTTGGTCAACATGTTATCTACAAAATAATTGTTGTTGTGCTATCTCTTGTCTTTCTTGGGGTTGCATTTACGGTGTCCAGCAGTGTAGATACCAATTAAGAAAGGAGTATAAAATTCCAAAAAGGGCTTCAATCATGTATATCTGGTTATCGTGACATTTACAAGCAACTGACCATCCGACCTTCGACACAAAATCTTATAACTTACTTTATGTTGCCAAAAAAATAAATCAATTAAAATTTTACCTTAAAGTGACGAAAGCGACTTTAAATTTATTCATTACAGGACTTAGGATTACAATGAGTAACAATGAATCATGAATGTGCACTTAGAAAACTTATCCGTATGTACAATGAGAAACTATAAGTTTTTTAAATGTCTCCATGTATAATATTTAATTATTTATTTGGTTATGGTAGGACTCTTACATAAATTTCATAAATAATTGGCGTATTTTATAAATGCGACTTTTTTTATGCGGTCCCTATCCACCGCATAAAAAAAATTATGTATTATTCCCACGAATAAGTTTGTTTTAGGTAAGAATTTATGAAATTTTTGAATATTTTTTTGTGCGTTTATTTTTATGCGGTCCCTATTTTTCGCACAAAAACAGGTTTAACTGTATATATATATATATATATATATATATATATATCCTACAATCTTAGGCCGAAGCCTAAGAACTTGATATTGTATTACTGCGGCTGTTCTACTTTTACCTATGTTTTGCTTAGCAGTAAGAATCGTAAAAATTGAGTATATTGCAATTATTATACAAATATATATATATATATATATATATATATATATATATATATATATATATATATATATATATATATATATATATATATTCAAACAAAAAAACATGAAGAAAACTAGATCATAAGTGAATAAACAACATTTCATCTGGTATAATAGGAAAAAATACATATGTGGGAAGCAAATACTTCAAAAAATTTCAATGGGGTTATACCCGTAATTTGATGTATTTGATCCTTGTTTTTTTCTCTAGAGCAGTGTTTCTCAAAGTGTGGGTTGCACCCCTCGAGGGGCGTGATAACCCTACAAGGGGGGAGACGAGTATATCGAAAAGTCGAAAACAAACATTACTTTAAAAAAGTATTAATTTACTGAAAGGAAGCAGAAAAAATAATACTTTCAGACATAAAAAAATAAAAAACACCTTTACACTGATATAATACGCTTATAAATGTATCAGTACTGCACCATGTATTTCATAATTAATTTAACAATACTAAGTCAAGGACAAGTTTAATAATTACCAGTGACTCTATGGGCACGTCATCAAATTTGATACAAATTTAATACTTGTCTTGATAATTTCTACGGTTTATAATTAAAGCCGTATTGTAGATTTATATCAAAGTATATTATTATTGAATTCAATACATTATTATTGTATGTAAGGGGGCGCGATGAAAATTATGATTGAAAATTGGGTCACGAGAGTATAGAAAGATTTAGAAACACTGCCCTAGAGCATTGATCTCTACTTGGTTTCTTAACTTCTCAATTCACCAATTAGCTTTTAAATTTTTAATTATGAAATATTAAACAAATTCGACAATGTTTTGAATGAGTATATGTGAAGTGTTCTATTGTCCAAAAACCTCAATAAACTCATTTCATTTTCCTATATGAATATTTCTGAAGTAATTAAACTCGGAAAATTAATATATATTTTTCCTTTTTTTTATTACCTTTAATTATAGAAAAATACTTGACTAAAATATTACATTTAACCACAACAAAGAAAGCTAAATAAGTTAACAAGAATAACTTCCTGGATATTTTTTATTCTCAATATTCTCTTAGAAGTATTTTAAACAATTCTTTACTTATCGTAAGATGCGAATAAATATTTTAAAACTTAGATTTTCTCAATAAGCATGCTTACTCCACTTCCTAACTATCATTAATAGTTTCAAAGGTGTCAATATACACTTATTTTACCAGAGTTCTATAGTAAATTTCACAAAGGGGAAGAAAATGATGTAGATTTATTACTTGATCAAAACTAATATCTCACAGATTGATCTAATACAGAGAAGGTGATGCTACAAAAATGAATTTACCAATGTTTTAAACCATCATTCCCCTTTATTCTGTATCATTATTCTACCATTGTGACTCAAATATTTTCATTTAATTCAACAATATTTTTTTATGAATTATACTTAGTAAAACATTAAAAATTAGGAAAATGTGAAATCTCATTCAATAATCCTCATCGAATTATATATATATATATATATATATATATATATATATATATATTTGATTATTATAAAATAAAAATTATCATCTTTTGAAAAAAAATAAAACAGTTTTAGGAAGTTTGATATTTAATACAATTTCAAAGCTTACATTTTAAGTACAAAAAATATAGAATATATGTTACTGAATTTTTTTATTAGAAACATTTTATCAAAACTCCGATCGAGAGAAAAGGACCAAAAGAAAGAACTATTTACCTATCAGTGAAATTGTGAAATTTTTTTTAACTCTTCCACACTTTCAGTGCGGTCCCATTGATATAAGTTTTAATACTAAATTAGTAATAAAATAATTTATACATGGTACTTCTAAAATAGTGAATATGACACTTTGGATGAAACCGCTATATTTATGGTGTTAGATGTATTTATGAAAAATTATATATCTTACAGCTATTTCGTAATGTTCACTGTTTCAATGCTCAAAAACTATGCAATTTTATATTTAACTCGGATGTGTTTTCTGTTGGTATTAACTGATCAATATCCTACCTATCTTCACTGTGTACAGTGTATTTATTTTATAACATTTTACATCATATTACATCACGTTCAATGTACAGTTGCATACTTATAAATACTATTTTATATGTTATCATTCAAGCAATAAATTTATTACAAGGTCACATATTTCTGCAAACTGAATATAAGTTATATCATTTAAATATTACTAGCAAAAACTAAATAAAATTCTTAGATATCAATAAAAAAATGTTTTCAGTTTTATTTTTATCCAGGGAATAGAAGGAGATAGTTATTTTTTATTGAATACTTTATTATATCGATTTATATACTACATGTTTTTATGCACTTTCACTTTATATAAGGTTCCTTTCATTTTCTGGAGACATACTTTTTTATATGTATACATAAATTTTACAATTTTATATTATCTCGGCAATAGCTTACAAGACAAGTTTTTGTAAATGTAAAATATTATACAGATATGTTCTTTATTTTTTTTTATTTTCTTCTTTTTCTGTTTTCTCTGTAGATGTTTCTTACGATTCCTCTTTTTTATTTGTGGATCTCCAAATACCTTTACTTGTAAAGTTATCTTTTTTACTTGCTAAAAATACAATTTACATTTAAAATAAGTTTATAGATAGATATATAATATATATTATAACATTTTTATCAGTCAATATTTATGGATTAATATCAATCAAATCATCAAAATTGAAATAAATTTTAATGAATACAAGTTGCAAGATTTCAATTAAATATAATTTTGTTTTCTTAAAGTTTGCTTGGTAATATTTATATCGAATTTAATATTTGTATTTATTATATGGAGTTTATCTTTGCCTTTTTTAACTGCTCGTTGCGGTATTGATCAAAAAATTTAAAATTGGAATAAAATTTTCTTTTTAACTTTTAAATAACTATAATTTTGCCTCTGTTCAAAGTTGTCATATAGATAATTAAAGTTTATGAAGGAACGTTGATTTATTGCTAAGTGAAAGTATTGCCTGTTTCAGATAAATCAGGTTATATATTTCACATGAAAGAACACGAAACAAAAAATGGTAAAAATAGAAATAAAGAAATATTTATAATTGTCATAAATTCAAGTATATAAAGTAAATTTTAACTATTATCGAATTTTTCAATGAATATTTACACAAATAGTTTGAAAGATGCTACATATTTAAAGATAAGCATTCCTAGAATAGAAAAGTAGTCACCATATGTTATTTTTTGTTTTCCAAATAAATTATCATTAAGAGAATGTTTAATTTTTAATGACTAAAATTTAATCATAAGACTTATTTGATTTTAATAAAAGAGATCAAAATTAAATGTTTCTTAAGCTATGCAACCATTATTTTCAATGAGTAACTCCCCCCAAAGAAAAAAAATACTTCAAGAAAAAGCTTAAAAATTTCCAGCATTGAATCATCATTAATTATTCCACATAAAAAGATTTGTATCACCAAAAGACTGATATTAATTCTTTAAACTTACGTTTTTAATTTTTTTTGAATCTCAGTCATTAGTAGTCATTAGATTTGAAGTATCAAAGCTTCTGTTCTAATACGATAGCGACTCGATTTTATTGCAAGATTTGAAGTGCAAGCTGGGGCAAATAATGCACTTTTCAGCGTAACAGTTTTTTTAATTTAACGCACATCACACACTCTAAACTCATTAAAATACGATTACCATTTCAAATAGCTTCAATGCCACTTAAAATAGCGGTTTAAATTGCGATTGAAAGTCCATTTTTTATTCCCTTCCGGCTGAAACAATATCCGACCCTGACGATCCATTAAAAATAATTCACATTCAACAAGAACAAAAGCAAAACGCGTTCATGAAAGCTTTGTAGAAAAAGTTAATAAATGTCCCAAGGATATCTTTCACCAAAGACTCGAATATGCTATCACCTGCAAATTCACTAGTTCTTAAGGGGGAGGGGGTTAAATCGCAGTTTGCAGCGAGTGGCTCATTAGATACTGAGATTCATATTACTTTATTGCGGAAGCTGTAAGTTGCTTCAGTTTGTTTTATCCCATAAATATATATTACGTTTCGAATACCTCGCCCTATTAGATTATTGTCATTATCTCAATTGGGTCAGAATTTAAAAAAGTTACCATCAGGGCATCAATTCATCAAAGAGCCGATTTTGTCAAACAATGTAATATTTAATTAGTTTCCATCCTTAATTAGACATGCGGGAAAGATTACTCGTTGGAACTAAGAGTCCCTATTATCTTAAGTGAATAGTTAAGCTAAGCAAGTATCATTTTTTCCTCTTTATAAATAGCTAGCTCTGATGAGTTTCAAGACACCTCAAAACTTCAAGTGTCTTTGTAAATAAATTAATCTCCTCCCATTTAACTAGTAGTACTCTAAAAAATTTCCTTTGTAAATGGTCTTACATTTAAAAAGAGACAAATTGTGTTAGTTTAGGATCGTGTTTTGAAATAAAGGTTAGTATTGCTACGATTGTATTCGTCAAATTTTAAAGTATTTTATTGACTTAATATATTCCCAATTAAGATTAAAATTGAACCTGAAGTTACGCATAAGATAGCAACGAGTAACAAATCAATTATAAATCAAATTAGATGTACCTAATTGGATTTGTCAGTTGTGATATAGCTAAGAGACGGCTAATTTGATTACAAGCAAAAAAATTATAAATTGTTTATTTTTAGGAAATCTTACAAAAAAATCGTGTACTTTTATGGAGTTGAAATTTGGTGTTTTTTATTTGCGAATGAATTGTTAATTCACGTAAAGTATTATCTTCAGCCATTACCAAATATATAGCAATGACTTTTTTTCTGTATAAGAATAAAAGTAAGAAAATATCGTATTTCGTGACAGGTTCACTTGTATCTTGCAATATGACATCATAAGGAAACATCATCTGCGCAAACTACATTCTGTCTCTAATCAGTTCAGCGGTTATGACTCGCAGGCACGTCATGTAATAAGCTAATGCAGTCCTTGTAATCTTAACTCTAATCCACGGTCGTTATAGGAACAGTATTTGATTAACACATGATTCGATCAATAACCGTTTAACAAACAATTAATATACTGTCATTATCTGATATTGATTTCTGTGTGTGATGTTCAATTACCTTTCTTCCTCTAAATATGTAAAGTACCATTGGTTATTATTTAGTTCTGATTATTCAAGGATCACTCCTCAAAATATGTTATAATACAAAATTATTTCCATTCGACTATTATAACACAAAGGTGAAGTTTTTGCTGTTGTTTTATGTATGACTTCCTTCAAAATTGCAGAAAAAAACTGCTTTAAAATGTTTACCGTGTTCATAAATTTCAATGCATGGTTCTAACAGAAAACTGTATACTAAATATTAATTTTGTTTACATTTTTTATATGTGAAAGGTACAATTTTCAGCTGATGCAGTACGTTAACCACTTACTGTAAATTTGATGTAAGAAATATGTGAATACACTGTCTTATATGCATGCATCGTACACTTTGAGAACTTAAAATAATTTATAAGAATCAAAAATTAAGTTTTCTTTATAAATAATGCACAAAGCAACAACAAAAGTGTGCTTGAAATATTATGTTGATCATGGTAGAAATATTAAGTTTTTAGCCAAATGAAAAGGCATGTTTTGCTTCCATTAATTTCGATATACTGCCTTCGTATTACAAATGCATTTACTTAAATACACCACAGTAAGTGTCCTTTGGGAACCATTAAATAATATATATATATATATATATATATATATATATATATATATAAAACTCTGAGACATTTCATGAATTCCATAACAAAATTGTAGCTATTAATACTTTAATCTTGAAAGAAAATCACAAAATAACTATAGATAGTTCATTCTGAGGGCATAAATTTTTTCCAAAGCACTCTTTCAAATTAAATTTATACCAAAATAGACCTCTATCTCACTTTATTTCATTTTCTCATAAACCGAAAGTCCAATTTTAGTTCTTACGCTTTTCTTATAATATTAATTTATTGACAAACACAAAAATGATGCATGGGAATCGAGTAACTTTTTTTTCAGAAAAATAGCATTTCAATCTACGTAAAAAATATTCGCTGCCACTTTCAGATAAGCATCTACGAATGCTACAGCAAAAACATTTCTCAAATCTGACAGCTCCCAAGCCTACAGTAGTTGATAAAACTAAACAGACTGCATGCTGCTTGTCTTGGTAGATTTTTTCGTGAGATTTTCCTTGAGATAAATAGATGACTGCTATAAAGAAGCATCATACATGTTTCCCTAGATAGCTCTGTCCTTTCGGGTGTGTCGCGCGTTATTAAGTATCAGTACCTTTTAAATTACACTGGCCTCCAAAAGTTATGGTACGACCAGTCTTTTACGTCTAATTTTAAAACAAATGAACAAAATATCGTGAAATTCGGAAGAACTGTGTTTTGAACAGTTATTTAAAGAATTTTTCATAATTTTATCATCCTGCATAATTTACAAATATTTACATTATTTTTTTAAAATTTTACTGTTTTGCTTATAAAAAACACAACTCTCTATAAAAAAATCCACTAAAGGGCTTTTAATAAAAAAAAATGTTCCCCTCTACTTATAATGTATTGGTGGCATCAACTTTTCTGACTGTCAAATAATTGAACACGGGAATGGAAATAACTCCCATACATTTAACTCCCATAAGACCTCGGAGAAAGACTTAAGACAGACAATCATTTGTCTAAGCAGCCTCAAAGATTCTCAATAGGTTTAAGGACCGGAGATTAAGATGGCCATTCCATTCTTTCCATACATGGATACTCAAGATAATTATCAAAAGGCTTAACTCGATTGATGCTTACTGATATATTATTTCATTAGGTTGAATTTATCAATAATATACATATGGTGTGAAAAACGAATCAAGGATGCCGTTCAATATTTATCAAGACCTTTAATGCTCTGCCACTGAGCACATGCAGGTTAGTGTGTTCACCCAGAGAAATTCCGACCGAAGCCATGATTCCACTTCCTCTATAAATGCATATTTCAACAGTTAGATTGTGAGTATTGGGGGCCTTTCTCTCTCCAGATTAGTACACAACCTGAATAGTTCTCGAAAGTACACACATTATGACATTTAGCCGCATCAGCTTATGATAACCCATTTGCATCCATCCGATTGCCCATCATCTTAACGAATTTGTTAATAGACATTTCCTAGATGCAGTCAACACTATCTTAATACTAACAATTTAAAATCCACAAGCATTAAAAAATTCTTCCCAAATTACTTAAGTGGGGTAATCGTAGATTTCTCCATATAAGATATGAGAGTGTCTAATTCTTAAAAAAAACACTTTGAATATTCCCATGAGAGAGAGAGAATACTCACATAAATTATAATACTTACTTTGTAAGAGGCTCTCGCCTCGCTCGTGGGCATCTAGTTGTGTGGGGGAAGGGAAGAAACACTCGATATGATCTAACTATTTATTTTCACCCAAAGAACAGACACAATTTCCACTAATAATAGTAGGAGAATGTCTCAATGTTAACCCTGGAAGTGGAACAACGACAGTAAAACGTGAGCGATTAGAAAACTAACAAACTTGATCCTTATGTTAATTAAGGATCTAATCTGCCATCCAATTTTATCTAATCTTAATTCAATCTCAGTGAACAATCATCACTTTGAAGTTTCCTCCTAATAAGAATAAAATCTCTATAATTATAATATTATACTTTCAGTAGCAATCTCACCTGGCTCGAGTATATTTTCCCTTCTTCTCTCTTACTTAAGCAAAAACCCTAGCCTATTTATAGTAAGTTAATTTACATGTCGCAATTCTCTTCTTCCGAAGAGTTGGTTGTGAATGACGCGAATTGATAGCCCAAGAAGATTAGTTGGAAAAACGCGTATATATCCGTCACAACTTTTTTCTTCGTCTTTTTTTAACATAACTGTGAAATAGCTGGTTGTACCTTAATTTTTGAAGACCACAGTGTTTGATCAAATTCATTACAAATGTGATTTCTATTATTGCTTTATTTTTTTAAAATTGTTAAGAAGCATTTCAAAAAAATATTAAAACATTTTGAATGAATTGTATAGCGGAAGAAATGCATATTTTATTTATGAGAAAGGAAGTTTTAGCACATATTTCCTTCACTATGATTCGAATTTTCATGGAATTAATCTAATTAAAACAGTTTAATTTTTAAAGATGTTTCGCTAATTGGTAGTCGTTAATCTTCTAAAATTTAGACGTTCAGCTTTAAATTAGTCTTTATTTCTTGGAAGCATTTTTATGTAAATCCTAGTAATTGTCAAATTAATTAATGCAACAACATTTCCAGATTTATTTAAAATATAATTTTGTGACGCAATTAATTTCAAAGAATAAATTATTGTTCCAAAATTATTGTTTCGGGCACTTTGTACTTAGGAAAAATAAGTTATTTAACGATATTTTTCGAAACGTTTAAATGCTTTACTAATTAAAATTAACTATATATTATCACTGCTTCTAAGAAAGATAAGAATGTAATATGTTGTGATTCTAACATTTCATTGTGTGTATCTACTTTCAACACTAAAAAGCATGTTGCCCTCTCGATTTAAATGCTCAATTTGTCCACTATAAAGCACTTTTCATTTCCTTTTTTACATTATTTTGAAAGTAACTCACGTGATATTGTATTTTGTTCTATGGAAATAAATATATTTAGAGAAGTGTTTTGTATAAACTCACGCAAATGTGTTCTCAGACATATGCGTGATTTGAACAATATTTTATGAAATTGAAAATTGATTCTTCCATAATATATTTAACTTTATTTTTATTTATACGTCATAACTTTCACAATGATAAATTCTGAAAAAAAGACTTTTCAGGCCTTTTTTCGTCTAAATACAGCTTTATTTATGAGTTTAAGGATTCGGTTATTTTGTTCAATAATTGAGTTTCAGCTTATAAAAATATTATTAAATAAGCATTTTGTAAATAAATATGTATGATTCATCTAAGTTTGAAGTATGCCAACCTTTCCTTTAAAACTTTTTACAATTGTAGTTTGGTACTTTTTACTAAACTATTCGTTAATTCAAAAAAAAAAATGTATGGAAGCATCTTCTTTAACTCACACATATTCTTTCATGAAAAAAAAAGTAAAGATGAGATTATTTATTTTAAATAAATTCAAAAACTCCCTCCAAGTAGTCGTTGATTTTTTTTCTTGCCTCTCATTTCGCCAACTTTCACCAAAAGCAATCGGAATAAATCACTTACATTCAATTCAAATTCAAGGAATTTCTACCCATTTCAAACCTGGGAGTCGGAAAGAATGTTCTTTTGAATGTTCGATTGAGGACTATTCAGAGAAATTCCAAGGCACGTGCCGATTTGAAGTCGATGCCCTGAAGGTGTTTTGCAAGATTTCTCATTATCCTACAGAAAGATTGGATTTCTGCTCTGTGTGACCATGTCAAATGTCTACCTCTTCCAAAGAGAGAGAAATTTCCTTCGAAATTTTAGGGGAAGAAAAGACTCGTATTTTTGACTTTTGCCTTGTCATTTAAGGTCGCCGAACAGCTGAGATGAAGTTATTCTTAACTTATTTTATTGGCTCTTTTTCCCTTCGGGAATCCCTACACTTCTAAATATATCTATATCTTAAAAGTACTACGTGACATATAAGTCTTCAGGAATCTATGAATTCCTAGAAAATGACTTTCTTTTCTATTCTACTATTCAATTTGTTAGAATAAAAACTGTTGATGTGGTACTTTTTCCTTTATCGCAAAAAATTATATTACTATAAAATCGATGCATAGAAAAGTGTTTTTTTAATTAATTAAGAAAGCTGTGTTGAAATAATTATCAAATAACATTCATGTATCAATAATATTGAGCATTTTACTGAACTTTTGTAGCCATTATTTTGTTCAAGATTTTGAATTACCCTCAGTAAATATTTGTTTTTCTTTCTTGCTCAAATAAGTTTCATAACACAGGATATAATGTTTACAAACTTCATATGTATCAAACATTTTAAGCTTAATTAAGTGTAGTAGCATAGTAGAGTTAAAAATTAAATTCCTAAACGTAAATTTTAGGGATTTTTTTCATAAGCTATTAAGTTTCTTTTATACATTTACCTTTATGAGATGCAATTCCTTTGTTTATGTAATTTCTCCATTGATTCATAGAACAATGTTTCATTGGTTCTGAAAATTGAGTATTTAGAAAGTCAAAGTGCATTTGCAAATTGTGGAAGAATTTCGAAACTAATCTTATAAAAATGTAATATAAATTGCATTCATTAATAGTTTCACAGAAAAAACCAGAGTTTATTACTCATTAAAAATATTTCATTTAACCAAATTGTGAATACAGTAGAACGTCATTTATTTGAATCAATTGGGACCGGACACGCGATTGTTCGGATAACCGAAAACTTGAAGAAACCAGACACTATACGAATATTGAAAATCCTCACATGCGGGAAACGCGCTTGAAGAAAAAGCAAAATAGGATCAAAATGTCGCAATGTTACCTTTATTGTGGAAAATAATCACTTATTTTTCGCTGTTCCAATGTACACCTTCGTTTTTCGCTGCAAGGTCTCTGATTTTTTTGAGCAGCAGTAGGTTCGTATATTTGACGCTCCGGATCATAAGCGTTCGGATAAACGACATTCTACTATACTTTTAAATTTCCGTTGAATTTTTTGTGAACTTCTTATTATACTCATACATCTTCTGCGGTAATTTTTTAAAGTTCTTTAAAACTAAACTACATGCAGTGTGAGTTCTGATTCCTACATTTTAAAATATATTAATTACAAAATTTGAGGGGGAGTTCTTCAGTGACTGATATGTACCGTATGCCCACTAAAGTGCCTTGCCAGCCTCTTAACTTCAGAACGGCTACTTTTATATTCATAATGGTGGTGTCTAAATTATATTAAAGTGTAGCCATGAGAGCTACTGAATAAAACCAAATACGGTGCTATCTGGGGGTAAACGGCGGAGTTAGTACTTCTGTCTCGAAAACGGAATAAGAGGGGGGAGAGGGGGAAAAGTAATTTACAAAGTTGTAGAGCATCATCGATTTAGTACGAAATGACACCTTGTGGACATTAATGCAAAGAATAAAACGATTAAGCCTAGCAATTGTTTTTTCGTGATTTCCAACTCTGTAACGTCAGAAAAATTATCTGAGCGAAAAAAATAATTAGTTATAACAATATACCTTTATCTGATATATTCAAACTTTTCACCGTCGGTTTCAATGTTCATTTGAATTCTCGTTTGAATGTCACGTTACACACGTTGAAACATAGAGCGTGACACGTTTTTACAAAGTCCGTAATGCGTCCTTTATGATCCTGCTATGTTTCTGGAGGGGTCGCATATACCTGATGTTTCAGGTATCCCCACAGAAAAAAGTCTAGTGGAGTCAGATCAGGCGAAAGTGGAGACCATTCTTCAACACCACCATACCCAATTATTTAGCCAGCATGCTCATAAGACATCTTCAGTGAAGCAGTACCTCGTCATGGAATTCGGGAACCAAATAATTGGGTATGGCGGAATAGCCAACAAATCTATCCAAAATTCAAGGTCTAATCTTGTTTTACTAGAAATCATAATAAATCTATCAAAATAATACTTCTAATGTTTTAGAAAATGTTTACATGAGACGCGTTTTGGTGTAGAGTATTCGATTTTATGAATTAAATATTATAAATAAGGAAGTTCAGTTTTGAGTAAATATTAATTTGTTATTACATATATATTAATAAAAAAAATAACAGTTAATTGAGATTGCTTGCAGTAATGATACATCTATTTCTTACCATAGAAAACAAATTATTGAAATAAGAGCCGTGCAGTAGATCAAAGATTCGACCAAGCATAGGACAGAACTACCAAACGTTGCCAGATCTTACACCGTATAAATAAAAATGTCAATGTTGTAAAAGAAACAAAACGCTTGTGGTGGAAAAATGGAAGAAGGGATGTTTGTTGGACGTGATGAAGGGGAAAATGTATGTGTGTTGGGTAAATAAATTGCTTATGAGGTGTTCAGTTTATTTTCTCCTGAATCTTCGTTCTGCACTAAAGGCGAAAGAAAAGAGAAATAATATAAGGCCTTATTTTGCTAACTTCTAGTAAAAGAAATAATTCTTAACGTTGGTGAATGGTTAAAATGAATCAATGCAATTCACACAAAATATCTAAATTTGATTCTCGTCAGTGAAACACTGTCTGATTATTAAGGAATATACAAAATATCATGAATAGTAATTGAATATGTAAATAGTATACTTCGAAATTCTGAGAGAGACATACAACGTCGCTCAAGTTGCATCAACAAATGCATCATTAATTTTTTTGGAAAGAAATCTAATATCTTACATTTATCTTTAAAAATAACTGCTTCAGCTTTTTAATAAATGTAAAGCATAGGAAAAAACGATTAAAACAGACACTCTTTAATAAACAAAAGAAAAAATGAGTAACATTGTCCGAGAAGGCATTCAATTTCTCTTCAGTTTCTTAATTTCCTTTTCTATGTGTCCTTATGAAGCTAAACTTAGCACTCCTCAAAAGAATCTAGAACGTTGTATTTCGAAGCAATAAATTGTTTTCTTCCAGAGGTCTCTAAATGTTCTAGACAGCTATCCCGTTGCTAAGCAACGGATCGTTTTTAGTGAAAACGTTTCTGATGAACAAGGGTAGGAATTTTATTCCTTTTTTTTAACTTGCATTTTTCAAAGCTCTTTTTCAAAATTTGTTTATTTAATTCTCTTTTAAATGCGAAATGAATTATGACGTATTGACTGAAGCTACCAGTTTTTGCAAAAGCATTTCACTGTAAAAGATATCCTTTGAGCTGTTTTTTTCCCTTCGCTGTATGAAAAAAATTAAACGAAACTAACATAAGGGAAACTAATGGATCTGAAGACTTTAATTGGTTTGTTTTGATGACTATTCCGTCTTTTAATTATGCATTTCCATCAAAGAGAAGACGGAAATTGAGGGAATCACACTGAATGATCTCAAAGAATGTAAAGAGTATATAATTTTTTACTTGTTTTTTTAATAAAGTATTGCAACTTTTTCGTTGCTTTGTTTTGATTCTTGTTTGAAAAATAATTAAAAGGAACATTATATATTCATTTTTCATTAAAAAAGAGCTATTTTAAAATGATTAATAGTATAAATGTGTTCTGAATTATTTTCTTTAGGAAATAATTCAATTAGTTTAAGGAATCTTGTAGTAATGTTATTTCATTTATAATTAAAGCAACTTCTGTAAATAAAGTTATTAGAATAAATTATTTAATTATATGAGATTAAAAACTAGATTTCCTGAAGAAAAAAATTCTGAAGAAATAGAAAAATGTTAAAATCATTAAGATAACATCAAAATTACAAATGAATGCTTGTTTTCCGCTGTACTGTTACAATCGAATCGTGTTTTGTCGCAATCCTTACAAACAAAATAGAAAAAAACGTGAAATCTCCTTCAGGCTCAAGCGAAAACAAACAAAAAGGTGTGAAGTTAACAAAAAAATATTAAGGCTAATCAACATTGTTATTGCTTTTTTTTTGAAAAAAAAATTCTTTTTTTATTTCTATTCCTTTCTGACACTATTTTTTCAAACTAAAACAAAAACAATCAGCTTGAGATTGGAAAGAGATTATTTCCTTTAAACCACGTTTCGTGAGCTAATTTTTCGGGGTTTTTTCACAGTTTTTCTTAATGCGACAAACTTGCAATTAGGTACAATGCATTTTTTTCCTTTCAAAATAATATAAGCAAATATTTATTTACTAAATTAATTTTTTCATCTTAAGAGTAGAAGGAACAACTAGATATTTCTTAGAAATGCGTTATTTTATCTTTAGGTTATATTATTCCTGTCTAATCAGAAATTCAAACAAAACAATGAGTTTAAGTGCACACTTTTCTAAACTTCCAGCATAATAAAGTTGAATTGTTCAAGTTTCTTTGTTTACTTTTATCACAATATGTTCCTTTGATTTAAAATAGTATTTAATTTTAGTTTGTTTCAATAATATTAGTTAAATTAAATGTTTCTAATAAAATACCAAGAAACTATGCTCTTGTTTTTGGATCTAAAATTTTCAGCTGATTCAATTCAAATATGCAAATTTTAACAATCCATTTAGATTAAAGCAGAAATTTGATGCTTTTTGCATTCAAATTAATGCATCATTGTTGCTTTAGTGTTCGTTTTAATGATTTTTCCAACTTCCTGCATTGACCATTATTTTCCTCTATAATTTCTCTTTATAACCCTCTGGCCGGAACATCAATTTTTTTTGCTACACTGAGGAGCATTCATCTGGCAAACTGGTATGTAATTTTTTTTTTTAATTTTATTACCTTAAAGACTGTTTTAAATGTCCTTATAGCTCATGAAATTAAGTTTGGCTCAAATAAGATGTGTGGGGTTAAATCAAGCACAACAATATATTTTTATCCCTATAATTAAGACTAGTATATTTATAAAAACTGATTAAAATTATTTATAATCATGAAAAGTAATTAAAAATAATAATACCAAACACGAAAAAACTATAGGAGCATTCGTTATGATAGACGGAGATACATAAGAAAAATCGCACATTTCGTAAGTGGAAAAAATTCGCCATATACCACCACGTGATCCTCTCACTGGGCAGAGTTCAACTGAAGATGTTAAGGCAACCCACTACAAAAATCACACCACAGCGTTATCTACAGGCATCAAGGCCAATCATCCCCGTCTGAGAGACGGATGTTCTGCTCAGAAGGTTAAATATGTATTAAGAATTGGTTGTTGAAGAACTGAAACACCATGTATACCTTATATAAGAAAACTTTACTTTTAACCCCTTTCAGGATCATTTTATTTCGGGATTATGCATAAAAAAAAATGTCAATTTTTTTATGCTTACCAAGAAAAGTAAGCAAAATCAATTGAAACCAAAAAAAGCACATGTGAAATAATTCTGGAGAGACTGTGCAGTGTAAATTTTTACAGTGTCCGAGCTACATTCGGGATGAGCCAGAATGGCACGTTTCGCCTGCTCGAGCTCAGCTTGGAAGAAACCGGGAAGGGTTAATTAGAGGTACTTCATATTTAATTAAATGAGATACTTTTCTCGTATTAAATTCTCTTTAGAATGAAAAATCATACTTTTTTTAAGGAACAAACTATGTCTTTTTTTCTCTATACCTTGCCATTTTTTATACCTAAGATAGGATTTGGAATAGAAATAAACAATATTATCAAAGCTGTTTCATATTTACTTTTTTTTCAGTATCCCTGACTTTTTTCTGTGTACCTATAGTTTTAAGTCTATGAAGGTATTTTTTTCAATTTTTTTTTTTATTTCTGAAAATACACTGCTGGACAATTGCTAAGGACGGATAACACTATCATCCATAGCAACCACAAAATGAAAGGAAGCAAAATGAGGAAAATTAGAATAAGTGCGGGATATTAGTAAGAAGAAGTATGAGAATGCGAATTTTTTTTTTCCACGTCTGTTCATCACGTGATAGAGTTCATAAGAGCTTTAAAGGTTTTGACGCGTGTGGACAGTTGTTGTTTCAAGTCAAAGTTTTACAGGAAAGATTTAATAGACGAACTTAACATTTTTGGCATGTCTTCCCGACATCACATAGATTATTTTATGCGTGGCCGAATTATTGGAAAGATCGAAGAAGGGCGAAAAATAACAGATGTTGCCAGGGAGTTCGACATCGCTCACAGCTTTGTTTCACGACTGTGGAAGTCATTTAAAACTACTGGAATGTGTAGTAGACGGCACGGGGAGGTCGTGTTAGAAGTACGACGCCTGCAGAAGACAGATATATCGTCCTATCAGCAAAAGGGAACAGGCGCACCACAGCTCAGCAGGTGGCAAATCAGTTTCTTGCTGCCTCAGGAAAGCAGATCTCCCGAAAAACTGTTGCCAGACCTTTGAGGGGAGGAGGACTATACGCACGCAGACCTGTTGTGTGTGTCCCATTGACCAGACAGCACCGTACTGCCCTTTTGCAATGGTGTCGTGAGCATCACAATTGGACCGAACAGGACTGACCATGCGTACTATTCTCAGATGAGAGTAGGTTCAGTCTGTCATTGGATTGTAGACGCCAACTGATCTGGCGTGAGAGTGGTACTGCTTATCGTCCAGAAAATATCCAGGAAAAGGACCGATATCCGACATGCAGTATCATGGTGTGGGCCGGCATCATGATCAATAGCCGCACGTGCCTACATGTGTTTGCGAATGGGACTATGACGGGCCAACGATACATTGATGAAGTTCTACTTCCTCATGTTCGTCTTTTCCGTGGTGCTGTCGGTGATAAACTTGTTTTTATGGACGACAACGCAACATGTCTTCGAACACTCATTGTTCAGGATTGTCTAGATAGCGAAGGTATTCAACGTGTCGTATGGCCAGTGCGTTTTCCAGATCTAAACCCCATTGAAAATGTGTGGGATGCTTTGGGGAGGCAAGTTGCTGGTCGAAACTATCCTCCGACAAACAAAAACACTCTCATCCGTGCACTCACAGAGGAATGGGATAAATTGCCTCAACAGCTGTTGGATAATGTTGTGCAAAGTATGGTACGACGTGTGGAATGTTGCATCACACTCCACGGTGGACATATCCCGTACTGATACCTTTCTTTAAGGTGCCTGCCGACTTTTAGATGCATTGTTCCATTTCTCCGTACGCAGATCAAATGCGCAATTTTTTTTTCTTTCAGATGATTCACAGCTTTTGTACTTTCCAGAACAATAAATATTCTTTCTTCTAATGTCTGAACAGTGTGGCAACTATATTTTATCCTACTAGGCCTCATGTCTCGCTTAATGTTATGCTACATAGCAATTTGTGATCCGTCCTTAGCAATTGTCCAGCAGTGTATCTTGAAATGTTTCCCAAAAAAACTAAATGTAATTTTTAAAGTGCAGAATTATATATATATATATATATATATATATATATATATATATATATATATATATATATATATATATATATATATAAATGCAAAAGAGAAGCCAAATACAAAATTTTGAGTATAATTCTTTAACATTGGGTTCATAGACATCAACAATTTATAATAAAATGCGATTATAAATTTTATAAGTCCAAGTTTGTTCTGGAAGAATGATGTGAATAAATGATGAAATAATATAAAAAAGGAGAAATATAGCAAAGTAAATTCTGATAAAGGTTAAAATAAATCATTTTAAAATATAATAAATTGCATATATACACTGGTGTGCAAAAATTAAGGACGAAGTCGAAAAGTTAGCATATCAGCTGAACGAAGAGGCAGAGCGGACAGAAAGACCAATCAGGAGATTAAGTAAGGTGATGTACGGTAGCACATGCGCAGATATGCAGGTAGACGTAATGGGGGAGTGTCTGAATAGTATAAAGCATGTTGTCGGTGTAAGATCAGTATTTCTGGCAAAGAGATTGCACGCCGTATAGCAGTTAAAATCACACCGAGTTGCTGCCTCAGCGAGAGAAATGGCTAATAATCAATCTGTTAGACGACATCTGGATGCTTTTACCCGAGGTCGAATCATTGGGGTTGGAGGAAGGCCGCAGTGTGACAAGTGTGGCTGCAGAGTTCGGAATTGCTCACAGCATCGTTTCACGACTTTGGAAACAATTTCAAACTACAGGAACAGCTATCCGGGGGTTCAGTAGTGGTCGTTCACGAGGAACCACACCGATGGTAAAGAGATGACCGGTATATTGTCTTCCAGTCCAGAAGAAAGAGGCGGCAGACAGCGGGAAAAATCGCTAGACACACGACACAGGCGACTGGACGACCGATATCGCGTTTTACCGTGGCCAGAAGACTGCACTTTGGTGGTCTGTTTGCACGTCGCCCTGTACGGTGTGTACCTTTAACGCCTGCCCATCGGAGAAGGCGTTCTCTGTTGTGCCGGGAACACCGGGATTGGAGAGACAATGAATGGGGACGAGTACTCTTTACAGATGAGAGCAGATTCAGTTTGAGTAGCGATTCTCATCGCATACTCATCTGGAGAGAGCGGGGAAGCCGCAATCATCCCTCGAACATCATTGAAAGGGACAGGTATGGAGGTCGCGGTGTTCTCGTTTGGGGAGGCATCATGCTTGGTAGTCGTACAGACCTTCACATCTTCGACGCAGGTTCAGTCAACGGGACCCGTTATTGTAACGAGATTCTTCTTCCATATGTGCGTCTTTTTAGAGGCGCTATGGGTCTGCAGTTCCTTTTCATGGAACGATGCACGATCTCCGGATCTCAATCCCATCGAACATGTATGGGTTTTCTAGGCAGACGCTTGGCAGCTCGTACCTTACCACCAGTAACGATTCGGGAGCTTCGATTGGCGCTGCAAGTCGAATGGGCAGCAATGCCTCAACAACTCATTGACACCCTCATTCTCAGTATGGGCAGACGCTGTGAAACCTGCCTTGCAGTCAGGGGAGATCATATCCCCTACTAAAGACCGGATGTTTCTTGCTGGACACCCATCACAGGGATGTTTCGGCCTTCAGTCGTATTGCGCTCCGTGCTACTTTTTCAATCAAGCTTCTTTTTATCCCTCTGATTTCTCTTTTAATAAGTGTTGCTTACATTACACATGTCCTTACGTATTGGGGATCTTACGGTATTAAATGTGTTGATTTGGAAAGCTTTTGTACAAAGTTATATTGAAAAACCCGTCTCGTCCTTAATTTTTGCACACCAGTGTAGTTTGAAGTATATGTTTAATGTGAGAAAGGACTAGCGTGTGTTATTTTATATAAAACAAGAATAAATTTGCCATTGACAAAATTACTTCGAAATTTGTTCCTTCAAATAGAACTAATCAGGAAGATTTCTTACTTCATTCGAGATCCAAACTGTCTTTAAAGTTTGTTTTTTTGTACAAATATTCTATTCCAATTTAATAAAAATACACTCATGGACAAAAAAATCTAGCACACCAAGAAGAAGTCGTCAAAATGAAACGAAATTTTACATAAGTAATGACTACTTTGATATAAGTAAATGTTAAAAAAATCAAAGAATAAAGACCATTTATTTCAGAGAAAAAGACAAAAGAACGAAGGATTTAATACCCTGTTGAACCCTTTCTAGCGCGAATGCACGATGCGATACGATCGGGCATTGAGGCATATAAGTTCTGTATAATGTCTTGAGACATTTCGTTCCATATTTGCTGTAACCTTGCCTCTAGGTCGTTCAAACTCGTGGGATGACTAACTCGCCATCTCTAATGATCCCAGATATGTTCGATTGGAGACAAACCTGGAGATCAGGCATGCCAAGGAAGGGCATTAACCGTGCGAAAACAGTCTTATGACAACCTTGCCATGTGAGGCCGAGCATTGTCTTGTTGAAAATGGCTCCCGCGAGCCGTTGCAAGAGTGGAAACACATGTGGTTGTAGGATGTTATGGATATACCGCTGGGCTCTCATGGTGCCACGGACCAATACTAGGGGTGACCGTGTATTGTAGGCAGTGGCAAACTACATCCTCACACCAGCTGTGCGAGCGGTGTTTCTCTGTAAAACAAAGGCAGAACTGAGGTGTTTACCACGGGGTCTCCTTACACGAAAACGATTGTCATCACTGCTGAGATTGAATCTGGATTCGTCGCTTAAGACGACCTGGTTCTATTCCACTGCAGTCCAGTTTTCTCGTGCACGGTACCACTCCAAACGGAAGCGTCAATGGGTGGGCGTCAAGGGCAGCTCACGTAATAGGCGCCGCGATCCCAAATGTCCTTCAGCCAGGCGTATTCGTATAGTTCAAGAAGGCACAGGGATACTTAATGAAGGTGCTACCTGTGCCTGGATGGCGGCCGATGAAGCAGTTGGCTGTACACGAGCATTCTTACGATGTGGTGGTCTTCTCGACGACTGATCTGTCGAGGGTGTCCTGAGATTGGTCTTCGTGTAAATGACATCTCTCGGATCCACTGGTCCCAACAGCTCCTCACAATACAATCTTAGCGGCCTAATTGACGAGCTACTTGCCTAGATGACCACTCAGCTTCCATCATGCCGATGATTCATCCCCTCTCAAACTGTGACAGCTGCTTATATTATCTTCGAAAACGGCGCAATGGCATGTCTACCTTAGCTCTTTCTTTGTAAACGATTCAGCACATTCAAACAAGCTTTGGTTACCTGTTTTATGCTCCATTGAGAACGACGTTAAACGCCATCTACCTGCTATACGTAATGCTTAATTATGCTGCATTTCTAATCATTTTCATATATCCCCGACATGTACCTTCATGCCAAGTTTCGTTACGAGCCCGCAATTATTTCCTGGTGTGCTAATTTTTTTGTCCATGAGTGTATTTTAACATTTTATATCAGTATTTCTTAGCAATTTTAAATTTTTGATCGCAGTCGAGCAGTCACAAAATAAGTGAACTCTTATGCTATTCTTAATACTATTCAAGTTATTTTACTTCGTTATTATTTTAGTAGATGTATTTTAGATTGTTGAAATATCGCTGAATTTTTCTAACATGTCCAATGTAACTTTTAAAATGTACTATTAGTTCATATAATAAATTTTATTTTTTTCCTTATCAATACTATAGTAAAATGTGTTTAAATTGCGTATGTGGTATGAATTCAATTTTTAGCTTTCAAAAATGTCCATAAATTAATATTTGTTTTTATTTTAATTAAATTTATCCTTCTGATGCTTGTACTCGCATAAGTAAGATACTCGATATAACACTTGAAAAGTGGTAATTACTTATTGCCTGTTTTCATGCCTTATATAAGAACTTAGAGCTAATGCATTGGCTGAGAGAAAAAAAATATTTTTTCCGGTAAATTTATTCCAAAAGACCCTCCTTTTTTAACAAAAAAGTAACCCCCTTCAATTTTATCCATTACGCCTTAATCACTCAAGTGTGAAATATCCCAAGACTTGGATATGATATGAAAAACGTTATGGCATGCAAAACGTCAAATCTGCAAAAAATAGCATAATAAATTTTATGGTTGTTTCCATAAATGACCAAAGCTTCGCGTTTTTTTCCCTGCTCTTCTTCTGACAGATCGATTGGAAATGTAGTGTTTTTTTTAGTCCCAATCACTGATTAATTCTTCATCGTACCGCTGCGGCCCATATTAAAAGTCCGGAAATGGGAAGCTGTGCTTTCAAACAGAGACGAAAGGAGATGAAACGAATTGTTGGGGGACATGACCGTGCAGGAGTTAGTAGTTATGATGATATCGATTTCCGAGAGAGGGAGCGCGGGCGTCAATGATTTTAAGTACATAGACAGCCTTAGTCGAGGACCGCAATTGGAAATGGTTCGGTTTTTACGCGTTTCAACTCTCTAGAGTGCTATTCCAACTTTAGGGAACATGCGGTGCTATTCCGAGAGGAATTCCGACGTGCGTTTTAAGTTTCAGTCAGATAGGTGGCATGGGAAATGATAAATAAGGTAAAGATTGAAAGTTCATGGCATTGGAAGTGGAAAATTAAAAATACAGAACTTATTTTAAGTTCAACTCGAAATCAAACTTAGTTAAGCTCTTCATTGCTAAACTATTGCGTTCGAATATCGCACTTGATGGGAATCGAACTTTTACTCACTTCGACTCTCAAAAGTACTATTTCGACTGCAAGAACGCAGTCTTTCTAAGGGATTCCCTTATCTCTTGAGAGATCTCAACGGTTACTCGAAAAGTAGCGTACTTAAATATAGTGGGAAAAGTTAGGCTTTGGAAAAGTTCCGAAAATGAGAATGAAATAAGAAAAAAAACACATTACTTTGTCATCTAGAGAATTTAAAAGTCTTATTCCAACTTATTTCTGTTTTTAAAAGTTTATAATACCCAGATAAAAATCGCACATATGTATATATCTACTTTGCCATTACTGAAGGTACGCTTGTTAGATATACAGTCATTTACGGGTTGCTTGTTTCGTATATTTTGCAATTTAAAAATATATAATTATTTTTATATTATTATTGATATTTTAAACTTTCTGAATTATAATTATTTAAATATAATTACTATAGGGAAATTCGATTGAGATGACAGCATATTATATCAAAATCACATACACAATTTTAAATTTATAATAAATTATTTAAATTTATTTATATTTTTATTAAAACAAATACACAATTTTAGTAATAACTATATTGAAAAAAAGCGTTTCAAAATTTATTATTTTAGTTTCAAATAATGCTTAAACCTTAAGCAACACATTTTAGGGGTAATTTGAGTTTCTTTAAGGAATTTATGTTCACATTTCATAGTTTTTAAAAGTGCTCAGATAAGAAAATGTTTAAAACTATATTAAAATATGACGTATAAAATATTATCATTGAGAATAAAACAATCTGCTTGATTTCTAATAAAGTATTAAATTTTTAAATTTCAAATGCATTATTAATTTTAAGAGTGTTAATCTAAAACAAATACCATAGGAGAATCAGAATAACTCAGATAATAAAATCTAATAAGAGGAATATTAATATAAAAGAATTAATTTGTCTATTGTGTAAATGCTTAATTATGTCCATACAGACACAGGAAGTAGAAAACTAAGAATACATATATTTTATCTCTATTCTAAGACACATTGTCGGAAAACAAGGGAATGAAAAAGTTTTATGATGGTTTGTATTTCAGAATTATGACATAAAAGCCGACGTCTACGAAAAGTTAAGGCATCATTATATTTTTGAATAATGGGTTTTCAGAACTACTAAGTCTGTCCTGCCTAAACTAAAACGCCACTGGAAATAGAACAACCATCATAAACTACTACAACGACGTAGAAAATTCACTTTTTTAGATTGATGCGCCGCTGTTGTAAAATAATATTGTATCTTAGCAGCCGCTTGAAAATTAAATCCTCTGAAAGTTCTAAAAATAGAAATATCATCCCGCTGAATATCTGCAAGTAAAAAAGTTTTATTACGTTGTATTATGTTTCCCCACTATATTTTCCCTTAAATGGCACTTTAGTGCATCATTTTTATCACATTGCAACATTTTACATTAAAATATCATTTATAATAAACGTGTATGATTGAATACAAATAATATATAAGAATGTATCGTGAATGCTTAGTTAAAAAAAACATATACATTAAAAATAACCTCTAATCAACATACATTGGTAATATATTCTTTATTAACCTATGGTCAATTATGCTTTAAAATCTGCGTTAAAGGTATAAAATTAGTTTAAAGCTATATTACTCTTTCTCTTTAAGTAAGAGTATTAGATATAAATTAAATTTTTTGTTTGTAATTTCTGTCAAATTTGTACATTTAAATGAATTTGATTTTATAACTTTTCCATTATAATGTTTCATTGATATTAACTTTTTAACCATTCAGTTAAGCTCATTTTGTAAGTTTTCAATGAAATTTTGTAATTATTTTGCATTTTATTGTAAAAACTGTGACTGTAAGCCAATTTTAATCAACAAATTATTAACAATTTTCAATATATAAATCTCTTATTGAAACGATTAAAAATCCCCATGTTTAAAACGGTATTTTGATTTTTTTTTTAAATTGGTATGTGTTTTTAAACTTTAAAGGAAAACTTTGAATCAGTCTTTTTCGGGAAGATATTTAAATCACCGCAGTTTCAAAGCATGGTAATTCTGAGAGAATGTAGCACACAGTTGTATGTATTACCTAATTTAAATAATGTTATGTTTACTTATGCGCATACGTATTAAACAACCTAAATACTTTCAACTTTATGTTCTATTTCTTCGTATAATATGGTTGAATTGGATAAAAAGACCATTCAAAAGCGTGGATCGGAAGACATTCTAGAATAAAGGCCCATCTTAGCACTACGTCAGAATCATTTCATGAATTCCTTAGCTTTAGAATGCGTTGCTACAAAATAGAAAGGAAGTGCTATTTATGTTTTTCTTATTCACTGGAAACAAATAACGTCAGCTAACTGAGAATTTTATTTGGATGGTAGGATTGGGAATTATTCTCCCGCTTCAGAAACGAATAAATATTGAGTTGTTTAGAAAGGAAAGAATGAACTAAAATAAATGTAATCAAAAATTGGCTCGGTTTCCATTCCTTCGAACAAATGTTACAAATCCTCTATATCCTCTTCCAGTTTGACATTTCGTAGGTTTTTTAATGACATTATTCAGGAAAGAAATCTACGTTTCACGTCGCTGGAGTTGCAAAAATGGGCATATTCCCTCGTACTATCCAAATAAGTTACTTTTCTTTACGCCTCAAATATTCTTAAAATGTATGCATTAGTCAGCTCATACAATTTCTGCTATTATTCAGTTGGAATAGTATAGCTAAACAAGAGTGTTTTTCTTTGAAAATTTTCCTTCAGGACGAAATGCTTGGTGTAATGCAATTAAATGTGTAAGGTACAAAAGCCATAATCATTATTTTGTCTTTTTGAATTCATTATAGATGCTGTCGAAAACTGAAAAAAAGTGATTGGAATCTATCGAACTTGTTAGAATAGAACTTAAATAAGTTAAGATTCTAAAAAAACTCTAAATTGTTAATTAGTTTTCCTTGTTATTAAATAAAACTGCTTCGGATAGTTTTTTCATCAGATGAAACTGTATTTTTTCTATCAATTATGCATATGATTAATTTTTGGGAGTTCTTAAAAAGTGAGACAGCGATTTATTGCCTTAACAAACTGAAATCAATTGTTAGCAATAAATCTAAAATTCAGATCCAGATCATGTGTAATAGGAATGAGAATGTACAGTATATCACCTACTCTTTATTTAAACCTATCGCAATCGACTTACTGTCATAGGCGTTGCAAGAAAATGTGCATTTTTTATCATGCAGTCTATTCAGTGTTTGATCTAAAAATTAGCTTAGTGATCGACTTGGTAGCCACTTCTGTTATAGAAAAATAAATATTAATGTGTAAGATTCCAATTTGTATATATATGTAAAGATGCTGCTTCAAAAATTTAAAAAAAGAAATTGAATTTAAAATTAATCTATGAATTATTGAAATACATGAAAGGTAACTATTTTGATTTTTAACATTTTGCTAATTTTGAGATTAGAATATAAATATTAATATTATCATTTTATATATTTGAACTATGATCACGAAACTTAAGAAATGATACATGTTTCCAATTAAATATGTAATTTACAGTTTAATTAAAGAATGCTTACGGTTATTTTTTTCCAGAACAAAATTGAAATACTTTTTTTAATGTATTTATTGAACTAAAATAGAAAAATGAAAAGTTACATATAAAAAAAATGACTGTTTACGAGGCTTGACCTATCATTTGCTATTATAAAAAAGCTAACTCTTATCTCAGTTGTGATATTTTAAGAAATTTAAAACATTTTTAAATTGTTTTGTTTATAAATTCAATAATAATGGGAATTTCAGTAATTCATAATTCACATTTCAAACTATACATAATATAGGTTACAAATTTACACATCTTGTAAACAATGTTCTCTCATTAACGTTACACTCTTGTAAAACAGTAGCATTTTCTGTGAGAAAGAGGTGTATAAAACAATTATCGTCTACCACTTATTTAACTTCTTACTAATGGAACAGTTCTGCTAATTGGAAGTAAGACTAAACGCCTAAAAGAAAAAGCAGACATTTATTGTTAGAAACTATCTTTATACGAGAGAAGAAAAACACACGAGTTAAATAATCATGATTAATGAGCGTAAATTCATTTCACAAAAAATAAAAGATGTTTTCCCTCTCTTTTAGTTATTTATTTCTTTCTTATTTTGTTTTTATTGGTTTTTTTACATCTATTTTAATGTGAGTCATAAATCCCCAGTGTTTTGTGAATATATCACTCAAGTCGTTTTTGGGCGTAAAAACTATTTCTAGTAATTATAGAGTAGAATATATTTTCAAAAAGAAGATACTGAATGTAATGTAATGTCATATATAAAATATTTTCAGTATTTCATCAGTCTTCTTTAATTATGTATTATTATTTTCTTTTTGATGTATTATAAATTCGAATTCAATGTTAATACATAATATAGTATCAATATTTTTTGAAACAAATTAAATTAGATATAATAATATCAAAGTAAAATTCTGTACTACTTTAATGTACTTATAAAAACATTAAATCGGTGATTATTATAATAGAATTAACTAGATACCAACATGTTTAAAATTTATTTTTGCATTTGATACATTTTAGAATGATTGTAATTCAAAACATTTTATTCTTTTCAAAAAATGTGTACGAGTGCATTTTTGCTTTATCCAAATGTCTGTCTGCGCGGCTAAGCAGATATTAAGTTTTGAGTTTTCATAGCGCGTGTAAAACTGTTAGCTAACCACAATTTTAACAAATGTTTTCTTGTTTCTATTTCTTCTTTAGTGCAATAAATACATAAAAAAGAAGTGTGAATTTTCCTTTATTAAAAGTATATCTCCATCCTTAAACGCGAATAACCTCTTCTATACATATTTCTTCACTTTACTTTTCATATTGAAGTAGAATGGAAATTTAAAGCCATACATCATCCTAGTCATTTTATTGGTTCAACATTATGAAATCCCTCGCCAATAGTCCCGTTTTTCACCTAAGTGGAATAGAAATAAGCAATTAACTTTATTCATATTATCGTGTAATTCTTGACCAGAAAGATATCAAACTACATCAACAATTTTCTGTTGCCTGTACTTCGAAACCTTGCTCATAAACGTGGTATCACTACAAATGATTCTCCGATAACAGTGTTTGAATCTACATTTGAAACTTTACACCCTCTGCGTCAATTGTTAAGTAGAAAAAATACCTAGTGTCCCTATAGCCTAATGATGAAAAGTACTGTACTTCGGTTACCGAGATCTGGTGTTCCGACACCCACCCGACAGAATAGCATAGTAACATCCCGAAAGATTTTCGAGGTAAATGATAGTCTTTAGGTCATGAACGTTGAAGATGGATGATGAAGCTTTCTTGGTTGGGGGCCATGTCCCAAGCAAAAGAATTGTAAGGAAAGAAAATATAAGGGCGCAATCATACTCAAGCACTTATACACAGAAAAATTACACTCGTTTATGACTTTATTTTGAAAGGTAAATCATTAAATACTGATGTTGCCATTCAAAATATCCTTGATTCTCAGTATTACATGACTCTGGATATTTTAGGTATTATTATTTAATGAAAAAAAATTCAATACTATAAGTTTCTTTTTATATAGTTCTCTCTCAGTAGTTGTTTTTATAAAATCTTCTAACTAAATTCCTCTCAAACTGTTGGATGAAATTTTTAAAGATGTTATTACCGTATTCATTCGAATCTAAGCCGCATTTTTTTCCAGCGTTAATGTTAATGAAAATCGGTTGTGGCTTAGAATCGAAGGTATAAAATCCGTTAGGTGGAGGAAACTGAACATGATGCGGATGGTTAGAGCATTAGCGGATTAATGAGCATATTTAAAAGTTTCTTATTAGAACTCATTTTAGTTTTTTTAAAAATTTCGTAATTAGTGCATTATAAACCTTTTTGAACTTTTTCATTTTTTCACAAAATGTGTTGAGAGTTTGGGGTGCGGCTTAGATTCAAATAAATACGGTAATTGTGCTCATTCGATCCTTCAAATGTATATATAAACAGTTATTTCACTAAAAAGTGACTATGAATATATACTATGAATTATCTGTGAATATGACTTTTATAAATATTTCTCAAGAAAAGTTCTTGTAAAGCATTTTTAAATGCAATTAATAATGATATGAGCACGTACACATATTTAGGGTAATATTTATTTAAAAATACGTAAGAATTGTAATTTTTAGGAAACTGAAAGTAAGAATTCAAGCTATAATGAAGGGTCTAAGTGAAAAATATTGTAGAGTCGTGTAAAAAGTTTGCCTCTTATTCTAATTTTTTGTATTTGTTCAGTTAACTTAAAAGCTTTATTTTCTTTTAAAGTTTTTATTTTAACGACCTTCTGACGAATAGCAATTGAAAAGAATTATGGGTGTAGATAAAGTAAACGTGTTAGGCGTGCTTTGAATTCAAAGAAAACTGTATTCCGAAACAGAAAGAAAAAATTTCCCAAGTAGGAAATAATGCTAAATAAAGTGATCTAAATGCGTATTCGTAAATATTTATGAGATGCTTTTAAGGCAATGAAATAAAAGCTTTTAAAATACAATACTTTTTAAAATGTTTTTCCCTAAACAAAGCCTTACATAAAGTTATGTTAAATTTTGCATTTTATTTCATTGCTTCTGTAGTGTTCTTGTACCTGAAAAAGTTGTACTTTAAAGAATTGTTTCAGCTCGCAGCCGTTTCAAATAGTAACCCAGTAAATCTGATATACGAAAGACGATGTTTTTAAACGCAGCCTTGAATAATATTTTAATTTCAAAAACTGAATTTATTTTTCCTGTTTTCAAATGTTGCTATTCTTTAAATGTAATTCATATGAAATTTTCAAAAAAAAATCGCAAATAAAGTTAATATATATTGAAATTCATTGGAAATGATTAATTATAATTTTAAATAGATTGTTTGCAAACATACAAAATTATTCCGCTACTAAAAAATATATAGTCATTGTACTATAAAAAGTATCCAAGTTACTCAATAACTTCTAAAAAATTTATGGAACAATGAAGTTTTCTTCTTTTTTATTGTTTGTTACAATTTAAAATATTTTAAACTCTCCTGTTATAAAATGTATATCCACATCACAGTAATAATTTATTAAGTGTGTATCATGCAAATATCATTAGGATTTTAATAAAAGAATCAACTAAAAGCTTTTTAGGTATAAAAATGTTTAAGAAATACTTTTATTTCTATCAATTATTCCATTTATTGTGTTGTTCCATAATTATTGGCCAGAATCCATATAGACATCTTCTACAAATCGTTCGGACTGGCACAGTAGTGATGCGCTACCAACCACCCCTACATTGTACAGTGGAAAAGTCCACGGGCTATATAAATGCCAGTCGGGGCACACTAAAGGGCGTGATGGAGCAATGCGACTTGAGAATCGTGATTCAGCACGATTTCTGGCTTGGACATTCGACGGCTGTAACAGTGGCCAAATATGGGGTTGGGAATGACACGTGAGTGGACAGTCCGTAGATTGTTTGCCAAGTTTCATAGCGGCGATATGGAGATTGACCATAGATCTGGAGCCGATCTTCCTGTGCGGGGTAATGTGGACATTTACGGCAGCAAGTCGAGGATCAATCAACTTCAACGGTATGACAGCTAAGATCTGAACTCTCTGTAGCACCACAATCAATCTCACGAAATTTGGTGGCAATAGGCATGATGAAAAAGCTCGAGACATGGGTACTACATGCCCTACCGTAGGAGCAACGCTTACGGCTCCTGGAGACTCGTAAATCTCCACAGGAGCGCGAGGTTAAAGAGCCATTTCTGCACTGTATCCTGACTGTGGTTGAAAAATGGGTGTTGTATGACAAACACAATCGCAGAGCACAGTTGCTGCATAAAAGCGAACCTATGAAACAGATGCCCAAGCCAAATCTTCATCCACAAAAATATTCTCGCCTCTATTCAGTGGACCACCAAGATCGCGGTCCATTATGAATTCCACCCGAGAGGCCAAACCATTAATACGTACCTGTACCATAGTCAATTGAATGAGTGTCACAGGAAGCTTCGCATCAAACAATCAGCACTGGTCAGTAAGCCAGGTAACATACTCTTGCCTGAGGGAGTTTGATCCCGTGTTTCAGTTGGTAGTAAGCAAAAGATCCAGGAGTTGGGTATGAGTTTCTGCCGCACCCACCTTATTTCTCCAGAGCTGGCTTCAACTGACAATCAAATGTTTCGCCAGTTGAACAGGTGTGTGACGAGCAAAAAATTCCCGATCCAGGATGCTCTGATTCAGGGAATTCGTGATGTCTTTGACAAATGTGACACCGACTTCTTCCCCTCCCCCGTAGGATTATTTCACTCAAAACTCGTTGGACGAAGTATATGTTTTTTTTTGTGCTGATAGTGGCACTTTGTTGAGTAAAATCCATTTCTTTCTTTGTCATTCATGTTTTCTTTCATGCTTCATTTTCGACCAATAATTAGGGACCAACCTGATATTAGTTCCACATATCACGAAATTGCGTTATTAAAGTTAACAATCGTAAGCCCATTGGCTGAATGGTTAGTGCATCGCTCTTCCATACCATGTCCAAGGTTCAAACCCTGGACTGGACAAGGTTGACTCAGCCTTTTATCCCTTCAGTGGGTCGATAAATGAGTAACAAGCTAGCTTGGGAACTTAACACTGGGGCTTCACGTCAGACTGACCACCTGACCTGAACATTTGCTCATGCACCTCAGAGCCCAAGGTCGCGTATACTGAGTTGGGCAAAGTAGGCCTTGGGTGGGATCTTTCAGTCGAAGCTAGAAAATTGAATTTTCTTTGTTTTCTTTATAAAAATTTATAGACGTAAATACAATGTAAGATAAAATAAAACCAACTAACGTTTTAAATAAATTAATATGGATTATGATTAACGAAAAATATAGCGTTATGTATATATAGTGCATTGTGGATATAGAGAGTTTCAAAGAATTTTTCACTTGAGAAATAATTTGATGTGTGGCGTTCATTAATTATAACTAAACTAAATCTTTTAAATGATCCGCACGCAATATTTCACTTCAAATAACTATGTATCTTAATAAATATGTAGCAAATATATATGATTTGCTATATAAATGTAATTTAAATATTTAAGCCACAAATTAGAGGCGTTAGAATGCGAAACTTAGTCATGAAATGAAATTGAAAAAAATACAATCTGATCACATGATTGCAAAGCTGTAAAACATCATCTAATTATTTAAATTAGAAACATCAATGGCTTTAATTTGAAAAATTAACTATTAATAACTTATCATTATCCGGCAGTTTAGTCTTTTTCAAAAAAGTCATTTATTTTATAACAATATTGTTGTCTTATTTATTAATGATATATTACACAGCAGCTTCACAAAGATGAAAAAAGAATTAACTGTTGAATATTATAATAAATTATTTGACACACACTCAATCATACTAACCCAGTATAGAAAATTATGCCAATGGTTAGTTACTGTTATTAATAAAATGTTTAATATTTGGGGGCATATCATTATTGTAATTTGTAACATTTTCAAATTATATGAATAATAAGTATCTTTCAGATTCATTTTCTGCAAAATTAGATGCCTCTTTAGCAGATTTTTGCTAATTTTCCTACCGTAGTCAAAAAAATCACCATTATTAAACCAATCATAACTTTTTTGTGATGCTCTTTGAAATACTTAAGTCACTCAAAACCCTCCAATTCCGAAATTATTGAGAAATGCACAAGAATCTGTGTAATAAAAGCAAAATTTTCTTAGCTATCTAGGGTTTATATTCGTCTACCTTAGAATAAAACTACAGATTTTTTTCATTATTTATGGCAAATTGAATCCAGTATATATTGTTCTATCTTCAGTTCGGTTTTATTTTCGATTAGTTCTGTCTTAGTTTGCATTTATTATGCTTTTTTTTCTTTTGTAATTTATTCCTTGCTTTCCTTTGCTGTATAAAAATGGATAGTCAAGACTTCGTTTATGTATATGTATTAGTATAAGCATAGATTGCCAATAATATCTAATATTCTTGTAAAATGATTCAATGAAAATTTTCATTTAACAGTTCATGCCAAAATATAAATATGGCACCTTAGTATGATTACAAGTGACATGCAAATACAATCGTGAATTCATTTCTGATATCCACGAAAAATACTATTCGGAATAATAAGATTGTTGCAAACTCTGTACAATTTGAGCTCAAAGTTCACGTTTAGTGAGGGGTGAAATTGAAGATAAGGAAATACCATTTCTGTCTTCATTACCTAACGAAGGTTCCAATTATGTTGTCTGGTTCCAGTAACACTTTTATAGCTCTAAAATGAAGTTAATTCAATCCTTACTAACCTGGCGAATTTTGCTTAAACTCTGGAAGAATCCCCTAATTATTTTTTATTATGAAAAATGGTTTTCTTATTTAACATTTTCACTAAGTGTTATAAAGATATTACAACAAAAATTAAAGCTTTCTTATCGAAAGCACCAGAATATTTTTCTTAATGTTACATTTTCTCTAACAATTTAACCTATAGTTTGTATAGGAATAGCTCCAAACCTCTCAGTTAACAGAATTACTTTTAAAATACCTCAGAGAAATAAATCATTTCTTTACTCTAAAGATGAAAGTTTGAAGCTTAAAACTCGGTTTCTTTCAAAAGTATTTGAAAGAAGCCCAGTTACCCATCAGTACTTTGAGCCAGAGAAATGTTTTTTTTTCTTTTCTTTTTTTAAAGAAGCATTTATTACATCTTTGAAAGTAGACCAACTCGAGACTACGTAAAGTGTTCGTGTACCATACTGAAGGTTTTTAAGGAAGTTGAAGAAACTGAACGATATAGTTCTAAATAATAAATCCAATATATAGTTCATATCATTCCAATGTAACCGAACAAACTAAATAGAAATACAAATAACGTAAATCCGTTTTTGCGAATTTAAATGAACTACGCTGTCGTTAGTTTATATTGACACAACTTTTTCACTGTATACCAATTCATTGACTCAAAAGTTGTAATTCTTTGTCATTATTCAGAAACTATTTCATGTAATAACTTGATCTTTAGGTTAAAATTGAAAAATACAACCTCAGAGAATTTTTTGATAAAAAATATAAGCATTTTATAAAAGAAGAAAAATCACTCTAAATTTAATGGGGGTTGCAAAGTATATTTTTTGTAATATAGTAAAAGCAGAACACTCTAGAAGAACAAACAAAATAATATCATATCCACCTAAGACTTTTTGTAAGTATTAAAAGCTGTATGAATAATATATTTCATGCAATGATAAATAAATTTGCTTTTAAGATACTAATTAATTTAAGTAAACATTTTTAATGGTACGAATAGCTAAGGCTTTTAAACTTCTACTCTGGTTTCCAAACGCTAAACTACAAACTGAAAGTTGATAATAAATCAAAGAATGCCAGCAATTTGGATGAAAATATGCGATAGTACTTATTACATAATGTGCAACTTAAAAGGACAGGGCATTATACATAGTACTTGTAATGTCCAAAATTCCAATATTTAAAGTAAATATTTTTAAAAATTCTCAATAATGGGTATGATTACTTTGATCAGCGGTACAGTCCTGACAGTGATATTACATGCTGTGTATGACGCTGTCAGTGGAATGCAAGGATATAAGTGCCTGTTGATTACGTAATGCAGTTTTGAATTCCTGCAAAGGCTTGCAAAGGGGGTTGGAGGAAAGCAAAACGCCACCTGAGCAAGTTCATACGCGTTTAACGGGGTTAAGGACAGGAAAGCGTACAGACCATTTTATTTGGACTACTGTTGCTTATTTAAGAAATCGGTGCCCGGGTTGAATAGTATAAGAGAGGGTATTATTTTTTTTAAATGTTGATTTCTGATGCATGCGATTAAAAATAGGATTTAGTGTCTTCTCTGTAACTATTAGCCTTGAGAATTCTATTTGGCAACACATACAGGTCTGTACGTTCACCAATTTTTATCTAAATACTTCATTTTTGAGTTGTTGAAAGCATGAAATGTCTAATTGTATTATTTATTATTATTCTTATTCTTTGTGATTACGTGTACTTGTTATAACACACATAATGTGGTTCCAATATGGCAAGTCCAGTTGTGTGTATAGTTCAACTATGACGTGAAATGGAGCTTGAAAAGTAAAGAGAGAGTATCAATATTTCTTTTCTATCTCAACATAGCTTATTGTCATGTCTATTGTGAAACTTTAACGCGATGTGTGTCTCTCGATTAAAAACAATCTCAAATTAATTCAATTCTTTGTGTGATACCTTTAACACAAAAAATTGATTAAATATCTCTTTTTAAGATACCTGCAGAGGATAAATCTACACTTTAACATTAAATGGGCGTATTGAGTAATAAAACAAATCTATGTTCTGGAACAATTTTGAATTGAATTGATGATCATTGCAATAACTAAAGAATAATGAACGAAAAGTAAAACCGCTGTTGATTATTATTCCCCAGTGAAATTAACAGAAACGCTTCTATTACTTCTGTTTCTTCGCTGTCGGTTGCTGACACACAGATACAAACCCCTATATTTCACACTTCGCACCCTCTCTCTGCTCATAACGGTCATGAAAAACATTTTAAATAATATTTCAAAATTGCTTTCGGAAGCTGAAGCGGAAAATAAATTATCTAATTAATGAGAAGCTTGTACAAACGTGTAAAAAGAAACCACTCAGTGACCATTTTTCTGACATTTAAAACTGCGTGTAAAAAATATCTACAAGTGACGTTTTAATTTGTGTTTCATAAGTGGTATTTCCCGAGCACTTTTCCCTGCTTAGAAGATTAAGAATGACAGTAAATAGCGTTTGATTTTTAATTAGAATTCTGATATGCATTTATGTTTTATAAACAAGCATGTGAGTTTGTAATTTAGAAAATGTTATCAGTCCCTGCAGCTTTCGAAAAAGTTTACGGAACATTTTTAAATGTGTGTTTGCAGTTAACACATAAATCTATACTTTCAGAAATAGTTCATGTTCTGTATTTATACATTTACTGTTATTGTGTCAAATCAAAATTAAAATCCTAAATTGTTTACCTTTTTGTGAAATTTGGTTTCTGGTGTGTGTTGCGTTGATCATGTGTTGCATATTTCTGCAATTACTTGTATAGCTGCATAGGTGTAACGAATTTGAGCTAAGTTAAATATCCCTTTAAAAGATATTTGGCTGCCAGTAATTTAAGGGAAAATAAAATAATGAACATTTTGTTAAAATGCGTAAAAAACTAAGATTTTTAAGATTTTCAATTTTTGTTAGAAGACAAATTTAAACTAGGATGCACAAAGATAAGAAATATTTAAAAAATATAAAAAATTATCAGAGAAGTTATTTAACACATGTCAAACTATTATGCTTTAAAAGTAACGCAGAAATATTTTAATATACCAATTTAGGTTTCCTGTGTGGATAATTATACGTAGGTTTATAGAAAAAAATTATTTCATTTATGGAACTTTTGTTTACTTAAAACCTGAGTCATACCTAGAATTAACGCGTTTATTATCTTTTATTCAGCTCAATTCTTAGAAAAATAATTATTAATAAGGAAAATAACTAAGAACTAAGGCTAAAGTTCAGATGGAAATTTTAGAATTCTTATAGTTTGAAAAATGCGCAAACCATAACTGGTTGAATAAATTATTTAACTACTTGAAAGTAAGCAATATTGAGCCAACCAATGATTCTGTATCTTTCAAATTACCTCAATACCTTTTAAAGTGTGTACTGAGTAGAAAAGTTTTCTACAGAACATATATAAACTCATGTTTCTCATTTTTATAATAATTTATCCCAATGTTCTTTTGTGTAAAATGTGTTTCATTACAAATGTAAATGTAACAAAACGTTTGGTGTTTAACAATTCAAAGCATTTTATATAATAACCTTGTGTTAAAGTTGTATGGAAATAAAATATTCTTAAGCATATCTTATTGGTGAATATTTGGAATCTAATCGTTAAAATTGCGAATTGCAGAATTTACAATTAAAAAAAAAGAAATCGCATGCATTGTATAAAGGCTTGAGGTTTCTTTAAAAACTATTACTTTAATGAAATTAGCAGTACGCTACACAAAAATAAAATTTATTTTCTCGTAAGCAAAAAATTTGTAAAATTGGCTAATTTTGATGGAGATTGAGTTTAGTTTACCTGAACAGTAACTAAGTTTAATTTAATCTTATTAAAATCATAGAAGTTTAATTTACTTAAGAGATAACATTTCATCACATAGCATCAAGAAAAGATAATTTTTTTTTAAATTGTGAGAGATAGAAGCAATTATATATAGAAATTTCTATTCTTGAGAAATTAATTCAAAGAGCGTGTAATTATTTAGTCACTTTATGAAAAAGGAAAAAGTCACAAATAATTGCAAGATAAATCATCTTTTTTTTGTTGTTGAACTGTTTCGAAATCAAATAGATATAATTGACGTTTTGAACAATCACATTCAATAACTCGCAGACAGCGTAAAAGTTATTTTTTAACCAAAGCCTACGCATATTTACAAAAACGAGTTTTCTCGAAAAGTCTAGAATTTATACCTTAAAGAATCTCAAAGGAAGGTTGGAATTAAAGAAAATTGCCATTACCAAATGTTATCATAGCGTGGGATTGTTTCAATAACAACAGCGAAATGTGTTTTTTCAATGCTTATCGCTTCTGAGCAAACGTTTTGAGAATATATTCCTTTTTATATTTTTAGCTTTTGCTAACTTTTCTCTTAAAATTTTTTTTTTTTTTTTTGTTTTTCACATAGTCTTCAAGACGTCTAAGTTTGTAGTGGTGCACAGATAGAGCTATTTAATAGCACTGTTTGGAGACTTTAATATATTAGTTATTTTAAAATAAGTGTTTTTCAAACTTAGTGCATCATTCCTAAGTAATTGTAAATATAAAAAACATTTATACAATTCCTTAGGAGATGCATTTATCATTATCAACTAGAACCTGAAATATAACTCTTTAAAAGTTTAATGTATCTAATATGCATCAAATCGAGTAATTACACTCATGGACAAAAAAAAGTTAGAGCTCCAAAAAGGAGTCGTCAAAATGAAACGAAATTTTACATACGTAATGACTACTTTGATATAAGTAAATGATGGGAAAATCAAAGAAAAAGGATAAGTTATTTCTGAGAAAAAGGAAAAAGAACGGAGGATTTAATACCCTGTTGAGCCCCGTCTAGCACGAATGCACGATGTGAAACGATCGGGCATTGAGGCATACAAGTTCTGTATGTTGTATTGAGACATTTCGTTCCATGTTTGCTGTAACCTTGCCTCTAGTTCGTTCAAACTCTTGGGATCGCCTACTCACCGTCCCAAATGATCTCAGATAAGCTCGATTGGAGACAAACCTGGCGATCGGCAGGCCAAGGAAGGGTAGTAACAGTGCGGAGACAGTCTTGTGACATCCTTGCCGTGTGATGCCCAGCATTGTCTTGTTGAAAGTTTCCTCCTGTGCTCCGTTGCATGAGTGGCAACATATGTAGTTGCAGTATGTCATGGTGCCACGGATAAATGCTAGAGGTGACCATGTATTGTAGGCAATGGCACCCCATACCATCACACCAGCTGTGGTAGCGGTGTGTCGCTGTAATGCAAAGGCAGAATTGAGGCGTTCACCGCGGGGTCTTCACACACGAACACGATTGTCATCACTGCTGAGATTGAATCTGGATTCGTCGCTTAAGATGACCTGGTTCTATTCCACTGCAGTCCAGATTTCTCGTGCGTGGTACCACTCCAAACGGAAGCGTCAATGGGTGGGCGTCAAGGGCACCACACGTAATAGACGCCGCGATCCCAAATGTCCTTCAGCCAGGCGTATTCGTACGGTTCGAGAAGGCACAGGGATACCTAATGAAGGTGCTACCTGTGCCTGGATGGCGGCCGATGAAGCAGTTGGCTGTACACGAGCATTCTTACGATGTGGTGGTCTTCTTGACGACTGATATGTCGAGAGTGTCCTGAGATTGGTCTTCGTGTAAATGACATCTCTCGGATCCACTGGTCCCAACAGCTCCTCACAACACAATCAGAGCGGCGTAATTGACGAGCTACTTGCCTAGCTGACCACCCAGCTTCCATCATGCTGATGATTCTCCCTTTCTCAAACTGCGACAGCTGTTCATATTTTCTTCGAAAACGGCGTAATGGCATGTCTACTTCAGCTCTTTCTTTGTAAAAGAAACAGCACGCTTAACAAGCACACTTAACAAAGCACACTTAAACAAGCTTTGGTTACCTGTTTTATACACGGAGAACGACGTTAAACGCCCTCTAGTGGCGTTTATAATTTGTGTTTACAATGTGAAGAAATATATTAGCTAACCTATAAAGATTTGTAAAACAGCCTAAATTAGAAGTGGAAAGATTGATAATTTTAGATGTGATGCGTGATATATTTCAAGAAATACTTTAAAGTAAAGCGCTTGTCCATATATCTAGAGCAAAATGTAAAAACATGGAGAGATGAAGAGAGTTTTAGTAAGCGCTGTTTTTGTATAGTCATCTCTTAGGAATCCTAGGGAAAGTAGCCAAGCAGTAAAATTATGAATTTTCTCCAATTAATGTATCTTAATTACCTTACATGCGATAGAGGAATTATAAAATTAGGAACATTTTTTAGTTGTACAAACTTAACATACATTTAATGTTGCATTTTATATAATTTCCAAATCCATATTTCTTTTATACAGTGGTTTTTACTGTATGTGTCTCTATTGAATCTTGAAATGTGTTGTAAACGCATTTGTTATTCTTAATCGTTCTTAACAACTTTGCCCATTTTAGATTTCTACCTTTTCTTTTTTTCGAATCTCAAAATTTTGCCTTTATTATCTCTCTTAAAGAAAATTCCAATTATCATCCAAGATATAATTCTACAGTTCAAAGTTACATTAATATTTTACAAGACACTTTAAATTTTTTTTAAAAAAATTGCTAAAAAGTTGTAATGAGCCTTTGTACCGTTTTAAGACTTTCTGTACATTACACAAGGCCGATTAAAACATTCTTCGAACGAATTTTGCTTTGTACAAAAGTAAAGATAACGAAAACCGCGAATATATATATATATATATATATATATATATGTATGTATATAAGTGAACTTTCTTACAACAGTTTTTATTTCAAGTAATGATTCTCTTTCGCCCAAAGCAGCTTTACTCCCCCAAGAGAGTCATGGTGCGCATGAAAAACTTAAAAAACCCTTTTTTATCTTTTTCTTCACAGATGCAAACGTAAGGTTTCAGATAATAAGAAAAATATATTATTTTGTCCTTTCTTCCTGTGGATATTGAAGGCAAATGTTTAACTTATAGAATGCGTGGTGAAATAAAATATTCGGCAGATTGATCTGAGAAGTAAGTATTTTAAATTAAGCATTATAACACACACAGCAAACACAGATCAATTAAATAACTATTATGTTCTTTTTGCAATGAGTAACTTAATTTCTATGAATATTCTAGGCCTATGTACATATCTAGAAACAAAAAACATCCTATTTCACGTCGTGTATGTAAGAACATCTGTTGTAAGAAAAGATCGCAAAATATATTGATTTAGTCTAAGTGATTTTTGTGTACACTAGTAGGGATCTTTAGGTGTGTGTCCATTAACCCCCATTAGTTACCGACCAATGAGAAAGGGCGGGGAAAGCAGAAGAGTAAAAAAAAATGCATTCAACTGCAAGAAATTCAGGTAGAGGGTGTGCAGGCTACTTTATTACTTAGTTGAAATGTCATCCAAACGCGTTGAAAGTCATTTGAAAGAAAAGTTTCCCGCGTAATTACTTTATCTATTTGAATATCGATTCAGCTGTCTTGTAATATCCAAGTCATGCATTTTTATGAAAAGAGTTTCCACCCTGAGAAGGATGTCAGTTTTAAAACTCCACCTGTTATCATCTACATTTTTCTAGAATTTGAGCAAAGACGAATTTAATTATTGAACTTTGCAATTTAAATGAAAGCTTCATGCACCATCTGTTTTAGGAATTTAATTCGTAATGATTGGTTACATGAATAAAAAATCAATTTAACTTATTCGTAATCTTCTATTCATCTCAAATAACGTATCAAAACATGGGTTTTTCTTCTAATTCAAGGAACAAAATAATGTGAAGCTACGAACAAATTATATATAATTATTTTTCGCATTTCAATCTAAGACAAAATTACAAAAACCATCGACAAATTTTAATTTCCTATTGAGAAAAATAAGAAAAATGCCTAAGAAATAATTCAGTAAGCTACGCATTTAGAATTAAATGAAACACATAAAACGATACCATAATCTAACAAGGTATCTTCAAAACATTTTCAGTAAAATGAATTATTTTAATTTTTGTTTTAAATTATAGTGGAGTTCCGAAACCATGAAGAATATCTGTGAATTTTGTCCTTATATCATTTGAAAACCGAGTTACAACTGTAAAAATATTATGTTTATTTTATTACAAAATTTATCAGCAGGGCATTTATCAGCGTTTAATCAAAAAGATTTTCTTAGCATTATTCTATAACGCAATGTATTTCAAAATTTGTTTTAATTATTCTGAAGTTTTACATAAATGTTTTTACAGGTTTAATCAGAAAATGTGAGCTATGCTTGATATTTAAAATTTATTTTTCAAAAAATTGCATCACTTTTTTGAAAGTCGAAATTTTTATGACTTTTTAAAACCTTTAATTTTTTTAACATTCAGACTACCATAATATCCATATAAAGGAAATATCATTGAGAGAACTATTCGTTTCAATTGGAAAATAATCATCTACATTATTTAGTTTACAAAATGTCATTATATTTATTTTCTTTTAAGTTAACAGATTTTGAGGATAGTCCCGAATTCTTACTTCTTTTGAATAAATTGTGCCCTTGACAGAAAAAAAATGTAATTTAACAAGTAGTTTTTAATTCTAAAACCTCGTTAAAAGTATAAAATATCAATTTGAAAACAAAATTTAAGCAGTTTCAAAGATTTGACTTCGAAAGTGTACTAATGCTATAAAAATATTACGGGTATTTTTTAATATGTTATTTTCATGCTATATAAAAGCATAAAAAAAATTATCAACCTCCCAATACCCTGAACGACTTTAATTTCATAGGCTTACGATTGACTTTTAGATTTTAAGCCTCTAGGTTTAAAGTCTAAATGAAGATTAAAGATTCCATTGCAGCTTTAAATAAAAAAATATGCAATATGATACTAAAAAATCAGAATTATTCAGTATCAAAAGGTTGACTAACATTCAATATTTTTTCCAAAAGAATAAAAAGTCGGAAAGTAAGGTGTAATTTTTTTTCATTTAAAAAGTCATTATACATTAAATAATTCCTTCAACATTATATTGCATAATATATCTTTTTGGTGAAGTATATGCTAACCTCGTGTTTAAAATGACCCTCAACATTTCTCAAGATACTTCTTTACATTGTTGAATTTATTCGGTTTTTTTAATGATTTTTTTCTCTGTGACACAGATCACGAATAAATCTTTTTAAAGAGGAAAATGAAATATCTTTATATTCCGCTTAATGAAAATGGTATTATTCTGCAATATATTTCATCTGAAGGATTGTGCAACTAAATACACAAGAAAGATACAATGCAATATTTGAACTATTTGTATTTCTTTTAAAAAGAAAAATGTGAATTGAATTACGTAGGGAATAAATGTTAACTTTTTCTTCATTCTGCTGACCGCTCTTTTTTAAATAAAACCTTATCTTTCAAGATTAAATTTTAGAGCTGTAGTTCAGTAATCACTAAATTTCTTCCATGATTTAAATTTGGTGTTTAGAATTTTAACTGATTGATATTATATTAAAAAAAGTTTTCTAGTATTCTGGTCTTTAAAAAAGAAACATGATAAAATGTTATTTTAATTTGCATAACTCTTATTTTTACGGATTTGCTTGGAAGCCAAACACACACAGTTGAAATAAAGAGCTAAAACACAGTTATTTTTGTTGAACTAAATGTTTTTAGATTTTCCCAGCTTAACACCTAAAATAAAAGTATGCTTCGACTTGTTGTAAATAAAATAGTTTAACAGAAAAAAGGCAAAATATGAGTAGTAACTAAATAATGAAAACTGTCCTAGAATAGAAATTTATCTAAATCGACTTATACATACAATAGTGGTTTTAGTGGCTTATCCTCTTTAAAAACCGTATAATTGAAAACATCAATATTTCCTTTCTTTTCAAACTCTTATTTCTACTAAACTGGTATTCGCAACTCCTTTCAATTTTTATTTACATATTCGACTGGCTCGGTGGAAAAAGTGGGATCGTTTGAATAAATAAAATTTCTTACAAAATAACAGTAAAGGAAATAAGAACGAAACGCAGATTTAAAATCCTTTAGGATTTGTATTAAATATAACATTCATTTAAGATTAATGAATATACCTAAAACAATGGACCACAGTAAAATGCTTCGAATTCGATTTTTTAGATAAAGCCTCTTCTTCCATCAAGGCTCCTTGCCAATATCCTTTTTGTCATGAATAACGATTTTAACTGAAAAAATATCAAGAGCTGAAAAGTTCTAAAATTGAAAATATATTTCCTTTTCAGTATTTTTCTAACTCACAAAAATTCTTTCATCATTTTAAATTACAGCTATTTCACTCTCAGAAGGAGAAAAAATCAGCGGGAGGCTTCTAACTCATGTAAATCTTCAGTATTATATTTTTACTTGAGCAAATATACACTTTTAAAAGATATATTCTCTCTCAGTGTTTAGCTATTTTCATAAGAAGAAATTCCCTTGACAACAAATATATAAATCATTATCATGTTGATAGAATTTGAGATTTTGTTTACGCAAATATTTTCATCATTGCCATTGTACCATTATTTAATGGAAATTTTTTGCACCCTTTAAATTCTTCTTTAAAATTTAAAAAGCGTATTAAAATACAAAAGAGGCATTTATGTATGTGAGAGATTTTATGTAAACATCTGAAAGTATACGGACTACACTTCAGGCTGAAAAGATTATATGTCCCAATTTCCCTGAAAAAACTTAGCTAACTTTCTCCAGAATATGTTTAGCACATTAGCTTTAAAATCCATTATTTTTTAAGCAAAAAGCTTTTTGTTCTTGATAAGTTCAAATTGCTCTTATTATATATGAGCAAAAAACTAAACTCCTACAAACCTTCACATGTCTAATTTCAAAAAATATAAACCATTCCTTTCGGGAAAATTAAAAGGTATTTCCTAAAAACAATTGTTCATCTTTAAGTCGAGTTCAAGAGAAGATTGAATTTTAATAATACATTCAGTACAATTCAATAAATCTTTATTGTCCTAAAATTTATACAACCTTCCCCCTTGTAAAATATTTTCTATGTTCTGTATTATTGGGATATATATATATATATATATATATATATATATATATATATATATATATATATATATATATATATATATATATATATATATAATACAGTAAATAATTTAGAATATTAAAACCTTATCATTTTCGACGCAATTATTTAAATCACTACAGAAATATTTGCTTTCAGCAACATAAAAAGAATAATTATCCAATACTTTCCTTTTACTTAACAATGACAAAAGGCAAAAGTGTAGCTTTAAGTACTAAAAAGGCATTATGTGGTACTAAGATATGTATAAATAATATATATATACTTCGATTTTAATTTGCATTTATTTCACTGTACTAAATTCATTCTTTCTTTAAGCTTCATTTTTTAAAACCTGGAAAACTATTTTTCACCTTCACTTAAATATTAAATAGATAATTACGGAAATAAAGCAGATAAAGCTTACTTAGGTTTATTTACAAAAAAATGTTTACGAACTTACTCTGGCAACACGTTTAAAAATAATTCTCGGAACGTCGAATTTCAACAATACATCTTTCTCGTTCCATTGTTCATCAAAATAAATTTTTACCAAATTATTCTCAAAGCTGGTCTGAAAGCTTAAGGACATCTAAAGTATTTTTTTATAGAATAAAAACGTAAGTCTTTTAAAAACTCGTGTAGAAAAACTTCATTTCATCGATAATGGAATTATAAGATTGGCTGATTGGTAAACACTGGAATTTGAAAACAAGTTCAAGCATTTTATTTATTTGAACTTTTCAGAACTTTATACACTCATGTCCATAAATTAAGGATAATGAAGTTTAGGCAAAGGAAGAGACAGAAGCAAAACAAATTTGACTTATTTGTACAGTCTATTTATTAAACAAAAGGTAAAGAGCAAAAAAGATGCTATATGTTTATCATAATTAATAAAAATTGCGATTTTTACTCCCTGGAGCAAATTTTAAAAAATAACCTATTTACAAAAGACTGTATAACATGGTTAGTGTGATGGTTAATACGGAGTAGGTCTCCCGGACGATGCAATACAGGCCTTACAACGCCCAGGCATGCTGACTATCAAATTATCAATCTGATCTTAGGGAATATTAAACCACTCATCAAGCAATGCCCTCCGAAGTTCTGGTAGACAGGTGGGAGGGGGTTGACGGGCTGCAATTCGTTGGCCAAGCATATCCCACACATGCTCTATTGGATTCAAGTTCGGTGAGTATACTGGCCAATCCATACGGGTGATATCCTCCGATTGAAGGTATTCGTCTATAATGTTTGCACGGTGTGGACGGGCAATGTCATCCATAATCAGCACCCATGGCGCCCCGAAATAAACGTACATGTTGTTCCAGAATGACATCCCGATGGATGTGGCCTGTCATCGTTACACTCTGAACATGCAGGTCAGTTCTGGAACCAAGAATAATTCCTCCCTAAACGAGCCATCCTGCTCCACCGTAACTGTATCCTTCAATGGTGTTCTCTTGGTGGTAACGGGTACCTGGCGCTCTCCATATTAAGGTCCAGTGAGAATCAGACTGCAAACTAAACATGGACTCAGCGGAAAACATCACACAAGACCACTGATGTGGTGTCCACAATGCATGCTCTCTACTCCAGGTTAATCGCAGGCGACTGTGAGTTGCGGTAAGTGGAACACATCTGACAGGCCTACGATCATATAAACCAATGTTCCCTAAGCGTCTGTACACGGTCTGCCTTGAAACTGTCGTACGGGTAGCTGAAGAGAGCTGACGAGACAGGTCTGATGATGTGCTCCGTCTGTTTCTTTTGGCAGTAACTGCCAAATATATATATATATACCGGTCCTCATTCGGCGTTGTAACTCGGGGGCGACCTGCGCTGTAACATCTACTCACATTACCATCATCTTGGAATCGTTGCCAAAGCCTAGACATGACACTCTGGGAGATTCCAAGTTCCTCGGATACTTCCAGCTGGGTACGTCCACATTCCAGTCGTCCAATAATTCTACCACGTAAAAAATCATCCAAATGCTTCCTTTGTGCCATAACTATGCGGTTATAGCACTGAAGCGCTTGTGAACAATTTTACTTCTTTGCCACCATTCCTTATACACCCCTCTCTTACACTCTCGTCATTGTGACGTACTACCCGCGCCATCTGGTGGTTTCCTGTAATTTGCATATTCTTCTCCAAGATGTGTGTGATAATTCTACAGGTGAAATTTTTATTTTAGAGTTCAATTTCTGTGTGATTCTGAGTTATCCTTAATTAATGGTTATGAGTGTATTAAAACAGCAATTTAAATGTTAATTTAGAGACCATATAAAAATTTATCTTTTGAGAATTTTTTTCATTGTTAATTTTTTATGATTATTTTCTGATTTTCCCTCTTTTATGACCTTTCATTATTTAAAAAAATCGTACGTCCACAAAATTTTAAATTACACTGGTGTTCAAAATTAATAGAATTTGTACATACTTAATCCATATTGTGTGTGTGTGCAATAAGTGCTGGGAAAAAGTTAAAACTGGCACTTCTAAACAATGTAAAATTTAATGCATATCATTATAGCTTAGACGGGAGTTAAGGCTGTGCATTTGGAATAAAATGCTTACTAAATGTTCGGGCCAATTTTCGTTCTACTTTCGTTCGCACACTGCGACGATTTTCTACGTATTTTTTGAATAATTCGGTTACATTTAAAAGAGAGCAATCAAATTGAGTTTATAATTGGGTACTAATATTTGGATAAATAATGGTACGGCGAATTACGGAGTCTTTAGGCAGTTCAATCTCATGCGCAGATTAATACAGACTTTAACTCGCAGTGCTCTGTGATGTACGCGTATCGAGAGATCATAGTCTCGAACTCGGACCAGCGATTTACAGTACAGGGATTGATTCTTGTATCCACTGAAGACCCACCGTGTAGAGGGTGGATGCACTATGAATCTTTCAAGGCTCAAAGTCCTTACACTGTCGTGGTACATTGAGAGAACACCTGGTTAAGATTATTTAAGAGTCACGACGACCAATTAAGATCATATTCGTCCATTACAAAGATACATAGTTGGAATTAAACAGCTTCTCTGCTGTCTCGTGAACTTAATGCAGCCACAAGAATTCAAGTTTCGAAGGTTGCTATTTTCAGAAGTCTACATGAGAGATATGAGTTGGTGTAAGTCCTACTGTTTGCGTCCTTTTCAGTTTGATATAGTCTGCCTAGTATGATGCAGAGAATATTGATATAGGATCAGGGATCAGTGGCAGACCATTCTATTCTTTGAGAAGTCTAGATTCTACTTAACTACAGATTCTTGACTAACATTCATCTGGAGAGAACCATATATCCCCTACACGCCTTCGAACACCCTAAGAAAGTACAAGTATGATGGACTATTTATGGACTGGGCTGGCGTTATATATGACGAACACAGAAGTATCCACGTCTTGAACGAATGTCTACGTCTAAAACTGCTGTAAGGTTTATGAAATAAATCTTATATTATGTTCTCATTTTCAGGGGGAATCTCTAACTTCTTTTATATGGATAACAATACTCATCTCTATAGGACTGCACTGGTTGACAATTTTCTAAGAATTGCGGACATTTTTCGAATTGGTTGGTCAATTGGATCTCCAAGTCTTAATTTAAGTGGAAACAAATGCCACAAGAACTCGTAAATACATTTCCAACATAAATTCCTGTTCTTAAAAATGCATAACCATAAAAAGGACTATATTTCATATTAACCTATTTTTTCTTCCATCTCGTAACCGCTCTTTTAGACTTCCATGCACCAATGAACAATACTCACGGTCATGCAAGTGTACAGTATTTTTTTTTGCTATATTATATTTTTTTAAATATTTTATCAACTCATGTACAAACCTAATTTCACTCAAATCTTTCCATTACCTCTGGATTTATCAGCCAAAAGTGAAAATTTTCTTAATTTTGAGCATTAATTTAATGTTGGGCTTCATTTCTCTCATTATTGAAAGTATATTTTTGTTCAATATTTTTCTTAATTTTGATAGTTTTACGAGCTTTTATTGGTTTACAAAATAAAATGTAGCTTACTGAACTTAACCGAATGTAGAAAGAGCAGATGTAATTTTAGTTGTGTAGTTACATTTAATATGGTACATAAGGAATACATATGTGCATGTATTTCAACAAACTATAACCACAAACAGCCATGATACTCTTGTTTTATCTTCCGAAAAAGTGCAGAAGCATGTTGTTAATTATGAGTATTTTTGAAAATATTTTTTGAGAACATTTAAAATAATATATACAGCAAAAAGTATCCCAGAATTAAGACCAACCTTTCTTGAAACGAGTCAGTTCTTACTTAGAATTTAAGAGTTACGAGAGAAACTTTAGACTGACTTCACTCCATCTCAAAATTAAAAGGCAAAATTTATATTTATTTTCTCATTTTCATATTTAATTTTAATTTTGCTGAAGAGATGTGCATATTCTTTAAAATATTTTCAACTACGTTCTGCTTTTCGATTATTCTGAATTTTATAATGAATGTTTTAATTTTAAATATAAATTATTGCATCTCTCTAATATTTAATATCGATGATAATAAAAAGAGTAACCACAATAAAGAATATTACTAAATTTGTCCAATTTGTAACGCAATTAACAATATCAACATTATTATCTCAAAAATGAAACAAAGCATTTATGTGAATATCCAAATATTTAAATTAATAGTAGAACAAACATTATTAAAATCTGAAAAATATGAAGTATATTTATATTCAAAGAAATTAAAGTATTTAAAGCTATATAGGAAGAGTACGAAATTTTTATTTGAATATCTTGCTTCTTCACTTCTTAAAATACGACTTCATCATAGTTTGAAAACTTCGCTTCAAAAATGTGTCACTTCATACATAGCAAATCAAACAAAAGCTGACTGATATAAAAGCCTCCTCCAACACATTTTCGAATCAAACTCGAGTTTTGCGAGTGACAAGCAGCAGATTACATTGCACCTACCTCCTCAGCAACCTAACATTTGACACTCCCCCATGAAATGAGAAATTTTTATGCTCAACTCTCTAAGCCAGGTCCACTGGATCATTACTTTCAATGCATTTCAAATGTGGGTCGTGCAAAGAGTCGAGAAAAGCAGGGAGGAACGCGAACATTGCTGGAATAAATGGATATGCAGAAGTCAAATACAGAAAAGAAGGATTGAAAGATACTAGAGGAATGATCTACCAATAGTGAAGCATATAGCTCCATCTACCCATGAAACGAAGGGCTTTATAGACGGATGCCATTGGTATTCTGTTTTTCCTCCTTTATTTCGTTTGTAGAAACGCCCCAAAGTCTTCCCTTAGGGTTATAGAAAACGAGAAAAGCTATCGAAACATACATTTTACAGAATAAATATACTCGTATATATATGGGGTCTATAGATAAACATTCCAGCTTTTGAGAAGCGTTTTCCTTTTTTACACTCCATCTAGTTAGATACGGCCTGGAAACAGTACATCCTCTTGTATCATTTACAAGTATTCACTATAGTATCCCGGAAAAGGGCTTTTATATAAGCGGGTGTGAGCAGCATTTAAAACAGGACGTATTATTCAGATACATGTCACACCCTTATAGTAAGGAACGAAAGGAAACGAACTTCCTTTATTGGTTAAAAAGCTTTAATGCAACAGAAGGACGAGTTGCATGCACAGTTTTAGAAATTTTCTTTTAAATCAAAGTTTGCTGAAAGAGGTAACGGTCATTTATTGATAATAGTTTATTTAGGAAGAAGAAACAATCAGATAGGCATTTTAACTTTGATCAGAAATATATACAAAATATTACAAAAAGAGTAACAGTACTTTTAAATAAAATTGAGGTATAAACAAATTGTTTAAATTAACAGATATAGCAGAGATTTTTCCGTGTCGGTGAGCTTAACTCAACGCTATAATGATTCTATAGCATCAAAGAATAATTCTATAGCATCAAAGAATGATTCTATAGCATCAAAGAATGATTCTATAGCATCAAAAGAAGGATTATATAGCATCAAAAGAAGGATTCTATAACATCAAAGTTAGAATGATAATATAGCATCAAAGTTAAAATGATTCTATAGCATCAGAGTTAGAATAATTCTATTACTTTTAAGCTGGAAAGATTCTATATGTTAACTCTTATGGGTAAGTTTAAAATGTCTGTTATCGTGAAAAAGACATCTTGAAAAAAATTAATCTTCTTATTTTTATTTTCAATGTAAAAATGAATATTATAGTTGGACAAAGGAAAATAAACGAATATCTTATGTTATTCTCAGTTAGGATAATTTAAAATATATTAATAAGAGGGGCAGGTAGTGGGGATGCGAATCTCTTTCATCACAAAATATGATATGTACAGACGGCAACTCCATGACCTCAGGTATAAATTTATTTTACATACAATGGATGTGGTTTCGCCAATATATCATTTATATAGCTGTTTATTGTCAGGCATTACGACGACTTCGAAGAAACATTCGAAACAGATAAAAATAATGCAGACTTCTGGCAACGGCGTAGTGGCCGAGTGTTATGGTATCGCGCTTCCACACTACAGTGGTCAAGGTATCGGATTGTGGCTGGCATGTCATGAGTTCGAGCCCAGTACCATTAAAGATCCGCCGTGTAGGGCAGCAATGCACTCTAAATCTGTCGAGAGCTCAAACATCCACCTGTTGGTGTGGTGTGGTAGTTAGGAGAGGGGGTGCCACCTCAGGTGTCATCCTCGTCACTTGACCATGGTTCAAAAGGACGAGGTCCGTCACCAAAAGCCCTCGTGTAGCTGAACAGTGCGACTTTAATATTCAATCACTTACTCCACACCACAAGCCCAGGGTTCTATCCTCGGGCTGGGCAAAGTCGATCCAGACTTCCTTCCCTTCAGTGGGTCGATAAATAAGTACCAAGCTTTCTTGGGGCATAAGACACTGAGGATTTTGCTTCAGACTGACCACTTGATCGGGACTTTTGCTCATGCGCCTCAGCGCCCAATGATCACGAATATTGAGATGGGCACAGTAAGCCTTGGCCCTCATGGGCTGCTGCACCAATGAGTTTGAGTTTGTTTGACTTCTGGAGATGTCCTCATCCATGACAATGCTTCTAATATCAGTGCTGCTAACTCAACAGCTATAATAGCAGTTTAAATGGCGAAGTGTTTGTTTACTTGGCGTACAGCCTTGACTTAAGCCACATTCTTAAAATGCATCCATCTTAATCAAAAGATTTTTTTAACTTTATGATTTCTTAAAATATTGACTTTCTATCATTAATTTTTATTTATATGAAATAAGGATGACCAATCAAGTTAAAAATAGAGCATCAATGAAACAGTTAAATATCTTTTTCTATTCACCATTTAGTTCCTGTGTTGCTCTATATCCCCTTCAACGTTTCAATCAATCAATCAATCATTTAGTTTTACAGCGTTTCAAGAAAAGAAAAAAAAGATTTTATCTGTAAACTATCTTATTTATAAATTTCTGAATTATAAAACAGTAAAAAGTCTTAAGAGTAAAAGGCTTAATAAAAATATCCCCGCGAATTTTGTTTTAAAGCATAACTATTTAAAACAAAATCGTACACACATTAAGTTAACACAACTTAAATTTTTTCACCACGTCAAAGTTATTACAAATTGAAAATATAGTGGAGAAATCCAGCTTCAAAATCGCTTTAATACTGGATAGTATTTTCTATAATTTTAATAGCTAACTTATTCTTTTTTCATTTCATTTCCGAGCAGAATCAAAATACTTATCTTAATTATATGAAAAGCTTTTACAGCAACTTGTTAAAATTTTTGTAAATGAATATAGATATATCCGTGTGTCTCTGTGTGTGCGTGTTCTGCGTATTTGATATATTATTCTGTATGACAAACATAACATTTATTTTGTACTCTTACAATCTGCATTTAATTCTAAAGATAATTTTGTTTTGTATTTTATTTCAGGAACTGATGTGAATAAAGATACAGAGCATGGCTTTATCATTAATACTGCAGCCCCGTGATAAGAACTGAACTAAAACATAACTAATCAACTTAAAGAGCCTCGAGAGGTGCAGTGTTTCGGAAATTCACTTTCAAATTATTGCAATCGTAAAACTCAGAGCCTAATTCATTATGTGTGCTCATTAAATAACTAATTTTAAGCTTCCATTTTTCACGCGGCTCATTCTACCCATTATTTGACAACATCGATAGATTTATCGGTAACATGAGTTTGCTCACGACTGCATTAAAATAAACCATTAGCTAATTGGACATCCACTAATGAAAGTGCTAAATTTCACGAAACACTTTCGGAATCCGTTAGGCATAGGAAGTTACAATGGTGCGTCGTAATCGAAAGAGACTTTTTAAGTTAGTTCTCACTATTTGTGCAGCAGTGTTTTGCGGTGGCCTACTTCTAAAAGCTGCAGTCACTTCATTAGAGCTACAAACGTCTGTGATGGTTGCTGTGGAACATGACAGAAGCGAAAACTTGCAGACAAGATTGTCTGGATTCTCTGGGTTACACCAAGGAAAGGTAAGTTGGATTAAAGTATCTCAATCTTTTTTTAAACGAGTAATAAGAATCTGCATCTTTTTTTTTTTTTTTTTTTGAATTTAACAATTTAAAGTGTTGGATATATAAGATAAAGTAAGTTAGTTCCGATGCAGAAAAGAATTAGTTTGTGTCTTGGGTGAGTTTAACTCCACTTTAATAGCTTTTAGTTATACTTAAATAAGTGCTTCTCAAACTTTCAATATTTGTAACTCAATTTTCAATCATAATTTCCATCGCCTCCCCCCAAACAATAATAATGTATTGAATGCAATAAAAATATACTTTTTGACGCTAAAGCTACAATACGAATTTAATTATAAACCATATAAACTATCAAGATACGTATTAAATTTTGTACATGGCAAGCCCTTGACAGGCACTAGTAATTATTAAACTTGTTTTTAATTTAATATTGATAGATTAATTATCAAAAACATAGGGAAGTACTGATACATTAATAAATATATTAATCTGTGCAAATATGAATTTAATTTCCATTATATCCGTATGAATTGTGTTTTACTTCCTTTCAGTAAATTAATGCTTATTTTAATTTTTTTATTTTCGACTTTTCAACAAGTTTGTGCCCCCCCCTTACAGGGATATCATGCCCCCCCAGAGGAACGTGCCCCACAGTTTGAGAAGCGTTGACTTAAATCCAAAATTTTAACGTAAGTAGATCCCATTACTATCGAATTTTATGCACAGTTAAATACCAAGATGAGTTCCATGTATTTGAGGCTATTCAAGCAAATTTGAACCCAATAGAACTTTTTGGTCTTACGAAAGTCTCAATATCGGAAAAGGATAAAAGTAAATTTTTGAAGAATCTCTAAGACTTATATATAATTTTTTCTATTCTGTAGAAGTTTACTTTTAGTATATTTTAAAACCATAATCTAATTATTGACTTTACCCATCCTGTTCATATTATGCATTACTCACCTCTGTAATTAAAGTACACATTAGGAAATAGAAAAATAGACAGAAATATAATCTGAACGTCTCAAGAGATTTCTCATTCACTTCGTTATTTTTTAAGCATCTTGAAATCTAACTTTTGTATTCCTTTTCAGATAAATCTTTACTTCATTCAATGGGACAAAAGCCCACTACAACCTTTAAAGTTAAATTTATATTAAGCTGTACTCAAATCTATATTTCAAAATTCGGGGCATTAAAAAGACCCTATAAACTTTAAGACAAAAAAAGTTAAACCTGGAATTAATTTACCAGTAAGATTGGAATTTGGAAAAATTATAAATCTGCTTTTGAGTTGCAAATAATTAAATTTTTAGGTTCATTTGAGTACGAGGTTCGCGTAGACTATGAAAAGACATATAACGGCGCAGCAAATTCATTTTCACTCATGCTGTTGTATTAGTTACATTATTTCTCATTAGATTATGCCTAAGAGAACAGATTGCAAGGAACTTAACAACCGGAAAAGTTTGACAAAGGCCAAATAGTTGCTGTCCACGAAGGTGGATGGTCTAATCGACGCATTACACAGCATTCTGTTTGTAGTGATGCTACTGTTGCACGTTGCTGGTAGAGGTGGTTACAATAAGGCACATTCCAGTATCATCAGGCTTAGATGAACTGGACCGAGAGAGGATTGACCCGCTGTAAAAGTGCGCTTAGTGATCCAACAGCCACTGTTGCAGATATCTAGTGGTTAGTGGGTATATCTGTCGATCGTTCGATAAGTAATCACACCATTTTTCTACGATTTCATGTCAGGGCACTTAATAAATGTTAACTTCTAGGATGATTGCTTTTAACAGCATTCCATGGTCATCAAAGATTGGAATAGAGTCACGTCAGACGGGCGTGGGCTTTGAATGGCATTGATTGACCACCAATAAGCCCCCTTCTATCTTGTGAAGACGACAGTTGAAATCGTTGTATGAAAGCAATACGCTCAATGCCAAGATCCAGCGTTCGTTATGTAAAGCCACACACCCTGATGTTATGGTGTAAGAAGCAATTTTATTTGACGTTAAATCCCCTTTGATGTTTGTTACTGGCTTTTTAGCAGGCCATAGTTCCATTCAAAAAATACTGTAGCCAGTGGTTATCCCATTCTCGAACTCCCAGTTTCGGTAACTTTTTCCAATAAGACATTGCTCGATCACTTATTGTTGCTGTCTTTTCTTTAGTGCTTGTCTACAGCATGTCTATAGCTTACTGTGGTCTACATTTTCACCAGATCCGTCTCCAATCGATAGTACCTAGTATACCACGGGACAAAACGTCACCTATCCACGCTTACCACGTAATCTACAGAAACTGTTTTCCGTGGTTCCAGTAGCATGTATTGGACTGTCGCAGGACTTTATGAAGAATCTTTACAACTCCATATCCAACTTCTTGTTATGCTGTATTAGGAATAATGCTGGTCATGCGTCATTCTGAATAAAAAACTGAGTTTTTTATTCAGAATAACGTAAGACCAACAACTGAAACATGAATATTCTTTCATATTTCAGTCTCAAATATTAATTATTTACTCTTCCATCATTTTAACATACTTGTAAATTCCATTGCATTCTAACAATTCCTTCATGGATCATTATTTTGTCTTAGAGTATATTTTGAATTCAATTGCCAAATAGTGAAGAGCTTTTTATTCTGGATTTAGGTTTTTGATGCAATTTCGCTCAAATATTTCAAAAAATTTTAATATTATGTAATATTGTTCATAATTCAAAATTATAAAACTTACACTTAAATTCTGAAATAAATAATAGTTGACTTTTATATATAAATGTTTGCATCAAAATTTGAAAGATCATGTAAGTGAAAAGTATTAGTAAAAATAAGAGAACTCATATGAATTTCACTCAAACCGGGAGAATTGCATTGACATTTAAACCACATAATCGTAATCAATATTTTTTAAAAAATTCTGTACTGAATGTTTACAATGTATCTTTTTATCCAACAAACAATTAGATGTTGTTATTTTACTTAGCATATTGCTAGATCCACGGGATACAACAACTAACAAAGAAATTCATACTAAATTACTTCTTCTGATAAAACGTTACTAGTATAGAATAAACTTGAATTAATACATAGGATCCTTTATAAAAATACAACTCATGCTTATTATTATTATTATTAGTGTCCTTAAAGTATTTGCACGTGTAAAGTCCATTTTAATGAGATTTGTTGAAGAGTATAAAACTAATATTTTATAAGAAAATAAGCCTCTCGAGAATATTCATGATACAGAGAAATACGCAGCAGAAAAGAAAAGCAATAAACTCATGTACCAGGAGTACCGTAAAACTTAAATTATTACGGAAAAATAATCGAGATCTAAACTTTATAACTTCATTTTTTTTTTATTCTTTAAACTTCTCCATATAGTAATTGTCCAAAGTTATACGTTTCTCACAGAGTTTCTTGCTATTTCGAAAGTCATTACTGTAGAACTGTGCAGATTGCGTAGGAAATCATTGTTTTACCTCTTGAATGATGTCATTAGTATTGTCAAAACTCAGACCCCCAAAATGGTTTTTTTTTTAGTTCTGGGAATAAAAAAAAAAGAAAAATGCACTTGGCGCGAGATCACAAAAATACGGCGAATGTGGCAAAGTTTTAAATCGACGTCTCTCTGTTTCTTCAATTGAAGAGATGACGAATTATCTCAGAGATGACTGAGCAGGTGCAATGTCGACAATAATACAAACTCCTTTAGAGATTATACCGTGCCATTTCTTGACAAGAACATTACACAATTTGTTCAGGAGTGTGTAGTACTACGAACTGGTGATCCTTCCACTTCCTTTGTGTAATCACTTAAGATAACTCTAAACAGTCTTAAAATATATAGGATGATCATCTTCCCTGTAGATTTCTGCCCCTTAGCCTTCTTGTGTAAGGTAAGTTGTTATGCTTTGATTCTTTGCTCATGTCTTTGATTCTCTGGATCATAGTAAATAAGCAACAAAAAATCATCTTCATCTTACTCCAAAATATTCAATGTCTCCCTTTATAGATCGTACTATGATTGCTTTTGAGAAAGAATCGTAGAACCTGGCGTGTTATATATACTATGCATGATGCTATGATTTTTCAGGTGAACTTATCAATGTTATAATTGAAAAAAGAAACACCAAAAAAAATGGTACATAAAATCAGTTACTTACAATTACGAGAAGTATGGCTTTTATAATCCTCCTTCTCCAAAATATGCACCTCTTCAATTATATTAGAGCATAAGAGATATGCTCTGAAGTATAATTAGTTACGATATTGGCAATCTCTTCCTATATCGTGTGTGTGTGTTCGTTCTTGTACTTCTATCACTTTATTATTTTATATCTTATAATTCCTATGCTTCGAATCTGTTATTTTTGATAAAAATGGTAAAATAAATATTCAAACAAAATACTTTCCGGGTGATAAGATTTCATTATCATTTCAAGCTGATATTGCCATTACAACATAAGATCAGAAAAATATAAGTAGCATTATGTTTTGAATATATAAGATGTGACATTGATGAGATTGTTTAAATTTATAATTTAATTTTAATTTTGAATCATTGGACTGGCTGAAATCCAATAAATTCAATATAAAGGAAAAGTAAATTAGTAAAATAATACGTAGAGTCATGAATTAAACAGTTTTACTTTAAAAACTTTTTAATAAGTTTTATTATGACTTCTTATCAATATCAAAAAGAAAATAAATGTAAACAATCATGTACTACATTCAAATTTCTCAAATTTCTTTTAAATTCAAAACATAACTAAAAGTGACATTATTTAAGCATATCCATCAATATGTTATGCTTGAGACGTCTATAAAAAGCATATGAAAACCACCGATTAACAAAATAACAAAAAATTCTATTCTCCCAAATAATTACAGAAGAAATTCTTTTACCGTTGTAAATTTGTTTTCTGTTTTTCCTAAATTCTTGAGAGCAAAATTTGCTGCATAAAATTGTATATACGAAGTATTTATTTAAAATACTGTGAGTTAAATGTTGACGTGTTTCCTAGCAAAATTAATAAATGGATTGCCTCAAATTTAATACAAACATGGAAATCCTCAGTAAACACAAAAAGTCTCAAAAGACATTCGTTTGAAGCTAAAAAGAAAAATGTTTTATGAAGATCACCACAAGCTCCGATTCAATATTAATAATAGAAATTGATTTACCTTTTTTTCTGTTAATACCCCTGCATCTGTATCTAAAATACTTGTGTGGTTTTCCCAATTGATTTCTCTTACTTACGTCTTTATATTTTTGTTATACATTCAAATAATTCAGAGAGAGAGATCTCCGTAAAATCTAATCAATCTCCGAAAACGCAATTCTTAATTTCCCTGAATGGGCACAAAAGGAAGTATTAAATAAGTAACGTTATCAAACGGCACAAATTCATAAGCGTTTCTGACTCTTTTATACACGGAAGAATTTTTTCTTTCATTTTAACCGCGTCTTTCATTCTCCGTCTTTTGAAGAAACAATTGGAAAAGACTGAAAAAGAAATAGCACGAGATACAATTTATGAATCATTCCCAGCTCAGTGTTTCATTTTGGTATTCAAAACTAAAAAAAAACCCAGAAAGAAACTTCTTGCGTTTTACCTTTTTTTTCAATGGCTGTACAAAATGCTGTTTTAACATTAAATAAGAATAATTTGATTAGCTACAAGTCATTAAGAAAACCTTGGAAGAAATTTTCCATTTTTTCGTACCCTCAGGAATCTATTGTGAATTTCACTGCAGTTAATGCAACCGTCTCAAAACTTAAAGCGGGCAAATCTTGGAACGTCATGCTTTCCTTCTCTTTTTTTAAATCTTTGAGAGCAATTTTAATCAGATACTTCTGGAAGACGTTCTTAATTGGACTTTGATTTTGAAATGTGCAGAGAAAAAAGAAAAGGTACAGTTTAAGAAGAATAATTTCAGATGAAATATTGTTTGGGGCTTTAATTTTCTTTCACGAACGGACTTCCTTCAAAATATTCTTAAATGAAGATTAAGAGGAATTTTTTCCTATAACCATAATTTTTTAGAATCATATTAAATTCTACCCTATGTTAAGCTTAACTATTTAAAAGCTGAACCATGCGGCATATTTATTTTTGTCTAATGGTTGTAATATTCATAAAGCTGTATTTGAAATAAAATAAAAATACATTCACTCACTGTGATTATTGTCATCTTATGCTTTTTTCTTTCTCTAAGACAATCATTTGTGTTCTCTTAAAATTCCAGAAATTGGACACATTCTATGAATATTAATTATTTAAGACATATATGTTTCTTCATATATCACAGATATTTTTGGTCAGCAGATCATTAGATTGCAATCGAAACTTCCTTCCATGTTTTATTAAATATGTTCATCAAACACCGAGTCTTTTTTTTGTCATTATTTTTTGTATTTTTATGGGGCTCTGGATCGTGGTATTTCACCATTGTAGACCTAGAACATTCCCCGGGAGCTTATATATCTTCTTTAATACGGCACCATATAGGTGGCATTCCAATCGCTGCAAGTAATTTTAACACCCAGTTTGCTCACCAGAGGGTGGCACATGAGCTTTGACGATGCAAAACCATTCAAGGAGTTTAATTTTGCTGAGAGCACCTGAGTCAAACAGGCACTCAAGGATCTTTTACTTGCCGCATAATCCTACGAAATGGATGCTATTAATTTTTGCATCATGAAAATCCACAGCTTTCAAAATTAGTTACAAAATTATAGCTAACCTCATTCTAATTCATTTTTTTTCAATGAAGTTTCTGTGTACAATATGAGATTATTTATGGGGCAAAGGATGGCATACCTTGGCCGATTACTGCACGGATTATCTTCTAAACTCTCCCGCCCAAATTTAAACTCTTTCATCCAACTGGAAACAGATAGATATAAAAGAGCAAAATCTCTCCATGTGTTCTCAAAATCAGCATGAATTCCATTTACTTTCGTACCTTTCTTCACTTAGTATTTTATCACTGCTCGATAATCTCGACTTTTTCCAACACAAAAATTACAACTAAGAAGCATTCGCACCACAGTTCTCCATCATAAGCATTGATACAACATGTGTTTACTCATGAAGAATTACTAATTATTAGAACAGGGTTGCGCTAACGGTGACCTTTGAAGGTGATTCCAAGAGCTTTTCAAGCCACCCTCATAACTGTTACTTGAACTCAATGGAATCATTTGTATTTAGTTTTATAAAAATCATAACACTTAAAAATACTTCAGTGGCTATTAAATATCAAAGCAAGTGCATTTTACTTACGTCCTTAATTTATTCTAGTGAATCTTAGAATGTAAGTTGTGTTGCATGCTTGTAGGGTAAACATCGTTGAGTATTATATTAATGAGGTCTAAACTGTTTGTTCGCACATCCCCAAACGCGTAAACTAACCAATCGAATCAGAAAAACCCTTATTTGAACTGGTTATAAACAGGTTGCTTAACTTAGTTTTGTGAGGGATTCTTGGATTCTATCATTCTGTCATTTGGTGAGGGATTAACTTCATTTGGAGGATTTCTGTCTTATCCCTGAAGAAGATAAATATCCAATTTCTGGAATATTTGCTTATTAGTTTTCAATTTTCATTTTAAAAAAGCATAATTTTTGTAAAAAATTTAATGTAATTTAAAACTTTACTGCTTCTTGGCTAAAATAAATCATATTTATTTGCTTCTCGTTCTTCGTTTTTCCTACCTGTTAAAGCTTCCTGACAATTATTATAACGATCTCAATTTCTTTAGCAACAGTCGCACAGAAACTCTTTTTTATATTCGTTTTTATACTGTAGTATTTCCCATCATTACTCAATTTATTTGTGGCATTCTACTTCATTTCTTTCATTTAAGTGCGCTTAGAGATACTCTAATTACTCAAGTTCTTGAGTTCAGTGAAGTTTACTTCTTTTTATTCAGAATGTTGAAATGTATCAGTATTTCAACAACAAACAGATATATGAATGTAAATTTTTCAGAATCCTATCTTAAATCTGAAAAATTACGTGATAAATGATTTTATCTATTTTAAATCTTACTACCTTCTTATAAGCAATTGAAATTGGTGTTCTGCATTTATTATTTTCACTTTTAAAATAAATAGCTTTCTTGTAAGAGCTTAGACTCCAGAAATATTACTCTAAATATTGAAACAGAAAATATATGTTCAAGAAGGGAAAATGGTTATATGAATAGTGAGAAAACGAAACATCATCGAAAAGAAATTTTATCACATAAATAGTTTAAGTGGAGTGTAGGAGAGGAAAATAGTTTTACGCAGATGAATCAGAAACGCCGGAAATTATCTCAGGAAGGGAAGAAGGATGCATTTATGCGTGTTGTTATTCAATTTTGTCTGTCACTATTTCTCTTACTTCTTATTTAAAACTTATTTTCTGAGGAAAAGTGTTTGAGAGACTTTCATATAAAATCTCTTATTTTATAGAAGTCGTAAAACTATTATATTGCAGTTTTGATTTGTAGATATGAGTTATTCTGCTAAAAATATTGATATCTACAACAGCTTCAATAGAAATTTCTTTAACATTTATGAGAGTACTCATAAACATTTAGCAAATTCAAAATAGTATGTAAGAAGTAAATCTTACCAAGGTTGAACGAGAAAAGTTCATTCTAACAAAAATATATATTGCAAACTATTTTACAAAACTTTATCAATCATCTTCATGTGAAATATATAATTATAAAATGACTTGGAAATGCGAACATACTAATTTTTTTAAAAAAAATGAAGATATTTACTCTACCCATAGTTAAAATTTTGAGGGCTGACTTAACTTTATGAATAGTAAGGCTGTCATTAGAGCTCTTTTAGAAAATTACAAAAGTTATGATCTATATAAAGTTATATGGACTTCCACAAATTTAAAATTCTTATTGTATAATTATTGAAAGAAGCCAAAGTTAATTTTAATGGTAATCTCCATATAAGAGCAAATTAAATGTTTATTTTAAGGAAGACCTGCAAGAGCAATAGTTAAGCTAATTCATATTTACGTTCTTATGAAAATAGATAGATTATTAATAATGATTTTTGTATTTTTAGATATATAGATGATCTAATTGTTTTAAGTAAAAATCGTGCATTTAATCCTTATATTGAACTTTAGATCTAAAATTTTGAACCTCGTTAAGACTAATAGTTACCCTCTCATAACAGATTACCAACGGATAACTTTGTGAATAATGAATAAAATAGATTAAATGGTAATAGTTTTGATAAAATCTATACCTTTAATTTTATTATTATTAAGGTTCCTTTTTAGGATTCTAATATACATATTTATATTTATAGAAATGTTATTCTTAAATATTTCAAACGTAATGAAGCTATTGTAACCTATTGGTCATCGTTGGTTCGTGGACAACGTGTCAGGAGTTAGAGCTCTAGTGCCACTAAAGACCATCCATGTACAGGGGCTGATGCATGTTTAATCCGTAAAAGCTCAAAGTTCATTCATTGACATAGTGTGGAAGATTGGAGAGGGAGTTCCACGTGTTACTGTGCAAATCAGGTTTTGTTAAAAAAAATCTCTTTAACTTTTTAGATTTTTGATTTTACTGGCTTTAGAATCTAAATTAATGTTTTTTCATAGAAGTTAGTTTGGGAAACTATCTTAAAGCATTTTAATTATTAATTATTTTGTATTTTGTTTATCATCTTAGAGCATTTTTGAAGCATATTTTGACACTATTTTGTACTTTTCTGCCCAGGTGTATAAGTAATTATAGGAGAATGGTGGCAGGTTTCTAAACTATGGTTATCACAACAATCTTAGTTCCTAAGACTAAGAATTTGCTATTTTTAAACAGTAACTATTTAATTTTAACCTTTATGTGTTCTGTTATATTTATGTTTATTGTTTAACTCTAAATTAGATTTATAGCAATGTATAGAATATGATTAATTATAATATACTCACCTACACACATTTATATAATGAGTTTGTTGATTATTCATTCAGAAGTCAATCATTTAACAAACAATCAACTATTACTTTTTTCAATGTAACTGGTTAAACACATGGCATTAATGAATTTAACAATACAAATTTTCTTTCATTTTGTTAATTTTAAAAATTCTCTTCACTTCTTTTAAAGTAAAAAGTTTTAACAAAAAAATTACATAAAAAGATGACTTAGGTTATAATATAATCAATAATACTCTAAATATATATTACTTTAAATACCAAACATAAAAATACTCCAGTAGTTTTACTTTCTTAGGAGTAACAAATATTTACTTGTATAAATAAAGATAAAATATCATAGTAATTTTTTGTCTCTATATATCATCAGTGAAATCTAAAATCTCAAATTTTCTTTATAATTCAAATTAACTTCACTAATAAGGAATGATTTATTTGCATACAATACCATTTCATAGACTGACATTTTAGATCGTCTGAGAATATTATTCGAGAAAACTGCTATATAAGATGCTAGATTAAAATGTGTCAATGAAAATGGAGAATTCAGAAAAAAATACTTATATGCATTCAATTCCATATTACAAACTTTACTTCACTAAGTTTCTGATGAATGAGCTTGACCGGGGAATATCTAACGGCTGTAAGTTTCAAAAGCGGTACATCCAACGGAAAGTTCAAAAGTAACTATTTCAGTGTGTTATAACGTTTTCTTCTTATTAAATTATTATAAAGCTGGAAGAGTATTCTTAGAGGGCTTTAAAAATATAACAAATCCATCGCATGTACATCCAAATCAATTTCAGTTAAAATTTTGTTTTTATTATTTTATTCAATATTAATGTACTTCTAATGCATCCTCGTCGAAATATTTAGTTTATTTTTGTTAAATTATTTTATATTTAAGAAACCACTAATTTTTTTTTCAATTACCAAAGCAAATTTATGTAAATACGTGCATACTTCTCAATTTTTAACTATGTGCATAAATACTTATATAACATTTGCATAAGTATGCTCACATCTCTTCAGCCGGCATCTTTGCAAATTATATATATATTCACAACATACGTTCAAACAGATTAACAATTGATGTTCTTATTCATTTAAAGACAATTAGTAAATGGTTTAATTGGCGCACATTCAATATTCTAACATTCCAACAGTTTTATGTGCATACAACTAACGTGTGATACACTACTTTGCATTTAATGTATTAATATATTACTTTAATCTATACTGTTTTACATACTTAAATGCATATATAAGCTGTCTGTAAACTTGTTAATACACTTTAAGTAATAACAATTTATCTGATTGCAAAGGTATTAAATGTACCCAGAAACTTATGAAAATTTATAAAAATTCGTGTTGCATATAAAAAGATTTACTTTTAAGTCGCATTTACTCATGATAATCTACATTTTTTTCTTATTGTATTCAAATTAAATGTTTGTCTAAGTTGTGTGCTTGTGTGTAAGAGAGAGACTTATGGTCTTCTATTAACACTATTTTCTCTTCATTTTGGTATAGTGGTATAGACAGAGATAAGGGAACGCGTTATTTAGCCTAAAAATTATGTTAACTCTACAGTTCGTAAAACTAAGACGAAAACATTTTGACTAATACTATTTTGTTATGTACTTCTATGCATAGTTTTGCTTTAAATTAGATTTATGGCAATTTTTTGAATGAGATGAATGATTTTATGTATCAAATTTATAACAAAATTACATTAAATACTTTTAAGATCTTCAAGCCTTTAATGAATTTAAATTCCATATACTTGAAAGTATTGTTGGTATTAAATTATAAAATGGAATGCGCGCTTAACTACTTAGGAAGATATTAGACCGGAGATGTATGAATTCCAAAGAAATAAATATACATTAAGAGAGAGAATCCCAATAAATATAGTATGCAAATATTTTTTCCTGTAAAATACTTCACGGACACTTCGAAAATTGTACTGTATTTATAAAATCAGATAGTTCTATCAAAAAGTACACAGTTAATTGACTAAATAATTTTTAATCACGTCCCACTCTGAAGTAACACAAGGGCATTTGACCACATAAACTGTAATTCTGAACCACATTTAAGTGGCGAGAAGGACTCATGAGCTGATACCCCACTTTCAGTGGCGTAGCGTACAACCCTGCATCGTGTGGGAGGGAGCTGAATTCTAGGTTGCCAAAAGCTTATGTTATTTTAAGGTTTTGCAATCCTTTGTAAGATTCGGCTTGGAGCCCAAAACCCGACTTTGCAAGGGGGGGCTAGTATTCTCCATTTCACCACTGCCCACTTTCCAGATTTCCACCCAAACGTTAATGTAAATACTTTGAATCTTGACAGATTTATAATTGGCATCAGCTCCTCTACACGGTAGGTCTTCTATGACACCAGGGCTAGAACCTTCAATTTGACAAAAACATTACAATAATTTTTACAACATTTCAAATTCATTTGTAGCAAAAATTATATTGCAAAAATAAAACTTAATGCATGTTCTGTTCTAAATTACCCTCGACATTTGAAAATATCAACGAAATAAAAACTCTTATCTATACATATAAATAAAAATGAAGTGTCTGTTTGTAATTTGAAATTAACAGCTTTTTACTAAATGCATTTAAAAGTATATATGGTACTTATATGAAAAAATCAATTTTTAAAATTTTTGTCTGTCTATCTGTCTCTCTGTCAGTCTGTTTGTTCCGGCTAATCTCTGAAATGGCTGGTCCAGTTTTGACGAAACTTTCACTGGTAGATAGATAATGTTATAAGTAATAACTCAGGCTACTTTTATTATAGAAATAAAAATTAAAGTTCCTCGAAAATAAAATGAAAACCAATGAAATGGGGAACAATATCCGTTTCTAATAGGGATTGTTTTTCTCAATAGGGATTATTTTTATTCAATAGGTATTGTTTTATTTTGCGAGCCTCCTGTCTCAACGTTTCTAGCAGTTATATGAAACTTTTTTGTTTGATAAGGTTACTGAGACTCGCGATATTTCCCGTTCATGTCCGATCCTAATGATTTTAACAATATTCACTTACCCCTTGCTTGCGGCTTCGTTTTACCCTACCCCCCTCGACAGCGTCAAAGGTCACGAGTCCCTCTCCCCCTGCTTGCAGATTCGCTGCACCCTACTAAAACCTGTTTTGTACTGTTGCATCATTCCAATGATTTCATTCTCTCTCAAAAATACTGAGCAACATCAATTTTTCTATAACTTAGACAGCATTTAAACTTAAATCAGGAAGTTTTTGGGTTTTACATCATTTGGCTTCTCACAAGGCTCCGCATTTAAATAGAGGTAAGCCAATTTCATACCTCTATTGTTTATTTCATTGCCAAACACTGCACAAAGCAGTCTCAATAAATGTTTGTCTTGCAAGAGTGATTGTACAAGTTAGAGTGTGCGGTGGGGGTGGCGATCGCAGAGCCAACAGGATGTTTTATTTAGTTAAGTACGTAGATAGTTGTTTCTAAAATAAATATTTTTAATTACGTTATAGGTGAAAAGTGCACTTACACTCTTCAATTAAGTAAGTTTATTCAAAACTGTTAATAACTTCATTTAACCTGCACAATATCTATACATATAAATAAAAATGAAGTGTCTGTATGTAATTTGAAATTAACAGCTTTTTACTAAATACATTTAAAAGTATATACGGTACTTATATGAAAAATCAATTTTAAAAATTTTTGTCTTTCTGTCTCTATTTGTTTCGGCTAATCTCTGAAAGAGCTGCACCAATTTTGATGGAATTTTCACTGGCAGAGAGAGATGTTATAAGGAGTAACTTGGGTTACTTTTATTTAAAAAATAAATTAGGGTTCTGCGGAAATAAAATTAAAACCAATGAACTATATTCGATTCAAATAGGGATTATTTTTATTCAATATGGATTATTTTTATTCAACATGGATTATTTTATTTCGCGAGCCTTCTGTCTCAACGATTTCTAGCAGTTATATTAAACCTTTTTGTTTCACAAAGTAGAAGAATGACATTATACTTATAGCATAGGTATTTATTTACGTTTAAAATATAATTATTAAGTTTTAGTATACTCTGCGAATTGAATAAACACTTTTTTGTTAAATTCCACGTCGACGAAGTCGCGGGTAACAGCTATTTAACATAAAATAAATGCATCAGAAAGTAATATTAACGTACTACACATCCAGATACAAATTATTTACATTAATTTAATGCGTTTATTACACAAAATTTGTAACAATGTATTAATTTTGCTGAGCAGAAGGAAGGTGTTTTCAAAAATCGATCCATAAGAGAGTTACGGGGCGTTATAAGTAAAAAAAAAACTTTTTTATCAGCTATTATATCTACAGACTTAAAATTTAGCAAACATGGTTTTTTTGTTCAGCTGAAATATGCAAAAAAGTTGTTTTTTTGTTTAATTTACAATTCACGTAAAATTAACTCATTAAAATCTTCTTTATCCTTCGGTCTGTATTGCTTAAATTTTCAATTCACCCGTGCGAAGAATGGGTATACCAGCTAGTCTCAAATAAAAGCAAATTGATCATGGAAATAGATGTATTGTTAATATTGACTTTAGTATTTTTGGATATGTAGATAATCTAATTGTTTTATGTAAAAATAGTGAGTTAGTCTTAATACTGATTTTTATCTTACAAACAATCTCAAAGTCAAAAAGGAATTTGAAAATTTGTTCTTTTGTAGATTTTTAATAATTATTTTTCTAGCTAAACCTGAAATAAAAAAAAAATTTAAAACATTAGTTTTAGCATTTTTTTCAGAAAATAACTAGAATTTCTTTCTCAAACCTTAATCCATATAAACTTTTATTGAACATAAATTTGAAAGTATATACAAAAAATTTCAAGATTTGATATTGAACAGAAGAAAAGCTTTAGGGATTAGAAAACACTTATATCTTCAAAATTAAAAGTCTGACAAAAACGCATTTAAATTTTGTAAAAGCATAAAACGAAATATAATAATGCCTGTAAAGCTCTATTTTTAATATGTTTTTGCTACTTTTCTACATTAAAACACTTATTAAATATGACTGAAAATATTTTTTTAATTCAAAATATATTTTTTTCATAATATTCATAGCATTTGATGCAATGGCAAGTTATTCAGCCTAATATAACGCAATATTTTCTCAAAAGTTTTGAAACGCAAAGCATTTATATACAGAATAATAAGGATATTAACTAAAGCTGAAAATCACACCAGGTTTGCACATAATTTTTTTTTCGATTTTAAATTGGGCAGTTTAGCAAGTTTGGGTTTTTTGTTGCGCAACACACTTTAAAATGCTAAAATATTATATTACAATATTTTTACTACATTTAGTTTGGTATACATCATGGAAATGTTCAGTTTTATCTAAAATACTTGAATTCAGAATGCTTGTATTCGGAAGGATTATTGAGCTGTTATACTGTCTTTTTAAAAAACAATTTATTTTCTTTAGATTTTTGATTTTCTGGCTTTGTTGTGTTTATTAATGTCTTTATATATATATATATATATTTATGGTATTTGAAAACTATCTTATAATATATTTTAAGCATTAATCATTTAATGTTATGCTTTTATATAATACCGAAGCTATGAACTGCCTCAGTAGAAAAAGGGGATTTAGCATCCCAAGATCTCATAAGCAGCACGTGAGCCCATTGTGAGCGTTACATTGCTGTCAGAAACGATATACTGCCCCATTTTCAAGTAACATCTTGCTACATCTTTTCATGAGCGAGTACCATCACTTTTTGTTGTCTTCTTTTTTTGCAGTACTTTTAATTACTTTCTTAACTAATTTCACATAAATTGATAATGTAGTTTTTAAAAAACGTTTAACAAAAAGAGATTTAAAAAACATTGAGTACTTCATATCTAACGTGTGATAAATATGTAACCCTAAATTAGCTTTATATGTTTTCTAAATTCAAAGCTCGATTAAACTTTCATTCAAAAAAAATCTGGAAATGTTGAAGTTCTAATGAATTCCCTCTAGAACTGAGTATCATCGTAAGTTCTCTCTTTTGCAAATCATTTATCTTTTTTATGATGTTTACTTGTTTCTTCTTTCTCTTTTTACGACCACTCAGGAACCTTTGAAGAAGTCGTGGTATGAAGCAACTAGTGTAGCAATTCCCCATGGTCCAGGTGAAAAAGGTTCAGCTTTCTTCCTACCCCCAGGACTCGAGAAAACTAAAGAAGAACTGTATAAAGAAAATGGTTTTAACGCTTTGGTCAGCGATTTTATCTCTTTGAACAGAACTTTGCCGGACATTAGACATTCGAGGTAAGAGAAAGCAAATTCTTGTTATTACGCAAATGTAAATACAAAATGTACTCAAAATTAATTATACATAGATGATTTAGTTCTTCAGGACTTTAAGAAAGGATTTATATAGCAATAAAATTGCATAATGTATTTTAAATTTTAAATTGTTTTTTTTTGTTAAATGAAAGTTTTAACTAGCAAATCTACCTTTATTTCTGCAAAGCGTATAAATTATTATTTATTTGCTTGTTCTTTTTACTATATCTTATGTTATATTGTGTACAGAGACTGAAATGTTATTTTTGAGTTTATACTGGCATTCCATATTTGTGCAACTCTTTCTGCAAAAAATTTCTAATTAATACATCTTATTTCTGGTTAATTAGACATTGTCCATGAATCTTAATTCTGAATATTTTTATTAGGAGAATAAAATCACCCAATAAAAATTTAAAAACGTAATTACTTTTTTCTCAGAATACAGCTAACTCTTAAAACTTTGATAATTTGGGCAAAAGATCTGAATTATATCTATTGTTTGAGCTCATTTTATCTGTAAAATCACAGTTGACGTATTTTTTTGTAAAATTGACGGAACACTTTTTTCACATTCACAGCTCATTACGCAGGTTTTCAACACAACATCGTTATCTTTTAACTCATTTGCTCCTATATATATATATATATATATATATATATATATATATATATATATATATATATATATAAGCTAAAAATATTTTTAAAACTATTTAATGTGGCAATGTTTTCTTTTATCTTAATGGCTCAATAATTTTATATTTTATTCATGTGTTTAACTTTTTCACTAACCCTCTAAGCTGTCACTTTATTTTAAAAAAAGAAAAGAAAAAAATGTGTCAAAGGAAATACTTTGTAGTGAAAGAAGGCTTTAAAATATTATGATATACACATTTTTTTTAAAAAGAAGTATTCAATCATAATGGATGAAGACTTAGTTTCTTTGAAACTATCCTGTTCTAAAACCCATCCAATTTGGCATTATTTCAAAAAGTAAAGTGTTTTAAGGTGAAAAATTTCCAAACTCGTTAAACATCATCCCATGTGTTTAATGACCATCATGGAAATTATTATGAGACTTCAACAACAATACTTCTTTGAAATTTCATCTCATTTAAAGAATTGCACGCATGCAACCAGGAAAGGGTATTTCGCTCTCATCTATATAAAAACTAATTTTATTAAATGTAAAACGCTAATTCATTTCACAGGGGAAAGGAAACTTTAATTCTTAGGTATGATTCAGTTTAAATTCAATCGAAACCTTTATTTAAATGAAGAACGCATTTTGTGAAAAAAAAATGAATATTATTTTAAAAGAAAATTTTGTTATTTGCGAATATCAAAAATAGGAAAATAACACTTAAGCTGATACTTCATCAAAAATATGTTATCAGAAATCATGATTAAATGACTTCAAAAATGTAATAGTTTTAAGCAAGAACTCACATGAAGATATCACAGACCCATACTGCGAGAAATTTCTATTTTAAAACTATACCTTTCCATATTACAAAGTCATAAAGTTGCATCAGCGTTTCCCAAACCGTGGGTGGTCGAGCTTATTGAAAAGTCGAAAATAAAAGATTTAAAATAAGTATTAATTTACTGAAAGGAAGCGAAACAAAATACATTTTGACATAATAAAAACTAAATACACATTTGCACTGATATAATATACTTATAAATGTATCAATGCTGCACAGTGTTTTGATAATTAGTTTATTAATACTAGATTAAAAACAAGTTTATTAATTTCTAGTGCCTCCTATGGGCTTGTCATATACAAAACCTAATCTTTACTTGATAATTTTCGTAATTTATAACTAAAGTCGTATTATAGCTTTACGTCAAAGCGCATTATCATTGCATTCAATTCGTTGTTATTGCTATGGGGAGGGACACGATTAAAATTACGATTGAAAATTGGGTTGCCAATATTGAAAGCTTGAGAAGCGTTGAGTTACAAATATGCTGGGATCATCGGATAAATTTCAGATATCTGAATATTTTATCTCTGTGCGAAGCTTTTTAAATCTATAACTTTTTATCATGAGTTTATCAGAAAACGTCAAACTAAAAAAATAAATTATTTCCAAGCCAACAACTTTGAATAATTGTCCAACTCGTAAGAAATAACACTTTCAAAAATTGTCTACAATTATTCAAATATATTCATTTGTTATAAAATCTCATGAACGATATAATATATTTACAATAACCCAAAGAGAAAAATCTTTTCAATATAAAAAATTTCATTCATTAGCTTCTCACTTTTGTATCCAAAGTTTTCAATGAAGTTGAGAAAGAAAGTTTCAATGAGTTGAAAGACCACTTATAGTGGAGTATCAACTTAGGTGTCGTACTTTTATTTAGGTTGCCGTGTTTCAAAATTACTAAGTTCGTTGCTAATAAACCTCGTGTTGCTTCAAATGCAACGTTAATAAACAATCGATCAAACACACACTTTCAACGATCGCGTGAAGTTATACAATATTTAACACTTTTTCGAGACATCTTATAACAATTCCCTCATGCCCAAAACGAACTGAAAGCAGAGGAAGAAATGAAAATACATCGATTTGTCACGAAATTGGCTTCAACAATTCACTTCTATCTTTGTCGGTTATACATTTGTAATGATATTATTTCATCCATTATAAATAAAATATATATTTTTTGTTACACATACTTCTTTTTTTATGACAAAAGAGTTATGTGCTCACTTTACTTGCAAGTAATATTAAATTTGTAACAAATTCTCGTAAATTAGAAATTCGTCTCAGAAAAGTATGCTTATTATGGTGGTTCTCAATAAAAGCTAACTAAAAAAAGTTATTTCAATTATACCTTTTAGAAAATACTTCTGGGGTTCACAAATGGAAGATTTTTTCAGAGTAAGCACTTTAAAATTACTTTAAACAGTTTTAAAAAATATTTTAATGGCTATATATATATTAACGATATTTATCAAAGAGTTTATTAATACAATGCCTTAGAATTTATCCATAAAAAATATTGAATTTCGTTTCATGTTAAAATTACTTTAAACTTACGAAGTGAAATGATTCAAAGTTTGAAAAAACTGCTCAGCTATCAAAATTTTTCAATAATAGTGTATCTACTTCTATAAAGTACAAGATAATTCAGAACTGATCATTTCAACAAACTTCAAGCAGAATAATTAACGAATATTATGTTTTTTAATATAAAAACCTCAGATAGATGAATTTTGTTGACCGTGATGTATATGATTCAGATTTTTACAATACGAGGAAAATAAGCTGTATACAGGCCTAAAGGCAATTAAATTTTATTCACTTTATATATCAATCAATAAAAAATGCTATTTGTTGTAAAGAAGAGTAAAACACATAACTCCTAAGATTGAAAGGAGTTAAATAATGGTTTAATTTTCTGACCGAATGTGCAGTAAGGCATATCTGTCAAGCACAGAACCAAAAAGGTTATACAAGGAAGAAAGTAAGGTATCATCTCGCACTTCAGAAGATGACTGGCATTTTATTTGCTGAATTGTTTCTGGAGTTAATAAGTATTTCTAAAGAAATTCTTTCTTTGGAATCTCCCAAACATGTTCGATTGGGTTCATGTGTGTCCATAGAATATGTTCCCCAATCCATTCAAAAGATTTTTTTTCCTTGAAAAGAAAAGAGACCGTGGAGTAACGTGCACCCCCGCAACCCTCACATTGCGGGGGGCTTCTACGGCGGGCCCAAAGCCTATGTTATGTTATGGTTTTGCAATCTTTTGTAATATCCGACTTGGGGCCCCAAACCTGTCTTTGCAAGGGTCCCTACTATTTATTCTTCGTTACGCCACTGAAAAGAGACCATAGCTGAGTGCAATATGCTTCGGCGTCCATAAAAAGAATTTAGCCTTGATTACTGTGGCGTAAAGAACCATGATAGTTCAGATCATTTTGGCTCCAAATCGTTGATAAGCTCAGTGATCCATTCTTTACGGTCATTGCTGAATATATTTTAATCCACGCCATCACCTCACTTAATTTTAATCCTACTTTCACGCACAAATTCAAGGCTATTCTGAATGCCTCGTACTCTGCATATTGTACTCCACATGTTCTAAGATTGTACCTTAAATCCAAACTCATCTATGAAAATAATAGCATCTCATTTAACTTTTATTCGAATAATATAGGCAACTATACCTACTTTCTGCAGTCAACATGGCTGCATGTTATTAAGAGTATACATGCACTATAGGTTAAATATAACTGAGTCTCTTTTAAACAGTTTTAATCAAAACTAATGTCACATTAGCCCCTTTAATGGGCTATTGCAGTGAAGTGATATTTATTTTGCAGTTTCTTTTCACCTCGTTAGTGTTAAATGTCATGATTTGTTCTATGTTGTTGTATCCCTGCAATGTTGTCTGCATTCTTGGCTACAATTTCAGTGCCCAAATACTGGTCCCGTAATATAGAAATGTCACTATAAAATACTCTGAAGACTTCTGCTGTAATAGGTCAGGACAACTTCAAACTGACCTCCCAGATTACTGATTTCGGCTGATTCTTGTAGTTGGCAATGCAGATTCCTTGTTGAGACATCGTTGTAGTTCTAGATTTCTTGTTGAAAAATCGTTGGAATTGCAGATTCCTTGTTGTAATATTGTTGAAACTACAGATTCTGTGTTGCAACATCGTTGAAACTGGGAATCCATCGTCACAGTATCGTTGGAACTGCATATCTATCATCGCAACATCACTGGAACTGCGTTTTCAATATTAGGACGTTATTGAAACGGGATATCCATTGCGTATTGTTATTGCAATCAATAATAGTAATTACTTTGTAAGTTCTTTTCATAGATTACTCTTCCCTTTTCGTCTAACTGACACAGTTTTCTACATAGAGAAAATCTGCTTAATCCAAAATTTGTAATTGTGAGAGTTTTCCTTTTTGAATTCTTGTATTTTATGTTGTCTAAAAAATGGTTTATTATTATTATTATTATTATTATTATTATTATTATTATTATTATTATTATTATTATTATTGTATACCTAATTCCCAATATCTTCAAATTATTTTTACTTGTGTATTATAAAGATCAAATACAAAGAATATTTTTATCAGCGTATTCCCAAACATCTAACAGTGCAACAAATTGAATGTATTTCCAATAAAAAGCAATATTCTAGAATATATAAGTGATTTAAATAAAAAGAAGTAATAAATTAAAAATAACGACTAAACCAAAGGCCTGATTTTAGAACTGATTCTATAAATATTTCAGTGAACACATTATTCATTACTGTAAAACATTTTGAGGTTTCGAAATGCATTTTTGGAAAAGAATGTGAGCTCAGTTCCTATGTTACTATAACAAAGCATTAAATAATCTAATGCAAAACCAGATTTCTGAGCATAAATATTTTTCAGGAAAACTAAAATTGCTTCGGATTCTCACTCCAAATCCTTTTTCTTATAAGAAATCCACGTGCAATGCCAAGAGTAATGCAAAGAATCCAACTCTCAAAGGATTTGGATAGTACAAAAAAGGGAGAGAAAAAAAGACGAAGTAACGAAAAAAGAACGGTTATAAGAAATCGGCCGCATCAGCACACGTAATACGTTGGCTTTCAAAAAAAACGGAAACTTGAATAAAATAAAAAAAAACCTTTAAAATTTTTTGAAAATATAAAAAGTTTTAAAAAATACAGGAGGAATCCCGGAGATCACAGAAAGCAAAAATTATTCAAAAAATTGTCGGCAGGAAAACGAACTGTAACAAGTAAAGGGGGAAAATACATCTTTTAGTTCAAAGGAATATATTTATAGGGTTTCTCAGCATTAATTATGAATGAATATCATTTCTGAATGTCTTTTATAATCTGTAAATTAACAACGAAGATGATTCTGGTACTCAAAATTTAATAACAAAAAAAAAGAATGAAATATTTAACTTTATTAATGTTTTGTAGAGCTTAACTTTACGTGAATTTTTCTAGTTCTAACTAGAATTATAAGTAAAATTCAGTTTTTAATATTAATTAATGTAATCTAATGAGTTTCATTCTTTTAACTTTCAGTATAATTACTTTTGGAGTTTTTCATGCATTGATGTACTCGTTGAAATAAGGCTTTAATTAAAATAGATAAATGAAATAATATTTCTTTTGAAATTAGTTTTGTGAATAGATTCGAGATACATTATATATATATACATATTCATAGTTAAAATCTTCAAGTTGAGAACGTTTTATGAATTTTACAGAACTTAAGGTATACCCCCACCCCCACCCCCCGAATGGTTTTAAAAAAATCACCATTTTCATTTAAAGAAATCTAAATATATTTTAAAGTCTATTTTTGTAGCCTGTTTAATAAGCTTTCTAAGACTATCGTACTTTTAATTCTGAGTCAGTTAGAAAAAAAAGTTATAGCTGTTTTTGTTTGAATTAGTAAGCCCAAATTGAAACCGGAAGTGTGAGTTTTAGGCTAATTTTTACCGTCAAAATGAGATTTTTATTCATTTAAAATATTTTAACGAATTATTTTTATGTTTAGTAAACTTTATTTCACTTTATAAAGTTTTTAATAGATATATTTTGCTTTAAAATAGGCAACAGTCAACTGATTGCATTATTGTTTTTGATTTAAACGAGTTGTTATCTTTTTATCATTTGTGCTCAAAACTAGATCTCTTTATAACTTTTTTATTAGTGTATCATATAGAGTTATATTTATTTTCAATTAAATTAAAGTTCTCATGCCTAAAACAAGATCAATGAGGCCAAAAAAGAAGAGATTTCCAAAGAGCAGTATTTGTTGGAGAAACGTCGATAGAGAGAGAGAAATATCAACGGATCTTCCAAATTCACTCATTAATTCTATTAAAAAGACTTATAAGGAACTTTGCGATCAAAATCTTCTAAAAATGTCTTCACGGGAAAGATCAGACCTGCAATGGATGTCTTAACACTGTCGTGTGGACAATAATCCTAAAAGACAACTTTGTTGAACAACAAACACTCCGTTTAAGGAATTATATCGCAATAATATTTTTAATTCTGAGTTTGCTGGTCTATTAACTGTACTTCAAAAGTTAGGAATGAAATTATGTTCTGAAATAAATGGATATTTTTGGTACCTCGACAAAACGAGAATTGTTGATTCTACAAGGCATTCTATAAACCAGATAACAAACTGTCTCGTAAAAAAAGAAAGACCCTTCAAAACTGTAAAAGTTTGAAGTATGAGGTTCAAGAAGACACAACATACAAATGTGGAGAGTTTTAAAATCTTTCCAAATCATTAAAAAAGTTTTATTGCAAATATAAACCTTATTTTGCATTTTGTGAAAAATGTTATTTTTGATACATAATGGTTAACGGTAAGATTGATATTTCTTAAAGTAAATGAAATATTCTTATCAAATTTTTTGAGTTTGTTCTTTGTATTATAATGAATGCTTTCTGCTAAAAGCTAAGGGTAATTTTTCAACTAAGGTATTTTTTTATGTAATTTTATATGAAAAAAAAAATTTTTTAGGAAAATTCTGGGTTTTTTCATCTCGAACACCTGAACTTCATAATTGTACAGTACAATTTGAGCTTCTTCAGTATAAAACATAGTTAAACGTTAAAGAATTGTGTTCATGAAAACATTTTATTTATTTTTGTGATGTATATTTTTAGAGTTGTTTGCAAAAGAGCAATTTTTTGTAATATTTTGGTAGAAATTTCATAATATTTTAAAAAATAAGCTTTCAAAAAATTCTTCTTGCTGTATTTTCATAGAGTTTTGCAACATACTTAATTAAAAAATAACAACTAAATGATTATTTAAGTTATATTTTAGAAAATTGTCTCCGAACCCAGTCGGATACCTTAACTTCTCTTCAAATGTTAGAAATTGTTCATTTCTTTCCATATTTGGCCCATGAATTAAAACGGAAATGTAGTTTGACAAAAAAAAAATGTTTCCTGCGTGTGCACTATCAAACGCTATATAAAACTTGAAAAGTAGAGATCTAAATAAAGTGCAATGATAATATTATTAGAAAATACATTTCATGTATAATTAAATCTTTCTAAGTCAAAAAAAATCATAATTAAATACATGTTAAAAAATTATCGTTGTATTTATTTAAAAATAAAAAGGATCGTTTTCAAAATAAATTAATAATGTAAAATTAAAATCAATTTTTTTTAAATTCACTATCGAATGAGCAAGGGATTAAAAAATAGTTTTATGAAATATGCTGAGGTCATTTATTCTGATCTAATACGGTTAAAGCTATATTTTTAAATGAAATAAAAATTGCTATGTAAAATAGCTTTTAATATTTAAAAGGTGGAATGTTATTTATATTATCGAAAAGTTCATTTGTTGATCTAATTTATTATTAACGCCACACTTTAAAGCTACACTAATGCTACTAGCGACGAACCTCGTTTTTTTAAGCGTCGCTCGAGAGACCAGAATGACCCCCGATCTGATACCCCACTTCAAACTTCCACACCACGCTATAATGAGATGAGCCTCGTTATATTTATCGTACATAAGCCCCTTTATACGGCGTATCTTGAGTAGAATCAGGACTGGAACCCACGACGGGGTAGAAAACATGCTGCCTACGAGTTTGCGACCATAACCACTAAGTGAATTGATATTAAAACGGGTTTAAATTAAACCAGAAAGGGTGTTGGATAAAAAAATTTCAAATATTTACCAAACTAAAATTCATAATTTTGTTTAAACACAGTAAATTATAATGTATTTTACCAATTTGTGTTTCGCAGCTACTTGGTTAAATATTTTGGGGGATAATTAATTATCTATTCCATAAATTACTATTTTGTAACCTTTCCTGTTTTATTACTTCTGTATTCGATTTTTTATCCGTAAATATGAGAGACTTGTTATGTTTAACACGAGAAATATAGTAGTCAATTAGATTTAGGTTTCACGAAATGTAAAATTAATAATATTCGTGTGTACAGTCACACAATTATCTCTATAATTAACTTTGATCAAATAACTGCACGCATAAAACAAACTATAGTCATTTTTGTAAATATATTCTTGTATACCACGCTATGCAGCTCCAACCTAATAAATAAAAGAATTTCCTTAATTTAGCAGCATGTATAATTTATATAACGAAGTACTAATTTTGAGTACTAAGATAATCGAAGTAGATTGAAAACTAAGAATTTTAATTATCAAATAGAATTGCCTTACTTGCATCTGAAATATACATACGTAGACAAAGAGTTTAGAACACAATACAGCAGAATACCGAAGTTCATTAAGAATCTAAAGACAACTATTTGTAAAAATATAATTTGTTGTTAATTGTAATTCCTTAAAATAAGTGTGAAGAATAATACTTAAAATAAGTTCTACAATAGGAAGAATAAACATACAGTATGAAAAGAACTACCGATAAATGATGGAAGTAAAGAAATATGGTTCCCAATTAAGCACAGGAACTAATATAAGTACAATAATATATTAAGACGTTGCTACGATGAAAATGTTTTTGACATAAAAAAATTTACTGGGTAAAAATAATGGTTTCAATGGGATAAAATTTCTCGGATTGGAAGAAAAAACATTATTTTATTTATAATTCATTCTTTTTCTGCATACCATGTCTATTTTTTCTCAACTACCACTTTCAGTGCCTTATACTTGTGTGAAGAATATCTTTAATTTTAAGCAAATTATCCACCAAGAACACTAAACTGCGCTGTCATTTATGTGTGTAATAAGAAAAAAAATTATCTTAAGTGATGCTCATATTTTGTCTCAAAATATTAATAAAATATGCATTGAATTTTGGGTTTAAGTTATTCTTTTTATACTATGATCCAATATATCACGCTATATTCCACTTAATGAATTTTATTCGTAAATTCGTGTATAAATTGAGAATGGCTTTTCTTTTTCAATATTTTATTATTAGACAACTACTCTATCGGCATCTCATCAGTCTTAATCGCATTCAATCTGCATCATCGTTGTCGAGAACAATATTCTGTTGAAGGTTATTATGGTGCTTTCCTGCTGAAAAAAACTAGATCCTATCATAAAAAAACAAATTAAATTATGAAAGTAAGTCATATTCGTAAATCAGAGGAGAGAAATAAAGAATGAGCTATTCCAACATTTCTAGCGTAACAAATTACGATTGCTAGATGATCGATTTTCAGTTCTACGATCGAATCGATTTTAGTGAAACAGATTTAATAAATAGGTATTGATACGCATGCGTAAAGGTTCTCAGCAAAAAGTCTAAAATATTAAAACTTTCTCATTAATTAACACTTTTTAAGCTACTTTCTGAATTATGCTTAAAAAATTTAAGGGAAAATTTAGTTGTTAGAAGTTTAGTTAATTAAAAATGAAGGATAAACGTATGTTGTGATAAAAAGTTCTTTCTAGGGAATTTGTAAAAGATCCTCTTTATTGCTATGGAATGTTGAATTATTAAATTAACATGCAAAATAATGAATGAATGCATAATTTATTTGCTATTTTTATTTTTCACTCAAATGCTTTCAACGGTCAAGATTCGTGGTTATTTAATAAACTTTAAAAAGGAAAGTATGACTTCAATTTAAAGGATTTATAACCCTTTTAATATAGCTGTAATCACATGAATACCTTAAATTACATTTTCACTCAAAGAAATATTTATTATTATTCATTTTTTCATATGAATAATATGAATGTTAAATGAAATCTAAAACTTTTGTATATTTTTTTTCCGGTTTTTATTTTGTTTTGCCTATTTTACTTATCTTAATTGAAATTGAATGAAAATAAAAAAATGTTACTACATCCCTGAAAAATCTATTCAATGAATTTTTTAAGTAAATAACTATGTATAATTTAAGTCAATTAAAAAACAGAATATCAAACAGGAATATTTGATCTAAATGAATATTAAACTTAAAATGAATCTCTGTGCAAGAAATTAAATATTTGTACAAGCATATGTCAAAAAATGAAAAAAATATATATACTAGATTTAATCTGTGGCTTTAATTCTTTAAATAATTTCCAGGGTATATTTTTAAAAAGAAAATATGTGGTGTATTCACACATGTTTTATTCGATGATATTAAATAAATATACGAAAAACTTTCAGTTTTACTGGAATTTTTTGTACATCGCATGTTAAATTGGATGAAAAGAAAAGATATCTGGTTATTTATATATTATATTTACAAACGTACGTTTTAAAAGAAAGACTTTAAAATACTTCTTTTGAAAGAAAATATAAAATTCCTGACAGAAAAAAAACTAAAGTCAATATCTATACAGCATCACAATCTATAATAATATATTTCCTTTCATACGTAAAAATATGTCATTAAATATATTAAACGTAGCATAAAAATGCTCATCTTGGTACGATACTTCAAAACTACTAACTTTCGTATACTTTTTGTAAAGAATTTTATTTAATATTCTTCCACAATATATATTACAATGATAGTTTCCCAAAAAAGTTATATTTTATTTTTTAGATCAAACCCTCTTGCCTAGTTACTCATTTTGTTTTCAAAATAGTAAAAATGTCAAATGAATAATAAAAATAAAACGATATGTTTATTTTACTGTAAATTACTCTTTTATTCTAAAATAACATTTTGGTTGGGTAATTCGCCTTATTCCTTTGTTTATTTATCTCAAAAATAGAAATCATATGTTCAGTAATTGGCATCATTAAATTTAATGGTTCCTATAAATTTAAAATTTTTAATCAATTTATATAATGGTAAAAATAATTATTATTAAATTGTAACATTGGGACTTTTCTACATAAAGTAAAAAATGTGTTTTAATTTCTTTAGCAGCCTATTGATCAGTTTTATAATTTTTTCTTGTTCAGTTCATTGATTTTGATATCTGAATTAAATAACATATATTTTAAAATTCATAAGGTTATCTAAGTATCCAATAATAAATCTTTATCAGAAGAAAATGTATTGGAAACTTATAGAAGAAATTTAATTAAAAAATAGTGTAGATAAAGTGATAGAAAGGTGAAATAACAACAACTATATAAAGTGTTCGCATTTTTTAAAAAAGATTTAAGATATAAATTTAATAGGATTGAATGTATATTAATTTTTAGTCATTAGAAGTATTATAGTTGTTTAAATATGAATACTTTTGACTTAATATTAGTTTAATGAAATCAAAAGAGGAATTTTCTAGAATTATTTGTCTAATTCAATTTATGTAAATAGGCTTTTTTCTTGAGAACACTATTTTTCCCTCTGTACAATAACCTTTTAAGTTAAAATAAATCTTCCAAAATGATTTTTTGAATTTTTACTTCCCTATTTTTATCGATTACCCTCTTTTTGCTCATAAGTACTTGCTTCCGTCGAATATCTAGTTACCATAAGATTCGTGGAGATAAATTTTCAAATTTCCATTGTTATTTATAATTTAATGTTTCTTGGAAACTTATTTTGTTTTTCGAGGAACTTATGAATATAAGATACGTGTATTTCATTTGTATATCTCAGAACTTATTGGTATTTTCTCTTAAAAGAGCATTTCTTTCGAATATTTAAAAATATCTTTTGTCAAGAACTAAGTTTAGCTATAAAAAATTCTAAAATTTTTCCTAAGAATGCTAAAGAGTTTTTATTATAATCGAAAAGTACCATGACATATATTTCAAAGGAATTATAAATATTCGCATATTCTTTTATCTTGTTTCCTCTATTTTGATTCACAAATTCAGTTAAAATTTAATTGACTGATAATTCTATTTTTCTATGATGCTATGGAAAATAACAGAAATATCGTTAATCTTTTCAGATCATTTTTGAATAGAGTAACTTTCTTAACCGTAGATTCAAATTACTTTACTGATTTTCTCAAATTACCAAAGCATTGTAAAATAAAACTAAAAATCAAACTTTCAAACGTAAGGATACCAGCAAAATGTTTGAAATATAATTGAGAAGTAAAGAAAAAGCATATATAAAACTAATCTTTGTGAGCTTTTATATCATATCTGCTTACAAACTTAATAAAAAATTGTAAAATGTTTGATTTTACAGACTCTGCAAGAGATTCTTATGATTAGTATAAATAACATTTATTCACTCATATAAACATGCGTAAATTCAGAATTTTATTCATTAAAATTTATAGAGCATTTCATTCTATTCTATTCTCTGATACTTTACACAATAACAATCCCTCTCGTAATCGTTAACATAAATGACTTTCAGAAAACCTGTAAGATATTTACAACAGCAGCTCTATTCTTAATGAACCCTAGAATTGGATTTAAAAACCGTAAAGGAGATAGCCGACGTCGAACAGTGCCAGTAAATTCCTCTTTCCAATGGAATTGAGATTCAGAAACGGCAATCCAATTGCATATAGCTCACATAAAACTAACAACACTATTTTCGAATGACGCCTCTGGAAATGTTTAAACCTCTTCGTGAAGAGAAATTTCTTCTCAGAAGGCATACTGTTTGCTACAACACGCGTGTGTTCTAGCGAAGTAATCCAATTATGAGACATGATTGACTGTTCCTTGCGTTGTTTTCCTCGCTCGGGTATCACAATTTTTACCCACTCCGGTTTCCTGGCGTTCATCAGTCACGAAAATTCAAGCAGACTTGCATTTTTCATTGTTCGTCGATTTTTATTTCACTGGAGGAAACATATCTCCGATCACTGAGAGGATAATTATGTTATGCGATGACATCTCGCTTAAATCACTGGCTCTTGTAGAAAAAAAATTCCTGATTCCGAGGACTTAGGACTCTGTATGTAATATTTCAGCCAACTGTCAGAGGAGGGCAGAACGATTTTAAACAAAGCTCCTAACTAGGCGGGAGAGAAAGCGTGATTTTTCATTAGCATTTTCCTTTGCATTTGCATATTTCATTAATATTAATTCCGTCGGAATCCATTATCTGTTGGATTGCTTGTTTCTTGCTTAAGCTTTAGATATTTAAAGTTCGCATTTATTGAATTAAAGGATACGAACAATCGACAACATTCACCGTAAGGGATTATCATAGAAGTGTAACGTATATATATATATATATATATATATATATATATATATATATGCATAGAAGATCTCATTGTATATATGTAACGTTAATTGTTAATTATCCTCTTTTTGCTTCGTTGCATTCATTCTCACCAATTCTGAGTTATTCATTTCGTGATAGAGATTTTGCTTAATTTCCTCAATCAAAAAGAATCATGGTAGAAATTATAAAGAGAAAATTAAAAGTTATGGTATAAAAGTGGTTAAATTTAATGTGTATTAATTTGAGTAATGTATTCCTTCACAAGTCACGTATCTTTTGTTTAATGCAAAAAAATTTAATTTGACTAATTTATATGCTTTAACAGTAGATACTTTGAAACTATTTGTCCGAAAATAGGACTCTGAACTTTTTATGAAATTTTTAGAATTTAAAAATAATTCTAGATTTTACCGTATTGGAGTACTTAAAGTGTGACGTGCAAATTATACTTTTACTTAAAACGTAATTATAAAGGAAATAGGTACTGGTACTCATTCATATTTTCTTCAGATTTTTTTCGCGTTAAATGATGCTATTAAATATGTTATTTACCAAGTAAAATGATTAAAAGTACTTAAGCAATAGAAAGATTTCAACAAGGTAGAAATTTAAGGAAATATTTTAACATTTTACTACAAAACATTTAGCACGTGTCACCAATACTTATAAAGAATTCAAAAAAAAAGTTTTAAAATATTTTCCTTGATATTATATTCAATATCAGCTTATAAAAATTCGATATAATGAAGATAAGCAATGAAAGGCTCAAAAGTATTCGCAACAGTAGAAACGAAAAATTTTATGGCATAATTTTGATTATGGTAGAGGCAAACATATTATATTTTCTTATCATCAACATAAATTTTTCATATTAATGATATATATTAATGAATACAAATAAAATGAAATTTATATCAACTCAAAGTAATATTTCAGAAATGCATTGAACAGTAATCATGATTATATCAAAGAGAAGTCAAAGCATGGGACACGGATTCGATTTTACAAAAGAATAAAAACGATAAAGTATCAAATAAATTCTTTTGAGCATCTTTTCTTCTATAAAAATATTTTACAATAAAATATATTAATACAAAGCTAGTTTCTCTTTACTTCTATAATGGCCTGCAATCGTTTGAAAGGCTTTCCATTAGATTTTCAAATATTACTCTCGTTATTGCCTTCCATTTTGCCACTTAAATCTTCAACGGCGATGCGTAATTTAGCCTAGTTACCGACTGACGTTTCGATTTGACCCAAACGTTTACGATTGAGTTTACAAAAATTAAGTTCTGAAAGTAAGAGTTCAGAATCAATAATGAAAGCTAAAGAAAATATTTAAACTTTTATAGATACTAAAAATTCTCATAAAACATTAGTATAAAAGAACCATCTTCATAGTTTCGTTTTTCGGAAGTAATATTAGCATTCTAATAGTTCTTATTAGCAACATGAATTGAAATTTAAAACTTACCATTCTTGGTAGGGGGACACAAGGATTCATTCAAAATCCTTTTTATTCTGAAAAATTCAAAAGATAAAATATAAATAATTTTTTTCTGAATATTATTTATATATTTTACAGTTGAAACTTAAATTTCTTAACGATGCCAATTTGAATTTATTGACTCTAAATCCTTTATTCGTATTTTACTTACCCAATGAATTTTAAAAAAGGAAAAAGACAGTTATTCATTTCTCTTTTAATGAATAGGAATCTATGAGATAGATGTTGCTTTCTTCCACATACTTAAAAATGAGATCGTATCCCTTTACGCAAATTCTGTAAAAATATATTATTAATGTCCGTATGTTAATTCTCTCTCTCTCTCTCTCTCATCGACGGATTATTAATCATTCCGAAAAGATAGATTTTTTTCATCTAATTAAGTGTAATATAAGTAAGTATAATTTTTTTCTTCTTTATTTAAAGCATGTTATAAAGTTATGAAATATCGATATGATTGTGCTTGAACCTAATTCTTAACTGAGTTAAAATTGAAATTTAAATGATGTAATACAATTACCCTAAAATATGTTAAGAAACAGTTTTTCTTAAATCTTAAATTTAAAAAATACGATTTAATTATTTTTTAAAAAAATAGGTATACATATTTTACTTTATAAACTGCTACTTGTAAAAAATGCAACACCATGAAGGAATCTTCAGCATTAAATTAAATTTAATGCACAAACGACTTGTATTAGTAAAAATAAATGAGGAAATTTTCAAAGCAAAGAAACGATTTTAAGTAATAAGTGTTGCTATACGACGTGGCATGGAGTCAAACAGATTTTAAATGTTTGCTTGTGGACGAGAATTCCATGTATTGCCTGTATGCACAGCAAGAGTTTGGCTTTTGAAGCTGCAGGACGTGGATTATGAGCGAGACGCCGACCAACCAAATCCCACACGTGCTCAATAGGTGACATATACGACGAATAAGCAGGCCAAGGAAGAAGTTGCATGTGTTGGGCTGAACAGAAGTCTCGAACAGTCTTTGCTACATTATCCTGCTGAAAGATAGCTCCAGGAATGCCTTGAAGAAAGGGAACGACTTCGGGCTGTAGCACTTCTCGGACGTACCTGTTGCTAATGTTGCCATCAATTGGTAGCAAATTGGATCGTCCATGATACGAAATCGCACCCCAAACTATAACTCCGGGTGTTAGGCAACTATGTCGTTTGATAACGCACTCTAGAAGGCAGCGTTCACCGGCATGGCGTCTAACACAAATGCGGTCATCATGGTCAAACAAATTGAAGCGTGATTCATCTGAAAAGACAACTTGGTGCCAATCAGCTTGCCAGGATATGTGCTCTTGAACCCATTGCAGAAGCAGCCGTCGATGGTTTGCCGTGAAGGATATCTTGTATAAATGCCCACTTGCATGCAATCCACGGTGCAGTAGATGGCGACCAATTGACGAAGCTGTCATTAATACATCTGTAATAATAGACCAACGTGCTGTCAATTACCTGGAGGATGCTGTACAGTCATTCACCGCTATGCGGAGCTGGTGTCGATCGTCGCACGCTGATGTCACCTTCCGTCGTCAACTGCCAGTTTTCAGACTTGTTCGGTGGTCGTCGGTCCACTGCTTCTAAACTCGCAAAACCTTGGAGCTGTTCCTCTGCACACGAGCTCCTATTGCGCTATTAGAAAATCCTCCTTCTCGAAGCCCGATAATCCTCCCCCGTTCAAACTCCATAAGTTATTGGAATTTCTCCTTATTTCGTCTTGGAGGTATACTTAGGTCTCACTAAACGTTCTCCACTAACAAATAATCATTAACTATTTTTAACGTCCCGCAGCAGCCCTCTATTTATACGTTTTCAGCATCAGCTCAGAAAGCGCTGCGCACGCTACGCTTGAGCTGTGGACCTCAAACTTTACTATTTTACGTAACATCCTATAGTTGATATTTGCTGCAAAGTTAATTTAATTCTGATGATTTTTTCATGGTGTTGCATTTTTTACAATCAGCAGTGTATTACTCAATGATAATGATAAATGTGGACGCTCGCACGCGATATAGCAGAAAATGACTGAATATCCAACTGAGTAGGCTTTAAAGCTTTTTAAGTTGACTGAGTTGGCCAATTGAGTTGAGTTTAAAGGGTATATTTATACCATTTAAAAAATAATGAAGTTCACACAAGTGGTAATAAAATAAGTAACTGTGTGGTATAAGAACTTGAAGAAATTACACCATTCGGAAAATAATGGAGCGCTTGCAGTAATAAAACTGTCAGTTTATTACTTATTCCATTTATCTCTAATATGAGAAATAAAAGTGTAGAGACAGTTAATGGAAGAGGTAAAACGCATACAAATATCATTGTTCATCGGAATTGTAACTTTTAATCTATAAACTGTAATCTAATTTAATTAACTGTAATCTCTGTTTTAATCTAATTTGTAACTTTTAATCAAAAGTTATAATTTAAAGGGTTGTGCAAATGAGTAAGAAACCATATCGAGATCTCAAACAATCTAGACAGTTTCAGAGAAGCGTATTTTCAGCAAAAATTCGGGAATTAATAGAATAATTCTTTTCGAATTTCTTTGATTAAATAAAACGAGGTTATTCTTCCGTGTAACTTTAACGATAATTGAATTCTAAGCTCATTGAATTCTACAATAAATGTTCACAAATGCTCGCTTCATTTTTGAAAAATAGAAATCTTGGCATATCATTTATTTGAAAAACATTGCTAACGTGAGTACATTTTAGCGATTAAACGAACAAATATATCTAATAGTTTTTTTCATTGGAACTCGAATCCTATTTTTCAAATCTATACGGGCTCTTTTAGCGTGCAATAAAGATGTATTAAGACTGGGTGGTGGAGCCTTTTTAGGGAAAAGGTGCCGATTTGTTAACAAGAAGTGGGTTTGCAAAAATTTTAATGATATCCTCAGTCTAAAATGTTTTCGTATTCTAATGAAATTGTTATCAACATTTCTTTCCTTTTATTAAAGCAAACGAAAGCTTTTTCGGCGTACTTTTTTGTATTTTTCAAAAAACTCGTCTTATGCTCATTTTTAGTTTCATTTTTATGCTCAATATTAAAAAATTCACTGAAGAATTACATATAAATTTTAAGAAATTTTAATTTCAAGAACATTTTAACCCCATTTTGCAATTTTCCAAATGTGTTTATTCGATGAATAATTTTTACTTTCTTTCAAAAATAATGCTGTAAAGCACACACAGTTTTTAAATACTTTCTTGTGAAGAGACTAAAACTTTTAAATTATTTTTATTGAACCAAAAGTTAAACCCTATTTCTCTCTCAGTTATTTTCCGGTACATTTAAAGCAAAATACAACTATAGTCTCGAAAAATTATTCAAAATTCCCCAGCTTTATTTTATTAACTAGCTAATGCTACTAAAAATATTTGTGTAAAATTCCATTGTAACTTTAATGTTTCTTAAGAAGTCACACATTTGATATATCATGAGCTTTTTGAAAATACTATTTTGTGTAATATGTATTAAAAATCTTCAGAAATATTGTGTCCTTCCCGATGGGAAGGAATGAAAGTTGCCAGAGCCTGAGACAGGTTAGATTTCTACACGATAGATGGCAACACCACCTATCTTCACCCCCCAAATTTAGGCATAGAACTGTGGTGGGGAGATAAATATTCTCCAGCCCTCTGCACCTGTGGTTTCTGCTGCGACCGCCCACAAGATTTTCAGACCCACTGATTTAACGAGCACAAACTCCGTGTGTACTCGGAGGGTATTTGGTGACATCGGGCTCCGAACCTAGGACCTCCGGTTTGGAGTCTAATGCTCTAACCTCTAGGCTACCCTCGGACCGTTTGTTTGTTGTAGATGTAGTAGTATTTTAAACAACTGTAAAAATTTTCTAATTTTTTCATGAGGAAAACAAAGACGAATTTTTAAAAATATATTTATTTAAGTAATAAAATAATAAAATAAAATGTGATTTTGATCAAAAATATATGTAACATTCTCAACGCGTTCAGATATCTCTTAACAATTTTATTTTTCTTCAATAAATTTTTCTCTTGTTTTTTCCCATGTATTTAAACGTTTGGCAATTTCAGTAATTGTTTAGTAAGAAATAACTTCTATATAAATAATTCTTTAACTTCTTTAGATAATAACTTCTAAAAAATAGCGTAAAAGAAGAGTACAAATTACGTTTTGTTACAATTTCCCGCCGTAAAATTAGTAATAATTAAACTACATTATTAAACTTTCTCGAAAAATCACTTCTTAAGAGGACTTGGTACCCTTTGATCTACTTTCTTTATTTATGTATTTAAAAATTATATTTTAGCATTTTATACAATGTTTCTATTCAAGAAAAAGATACGAGATGAAATTTTTCACATATTATTCACACAATTTTAAAATTTTAAATTCCTTGAAGAAAATTTGGAAAATTTTAAAACCCTACTCCTTTTGTAAAAATTAACTTTTTGACCTGAAATTTTTTTATAATATTCTTATGGATGGTCTAAACAACTTTAGGGATCGATTTTACAATAACTTTATTCATTTTGGAGAAAAAAAATAAAATGTTGATATACAGGATAAAAATCAAAGAAAAAACAAACATGTGTCTTACATTTTATTTTTTTAAAAAAAAGTATTCAGTTTATAGCAAAACGGATCCCTAATTTTATTACATGCTTTATTTTTAACACGCAGTAAAAAATGGAAGTAATTGGTAAATAATTATCGAAGGAGTAGCATTTTGAATGCACTAAGGTTTCGAAAAACACAAACTGAGAAAAACCACTTTAAAGTTTATAATTCTGAAAAAATAATTATTATAAGCTTAATTAAACTTAAAATACCACTTTAAGATATTAGTTATACATTTTTCTTTAAAATAATTGCATTTTCATATTTTTTCAACCCACACATTTTTATAAATGATCAACTTTTAGAGAGTACTAATTGCACAAAAAAATTCAAGAGAAACGTTAAAAAAAATTTTCTGCCACGACAGAAATTTTAGCTGTTTTTCTTCTTATAATATTAAAGTATTACATTTGTATGAAAAATATATCAGGAATAACAACTAAAATTATAAAATTACTATTATAAAATGCCTTAGTTTAAAAATTTTACATGTACACATTTCACAAAGAAAAAAAACGATTGTATGTATTGCCTCGGAAATATTCTGCTTTATATATTACACATTCTTTTTTTAATGTAATTTTTTCTCTTTATAAAACAGATTTTTTCATCAAAACGCTTTTTTTAGCTTTTTTTTCTAAAAAGGGGGTGTGGCTGAATTGCCTAATTTGTTTTCAAATGAAGTTTTATTCAATTTCTAACTTTCCGACATGCACAAGTGACACATCAATCGAAAGATAATAATGCAAAGAATAGGATTAAATGAAATTAAAAAAAAAAAAACGATAGGTCTGTGATTTTGGGGGTACAAGTCCTCTTAATAAAAATAAAGAAATCTTATTCTTTAATAAAATCTCATTTTTGAAATTGACGACTTGTAACAATTCCAATTAGTGATACGAAAATGGTGAATTTCTACTATAATGTAAAATAAAACAAAAATTTTTAAAAAACTTGAGAACAAATACCAGCATTTTTTAATATAAAACAATTTAGCTGATTGAGATATTTTTCAGTTTTAAAATCTCTAGATAATTTGTGAACATAGCTGAAATACACACTGTTTAACAAATTTGGATGTCTTAACAAAGGCATATTCAATTAGAAATGATTTGCCATTTTTATTATAATGCTATGCATTTGCAAACAATTACGCGTTATGTGCGTTAAAAAAATAAAAAATACAGATAACTTAAAGATAACACCTAAATTTGTTTCGTTGTATAACATATAGCGCTATAACACGTTTAAGTTAAAAATAAGTATAAAACCGAATAATAATTATAAATTGTTATCAATAATAGGGAAAATTTAACTCCATACACACACACAATGAATTTTACAAACAATTTTTATGAATATTCATTATTTTGCCATAATATTTCATGGATAAGAAATAATTAATTAATACATGTAAAATTTTAAGCTTGCTGACAACTTTTAAAAGTTGGGATATACTAATATTAAAATACATATATGTTTGTCCTTAGTAAGCAAAATCTGAAATATTTATCCTTACATTCCGAGAAAAATAGACATATTCTAATATAAAAAAGTAAAGCATGAACATCTACATAAAGACAATCTTTTGAGAGTTGAAGACTAGTTATATTGACAAAAAGGAGTACTATTAAAATGTAGCAAATAAAACAAAAGCAACTCCGAGAATCTTTTGTTTCTGATTTTACTCAAATATTTATCTCGAATAGAGCTTTTATAACAATAGCGAGATTAATTTCACCCTGACTTTTCTTTTTCTTTTACATACAGAGACGCAAGCTTTGGAATAATATTTTTTATAGAATCATTATTGACATCCTTTTTCTACAACTAATCTCAAGAGTGAACTCAAACAACATCCTCGTGACGTTTGTACTTTTTTTCAGTCTACTGCAAATAATTTCTCTGTCTCAGACTTCATTTCATTTTGGAAAACTAACTGTGTCTCAAAAAAAGTTCTAACTTATGTATAAAAAAAGTTTTAAAAGCGTCTATTGTGATCACAAATAAGAAACGCACAAAAATCATTGATCACTATTTTTATTTCTTTTTGAAAAAACAGCAAACTTTGAAACTTTACTCCGAAGTTTTAGTATTCTTGAGTGCTTCAAGTGTCTGAATGCATTAGTTCCTTTTATTATAAAGGTTTCAATAATTTCTCTCTCACAAATTCTTTAAATTTCATTTTTCATAAAATTATCAAACCCGAAAAATTATCCAATTATTTCTCCCAGAACATTTACTCTGTAGAGTGTAGATCTTCAACTATTAGTAAATTAGTATGTATTGATTGTGCAAAAGAAAAGAAAAATATGTTATGAATCAGTTGTGTAACTATTTAAACTGATATTGTATTAAAATAAGTTAAATTAAATTGTGAGCTTTTAAGAATAATGCGCTCGCATTACAGAAATCATTCTTTTCGGTTCATAGAAATATTTCTAATCCATGATGAAAGAAATAAAATGCTACTTTGAAGTATTTCGTTATTTTTCTAGAATGTCTGCAACTTAATCAAAACTATGAAACATGTATGCCATATATAAGCGAATATTTAACGTTTTCGATTACGTTTACAAAAAAATTCTACGCTGTATTCGACATTTATGGAATGTAATTTTTCAGCATATTTCTGATTTCCTTGCGAATATTTTATCATTTTTGAAGACAGCTGGAGACTAAAATATTCATATTGATACTGTAATTGATCTTTTTTTTCTGTCATAAATCCTTTCATTATTTTAAGGTTCATTTTATTTTCGTAGCATTATTTGTTTTCAATGAATTCTTTTTAAAGCATGAGAAATTAAATGATAAAAACGTATTCTGTTTTCATTTTTTTAATTATTTTTTGGTTTAGAGAACTTTATTCTCCTCGAGATAAATTTGAGCTTTATGTTTTTCAAAAATCCAAAATTAAACTTTTGGAAATGATTGCATGGAAGACTTCAAATGATTAAAATATTAACTTCGATCGAAATAATATTTGTAGTAAAGAAATAAGCGCCTTCTTTTGCTTTTCAACACTAGCTTAAGTTTACTGTTTCAATTGTATCTTATATAATGCATTTTTCTGCCCAAAATGAAATTCTTAAAAGGAAAGTTAATATAAACTCGGAAGGTTTTCACAATTTATGATAAAATGTTTTTTTAATATGCAGTTGAAAGTTAAAGCGAGTTATGATTCTTTAATTTTTTTTCTGTTCTGTTTTATAATTTTTGTTATTGAAGATTTAGTATTGCACACACACACAAATATATGGCTTTCGAATTTTCAAAATTAAAATTTACACGTTTGTTATTCAGAATTCTTACACAATCGATTAATCTCATAACTATGACGCTTTTCTGAAACCATTTATGAGTTTTCTTGAACTAATCTATTCTGGAAAAGTAGGCGTGAATGCTTAAATTGCAACAAGTAACGATAGTCACTGTGGCAAACAATCATACTATCTTCCAACATTTGTATCAGAAGTTTTAAATAATCTAATAACATTACCGTTAGAAAAGTTTTTAATTTCGCATGAATTGGAAAATTGAAATGTTTTTTCGTCTAGAAATATAACGTGGAGGAATATGGGGTAAAATGTCAAGTTTTAAGTTGATACTCAATCAGTAATTTCCTATTAAAAGCCTTGATCAAATTACAAGCATCCATTATTAAATTATCTTGCTCTAGCAACTCCTTATTTACCAGATTAAGGTGTGTGTGTGTGTATCATAACTACACATCCTTTTGAACAGTCTTATAAATAAAATCTTGCATTCTTAAAGTATTCTTAAGTCAAAAGATTCACTGTGAGTCTGTGGATAGAGCTGCTCGATATTTTCAATATATCCAAAAAGTTGAACAAAAAGAAATACACCCATTGTTAGAGTTTTCTCTCGGTATATATACCCGAAAAGATCTATCTTACAATAATAATTCAGTACAACTGCGAATATTATTATGCAAATAAAATTCAGTTCAGTTCGCAATGAAAATATATTTTTCCCCTTAAACTTACAACTCAATACGTTTCTGTGAATTTACTTCACACGGTCCATATTTCTGAGACGAAACAGCGGTAACTAATCCCATTAAAATATTTTCCAATAGTTTAAGCAATTTTCTAACATGGAATTTATTTTCATCGTTCTGATAGAAAATATTTAACGAAGATGAGCATAACGGTGCCCTCAAGAATCTAAAAGTTATGCATATGAATTTCGATATTCTAGTAGTTTGCTTACGTAAGAAAATAAAATTTTGAATAAATTTTTGTGAAATAAGCAATGTATATTTTTTCATAAAATTGAAAAATATGCTATTTCTTATAAGTCTAAGTACAATTTTCATTTAACAACTACATATATAAATTGCAGCATATTTAAATGCGATATAGGTTTTACATTATAATTTGTATATATATTTAAAGAAACATGTAATGCAGTGAGCTTTATTACTTATTAATCATATTAGGAACAATAAAAGCAAATGTTAAACACATATATATATTTTGTTTAATGAATTATATTTGTACTTAAAGCAAAATAGGAAAATTTTTGATGGATTTCTTAGTAGCAAATTGTTTTTGGAGTCAGTAAAGTCTGAGAATTCACCAAACTTCAAGAATCAAAATACACTGCTGGACAATTGCTAAGGACGGATAACACTATCATCCATAGCAACCACAAAATGAAAGGAAGCAAAATCTGGAAAATTAGGATAAGGGCGGGATATTAGTAAGAAGAAGTATGAGTATGCAAATTCTTTTTAAACGTCTGTTCATCACGTGATAGCGTTCATAAAAGCTTTAAAGGTTTTGACGCGTGTGGACAGTTGTTGTTTCAAGTCAAAGTTTTACAGGAAAGATTTAATAGACGAACTTAAAATTTTTGCCATGTCTTCCCGACATCACATAGATGATTTTATGCGTGGCCGAATTATTGGAAAGATCGAAGAAGGGCGAAAAATAACATATGTTGCCAGGGAGTTCGACATCGCTCACAGCTTTGTTTCACGGCTGTGGAAGTCATTTAAAACTACTGGAATGTGTAGTAGACGGCACGGGGGAGGTCTTGTTAGAAGTACGACGCCTGCAGAAGACAGATATATCGTCCTATCAGCAAAAAGGAACAGGCGCACCACAGCTCAGCAGGTGGCAAATCAGTTTCTTGCTGCCTCAGGAAAGCAGATCTCCCAAAAAACTGTTGCCAGACCTTTGAGGGGAGGAGGACTATACGCACGCAGACCTGTTGTGTGTGTCCCATTGACCAGACAGCACCGTACTGCCCTTTTGCAATGGTGTCGTGAGCATCACAATTGGACCGAACAGGACTGGGCATGCGAACTATTCTCAGATGAAAGTAGGTTCAGTCTGTCATCGGATTGTAGACGCCAACTGATCTGGCGTGAGAGTGGTACTGCTTATCGTCCAGAAAATATCCAGGAAAAGGACCGATATCCGACATGCAGTATCATGGTGTGGGCCGGCATCATGATCAATGGCCGCACGCGCCTACATGTGGTTGCGAATGGGACTATGACGGGCCAACGATACATGAAGTTCTACTTCCTCATGTTCGTCTTTTCCGTGGTGCTGTTGGTGATAAATTTGTTTTTATGGATGACAACGCAACATGTCATCGAACACTCGCTGTTCAGGATTGTTTAGACAGCGAGGGTATTCAACGGATGCTTTGGGGAGGCAAGTTGCTGGTCGAAACTATCCTCCGACAAACAAGAACACCCTCACCCATGCACTCACAGAGGAATGGGATAAATTGCCTCAACAGCTGCTGGATAATGTTGTGCAAAGTATGGTACGACGTGTGGAATGTTGCATCACACTCCACGGTGGACATATCCCGTACTGATACCTTTCTTTAAGGTGCCTGCTGACTTTTAGATGCATTTTTCCATTTCTCCGTAAGCAGATCAAATGAACATTTTTTTTTTCTTTCAGATGTTTCACAGCTTTTGTACTTTCCAGAACAATAAATATTCTTTATTCTAATGTCTGAATAGTGTGGCAACTATATTTTATCCTACTAGGCCTCATGTCTCACTTAATGTTATGCTACATAGCAATTTGTGATCCGTTCTTAGCAATTGTCCAGCAGTGTATAATAAATCAAACATTTCGGAATGAAACATAAATCTCATAAATCAGACAAAAAATGCTGAATCTTCAAGTAATGTAAGTCCACGAGAAAAAATTTTCATAAAATATTGCAGAAGTTTTTAGACGTATTTTTAATGAAATGTTATAAAAAAACATACCTGAAAAAAACTTTTGTACTTTCAATGAAAGTTATTGCTCCATTTTTTAATGAAACACTTGTAACGGCTTTCTTTTTACATGTAACTTAAACAGTTTAAGTTGTATTGAATTATTTGTTTCAAAAGTTTAATACTATCAAACACAATTGGCAGTCTTTCTATATGAAGGTATTAAAATTGAAAACAAAATCCCTGGCACCTTTTTATACTATTTGTTGTAGTGGCTGTTAGACTCAAATGAGTCATTTGTTCCTTTCCTGAAAATATGTGGCATATTATATCAATAAAATTTCTTTTTAATGCTCTTCTTGACATTGTTGCTGTCACTGATGCATAGTTCCACCTCTACATGAATCGATCTTGATTACTTCATAATTACATTTAGATTAGATATCATTTAGATTAGATATGCGTAATTAATGATCAGTTGCCTTCTTTTAATTGTTTAATTAATCGCAAACTTCCCAAGACTTTTGTACTTTTTACTTTCGCATAATTTGCTATTGCGTTCTTAGATTTCTGCGTATTTAAAATTTAGATGTATAAATCGAAAAACGCCAAAAATCATTATAAAGACTTTGACATTCAAACATATGAATGAAACCTTCATGAATTTTGAAAATTTTATCCATTTGATAAAAGCCAAAGCTTGACAATAATGCAAGAAACATCCTACAGAAAAATGCATCAACTTCATTTGCAAAGTACACAAGAAATTGAGACTGCCATTTTATAGAGCTCCTTATGTATAAAATAAAAGAAAGAATGCATTTCAAATATTCCTATATCAAATTTTAAGGAGAGTATGAGATAGTGAGAGATAAGGTGTTGTTTTTTTCCTTGCATGATATACATGGAGCATACATGCAATGAAACTCAAACAATTATGGAAACTTATTAAACAATGAATATCTTAGAACCACTGTTTAACATTCCTCTATTTTTGAATATTTCAGGTTTCGTGCATGTTTCAAAAAACTATCAGGTATAAAAGTCGAAGAATGAATTATATTTATGAAAGTTTTATTGGTTTTATTTTGTATTTTCTAATTCATTTGGTGAAAATAATACGCTCTCAGAAATTTTACGAAACTGTTTGAATTTGCTTTATTTAAATTATCCATAAATGTCTTCCCAATATTTTCGGTTTAACAGAAGTGTTTAAGTTACAAGCCTTTCTGATGTCAGGGCAATTCAGTACCTTATTATGGGTAGTAAACATTCAGAATCCATTTTTAAAGATGAATCCATTCTTATAAATAAAAGTATCTTTGTTGTATTAATTAAACTACTTCAATCATTTATAACGTATTCCTTAATTTGTGCTAAGTGAAATTGTGTAATATTTTCACAAAAAGAGGAAATTATATTGGGACATTTATTTAAGAAACTTGTAATAATTCAAAATTTTAAAATTGATCAATTAATTTCTGTATTAAAAGTTTTGTTAGCATTAAAACTTTTAAAAAATTGAATGACTCGGAATTTAACAAAATTGTTTATTCATGATCGAAACTTCAAACAATATGATAGATTAAGATAAGAAAGGATTCGTTTTTAAGTCTCTTTAAAATTTGTTAAATGTTTACCCATTGATATAATAAATTTTTGTAATACGATGTCGGAAAACTATCTGGATCAAAGGTAAGGCAGCATTTCAAAAAAGTACTTGTATAAAAAAATAATGTAATTTAATATTAGAAGACCGTGAGAAGCTACCTTTTTTCCCTTGAAAGGTAAGTAAAAAATTCTAACACCAAAACTCACAATTGTAAGAAAAAAATTAGTTAAAGTGATGTAGTTAAAAGGTTATATGCATTAAAAACTGAAAGAGCTTTTAAAACTGTTAGATTTAAGATGAATATAACTGATAATTGCGTAGAGAAATATGTGACTCAAATTTAGATTTTTAATAACCACTTGATAAATATCAAAATATTTGATGGAGTCAGATTTTTTAATTCCATGAATAATCTTCCTATTTTTAGCATTAAATATATAGAAGGATAACTACTACACATGCATGAGTAACAAAATCAATGAGGAAAACTAGATAAATTAAAAAACGTCCATACTATTACAATATCTGAACACATTGCACTCTCTTTTTGAAGTGATAATTTCTATTGGTGTGATTTGCAGGAGAGTGAAGTTGAATGAACGTCACGCTCGGGAATGTACCACTCATTCGGCTTTTTTCGCCTTCATTCGGACATACATACCCCTAAAAAGGAAAGGAGGGACATTTCCCCCTGCCATTCTGACACGCTGTAGTTTGACCCCCCACACACACACACCTACCAAAACACCGTAAAAGTAAAGTTCCTATAGCTTCGATCTAAGTAGGGCTCCCCTCCCCCGCCACCTCTTTCTACAGACATGAATTTGGAATTCTTTTTAATCTTAGTTGAAGCATGAAAATAAATCGTCTTATTTTTAAACAAGTAATATTAAAAAAATTAAGTCAATATCTCCTTAGATCAACGAAGAAAAATTTTATTTTAGCTACTTTTTATTAAATAGTTATAATTAATATAAATATGTATATACATATGATAGAATCACAACATCAAGTGGTAATTAATTTTTATTAACTATCACTAAAGTATCGTATTGTTATATATCCAAAACAATCGTGAATGTAAAATTTCAGTTCAACTGAATGCTTTAAAACGGGAGAAAGAAACATTTTCAAGTTTTGACACAAGTCGCCAAAACGGTCGCTAAAAAGGAAACCAGCGTGGCTGTATTTGTAATTCTATAAATAATTAGTTTCAGTCAATTCATTTGAATCAATTATAATTAAATTATCGTATTTTCCCCAAAACAATAATGTATAGAAAATTTTAGCTCAATTGAGTGCTTTAAAATGTATTTAATTAACGATTGAAAATTTCACCAAGATAAATATAGAGTTGGAGGAATTGAAAAATAGGCTTAGTGAGAAAGAAAAACCCTACACTAAATTTAAACATAAAATGTAGAAAAAGGACAAATTTTTATAGAACTATGTAAATAGTATAATTATCATTAGCAATATTGCAGTTATCTTAAGAATAAACATCTATTTTTGTAAGTGAATAGCGAGCATCTATTTTGTAAACTAATCCCTGAAATTACATTACGAAATTTGAAGTTATCATATCGTGTGGTCAAAAGCACACACACTTTTTTTTTTATATTCAGATGCTTTTTTAAGTATGATTTTCGTTTCATCTTACCTGTTCTTTGTTTAGAAAACTATGGCTTGTATTTCAAGCCGAATGATAATCTTATATTGTCTGAACACGTGGTGAATATTCTTGAAAAAAGGCCCTACTATACTTAAATAATTATAAAAAAAAACTATTTTTTCCTAAATTTTTTGCTTCTTTTAATTAAAAAAAAATATCTATCAGTGTAAACCAGATTTTTTGAAAATTCCCTGCTAAAAAACATAATTTCAATTTAAAAGACATTTTAACTACAAAACTTTTTTATAAAAATTAATATGAATTTCTTTTTTGAGAGGAGACTGCGAAAACAACTATGTTAAACTTTAGTTTTGGTTGGTTAAATTCTATATACTCTTCACTTGATATTTAAGAACATGGCTAGTTTTGAGAGGACATTTTAATGTCTTAAATCCTGGTGAAATTTTGTTTAAAATAGGGGAAGTAATTCAGTACGTAGTAAAATAATTAATCCTTAATTAGATCAGTCACACACACAAAATATTTTAAAAATTTAGAACTATCTTTCAAAAACCTTTTAAGACTTCTTTAAATTGCTTTTGAAAATAAATACATAGCTTGTATTTTTCAAACAATTTAATATCGAAACGAATCATTCAACCAGCATATTTGAACGAGTTCAAGAATAGGATGTTTAAGATCGTGTTTGAAATCAAGTTTGCTTAACCAAAGTAAACTTGGGGAAATAGTATGTATGCATATGATTCAATAACTTCATGTATGTAGGCATATGATTCAATAACTTCATGTATGTATAGGCATAGGATTCAATAACTTCATGTATGTAAGCATATGATTCGATTGCTCAAATATTTGGATAATTCAATAAATAATAGTAACAATTATAATGAATATATCTACTCCTATATTTTATAAATTAATGTTTGAGTGTTTCTGTACAAAAATAATCAATTGAATCTCATTTACTACCTTATTATAAATGTACATTCATTTTTTTAAAAGTGTACTAAAAATTCAAATTATTATTTTTTCGTACTCTGTATCATAAAAAGAACTTTTCAACACAGATCAAACTAAAAAAAAGTTACATTAGTATATGTTTCTTTTAGACTCAACCTTAAGTACAAATAAACTCATTTTAAAATGTATGCATGTGTATTCTTAAATTACATAAAACTGTTGCTTCGCCCGAAATTCTTATATCTTATACTTCCAAATAAGTTCACGATTCTCAATTATTAGATAAAAGCTATGTATACATTAGAATGGTAATTCGTTGTTGTATGAGAGACATGATTATTTAGGGTATTTTAATAGATTTCGGTGTTTGTTTCTTTGCTTTCTGCACAAATAAGAAATTAAAATATATTCTGAAAATTTATATTTAAATCAGAAAAAAAATTGTATGTTATTTGTATTAAGTCAATTATTAGATGTTTAACTAGTGTAAGAAGCGCATATATGAAAAACGGGTTCCTATTAAATGTATGGAGACTTAAAATAATTATTTAAAGGCAAAGTAAAATAGTAGATGAATTAAAGATAAATTCAGTGACATTTGATTTATTTTTCTTGCAGTTGTAAAGCTAAGGAATATTTGTCGAGATTACCAAAGGTTAGCATAGTGATACCTTTCCATAATGAGCATTGGACCACCCTTCTTAGGACAGTGACCAGTGTGGTCGGTCGATCACCTCCTGAACTCATCCAGGAAATCATTCTGGTAGATGATTACAGCACTAAAGGTAGGTGATGGACTGTCAATATTGTTATATGTTAATATCTCGCATAAATATATAATTAAGGGGCCACGGCACACAAAAATAGCCAAAAAAATAAAGAAAACAGCCATTTTAAAACTCAAATTCTAAAACTCAAATTTTCCTTTAAAGTGAAAATGTTTTTGAATTATATTTAATATAGTAAAATAAATAAATTTACTCATGAGTTTTTAATATTATCTTAATAATATTTATATCTATATGATATTATCTTAATATTTGCCCAAGGCGCTGGCATTGGTGTTTTTAGTCACCTCTTCTCCTTCTATTTACACGCCGGCCCTTTGACAACTCACTTTGATGGTGAGGTTGAAGCTATACATATAGCCCTTCAGCAACTTGCTGTTCGTCTTCCCCCATTGAAAGAGCTGTAATTCTTTCAGATTCTACTTCTGCCCTTCAGGCTTTGTCCAACTATAATGAGAATAATTGTTTACGTGTGCAGAACTGTAGAGAACTCCTGGGAAAGATAAAAGGAAAGATCGTCTTTCAATGGGTACCATCCCACTGTGGTCTTTGGGGAAATGAGAGGGCAGACTTTTTGGCAAAAAAAAGGGAACGGGTATCCTTCAGAACTTTCGCAGAGACCTGACACTTCATTCTGCCAAACTGGAAATTAAAAGGATTTTTAGGGAATCATTTCGCCTTACTGCTTCTCGTGTTGCTCGTGATAAGCCTTGGAGTACACTATGTAAGAAATCCCACGGTATTCCAAGTTCTCGTGCTGCTGCCGTGGCTAAATTTAGACTTTTAACCGGACATGACTGCCTTTGTGCTCATCTGTTTCGTTTTAACTTAGTGACTTCACCTATCTGCGTTTCGTGTGACACTTGACAAGACATATGACTGCCACTCATTTGGACGAGTGCTCTTCACTGAATGATCTTAACTGCATTGTAAAAAGGTATTAGAGAGCCCGTTGCCTAATGACCTGATGGTCAATGGCCTGGCATTTGTAAAATAAAATAAATATTATCTTAATATTTTATTATTTTTATCCGACTACTAATTTTTCGGGAGAAAAAATTGCATTGAAAAAAATTCATTGCTTTCCTTTTTGTTAAATATTTAGTTTAAAAACCCTTGCGAGATATTCTTTAGTTTATATTTAGATATATGTTTAAATTTCACGAAATCATTTCTCTAAGTCTTGAATCACAATGTACAGGAAAAAGTATGTATGAATAAAGTCAAAAAATATATAAAAAAATTTGTGGAAAGATTTCACAAAAGCTTTATATATAATTAAAATAATTATTGTTTAATTTCTTGGGTAGGGAACGAAAATTAAAGATTTTATTGTATTCCATTAAGATAAGAAATATAACCAGTAATTTTCATGACCACAATTTGCATATAAAATGAAGGGGAAAATAAATATTCAAAATGGTTGCATTATGTATTTGAAATCATTTATTTTCATTTCTGAGATTCAAAGAAATTCTCTTAGAAAAACCCTCTCCTTAAAATAATTTCTTCTTTACTCAAAAATCTACTTCTATATTTTGTACCAAAATATTCCCTAAGAACATAAGATACTCACAGTTATATTTATTATAAAAAAGAACATATATACTACTTCTAAAAAATACGATCTCAGTAACTTTTTTTAATAATGTAAAACTATGTTAATATGAAACACAAAATTTTTAGTAAACTAACGTTGGTTTAAACTTTCGTCATAAAAAATACTCATCGCTACTTATTAAGAAATGGTTGCATAATTTAGAAACAATTCATTAACTGCATTCCTTTAAACCTTGGATTTCAACAATCCTGTTGAAGGTAAAAATAGTTTTCTCTATATAATAAATTTAATCTTCAAAAAAAGGTATTTAACTAAAATTTTGCTGAAACAAATACTTTACTGTGGCTTAATATACTTTATACATACAATTGAATTCTTTTTTTTCAAGCATATGATAAAGGTTATTCGACAAAAAGCTAATTATATACATAATTGTTTTATCGTAAAATCGTTTTTGAACCGAATAAAAAACTCGGCTACGTCGAGTTATCAAAACTAAAGACGATATTGTTTTTAAAAATAAACCATCATATTATTTTCACTGATAAACGGGTCATTATTAATAATAAAACAAAATAATTTAATTATATGCTTGCATATGTGAGTGATGGAATGTAAAAATAAACCTTCAAAATTCTGCAAAAATGAAAGGATTTTGTTTGAATAACTCCTTATATTTGTATATTTGTGTGTGTGTGTGTGTGTGTGTGTGTGTGTGTGTGTGTGTGTGTGTGTGTGTGCGTGCGTGCGTGCGTGCGTGTGTGTGTGTGTGTGTGTGTGTGTGTGTGTGTGTGTGTGTGTGTGTGTGTGTGTGTGTGTGTGTGTGTGTGTGTGTGTGTGTGTGTGTGTGTGTGTGTGTGTGTATATGCGTGCTTGTATGTGAGTGTGTGTTTGTATGTGAGTATATATATATATATATATATATATATATATGTGTGTGTGTCTGTATGTTAGTGTATATATGTGTGTGTTTGTATTTATGTGAGTGTATATATATATGCGTGGGTGTGTCTTTTGTACCTCGTATGGGTCGAATCTGAAATTGATCTTTCGATATCATATGAAGATTTTAATTCAGATTGTTCACGAGTCCAACGTGTTCGTCAAAAATATTATTTACTTTAATACGTAATGCTTTCGGAGTCATATATGGTTTTAAATCACTAAGAAGGGAAAAAGTGACATTTTATCTGTTTGGATCGAATCGAGATCCAAATAATTAATATGCATAGAAATGCATGTAAAACAAACTAAGTATTTTAAACAGACATCATTTTAAGGAATGACCAATAGAGGGTGTTAGGGTACTGAAAACCAGAAACAATGGCGTTATTATTAAGTGCTGTCTATTGTTTTTTTCTCTAATTGGTCTGTTCCATGTGATGATCATCCTGTGTAATACACTCAGGAACATTGAAAATAGCGACCCAAGAAGAAAGCATCGGATTGAAATGAAATTTAATACACATAATGACACAGATGAGAGATTCAATTGATCTCAAAAACAAGACAAATAAACGAATACAGGGTGTGCAACGACACAAATACTGGGCAACTTAAAATAGAGCGTTGGACCACCTCCAGCTGCAATACATGCCGCCACACTGTCCGGCATTGAGTTGATTAGACACCTTATATTGTCCTGAGGCAGATGGGTCCACAAATATTGAACAGCCAACTCTAAATCATGTAAAGAGTGACACGATGGCATCTGCCGTTTTAGCTGATCCCACACGGGCTCTACAGGGGACAAATCGGGGGAGCGGGACGGCCATGGAAGAGTCTAAAAAGGACGTAGAAAGTCTTGAGCAACTCTTGCTGTATGCGGCCGAGCATTATCTTGCTGGAAAATTGCCCCTGGGAGACCATTTAGGAAAGGTCCTACATGGGGTCGAAGAATATCATCAACGTAACGTTGGCCCGTTAAGGTTCCACGCATCACAATTAAAATGGATCGGCTACCATAGGCTATGCCCCCCAGACCATTACACCAGCTGTGCGGGCAGTGTGACGTAGAACAGTGTGGGGGGAATTGTACCGCTCACCAGGGTGCCTACACACCCGTACACGGTTATCATCTGTCCCCAAAACAAACCGGGATTCATCACTAAACACAACCTTTTGCCAATCTGGGGCATACCACATTGATCTGGCTTGGCATCACTGTAGACGCAGTTGCCGATGTTCCGGTGTTAAAGGGCGCTTGGATTTAAGATTTGCTTCTGCAAGGTGCCTGGAAATTGTCTGTGGAACAATTGCTGCGCCTACGTCTGCTTGTATCGTTGAACGAGTCACTGTGGGGTCTTTAAGTGCTTGCCGCACGATCCTTCGATCCTCTCTCCTCGTGGTCTTCCTGGTCGCTCCAGACCCGGTTTTCCGCGCGTGGGTACCTTCTCGTGTCCACTGCTCCCAACAATTTCTAACGACACTCTCCGAACGATCCACCTGGCCAGCAATACGGCGCGTCGAACAGCCTGCAGTTTTCATCCCGATGATCAGACCTCTCTCAAACTCACTTAACTGTGAGAAATGTCTTCTAGCACGTTTACCTGGCATGTTTCGCTTACCAAAGTTTTCCTACAATCGGCGGGTAATCATCACGTTTATGAATTTTCGAATTTGCGCTGGATTATATAGCACCCTCTTCCTGATTGTAGCGCCACCTCGGCGTGTATGAGCATGCGTATTGGCACAAAACTTGGTTCATTTGCATATCACTTTACGCTGTACTTATTTACAAAGTTTCGCGATTGTACTTTGCTTCCTTCTTGGGTCGCTATTTTCAATGTTCCTGAGTGTATGTGACCAATCGCTGCCACAAGATAATGTTGCCTTGGTCATAAGGTACGGGAATACATTGATAACTGACAAATTAAAAGTTTGATGTGAAATAGGGTCCATAGTCAGGGACATCTTAAGGCATGTGCCAACTGGGTCCGGGCCCAGGGCCTCGTCTCGATAAAATCATGGTCTGAGTGATTTTGATCGTAAAATGTTATTCCCGGACATATTCTTCGAAAAACTGGGAGTTTCGAACTTTACGCCAACTGTAACAGTGGCATAATTACATTGTTTTATTATGTCTACGCCTACGAACATGGACTATCATTACTCAATTTAACCAAAGGGTGGCAGTCGGTCGAGTCGATTTGTGTCAAGGTCTGTGAAATTGGGAATCCCACAAATTTATTTGTTTCAGATTACTGTTTGTACGAATATTTGACAACGTGTAGTATATATTGTCTAAGGATCGCACTTAGGGCCTACTTTTGCATAGGAGGACCGGGCCCCAAAAAGTCATAAGATGTCTCTGGGCCCAGGGCCTCAAGAATTCTTAAGATGCCCCTGACCATAGAGGAAATGTTGTATCATTTTTTAGTGTAAAATATAACATAGCTAATCGTAACTGTTGTCTTACTGAAAAGGTGAGCAGAAAATTTTTACAAGAGCTCAAAGATAAATCTGAAGAAATAAGTGACGATAAATTTAATGAAATCGAGATTCATATCACTTATCAATACAAAAATTACTGATGATTAGAAAAATATTTCAGATTCAAAATTAGAAACTGTTCTCTCTCTCATATGGCCGCGGTAGCCTAATAGTCAAGGTATCGGATATTGACACGAGTTTGATCCCAGTACCACTAAAAACCCGCCGTGTAGGAGAGTGATGCACGTTAAATCTGTCGAGAGCTGAAACGTCCTCCCGTTGGTGTGATGTGATAGTTAGGAGAGAGGGGTGCCAGCTCAGGTGTCATCCACGTCACTTGACCTTGAATTCCTTATGTGACTGCAAATAGTTGTTATCGCTGTTTGAATTTCAAAAGAATACGACCCTTGTGTCATATATAGTTTAAAAAAATATAAGTGATAATCTATCCACTTTGCATCATGACAGAAAAGTTTCATACAAAAAGGAGAAAAAAAACGAAACATAATTCTGTTGTATAATGAAACTGAAAGTAAAGTAAATACCACGGATAAATTAGCTGCCACTTATGTGAAAAAAGAAACAAGAAGATGGTCATTGTATTTTATAATGGGGTTGATGTAGCTACAATTAATAATGCAACTTTTTTATATGCATATAGATTCATCGTATAGTAAACACAAGCTTTTCAAAAAGGCATCTTTTTCATAAATAAGGAACTTGGAGAGCTTCTTATTGAAAATCATATAATTATTGGTAGAAAAAACAACGTGCTAGTAATAATAAATAAGTAATTATTAATTACAAAAAAGGAAGCTTCAAATGTCAGAGCAGCGAAATTTGCCATACATTTCTCTGCCATGAACAAGTAAATATTTATTGCAAACCTCGTTTATCATAGAAAACATTGTCGATAATAATGTAATTAAAAAGCGTAAATAAAAATTGTAAACTCACCGCTTATCTCTTTTTTCTTTACTTTTAAAGCTATCGTTTTTTTATTCTGCATATAAAGCGCACTCGCTAATTTCTATCTAATTTTTTTGCGAAAAAGGATGCACTATACGCAGGAAAATATATGGTATACACGAATATCAATACGTACTTACAAATAATAACTTCCAAAAATTTGTAGTAACAAAAGATTCAAATAAGAATTAAAACTGCATGCTAATTATCTAAAAACAAGTAAATATCTTGCCTGAAAGTTTTTATAATGCATTTCTCCGTGGGAGCAAACAATATATGTACATAATTTGATAATGTTCAGTGCTGAATACTAACAAAAGTCACTAAAGATGGTATCATTGTACAAAGTTCATTTTAAGTAATGATTCCCAGGCAACATTTCCCTAAATTGATTTTGCCAAAATTGGATTTTCAGACTAAATCAACGTGTAATCCATCGAAAAATTACTTCCGTAGCTAAAAATATTAATGAGATTTACATTATTTCAAAGATTTACTTTAACGAAATTTAGTAACTCCCTTTGAAGAGTTTATTTACTCGGAAAATAAAACAAGAGTCTTTGAAGTTGCTTTAATTATAGATCTGTAGCATTTATGTGTATACGATGAAAAAAATTTTCCTCTCCACACTGCTTGTTTCTTTATTTTATTACAACAAAATTGAATTTGTGCGTTTGTCTGTCAATTAAAAGCGCAAAGTTTCTACTCAAATAGGATCAAGCTTAATGGATCCACGAAAATTAGTAAGCAGATCCGCACATTAACTTCGATTTGTACTTAACATATATATGCGTCAGCCTTCCGTTTAGAGAGAATTATTCATCTCCTAGTATTGATCCAACCATGACCTCTCAGATTGTGAACAAGTTTATATGCAAGATAATGATTAATTGCGGTGCATTGTTATGTGATGGAGATAAGTTACGACAACGATATTGCGTGATAAATTGAACTTTTCAAAGTTTTATAAATTATCCTTGTAGTTTTGAATATTTCATGATTCTGCAAGCAAAAAGTTCACCGAATATTTGTTTTATAGGATACAGATTCATCTGGTGATTCCCATATTTCTGTGTGTTTCTTGAGTTACTTCTATCACAATTCTTTTAATAAATTCTCTCAAAATAACGAAAAATAATTCTTAGTACCCAATAGATTCTTAGCTAATGCAGGCTTTTTATAAATACCCCTTCCCCCATTTCTTTTAGAAATTCCAGCTATCTGGTGATCTTATTATAACTGAGAAAAACTGTTTCATGGTTCATAAAAATTTCCCAAAATGTATTAAATGTATTAAACTAAACAGCCATAGAATATTTTAATACTTTAGTTTGAACTTTTTAACTGACACTATTGAGCGATAATACTAATTGCAAGAATCTGTCTATTCAATTTAATATTTTACAATAGGTCTTACAGAAAAATTATGCTTTGTAGATCAGTTATAAGATAAGATCAGTAACAAAATTATCGGGATTAATTATAAAACAATTAATTATATCTAATCTTTTTATATTGCTTACCATTATGGTACAGTCTACAAGATAAATTACGTTCTGTAATTGAAATATTTAAATATTCATAAAAACAATTCCAATCGTTGGTTTTCAATGTATTATTTTTAAGGAGTACCCCAATTACTAAATTTTACCGACAGAACAACATAGGTGACATTAATAACAAGTTACCGATTTAATGATGGCTATACATGTCCTTTTATTACACCACTGACTATTAAATTGCTACAAGAAAAAGGAATAAAAATCAACAGAATTGCATTGGTTAGGCATATATTATAGAGGGAAGAACTAGTGATTAAATTTTCAGGGAATTTGGAGGCATAGATCCTGAGAAATCAGTACCCAGAGCAGCCACCTCTGGCAGTAGTAACAACATTTATCCACTTGTGCATGAAGTAGATGCTCTCAATGTGCATTTTCCACAGTACCACCATACATGGATGCGGCCATCACAATACTATATACAAAACTGGAAAGTATGCCTGAAAAGACTACATGACGCCCTTCCTAAATCCAGATTCGTTCCTCAATCACTCCATAGATAACGCTGCTACATGTAATGCAGCGTCAAGGGTAGCCAAAACTATGGTCGGCGAAGTGGCAATCCATAGTGCTGCAAACGTCTTTCAGCTATTCGTGAAGATACTTGTGCTGAAAAGACCCATTTTCTGACAGAGTTTGTGACGTGACTGCGCTATCCCATAAGTTCATGCGAATAACGCGCTTGTCAACTCGGTTGTTAGTAATGCGACTGATGATATTCTTTGGATTGCTGTGTAAAGACCACCTGACTTCATGAATTCCGAATTCTGGTGACAGTCGTAGGATCTCGACCAACGCGAGCACCAATACTGTAGTACACAATAAACAGCAATCCCGGTAGGCTACAATTGACTCTCGATCAAAGTGAGAAATGGGCTGATAGGCATTTCTCCTTCTTACACGAGACATAGCAACGATTTTCTTTCCCAGTAGTAACATTCTAATCCAATTTCTGTATGGGAAGCTTGCAGTCCATTCTTACACTCATGTCCATAAATTAAGGATAATTCAGATTCACACAGAAATTGAACTTTAAAATAAAAATTTCACCTGTAGAATTATCACACACATCTTGAAGAAGAATATGCAAATTACAGGAAATCACCAGATGGCGCGAATAGTACGTCACAATGACGAGAGTGTAAGAGAGGGGTATATAAAGAATGGTGGCAAAGAATTAAAATTGTTCACAAGCGCTTTAAAAGTCTTTCAGTGCAATAACCGCATAGTTATGGCACAAAGGAAGCCTTTGGGTGATTTTTTACGTAGTAGAATTATTGGATGGTTAGAATGTGCACGTACCCAGCTGGAAGTATCCGAAGAACTTGGAATCACCCAGAGTGTCATCTCCAGGCTTTGGCAACGATTCCAAGATGATGGTAATGTGAGTAGATGTTACAGCACAGGTCGCCCCCAAGTTACAACGTCGAATGAGGACCGGTATTTGGCAGTTAAACAGACGGAGCACAGCATCAGACCTGTCTCGTCAGCTATCTTCAGCTACCCGTACGACAGTTTCAAGGCAGACCGTGTACAGACGCTTAGGGCACATTGGTCTATGTGCTCGTAGGCCTGTCAGATGTGTTCCACTTACCGCAACTCACTGTCGCCTGCGATTAACCTGGAGTATAGAGCATGCATTGTGGACACCACAACAGCGGTCTTGTGTGATGTTTTACGACGAGTCCATGTTTTGTTTGCAGTCTGATTCTCGCCAGACTTTAATATGGAGAACCCCAGGTACCGTTACCACTAAGAGAACACTATATAATGACACCATTACGGTGGAGCAGGATGGCTCGTTTGGGAAGGAATTATTCTTGGTTCCAGAACTGACCTGCATGTTCAGAGTGTAACGATGACTGGCCACATCTATCGGGAAGTCATTCTGGAACAACATGTACGTTTGTTTCGGGGAGCCATGGGTGCTGAATTTCTGTTTATGGATGACAACGCCCGTCCTCACCTTGCAAACATTGTAGACGAATGCCTTCAATCGGAGGATATCACCCGTATGGATTGGCCAGCATACTCACCGGACTTGAATCCAATAGAGTATGTGTGGGAAATGCTTGGCCGACGAATTTCAGGCCGTCAACCCCCTCCCACTTGTCTATCGGAACTTCGGAGGGCATTGCTTGATGAGTGGTGTAATATTACCTAAGATCAGATTGATAATTTGATACTCAGCATGCCTAGGCGCTGTAAGGCCTGTATTGCATCGTCTGGGAGACATACTCCGTATTAACCATTATCATACTAACCATGTTATACTGTTTTTGTAAATAGGTTCTTTTTTAAAATTTGCTCCAAGGAGTAAAAATCGCAATTTTTATTAATTATGGCAAACGTATAGCATCTTTTTTGCTCTTTACTTTTTGTTTAATACATAGACTTTACAAATAAGTCAAATTTGTTTTGCTTCTGTCTCTTTCTTTGCCTGAACTTCATTATCTTTAATTTATGGACATCAGTGTATTTCATACATATTGTATGCTACTAACACCATCTGCTTAACAGGAATGTATTGAAAACTAATCATTTGAATATTATAGCATGTTATATCTGACACATGAAGATTTCATGACATCTTCTTGCAGTAGCATTTTTATCGTCTAGGGGTGTTCTTCTGCATACTTCCATAAATCGAAAAGTTTATTTTAATTACTAAACAATAATTAAATACTTCACAGTTAAAAATATTTTATTACTGTTTCATATTACGAAAACATTCTGCTATAACTATCAGTGTCATATTACAGTATTTAACACCCCACAACGATCTCACTTATAAAAATATATTTTCAATACGCAGGCAAAAAGCTAGATATAATTACTTAATGGCATAAAGTACTTTATTCGCACGGTAAAAATAAAGTTTTCTGTAATATGTGAGTATAAGTTAAGTTTCAAGTCTGTTAAAATCTCGTCTTTAAATATAGGTAAAAATGTTTAAAAACAATTTCAGTAAAAAAGATTACGTACACTTTTTATTCTAGAAATAACAGAAATGTTTCTTAAATTTTTATGAAATGTATAGCTTTCCTTTTTATTGAAACTTTACGATCCTATGAAGTTAAATTCTAGGCTCTTGAGAAATTTTTAATGCAGTTTTTTCAACCTGAAGCAAATATATTTTCAATATCATTAATAAGGTGATCAGTTTTTTTACAATGAAAAGGAGGACGAAAAATTTAAGAAAATGTTACAATATAAACATATTAAATATTTTATTAGTTCAAAAAAAATACGCTAAGTATGCTTACATCCCTTTTAATTATTTACTTAAGTGAATATTTTCTCATTGAATGAATTTTTTTGTTTGTCAATATATTATTTTCTAATATATATGTCGGAAATTTCGGAGCAAAAAATATCCTTCATTTTTACTGTATAAGTACTGAAGTTAAAATATCAATATTCAATCTTGATTTCTCACTAGTCCAAAAATTACCAACTGAAAAGACTCTTTCAACTGGTGCATTAGTTCCAGGGCAGCACAGCATAGATTCAAAAAGAATAACTATAAATTTTCATACGGAATGAGTTCATTTTTGAAATGATTAAGTATTTCCATTCCTCTTTTATCAATTTCAGCATGTTGATTTTCTAACTGTTTCACTTTATTATAATTTAAATATACATTCAGTCTTAGAATTTTTTCAAACAGACCATTGTCAATGATTTTAATATCAAATGTTTCTTTTGATAAAAAATCAACACAGTTTTCTATATCTGCCCAATTTGCTTGTGATGAAGTCAATATAAAAGGAGGACCGTTGGTCACCTTATTATTAATAAAGTTTAAGAAATGACGGACAATATGAAAATCTTTTAATTTTCTTGTATATTCTAAACAAGTAAAAACAAATTTTGGTCTAAATCCGCATAAATTGTCCGGATAATAATACTAGAGTATACGAATTTTTTCAAAGAAATATAAAAATATAAAATATATATAAATTGATTTCTTGTTTTTTAAGTGAATTTATCAGAACTCAAAATCTACTTACAGTTAGTTACAGTTAAAGTAACATATATCTAGATGCTGTGGAAAAAGCTTGCTTCATCTTAAGTTGGAATAAAAAGTAGAATGAAATAATGCTTACATAATTATTTGAAAAAAGATTGCGCATATAATTTTAGGGTGTATTTCCATATATAATGTTTCTATAAATTTATACACTTAATGCAATTCACGTTGAAAATATCTATATTTTTTACCAGGGATGTTTTTAAAACCGCTTCAACCGTCATTATAATTTAGTATTGAGCATCAGAGTTTTTCCTTTACAGGGCAAAAACATTAAACCAAAATAATTACTTGTTCATTAATTTGAACTTCCAATGATCGTTAATACAAATACTAAACAATAAGAGCCACTAGGCACATTTATTAATCTAAACAAAGGCCCTGAAAGAATAACAACTATCTGCCACTTTAATCGATTATTCAAATGGTTGTTACATATTTTTTCATTGAAGCCTTCGTCATTAATCATCTGTGGCAAAAGCCTTCGGGATATTAGCATTTTTATTATTTTATTAAAATTAAGTGGTTAATAAAAAATGCAACGCTCCTAGTAATAGATTTGCTGTGAATGTTTGGTATTAGCTGTTAGTTTCGCAATGTTTATTCGCCTTTAGCATCCAGTGATTAAAACTCTTGTTAAAAAAAGAAGGTATTAAAAAAACAACTTCCTTGTTAATCAAAATTTTCATATTTCTGAGTAATAGCCTCTCAAACTCTAATCCTCCGAAAATCTTGATCTTCAGAGGAGAGCAACAAAATTAATGAATCCCACGTGTGCTATTAAAATTAAACATTTTTATAAGTAACGACGCATTTCATTGGGTAGTTCTATATAGTGATATAAAAAAAAATATGGTATTTTTATTGGACAAATGCAGATTTATTTTTACATTTCTTGCATTAAATAATTAATAAAGGGATCTTTTCATTACGATTACTTATTCTATGTTGTCAGACGGTTACAAACTATAAGCAAAATTATAGCTTAAGATGTTTCGTAATTCCACTGATGCGTGATCTTATACTCGTAAATTAATTATTTCGTATTATCGAAGTGAGTTTTGCTCCTTTCTTTCATTTATGCATAAATTATTTCATTTTGAAGCCATTTTTTTTATTTCTAATGGGCTGCCGATTGGTGTGTTTTACCATTGCAGACCTAGTACATTCCCGAAACCTGGTACCTTTTTTCAGTACTGCACCATATAGGCGGATGCCAATCACCACAAGTAATTTTGACACCCAGTTTCCTCCCCAGAGAGAGGTACCTGAGCTCTTGAGGATGCGAACTTGTACTAGGATTTAATTTTGCCGAAAGCACCCAAGCCAAATAGGCACTCAAGGTATCTTTTACATGCCGTTTAATCATACGACATGGACACTGTCAATTTTCAGCATCATGAAAAAACCCCGACTTGGGCTGTGGTTGATTGATTGATTGAATATTAACGTCACACTGTTCAGCTACACGAGGGCTTTTGGCGACGGACCACGTAATTTTGAACCATGGTCAAGTGACGTGGACGACACCTGAGCTGGCACCCTCCTCTCCTAACTACCACACCACACCAACGGGAGGACGTTTCAGCTCTCGACAGATTTAACGTGCATCGCTGCCCTACACGGCGGGTCTTTAGTGGTACAGGGTTCGAACCCGTGACAAAGCAAGCCACGGTCCGATACCTATACCACTCGGCTACCGCGGCCACCTGGGCTGTGGTTGAACCCACAACCTTAGGTACAGAAGGCCAGTGACAAACCAACCATGCCACCCTGGCGGCTGATTTTGAAACCCAAAAATCTACATTTTAGTTGGAGCAAAAGGGAATAAACTTTGCATGTTGTGAGAAATAAAATAATTTTAACCATAAATATAGACACTGGACAGTATTATCATAGTAAACTATAATTTATAACTATCAATCAAAAAACATAAAGAAACTCTCGAAATCAAATGGTTTCTGAACATATTAGGCGACAGATTAAATCTAGAAAAATAGCTTTGGTAAAAATATTCAAGAATGTGTTTACGGTATTACCTTTAAATAAGTCATTAGGACCGCGGTAGCCTAGTGGTTCGAGTCCAAGTGCCCCTGAAGGCCCTCCATACAGAGAGGGGGGAGGCGCGTTAAATCTGTCGAAGCTCAATGTTCTTCCGTTGGTGTGGTGTGATAGTTAGGAAAAGGGGATGTCAGATCAAGTGTCATCCTTGTCACTTGACCGAGATTCAAAATTACGAGTTCCGTCTCTAGTAGCCCTTGAGTTGCTTTACAGTGCGACTTTAACCCTCTAAGTGGATACCTTCCTCCTGAAAAGTTATTCCGAAAGCGGTAACTCATATTTTGAAGTTTCCTTTAAAAATGCAACAGACTTCTTTCCTTTCCCCCTTTTAGAACTTGGGAGGTCGAACGGGGACAATTTTATGACCTAGTTCGGTTCCTTTGTCAAGTAAGAACCAAGAGATCAATCGTTTACAGCTAATCCGCTTTTGAAAACGTTACTTGAAGGCAGAAAAATCCGTGCAGTGCATTTTCGAAGCATCTTTACTCTGACGGAATTTTCCGTGCTATCCGCTTACAGGGTTAATATACCTCTCTCACTCAAGTAAGTCATGGTACGATGTACTTTAACTTCTTGCAGTAGCTTAACTACAGCTAATATAATTTCTCATGAATGGAAATGAATTTTTGTCTTTCTCTTCAAGAGTTGCTATTTTTTAAAAGTGTGAATTATGATTCAATTAAAACTAGTACTTTAATTTTTGAGGTAAGAGAATTCGGTGCGAATTTTTTCTAGAATAAATTTCTTTGCTTAGTAATTTTTTATATTCCTTAATTTATAGATACCCAAAGTCATTCCCCGTTACTCAAAAGCTTCCCTGTCACCTGACTTTCATTCAGAATTATGAAGTCTACCACTAATATTTTATTCTTCAAATTTATTGTACCGTTAACTGAAAATAAAATCATCTCGAGTGATTGCCAGTTTTCTCTGATGAAGAAATTCCTAATTTTTCGAAAAAGCTCCTCTCGAGTGATGCCTCGAGGAACGTTGGTTCAGTTAAGCTTATTTGCTTGCCATCATTTTCCAAAAAGATACGGTACATTTTGTCTGTAGTTCTTTAGATAATTCCACACAATAGTCAGCAGTTCAATGCGTGTTTATAATGCAAAATTTATCTAACTATTATCGCTTTAAAATAATATAGAATTTTAATTTCAACATTCTCTCATTTACTATAATACGGCTCAAGCAAATGTGAGCATTTAGTTTTGAGCTTAACTTTAGAATAACGAAATCAGCCATGCATAATTGAAAGTTATATAACTAAAGATAATACATTGCTAACTAAAATATTTTTCCTGAAAGATAAAGTTTATTTTAAAAATTTAGAATATCACAAAAAATTATAATTTACTAATTTTGATTTGTATTAGCAAAAATATAATAATTGCATTTCTGATTATATGGAATCGTTTTAATTTAGTAATCCTAGTTTTCTAGATAAATAAATAATATCTATTTCTTCTCAAATGGGGACGTCATTTAGATTGATATGATTAATGAAATGTTTTTACCTTAAATTTTACACAATTATTAAGGTAACTAAAATTTACATTCTAAGAATTATAATTTCGTCTTTTATTTTTTTATAAATGAAACAGCAAAAAATATGAATTTTAAATATTTCATAGAATTTTGAACCTTAATTAATGTACGTTTCATTGTTCCTAAGTCTTTTAATGTTTTACAGGTAAAAAAAGAAAATTCATAAATTTGTTGAAATCTTAGAAGTTGTTGTTTTTTTCTTTGGGTTTTGATGGACATAGTATTTCTACAGAAGAAAAAATTTCAGTAGTCGTATACGTTGCCTATTAAACTCTTTTTTTTAAAAATATTTTACATATTTAACCTTATTATAAATTTGAATAGATACTAAAGTGCTTTTTCCTACTATTTAAGCAACCAAAACTTTAAAATTATTAGTGTGCATTGTCTTGGTAGATCAACTTATATAATATGAGGTTACAATTTTCTTTTCAAAACGCACACACACAAATTATTTTTCTACTTATAATTTTGAATATATTTCACTCAAACTGGGAACTTAAAAAATGTGGTGTAAAAGCCGTATGAAGACTTTCAAATTATGTAATACTGATTTTTCAAGGGTTTTAAATTTTAAAAAGAACTCGCATTTTCATTCACATATTTTGGCTCATATTTGAATCATGAGAAAAATTAGGTTACTTGAAATGGTACTACAACTGTGTGTAAATTTAAAACTTTGCTATTTTCATAAATATTTTTCTCATGCGTATATTGATCCGAGACATTATTATTTTTCTATAAATTCAAAAAATTTTCTCTGATTTTATATATATATATATATATATATATATATATATATATATATATATATAGTTTTTGTGACGAATTTATCATTTACTGGAACATTTTCAGGCTATATAAGTTACATTCTTCAACAACCTTTAGCTTAAGTATTTCGTAACCCGTGTTACTTTTTGTGGTTAAGGTAATTATTTCGTGATATAGGTTATATTTAAATCGAATTATTTGTTCGAGTACTCATTTCACCAAATCCCGTCTTATGTCTGCTTACGTTAAATAGATTTAAGTCTCTCAACTCTCCTCACGTGATTAACTGAAAGTTAAGTACAAGATTAGTTCTTGTCAATAGGCCTCTGTGCATAGTTTTAAGGTTCTTCACCAATTACCATCTTGCAAATATGGATACGTTAATATTCATGTAAATCACAAATTAATTTACTACAAGTTGCTTAAAAAGTTTTTATTTTTTATCATGATACTTTTATAAAACTCTCTAAAGTATATATTTTATTGCTTCTCTCTTTCTCTTTTATTTTTCTTTATGTACTTAATATCTAGTGAATTGGATATTCTTATGTAGTATTATGTAGCACCACCTGTTCCACACTGATAAGAGTCATGATTCGTCTCGGCATGGACTCGATAAGACACTTCTCAACAACACTTCATAGATCAAGGATATTTAATAAAATGGTATCAGAAGTTCAAACCTCTATCTTGGCGAAGGGGACTTGAAAGAATTGAGATCAGATGACATAGATGTGCAATGAAACAAGGTCAAATATGTACAGTATTCATCGAACCATTAAGATGTAACTCGTGAACAAAAGCTTTGTAAAAGATGAGATCTTCAACGGATTGTTAAAAATATCACAATAACATTGACCTGTGAGGGACTATTGCACACTTACCAGGTATCTCATTTCAATCCAAGTAAGCGTCGTACTGGTATCAATGGCATGTACTAGTACCAATGTGACTCTGAACTTGTCAAACCATGTAACATATTTTCCCCATGTCTAAACACCAGTGTTGTCCATGACATTCTTTGAATCCTGAGAGGTCGGCCAGGACAGTTATACTTGTGGACAATGGAATATTTATCTCTCTAGAAAAATGATTCTGGAGGGCGTGTGGGCTAACACGTTTACGCACCAGCATCAAGTAGTCGTGTGATTTCTTACACTGTGACCCGTCTATTTTATTACAATACAAGAACGTAAGTTGACTCTTGTAGAAATGACTTTACCGAAATTGACGTATTTACGGCAAAGTGGTTCGTGAAAATCCCAGTACCTACCTCACATCCAAGTTCGAGTTATCCATTGGACCTCGACAATTTCCTCATAATTAAATGGGCTTAAATATGTCTTACTAGTATGTTACCTATACGATATCTGATTATTATCCAGGTACCCGTCACATCACTCCTCGTAATGGTTAGGTCGGATAATTGCTCTTGCTATTGCATTCTATTTAAACACCCGTAGCGACACATTTCTTGAACATCATGTCTCTAATTCAATTGCTTTTCTGTGAATAAATATATGAAACGACTTACATTTTAAACATTATTTTGGATTCAATTGTGTTCAGAGATTATTCAAGATATTTATTATAAAGGTATATTCTTTGATTAAAATTGTCCTTACAACTCAACTTTGAAAGGCGAGACATATTTACACTGAAGCAAGATAAGATTAAAGGCAGCAAAAGTAACAAGAAAACGCACAAATAAAATCTTCTCCAGTTAAAAACGAACTCCTGGTGATTCAAATGCACTCAGTTGCTACAATGTTTCAGAAAGCTTTGAAATATTTTGTAGAATAACATGATTTAATCTCTCTTTGTAAACTAACCAGTCAAGTCCACTGGATATTACAATATTGTGTCAGTTCACTATTAAATTTGATGGCGTGAAACCTTTGTGGTTGCATTTAATTCACTACATCTGGTATGCGGGTAATTAATAAGAGAATTATGGAAGTACAATGCGTTGGAGAGCTGAGGACCAAAAGGAATCAATCCTCTCAGGAGAATTAGAGTATAAAATCTCTACATGTACTCTACATATATATATATACACAAACACACGCACGTGTGTGTGTGCGTGCGTGCGTGTGTGTGTGTGTGTGTGTGTGTGTGTGTGTGTGTGTGTGTGTGTGTGTGTGTGTGTGTGTGTGTGTGTGTGTGTGTGTGTGTGTGTGTGTGTGTGTGTGTGTGTGTGTGTGTGTGTGTGTGTGTGTGTGTGTGTGTGTGTGTGTGTGTGTGTGTGTGTGTGTGTGTGTGTGTGTGTGTGTGTGTGTGTGTGTGTGTGTGTGTGTGTGTGTGTGTGTGTGTGTGTGTGTGTGTGTGTGTGTGTGTGTGTGTGTGTGTGTGTGTGTGTGTGTGTGTGTGTGTGTGTGTGTGTGTGTGTGTGTGTGTGTGTGTGTGTGTGTGTGTGTGTGTGTGTGTGTGTGTGTGTGTGTGTGTGTGTGTGTGTGTGTGTGTGTGTGTGTGTGTGTGTGTGTGTGTGTGTGTGTGTGTGTGTGTGTGTGTGTGTGTGTGTGACGATTTCGAACTCATGGTCAGCATTGCTTCTGTCGAGTCGAGCTCTTAAGCCCTGATTCCATTGAAAACACAACGTGTAGAGAGGCTGATGCATGTAAAACAGCATTTATCAAACTGTGGGGCTCGCCCCCTTGGGAGCCTGGCAACTCTACAAGGGGGCGCAAGCATATTGAAAAATCAAACAAAAATTATTTAAACAACTATTAATATACTGAAAGTAGACAAAAAATACATTCTGACATAATAAAAAATAAAATACACATTTACACTGATATATTATACTTATAAATGTATCTGAGCTACACAATATATTTTATAATTTATTTAACAATCCTAATTTAAGAAAAAGTTTTTTATTTACCAGTGACCCCATAGGCTTATCATTTAAGTAATTAAAAACAAAAATTAACACTTATCTTAATAATTTGTCCGGTTTATACTTTTTCCCATAACTTCCAATTAAAAGTTAAGCGATTCGCTTCCTAATGCCAACCGTTTCCCTCATAGGCACACGTATGTGATGTATTGGGTGGGGAGGAATAAAGAAGAGCAAATAATCTGAAATAAGTAAATCCTTCGCAAACACTGTCAAGGTCATTTTATTGCATCCCAAAGCCTTCGGAATAATTTTATGAATAGCACTGCACAGAAAAGATCGTACATCGAAAAGACGTATATATACGTCCGAGAAAATAAACGCTTTGGCTTAGCTAGACGTTTATATACGCCGGGAGTGCTTAAGAGGTTAAAGTCGTTTCGCACTTTTAAGGTCAAAGAACAGTATTATTGAATTCAATACATAGTTAATGTATGAGGGGGGCGCGATGAAAATTATGATTGAATATTGGGTAGCGTATATTGTAACTTTGTGAAACACTGATGCATAACATTTCGTGGCAAAGTCCTCACGTTGACGTGGAGTGGAAGTTCATAGAGGGGGGGTAATCCCAGATGGCATCTTCATCACTTGACTATGATTCAAAATTATGAGGTACGTCACCAATATCCCCAGAGTGGCCTCTTGAACTGAGACGTTAACATACAAGCATTTAATCTACTTCCAATTAGTATATTAATTTTCCCATTGACAGCCAAATTAAAAACGATAGTTATTATCATTTCTGAATTAAATCTCTGCTTTAAAAATAATCTTCTTGATTTTCATAGTTAATGCTTGTTATATCGCGTATATTTAAAGTTAGTTAAGCAGAAAAGCCTGAAGAAGAAAAAAATATTGCTTATCATTGTATCGCTATCTACACAATGCATAAATGTACATACTGGCATATTATCTCCTCAGAATAAATTGCATACTCCTAAAATAATCTACTTGATAATTAGTGAATATAAATTAAAATTGTGTCTCACTAGAACATCTTTTCCCGCAGAACTATTTTTATCATGCAATCAAAAAAAAGGTACTTGAAGCACTGTGATTTTTAATTCTTTAATACATTAAGGGAATTACAACTAGCAGGATGCAAAATTTTTTATTTATAATCCCAAACGACTTATTTCTGGAATAAAAAATAAATAAATTATGTCAATAATATAAGGAGAATATAAATTTTTTAAGAGTTTATATTGATAATAAAGCAAAAGGAATAATGTTTGATACTTAATAGAAGTAAGGATATCAGCCAGAATATATCTATTAAATAGAAATTCGGACAATGTGTTCCTTGGTAATTGTTATCAGAGTACAGCTTGATGTTTGAAAACCATTATAGAAAATATCCTGATAAAAGCAAGAATAGGACATCGTGTTGAGTATCCTAGTTGAGTATCGAATTGCTGCTCGAGAATCTCTCTTTCCTTATATTTATGAGGGAAGGAAATACTAGTTACTCCTAAGAGAGTTATATTTGGTGAATAAGACAATTAAGTAATTAAAGTTCTAGATATAGAACTCGATGTTACTGGAGCCACGAATCTTTCTGGCGTATCCAGAGAAACGTCGCAGCCTTATAACGAAATTAAAATACGAAGCATCCATTTTCTTCCGTGGAATAATGGTCAAAGTAAATATTCAAGTAATAATAGGATTCGCCAATAACCCTGAGTTCTGAAGAATTATTAGAGCAAATAAATAAAATAAATTATCTGGCCAATATTAGAATAGCAATTTATCTCCATGCTTACGCTGTAACAGATATGTGTTTACTTATTGGAATAAATGTTTCAGCGTCTTTTGTGTATATTTATTTTGTGCGAATTACGAATAGGAATACCTCAGAGAAACTAATGAGCAATATGTTCCGTTTTTGAGCATTGTGGGTCACTTTTTTATTTAAGAATTCATATCTTACACAAAAGATAACCCATGAAATTTATTACTAGTCAAAGTTAAATATTATATTTTCTTGAATTTACAATTATTTAAATCTCCTTCTAGTGATTCTGAACAAACACTTGAGATATTAACTTTATTTTCTCAAAAGTGGTAGAAAGTTTTTAATGATAAAAATGCATTTTCTTGGTAATAAAAATGTATTTTATAATTGGAATTATTTGGAAGCTTTTAATACTCTGTCCCTAGCATTTTTAGATTTTAAGCCAATTAGTGAATATTCTTTTTATTGTTTTGTTGTTTTCAGTCGAAACTATATTTACTTGTTATATTTTCGCTACAGAAATTTCTAAAGAAAATCAAACACCATTCATCGTTTCGGTGTATACGTATTGTAACTTGTGCTCATAATAATTCCCGTACGCCGAAATTTTGTTAGGTTACAAATTAGAAGAAATTCATTTCTAAACAAGAATGAATAAAATAGCTATTTTATGCGATTAATTATATTTGTGATTAGCATATTAATATTCCATAATTTATGTTGATGGAAAAAAATAAATGTTTGATAACCACATTAATCTAGTTTTAATCCAATAAATTTCTCTAAAAATTATGTATAATGTCAACCTGAATGTACGGTTAAATAATATGCTGTAACAATCCCTGTGGAAATTGAATTAATATTTTTTTTATTTATTTATCAAGCACTACCTATCTGTTTTTAAAACTAGCAATATAGTAAAAAAAAATTTATTTCCTCTTTCACTACGATACTGAGTACAACAGTCAGTTAATAACTATCATCAGTGGGTACTCAGAAGGTAACTTAGTGTCTCCAACTTATCTTTAAGTTGTTATGAACCAGCTTTTTCTTTCGGATTAACAAAAACAAATTATTTCAGGTATAAGTATTCGTAAATGAAAACAGTTTCGTTAATCGGGAATCAGATATCCACTTAAGAAAATTCCAAATTCTACGAACGAATTATGTGGCTGAAATAATTCAGAAATTCTAAAAAAAATCGTAGAAATTTATCAGGTTTGTGTAATCACTGATACTGATTATAAGAAAGCTGTAAAAAAAGTGGAAAAGTTCCTTTGCTGAAATAGTCCTTGATTCAAGAAATAACTGTTGATAAAGAGATGCACATACTAATTGCACAAGCTATTTTTCTTTTTTGTTTACTAATTTCAGAAACTCAAATATAAGGCAATAAGAATCCCCTATATAATTTGAAAATGCTGATGTCATTGAAATGAAAGCGAACACTTGAAAGATAAAAGCCTAAAATTTTAAATAAAATTGATATGTATGACTTCTCTTTCTCTCTCTCTCTCTCTCTCTCTCTCTCTCTCTCTCTCTTTCTCTTTACAGAAATCTTTTATTATCCAGCCTAAAATGTACAAATACTTCAAGTAAATTTTGTTTGTTTTTAACATATTTTCTTTCATTGACGTCAGTTCAAGCAAAACTCCATTCTAATACATTGAATCTACATTAATAGTTTTTTTTTTAAATTTCAGTAAATTTTTTAACAGTTTACATGTATTGCAACTGTGATATATTTTATATATTTGATGCATTATTTCTTTGCTGGATTTTACTATCTAAGAATTAAATTTTGCATCAAATAATTTCACAGTACCCTTTTTCAAAAAAAATTTTTGGAGACAGTAATATTAAAAGTAATTTATGTATTTTTTCAGACTATATTATTAAACTGATTCTGAAAATAAAAAGTCAATTTAACAAGCCCTTATTTTAAAATTTTAAAAAATTAAAAAGTTTTGAAGTTTTTTAAACTTTTATAAAAAAAACAATTTTTGAAATTTTTTCATTATTTTGTGTGTGTGAGTGATTTATATTTCTAATATTATTGTAAACAAAAGTGAGAATGGATTTGAAAATCTGTTTCTTTGTTGTTTTTTAATAATTATTTTTCTAGCAAAACCTGAAAAAACACGAAAATTTTGAAAATATTAACTTTAACATTTTTTTAAAAGAATAACTAGAGATCCCAGACCTAAATCCATACTAACTTTTGTAGAACACACATATCTAAATATCTATAAAAAAATTTCAAGACTGTATCTTGAATAGAAAAAAAAACCTTAGGGATTAGAAAGCACGCACATCTTAAAAAATAAGTCTGAGAAAAATGCATTTAAAGTTTGCAAAGGCATAAAACAAAAACTAATAATGCTCCCAAAGCTTTAAATGTTTAGTATATTATTTTACTACTTATACAATATATGAAAACACTACATTAATTAAATATGATTGAAAATACTTTTACTTATTCAAAATATGTTTTTGCAAAATATCGATGTAGCATTTGTTACGATGAGATTATTCAGCTTCAAGTTAACATAATAATTTCTTAAAAGTTTTAAAATACAATACACTCTTATAAAGAATAATAATGATATAAATAAAAGTTTAAAAAAAAAAGTTAAAAACCACCAGATTTGTACATAGGACCTAATTTTTTCTCACAATTTTAAGTCGATGCAATTTAGCAAGTTTTATTTTTTGCTGCGCAACTTTAAAATTTGCAGATTTTATTTTCTTTCTGAAATAGGTTCTCCTATAATCAGTAAAGACGGCTAAGGGTTCAGACGATAAATTTGTTGCAAGGCAATTAACATTCTGAAAGGTTTTTAGAGCTTTTAATGTTCCAACATTAAATTCAGATATTGCACTCGACACGGCAATCAAGACACGACTCCTAGAAGCTGAATTTTCTTTGGAACATCTGTTCCATATCATCAAATGCAGTGCTTCATTATAATTTGTGTCAGACCTCTGACACACCTGCTTAATAATTCAGATGAAGCTAATCTTTGATAAATCGGCAAGATTTTAGGCAAGTATTCTTCATTGATTGGTGTTTTTACCCAATCTTTGTGAAAACCTGGTTTCTTACCACGTGCCAATGATGATTGGTAAAAACATCATGAGTCTATACCAGAAGGGCACTTTTTATGTTGTGGCTTCTGGTCTGTAGACATGCAATGAAATAGGGTAGCATAAATTTTAGTTTTCATCGCTTCTACATCACCTTTATTTTTTGCGTATGGCATTAGTGTAATATCTAGTTAGTTTTTTTATTGTCTCTTCTTTCAAACTACCGAGTTTCTTTCCTCCCCAAGTTACACCTTTCACTCGCCAATCTTTAGCTGTCTGCCTCAAAGCTGTTCCCAACCTTTTGCTTACATGGTTGATACATCCTTCTTTTTAAATTTGTGTTTCACTTTCATACACATTCCTTTCTTTTAATTCTAAGAAAGACATAGACTCCCCATCAGAGAGCAAGGTTGTGTACCGGAAGCCAATGCTCTCAGATCTTTACCATAATTTTGCAGCTGCATTTACTTCCATTGCACCAGATGATCCGACATGTATTATACTACAAACATCCTGATGTTCTTCATACTAAATACGAAATTCAGCACTGTCTTCTTCAAGTGCAAATTTTTCTACGCACATTCTCCACACCGTTTTGACATTACTTCATTGTCTATCACGATGCCAGTCAGCAAGTCAATAACACATCCTACTTCGATGTTTGACGTATGTCCTCTTGTCAACCAGCTTCCATCTCGTATGACACTCCAATATCGACGATATCTTTATCATTCTTTGAGCCATACGCCTCTCTGACATTTTTTCGAACATCAGGCAACAGCTGATTTGACCCAACGAGATGTCCATTCAGAACTTTTGCTTATAGGAATTAAAAGTTTTACTAGACATTATACTTAAATTCATGTGCATGCAGAATTTTTCCAATGCCGAGTAGTCAAGTCCCAAACTTAATATACCTTACACTATTCTCAAATTTACATCAAATGGAGCATTAAAAAATTTATTCTTGCTAACATTTGATATTTGATGCAATTTTGTATCAGCCAACTGTTTTGAAGAATATATTTCCCTTTGAGTTTGGTCACAATTAACACATACAACGTTCATTTTATATGCAAATCCATTTCTTTGATCAAAGCAAAGTTTTAAAGAAGCAGTATGAGAAATATTGCATAAATGATTTGTAAACAAACATTCAGTATCCACTATAATGTAATTTGGATCATCACTGAAATGTTTATTTTTACCTGTGGTATTCATTTTCAAAACATTTTTATTTTGAATTCTTGTAGTTATATCAGCTAAAGGCTGGTTTTTAGAATTGTCATTTTTAGAAGTACTCCATCGCTTAGAAATATTGCCTCTCCTCGCCAGGTGCGAAAGTTTTGTCCTTGGCATTTTCTTAACAGAAAAAAACTTAACTTAAACAAAGATAAAAAGCTTTTAAGTTATATAAATTATATGCTTATTTTCAGAATAAATATTGGTCTTGAGAAAGACCTTATTTTTATCAAAAGTTTAGTTAAGTAACTATAAGAACACCAAAAACTCAAAATATAAACAAACTGAAACGATTTTAGTAGTGAAAGTTGAAGTTAATAACCACTTCTCTGCAAGTATCGATTTTATTAAAAAATATTAGTAATTAATTAAATGAAAAAATGCTTTAAAATGAAACTAAAATCAACCACGACCCCTAAGCTGTCAAATTTAGTGACTGACAATACTCAGAAAACTACAAATATCTTAAAAACTAATTGGTTATTCGATCTGAAATTTAGGACCAAGATTCCTAACCGTATGGGCTACAGGAAAATGCAAAAAAAAAATTCGATAAATTTGTCATTTTAAGGATAATGTGTAGCATTAGCCTAGAAATCAACCTAAGTTTTAATTTCTATAACAGTACGATATATATATATATATATATATAATATATATATTCCTTGGTAGTAATTCAAAATTCGTCAAACAAAACAAATCCTGTAAATGACATATATTCATTTAAATTTAAAGCATGTTTATTGAAATTGAATGCATTCATATGCTTGAATATTGATTTCAATTAAATGGCAGAAAAATAAAAAAAAAATTAGCTCTAAATGTTAACCGATGTGAAATAAATGAGATTCTTACGTCCACAATCATTGCATAAATTGATGATATTGTTCATTAAAACTCTTTACTATTATGACTCCTTACTGACGATTTATTATACATATTTCTTGAAGCTCAACTAATTAATAAAAAATGCAAGTCATAAATTATTTTTCTATAGCGTGATTTCTTAAGACTACGGTTATATATATATATATATATTCATTTCCAAATGATGCATAGGAAAGAATATTTTTCGTCATTTTTTTTATTTCTGTTTAACTTTATGGTTATCAAATATTTGACAATTTACTCTCCACTTAAATTATTCATTCAAAAAAATATTAAGTTTTAAAAACAATAAAGCATATACAAAATTCCAGGAAATGAGAAATAAAATCCAATCGCTCAATATGAACAAAGAAATTAGTATTTACAAATAAGGATGTAAGGCTTAAAGAATATTTTCATCTTATGTTTCGTTTATTTTTTTTTAATTTAAACTTCCCCGTATCAAAAAAAAGTAAATTATACGCTTCCAACTTTTTGAATTTAGAATATATGTAATATTTCTCAAATGGAAAGTTTACATTATTTTGTATTTTATGAGGAATCAGTTTATTTTAATCACACCCATTGTTTTTGTTATTGCTTAATACATCCAGTAGCTTAAAATCTCAAAATAAACAACCTCTTCCTTTGAGCTTGATTTAAATTACTTTTTACACTTCCAAAATTAGCCCTTTATCCATTTTTTTCTTCAGCATTGAATTTAATGTTCAAAAGACGGGAATTTTAATGCCATACAATTTTCATCTCTCATTAGTACGATTTATTTTCGAAAATTTTACAGGAACAATTTGCAAAAAGGAAGTTGCTTTTAGTATCGTTTACATAATCCTTCGTAAATTTTAAAAAAATGTTCTTGTTGTGGAAAGGGGGAGTATTTTTATATTTTATCATTTTGTAATCGGTAATAATAATATCGATAATTTTTTTAATTCCACATTTAAGTTTTTGTTACTTTCTAGCCAATTTTCTTGAAAAAAATATCATCACTTGTATCATTAGGATATATTAGAAGTCGGTGAAACTTTTTCTAATGCATTAGAGATAAGGCTAAAGAAAGATTGAGGGAACTTAAATCACTGCAGAGAGAGAGAGAGAGAAATCCACAAAGCGAATGGTGAGTCGAACAAGGATCATAGGTTGGCTCAAATGGAAAGATAAGAAGCTTAATGGTTCTAGAGATCAGCGGTCAGACTTTCTTCTAAAGGTCTGACTGCTTTAGGATTTGTATGACCAGATTTTCTTGGAATGGATGGTTCAATTAATCCTGAAGATTAGTGTTAAGGAGACGATCAAAATAATGACTGCTAGAAGTCAGCAAATAGAAAAAGTTATTCGGGCTTATATAGTTCAAGAGAAAGAAATCAGAACTTATCTATAGAAGCATGCATAACATTTTATTCACGTCTAAAAAAGTAGAACGCAAAGTAATGGGTTCTTAAATGAGAAAAAAATGACTCGAAATTTACCAAACCTCATTGCTAAAGCAGCGCTGAAGTATTGTCAGCAATAAATGTTCTGTTCATTTTTACTGATAAGATGGATAGTACCAAAAATACATTCGTGGAATAAGAATGTATATTTATTATCATCCTTTATTAGGATTCATTGAGAATTTTACTTCTTTTCTCTCCATGTACAGAATACATACATATATATTGTCCTCTGGAAAAAATATACACTCAATAGAATAATAGTAATTGCGTCAGTAAAGCTAAACGTGTTGGCTATATTGGTGTTTTGGCAAATAAAACTAAAGGCTAGCTCCTCTTGTTTATCAGTTTAACAAGTGAATGTTACGAAAAAAAATCTAAAGAAACGAAATTTATTCAAAGCTTTTGAATTTATTTATTTTCTTAAAGAAAAACTAGTCTTTAAGTCGCATGGCTTATTTTCTTTCCCATTCGTAACCGCGATAGAAAAGAAAGCGAAAAAGGCTTAAAGTATTGATTTGTTATTTATTTTTACTTGAAAGTTTATAAAAGGAAGGAACAAAAATGTCTCAAAAGTTAAAGAAATTGAGAAAATATCAAATATTAATTATTTTACTACGTAAAAAATAATTTATTTTTCTTGGATTATAATATATTATTTCTAAAAATCGATTAATATAATTTTCTTTTTCAAGTATAATATCTTAATAAAGTTAAGTTAATTTAAAATGTATTGTAATACTATTCCTTATTTTTTTAAAAATAACTCATTTTTAATAATAACAGTAAATTTTACATAATTATCTTAGACTCTGCAATATCTTACGACAAAAATATCTAGGAATGATTTCTGAGCTATCTGTAATGATGTGAAAGGAGGAGATTTTCAAAAAAAAATTATGCTCTCTTTTATTGATCGCATCGATTTTCCTTACTTCTTATTTCAGTTGAAACTTATTTTAATATAATAAGAAATTTGATTCTTTATAAACAACATTAAATATTTAGATAAATTGCAATTTTTGATAATAGTCTGTTGTTAAAAGTTTAGCTAACAGTAGTTTATTGTTTATTTTAGAAAATAAGGCGAATGTTGTGTACATATTAAAATCTTTCATATGTATCATTCGCATCCATCGAGCATTGGTTCAAAAAATGAAAAACTTGTATCTAAATGGTGGGATAAAGCGTGTGTGTCTTTAATAACTTATTTATACTGAAAACATTTATTATTGCTTTTATTTTTAACTCATCATCTTAAAATGCATTATACTTTTCCCACAGGTTTATTATTTTACTTTTTAAAATAAATTTAATTGTTGTTCTAGATATAATTTTTTGAATAGTAATATAACTCTTATAGTTAAAAACCAAAATGTCTTTGATATAAAACCCATTTTTTTCCTCTTTAATGATTTCTTAAGAATTTGAATATAAATATTCCATGCATTCCACGAAATAAGATCCTTATAAATTGATAGCTTTTAAAATAATAACAGACCTAAGAATGGTTGGATTCCAATTCTCTTATTAACTCATATATTTGGCTAAGTATTTCTGCATTAAGTCTTAATAATTTTTGATTAACTATTGAATAATAAGTAAAACAACACAAAAAACTGTTTATTGATTTATTTGAAATCAATTTACCTTCATCATTACTTCAATAATTATGCGAAGTATAAAAAAATTTCTTTAAAGCTCAGAAATGCCTGAAGGGCCTCGAATTCTTTTAACAAGAAAGAAAACTTGAAGAAAATTTGAAGAAAAACTCGCAACTAATCTTTTTTAAAAAAGCTTTTATCAAAATGGAGCTTAAAGAAACTGTTTTTATAAAGAGAATTATGTTTTAATAAAAGCCTTTCTTAAATACACAGATATGTTATCTTCTACGATTAACTGTAGTTTTTTAGTCATCCATAATTCATAAGAAATAAATATGCTGCGAAATTTCTCAAACGCTGTAATGGAAAAGTATTTACTCTGGATTTATATGTATGCAGGTATATGATATTTAGTCTCTTCTAACCTTATTTTTTGCTAAAAAAGTGATGGCGAATAAAACATAAAATAAATAATAGTACCTTTTTTCATCAAAAGATCCTTTATTACTAAAAAGTTTTGATTAAATGTTTACTGTTTAATATGTCAGAACTTGTCCCAGATTGTTAATTTTCTCTTTCAATCGTGCTTTAAATTTTTAAAAATTTCATTTCTGACTTAAAACTATTGAATATATTTTTATCGTTTCACTTATGTTATTTATGAAACATTTCCTTAATTAGGGACAAGAAGAAGTTGACATCTTTTGATATGCATAAAACTTATTAACCCAGGTTGTTCTTTTCTGAAAGCATTATATATGTGTCTGCACTACAAAACTTTTCGAATAAATGAAGATATTACGTAACGTTCGAAGAGTAGATCTTCTCTAGATATTACGTGACATAAGACCATTCACCAAAACCAATACCAAAAACTCGTAAAACTAAGCATCACTTCTCTTTTATTTTCAGCTCAACTGAAAACACCATTAGACCAGTATGTCAGGCAGCACTTCTCCAACGTTCGTGTTGTTCGTGCAAACAAAAGAGAAGGTCTCATTCGAGCAAGACTTCTAGGCGCCAAAGCAGCCAAGGGCGATATTCTTGTGTTCTTGGACTCCCATACTGAAGCCAATGTAGACTGGTTACCACCACTTCTTGGTAAGTATTAGTTATCATTTTATCAGGAAATTCAAAGTTACCTGAAATATATAAATCATTAGCCTAGACGTATTAAAAATTTGAATATGGTAACGAAAAAAAATTAAATACAATTGTGAGAGAAAAAAGGTTTTTGAAAAAAAAATACATTTTCAATATCTTAAACAAAGATTTCGTGTAAGACTTATTTTAATACTTTTTGTTCCGTAAGCAAAAATTCAGTCGTTCAAAATTCAGTACCAAGTTAAGAGGATTTTCCGAAAATCCTCTTAAATTTGATACACACACGCAGCACGTATATAAAAGTTACAGATTTTAAATAACCTTAAATGAATAAAACAAATGAATAATATTTTTAAAACAGTTTTAGAGAAAGCATTTTTGAATTTATAGCTGATGCAATGTTTTATGCTTTTAGAAAATAAATTCTTGCCATTTGTTATACTTTAATATCTAATTAGAAAGGGATCTCTGGTTTAAACTCTCTCTGTCATGAAATCAGTAAATCACTCATCAAAATCGTATTATTTTACACTCATTATACAACATACGATTAAGGAAGTGCTTCTCAAAGTTTCAATATTCGCGACCCAATATTCAATCATGATTTTAATCGCCCCCCTCATACAATAACAATGTATTGAATTCAATAATACTTATACTTTGAAGCTAAAACTATGATACGACCTTAACCTCTGAAGTGCCACCGGCGCATATAAACGTCTCACTCAGTCAAAGCATTAATTTCCCCTGACGTATACATGCGTCTTTCCGAAGTACGATCTTTTCTCTGCACTGCTATCCATAAATTTTTTCCAAAGGCTTTGGAATGCAATAAAAGGACCTTGACAAAGGTTGCGAAGAATTTACTTCAGAATGTTTTTGCTTCTATATCCCCCCCCCCCAAAACATCACATGCGCGCGCCTACGTGGAAAATGGTTGGCACTGGGAAGCGAAACTTTTAATTCACAGTTAAGGGATTAATTATAAACCGTACAAATTATCAAGATAAGTATTAATTTTTGTATGTAATGTATATTTATGATGATAACATGGGGTCACTGGTATATATAGGGCCGTGGGTAGCCTAGTGGTTAGAGCATCGAACTCCAGACCGGAAGGCCTGGGCTCGATGCCCGATGCCACCAAACACCCTCCGAGTACACACGGAGTACATGCTCGTTAAATCAGTGGGTCCGTAGTCTTGTGGGCTTAATCACGAGCGCAGGGACTGGAGAATATTTCCCTCCCCTTCAGTTCACATGCAGTAATTGTGGAGGTGGAGATAGAGGTCGTGTCGCCATCTATCGTCTCTTCGGGAAACTTCGCCGAGCTTAAATCGTACTGTCACTTGTATGGTGCTCAACGACAGGCGTACCTCTTGCCCATGCCAGGATGAATTTTGTGGGCCTCGATCTGACTGCGTCAGACAGGTGGCATAAGAAAACAACAACAACTGGTAATTATTAAACTTGTTCTTAACTTAGTATTGTTAAACTAATAATAAAACACATTGTATAGCACTAATTCATTTAAAAGTGTAATATATCTCTGTAAATTTGTATTTTATTTTTTATTATGCTAGAATATATTTTGTTTGTTTAATTTCAGTAAATTAATATTTTTTTAAAAAATAATCTTTTGTTTTTTCACTTTTCAATATGCTTGCGCCCCCCTGGTAAAGTCTTCACGCCCTCCAAGGGGGGGCACAGTTTGAGAAACGCTGGATTAAGGTGTATTAAAGTTTGCTGAGAATATTAAAGTTTTATTTAAAATATATAAACGTTTGGTGATTACACGCGCATTTGATCTGAACTTGAACCTAAGTTATGCCGACATTAATCGGAGCAATTATATACAGCAGGAGTGGACAACTTTTTTGTAATGTATGTCATCTTTTTCTTATTTGAAAGTGTCGCAATTGACCTGTTGCGATAGGTATTACAAAAAAGTGCTTTTTAAACATGATATTTATTCAGTGTCTCATCAAAAAATTAGTTTTAGATCAGAGAAAATTGACCAGTCGATCGTAATCTAAAAGTTGGCTGCATCTGATCTTGAGCATATATACCTGTAACAAAAAAGGCATGAAATATTTTTGCAGTAGTTTTTGCGCAAATTTAATAAATAATAGAAATTCATTTTAACAACAGCAATCCCGATATTCGATGTAATTTGATAAAAATGGCTACTTTATGATATATTTGTCTAATTCTTATTTACGTTTTAATTTATTAAAATGACATAAGCATTCGTATTTTTTTATTGCATCGGCGTTAAAAATATAAATTTTAAGAACTTAATCTACAACTGTGTTTCCACCTTGTTGTCTAACCTCAAATATACAACTACATTAAATATTCAACATTTATCATCAGTATTTTTACTTATTTTTTAAGGTATGCGCAAAAAAATCTTTTTGCATTTCTACTATATTATGTTAACTGTTGCATGTTGTTATCGTTTTTCTTAAAACTTTATATTTTATATAAAAAAAAATAATTTGTAATAATAAGGATTTTTTTTTTCAAATATTTCAACATCTTAAATTAGTATTGAATTCTAGAAATACTACCGAGAAAGTTCCGAAATATTGAAACACAGATAAAACTATTTCATCGAATAAAATTTTAACTCTACTTTTCCCGTAAATAGATCAATGATATATTATTTTTTTTAAAAAAAAGAATTTAAGTAAATCGATTGTACTATTTTTTTTCTGTTTATTGCAAAATTATTGATTATTTTATATCCTCTAGTCAGTTTATTGTTTTTAGAATAATTCCAAACTGATTTTTTTTATTTAATTATTCAAAAATATTTTTCACCTTCAAATTGATCAATTAATCGCTAACTTTTATTAATTGAAGAGAAATTTTGTTAAATCTTGAGAAAACAATTATAAAGGAAAATATTTACTTTTATTCAAATTTTTCTAAGTTATTGAAAATGTTCTATATTTCATATTAGGTTTTATCAGTAAACGTTCTTGTATTTTTTTAGGGGGGGTCATTTTTTTTTTAATATGAGGCAACAATGCTTTCGAAAATTTCTATTATCCAAATGACTTTTAAAGTACATTAAATTTAGTGCAAATTTTAATATATGATCATTATAAGTTTGCTGTTTATTGAAAGTTTTTAGGCAAAATTCAAAGAAGCAATGCTTTAAAACCCCAAAAAACTATTCTTTCTACAGCTAATCGAAATTTTTTTTGAGAAGAGTGGGAGTGTCAGTGTGAGTGTGAATCACAAGAAACAGTGATGGAGAATAAACGAAAAAAGCAATTTAACGCTTGCATTTTTGCTCCGATAATTTTTGTCTGAAAGTATTCTAACCATGATGACAACATAAAAGGTCCATGTACTATAATCAAAGAAGTGCAAAAGGTGAGCAAACCAACTCTCATGCATTTCTCCAAACTAATTACCTTCTTCATCGGAACTTTTTTTCTTTTCGTCTTTGAAGTTGTTTCCAGGGAAAATGTACAATTGATTTCCTTGTTTCGTAAATCCTCCGAATTCAAATGGCTAACCATTATTTTTTTCCTTTGTTTCTTTTATTCATATGTGTAGTTATGCTGTATTCTCTTAGAATTTCTTACCTATTCTTTCGAACACTACTTTTAGTTGTTTAAGTATTTTTAAGTTTTTAGCGTCAACAAACTTTCAGACCCCCATTTATTGGATTCCTTTTCTTAAGCGGATATTTCATGCAAAATACAAGCTCTTTCATGTGCACAAAAAGTTAAGTAATACTCTTTAGAATTAAATTAATTTTGAGGATAACATGCATACCATTTTTTCATCCGCAATGTATTATTCCATAGAACTGTTTAATTAAGAACATTATTTCAAATACATTTGTTTGGTAAAGAGTGCTAAGCCACATATATGCATGCAATTCTTCTCTATTTACAGCACTATTAATTCTTGGAATTTATTTTTAAATTTTTAGTAAAATTTCATATATATCCGCAAATAGCTTTAAGGTATCTGACTACCCTAAAATCATAATTTTTTTTAAAAAAATTGAAAAATTTTAAAAAATTTTTATGATTTAATTTTATAGGCCATCTTATATGCTTTATAAAAATACCAAGTTTTTTTTTTCTTTTCAATTCACTAGAACAAAAACAACAAGGTTTTTGTAAAAGCAGATTCCATAACTTTGCATAAGATGTCAAACTTTAAAAATGCGTTTTTCTCGAAATGTGTTTTTTTCCGGAAAAACTCAAACGGGGGATTGCTCAAAAAGTATTTAAATAATTTTCTGAAATTTTTTGTGTACGTTCTGTATAACAGTAGAAGTGTTTTAACCTTCAGATTTATCAATCACTGTTTTATTGCAAATTTTACAGTCCCTTAAGTGAATAAAAGATAAAGTGCTCCAGTTTTTGTAAAAATTAAAATATTCCTTATCCTGAAGGTCATTTCAAAAAGGAATAGCAAAGTAATACATTTATGTTGAAAAATTGCGAATTTGTTCATTTACTATATTTGTACAGAGCGGGCCTCGTTTATGTAATTTTTTGTCAACTTTTACTTATTTTCCCTATTTTAGCAGTAATAATTATTTTTCTCTTCTTAATTTTAGCTTTTTTTCCCTTAAAATGTGCTAAATAAATCTAAAAACCACAAAAAAATCTTCATATCTCCTTTTTTTTTACAAAAAGTTGTCGCAAGTAGTCGGATACCTTAAGAGATATCATAATTATCATATTTTTAATACTAAACATGACACATCGCGTTTTTTTGACTGCCCAACCTGTAGTCGCGGTACTCAAGTGGTCATGGTTCCATTGGAACATTGACAAGTATGGATTCGAGTCCTATTGCAACGGAACACCCTCTTTGTAGAAAGACAGATGCGAGTTAAATCTGTTGAGGCGCGAAATAAGTGGTGTGGGAGTTTGGGATAGTGGTCGCTTGAATACTTGACCTAGATTCGTCGCCAATAGTACTACCAAAGTATGGGGTTAGTAAAAAAATAAAATAAAATTTTTCCAATGATTTGATATTTTGCTACATAAAACTTCAACTATACTTCTTTTTATCATATTTCAAATGCATTCTTCTCTTAATATATTTAAGAATTTCAACTGGATTATGCGTGGGTGCGTTTATATATCTATATTAAGTGGTTGCGAAGTTATTTTCTCAGGCACTCCTTCTTTCTTTAAAACAAAACAAATCTGAATTCGCTAAGTGTCTCGTTATACTTGTATCCAGTTTCTTCATGGAATTTTAATTAAATATTGAAATTAAAATATAAAAAAATAAAACATATGTAATAGTTTTTAAAATTGAAACATGAAATTCGTGTTAATGAAATGTGTCTGCAGAGTTCTCTTTATGTTAATTTAGGATTCTCATGATAAAGTTAAGGTAAATGAAATTTAGAAGAGTTAAATGAGCGGTATGAAATAAATATAGTTTGACAAAAAAAATTACGAAAATATTTTTTCAAAAAAACTTCAAGTTGTTTTAAATCAGTTTTTATATATTTACTTAAAAGTCAACTTTTACTTAGAATAAAATTTATTTAATTCTTTCCGAATATAGGATTAAATGCAAAAATGAGATATGTATGTTCAAAATAAATGAACTGAAAATGTAATGATATACGTTGAAATTTAATTTGTGCCAAGTGAATGAAAGTGTTTATAAACGCCCCATCCTAAAATAAGACGTGGACGATATACGAACTGGCACCCCTCCTCTCCTAATTTCCCCTTCATGCAAACATGAGGATTTGGAATCACTAAAGATTTAACGTTTTCGTCGCCTCTGCACGGCTGGTCTACAGTGGCACTAAAGCTCGAACTCGTGACACAATAGTCACGAGTCCGGGACCCTGATCACTAAGCTACCACAGCCATTTAATTTGTGACAAACGTTTATTTCCTCTCTGTTTATACTTCTTAAATAATTTTAAGTCATAATTTTTTTCAGAATTCGCATTTTTAAAGATGATTTCAAAACCATGAAGTTTATTCACTCATACATTTTTCTTTTGTTTAGAGCAAAATTCGTTGAATTTTTTTTTCAGTATTTACTATGAAATATTTTAGGGCATTACTAACATTTTTCACATTTGCATTTCCCTAAAAACATTTTTAAACATTTCTGAAAAATGCCTGCAAAAAAATATTACGCGCGTGCTATACTTTCTTTTTTCTTTACTAAAATATTCTGACTAAATTTATATAAAAAATAAATTTATGAAAATTTAATAATAAAAATTTTATAAAAATAGCTATTTGTAGTTTGTAGTTTGGTGGGGTTTCATGACATTTTAGATGACAGTAAGTCGCCTTCACATACAAATTGCCCTTTTTAATAAATGATACTTAAAACTTAAAATATAACTATTGACAATTAATAAAAAGAAAAAATTTCTTTGATATGAATAAATTTACAAATATAAAAAATAAAGTTAAAAATTGATAAAACATCTTCACTTGGAAAAACTTTTTCTTGATGAGAGTGGTAAAGGAGATGCCTAGCTAATCCGGTTTAAGAAAATAACTATGAAAATGGACTCTAGAAAAATACCTGAGTACATTAAGAGATTTATTGTATTCACTTTTATTTGTATAAAATACAATACAATTAATTTATGATGCAATATTTAATTGTTTTCTCGTTATTTTAATATTTGTGTGCTTGCTTAAGATAAAAACTCCACTGATCTCCCACAGTTACATGAGAGAAAACATAGCTCTTATCTCCTTATCCCGGTATTAAATAAAACCATTTGGATATTTTGATTAAAACATTTAGAATATATATTCAATTATCATGAAATACTTATTCATCCTTTTCACTTCTTTACTTTTATACTTTGCACACTGTTTATATTATAATTTCATATCATGATGCATTTAAGTAACTGTTTAAATTTTTGTTCAACTATGGCAAAAAATTGTGAATTGTAACTGATAAAAGAGCAATGGTAGATTATTTAATGGTATCTCACGTGATTCGAAAAGCTGGAATATTATAAAGTGTTAATTTTTGTAGATCTCTCAATGTATAGTCTTGTTAAAAACAAGAAGTTAATGGAAATAGTAGGTCCATATTTGGAGTTCAATTACAGCATTCTTAATAAGAAGTTTTAAAAATTATTTTTCTATTTAATTGTAAAGTACAGAAAAAGGTCAGATAAAATTATTACAGCAGTTAGGTTCTCTAAGTTTTTTTAAATAATTTTTTTTGCTCAGCACAGCACAACTACTATACACCTAGTGACAGATTATCATTAGAAATAATATAATGTACTACCATCTGAATATATCAATGCGGCATCGATGAATCATTTTAAGATTAAAAACAAAATTTTATAAAAGTGAAAAAATAACAGAGATTAATTCAGATTCTAAAAATTAAAATAGCATCACATCATAGAATAATTGAAGATATTAATTTAGAATACAAATTAAAGTGCTAGAATTTAATTTTTATATTTAAGAGGGAAAGAAATGAAAAGAGGTAGTTTGGTCGCCTATTTGATTCGGGCTGGTTTTTTCTTCTTACGTCCTTGTCATAGTGGAAAAAGTGACAATGTGTGTGTGAACCCAAAACTCACCATCCTATTTCATACATAGCCTCATTACCAATTAATTAGAACGTCAACACTGGATGCCAACTGAAATTGGGAGTACTTATTGAAGACAACTCCTCCCCTCTTCCCTAACTATTTTAAATTTCTTCATTAAACCTTTATCATCTTTTGAATTGACTACGAAAGCCAATTACAAATCCAAAAAAGATATCCAAGGTATAGTCAGATCAGTATGAAAATAATGTATTAATTGCATTGTATTACATTTGATGGTATAATATATGAGAATAATGATATTAGATGATATAAAAATGAGAGACATTAATCATTAATATATCACTGTAGCTGTGGGGCTGCGGTGGTCAAGGTATCAGATCATGGCAGGGATGTCATGAGCTGAACCCCAGTACCACTGAAGATCCGCCGTGTAGGGCAGCGATGCACGGTAAATCTGTCGAGAGCTGAAACGTCCTCCCGTTGGTGTGGTGTGGTAGTTAGGAGACGGAGTGCTAGCTCAGGTGTCGTCCACGTCACTTGACCATAGTTCAAAATTACGTGGTCCGTCGCCAAAAGCCCTCGTGTAGCTGAACAGTGCGACGTTTAATACTACAGCATCTATATATATATATATATATATATATATATATATATATATATATATATATATATATATATATATATATGCTGCAGTATTAAAACCAAAGCTGACTTAGGACAGCTTTTATAAATGAAATAAATTATGTAAAAGTGGGGTTTAACATATTTTTGGCCAGCCAATTTTCTCCATTTCTGTTAATCTAAAAGTTAATTAAAATAATGAATAGAATATCTCAATCTCCAATGCAAGAAAAAGATAATTTACCTAAAACTGCATTCAAAAATGCATAGCCCGCTCTCAGTCTAAGTTCAATAAAGTTATTACCAAATTCTGGACCTAAATACAGATTCAAAGCATAAAATTGGTTGAAAAGTAGCAATTAGCAAACCATAACCTTATACCTTAAGAGTTGAGATTTAGATTATTATATATATATATATATATATACATACATATATATATATATATATATATATATATATATATATATATATATATATATAATTTGTATTAACTTAATCTGTATATATGTGTACAGAATAATTTGTATTAACTTAAACATTTTAGTTGAGTAAAGGACGAATTTACTGTTACACCTTATACTTTAAGAGTTGAGAATTACATTATATATATATATATATATATGTATATATATATATATATATATATATATATATATATATATATATATATATATATATATATATATACTCTGTTTTTTTCTATTATGTCGAAAATTTATGCTGTACGGAGAAGGTGTATCTATAAAGCATTGCTTAACCTGAAATCGCGGGCCTAATTCAGGGACATAGAAATTATAATAGGTCTCCATTTTAGTCCAAAGACTCTTTTTGTGTCTACATTTGTTGTGTCTCTTAAATATTACATTATATATATATATATATATATATATATATATATATATATATGATGTAATTCTCAACTCTTACGGTATGAGGTAACAGTAAATTCGTCCTTTACTCAACTCAAATGTTTAAGTTAATACAAACTATTTTAGTTTACAGAAAAATAAGTAGACATTTTTTAATTTCTTATCCACGGGTGGACAATTTTGTTAGATTGAGGGCCGTATTGTGGGAGTAGAGGATACCGGAGGACAGCACCTTTTTTTAAATGATTGTATTCACATTAGTTAACGTTGCATTTCAGAAACAGTACACAATTTGTACCATATGAAAATCAGTAAATATAAGTTAAATAAAACATTGTCGGGGTTATGCTCAATTTATTTATTGTGTTAATTTCTTATCTATCGCTGCAAGGACATTTAATTTTGGAAAAAGTTTCAGAAGTCTCAAATGTGTACTCCGTCATACTTTTCTACATTTTTTCTTTTGAAATCAGGAGTGAGATTTCTTGTTGAAATTCTCAATACAACCTGCAAGTTAATGTCAACCAACTTGCATCTATATTTACAATTGTTGAGTTTTATTCAAGAATAACTTTGTTCACAAATATATGTTAACCCAAATATAGAGAACATTTTCTGTTTATATGGGTTTCTGATTGTCTTGATGAGCCAAAACTCTTTACAGGCTGCTATTTGTCCACTCCGGCTTTAACCTAAATTAATCAAAGAATTACGAACATGTATGTGCAATTTTACAGGAGGAAAAAAGATAGATTATCACCCAGCTGTTTATTTACGTATTATTGTTTATAAATCATCATAATATGCACAAAAAAAGAATCTAAATGAGCATTACAAAAGACCAGAAAAATAATTGTGAAATTAAAAAGGAATTATTGAAAAACAATAGAAAAAGACGAAAATTATATGGCATTAACTATATATATATATATATATATATATATATATATATATATATATATATGCTATGATGAAATAAAAGGAGTTGAATAGCTCTAAAAACCAAGGCATTGTAAATTTAAGAAAATGTTTATTTTCATTTTTTCCTCGTTTCTTTTAAACTTTAAAAATCACAAAATCAAAATACTTATTTCTGTAGACACAAAAAATAAGAAACAAAAAAGAAGAAATTTCAAGTAATACAGGAGATCTTCTCAAAATTTTATCCATTTTCATTATGATTTTATTACTGATTTATGAGAGAGCCCTGGATCACTGATATATATATATATATATATATAATCACAAATATTTTACTCTTCCTCCTCATCTCAAACTCATCCTTTTTTTTTAAATAGCTTAAAGTTTGAACTTTTTTGAAGAAGTTATATCCGTCCTGGTTTTCCTTTCAAACTTCTTTTCTGTTTTTGTTCGCCTGAAAAGAAACAAAAAAGAAAGAATAAAAAAACTCAGAAAAAGAATAGTTTCCTTATTAAAATTAATGGCTTTGCTTTAGAAGCACATTTATTGACTCATTTTATGTCGTTTCTGTCTCATCCAATAATTAGTATTATAAAATAAAGATGTTTTCTTAATTTTTTTTCATTTGGATTTAATTTAAATATACATGATATTTCTACGGCATGTTTAATGTTTTGAATAATTTATTCGAGGAAATTCACATCGGTTTAAATTGCATTGTTTTAATTGATTTGGTATTTATTGAATAAATTTTCTAATTAAATTCCTAAAATAAGCAGTCTTTTTCTGTTAAGAAATTATACTTAAATTTAAAATAGAACTTTGGCTCAGTCTGACATGGATAAAAATTATTTGCTAGTCTTAGAATGTATTATAATCTAGAAAATATATTTTTTACTCTGAATGTATAAAATGTTATAAAAAAATAACATATTAGTCTAAAGAAGTTCTCATAAAAATTATTTTACTTCTTAAAATTTAAAGTTACTCTAATTAATTGGATTAAATATGGTGCTTTAATAAATAATTTGTCTTACGATGTCTATATAACTCATATAATTTTGTGTTGTATTTACTATAAAATTAACTAGCTAAATATGGCATGAAAATTTCTCTTAAATAATGTTTAAGAATCAAAATTCAGCCTTTTTCTTACGTTTAATCTTAGAAAAACTTTCAGGATAGTAAAATTATATTAAAATAATTTAAACAGAGATAACTCATAACTTGGTGTTTTATTGATTATGAAATTAACTAATTAAGTGGTTCGAAAAGTGCTTATAAGTTATGCTAGGAATTTTAATTTAGCATTTTCTTACATTTAATCTTACAAAATTATTTTCAAGAAAATACAATTATATTAAAATGATTGAAACACATCACATTAATACGCAATAAACACATTTACAAAACATTTTATTGGTAACCAAAGGCATTTCTTTATAGATTCACGGTAGCGTTTATAAGTAATGGTTTTAAAATCATAAAATTCAGTTTTAAAATGTATTTCGAGATTTGACTTGTCTTGACTAATCTAGCACGAACCCTTTCAAATATACGTGATCCGCATTCAAAGCTGAAGAGTTTGTATTCATATAAAAGGAATCGATACAAACGTGAGCTTTAAGTGACATAAATTCAGTAGAGTTCTCTCAGAAATGATTTTGGGTTTCCATATTTAATCTTTCAGTCAAAGTCTGTTAACAGGCAGAATTTTTTTGAAATAAATAGTAACATATTTGTGTAGCTTAAATTTTAAAATAGATGGAATCCACTCATCAGATTATTAAATAATGTCAATGTGAGGGATTTTTTTTTCTTAATGAAATATTGTGAAAATACTACATTTAGAGATTGTACAGTCATTCAAACGAGTCACTTTATAGAAATTTGTTTTGGTAAATAAATTAACATTGGATTTATTTTAAACTACCATAAAATCAGGCGTATAACCCTCACCCATACTTCCAAGTTGCATTTTTTTTATTTTAGGAGTATTCGCCGTATAATGCACACCCACATTTTTACAAAAGAACAATAAATGCGCGTGTACAATGATCGTACGTTTTTAAGTCATTTATTCGATACATTATCCTTGGATTTTGAAAAAATAGTATGCACGCTTTTAGAATCAGAATCCTTTGATTTCTCTCTCTCATAAGATATATCATTTTTTTTTTCAAATAAACAGCATTCCGATCGTGTAGAAGTCTGATTTTTCTTCTCGTCTCTTTTTTTTGAAGCTATCTTTTTTTACATATACTCGGCGCGTATAACACGCACTCTTTAATTGATATCTCATTTTCTGTGTTAAAAGCGTGCGGTATACGCCTCATTTTACGGTATATAATATACATATATAAAAATACACATAACTGAACATAATATTACATTTATAAATACATATAACTGTGAACATAATATTACATATATAAATACATATAACTCAAAATTTATACTCTAAAAATTTTAATAGTATAGACTATAAAAAGAAATGTTTCTTTTTTAAATAATACTTGTTTGAGAATCCTTTTTTAACATAATTTAAATTCAAACGGTCTTTTTCATATAGAACTCTAATTTTTTTTAACATTACACTCAAATTCAATAGTAAACATACATATTTTACTATATGGAAAAAAATATTCAAAAAAGATATATATATATGCTTTAGTTTAGAGAGCAAGTAATATTTAGTAAACGAGAATACATATATTTCAGCATAAACTTTGAAGAAAAAAACTTAGAAGAGAATGGAATTGCTGATTTCTTCATTTTATCATTACTTGTTACCTAAAGCAAATAAGATAATAAATTTGCTTTATAATTTTGATCGTAAATAAAACATTTTAAAGCATTTTGAACGTTATTTCTAAAACGCATGATTCGAAATCATACAATATTCTGCTTATTAAATCTATTTATCAAATCCTAAACTTGGTTAAATAGTGACGTCTCTCTCAAAAGAAGTATAGAGCACTTTCCCCTTTTTCCTCTTTCACTTTGTTATGCATTCTATTTGAAAATATTTCAAAGTCAATTATAGCCATATATATACAAACGGAAAGATATAGTTCTGTAATTATGCGGCGCTACAAGCAAAACGTATTTATCATTAGTTTACTCAATTTTGATGCTCGTGCATCAAGACCATTTTAATTTTTGCTTTTAACTTTGGTAAAAAATATATAATTCATTTATTTGTCAAGAAATGATGTATATTTCTGTGAATAAAAGAAATAGTTAAATTCAGACAAGTTAATTGAAATATAGCTTATAACTATTTTATTCTTTCCTAAGCATAATACACCATCTAAAATTGAGAGAAGGTAAATTTTATACACAGAATATAAAAAAGGCCATTTTAACTTTGACTATTAAAAAAATCTATAGCAATTAAGTTTGTGTGTTCTTTGGGTACTCTCCTTTTACCCAGAGCTGCTTTTAATATTTCTTTCTCAGATATTTAACAAAATGACATTATTTACGAATTTGTCTGAGATCCAAATGTAACGCAGACTGTAAATTTGAAATGTAGTAAGAAATAAATAGGATTTAATTAATACAATTGCATAACAATAATATTGCATAACAATTTTAACTGTATGGATGTGAAAATCTAATTATGGTAAAATTGATGTTCTTCATATTTTTGGTTATATATATTCCTGTCTTGAAAACACTAAGAAATAATTGACTAGGATAATAAGTAAGAAAATAAAAAAAAATTTAATTTGTTCAGCTTTTTTAAAAATTTATTTAAAAAATAAATTCCTCTAATTTAAGATGATGTTTATGATGTGCGTAGTTTTAAATTGCCTTATTTTTTTTGAAAAAAACTAGCACTTTGTTTTTTAAAGTTCGTTTTGATTTTATCGTTAAAACGTCTATTTAGATATCCTTTTTATATGTATTGAAAGAAAATTGCAAAAATGAACTCATTTCTTGTATTTCATGCCTCTAAAATATAAGAAATTCATTTCTAAAAACAATACAATGAAGAAAATTCATGTTTTAAAAAAGTTAAATAACAATAAATCTTCTTTAATTATCAATATATACTTTTGTCAGTAACATAGATACTTGAATCAATACCTTAAAACTGTAATTTACGCATTTTAAGTATTAGTCCAAAAATTTGTAGGGAAGTTCCAGTTGCCGACTAAATTACTTTCATTATTTTTTTTAATCAGAACTAGTTTATAAAGGAAACAAAAATTAAACAAAAAGTTAAAACATGCAAAAAAATAATAAATCACTGACCACATTCAATAAATAGAAAACAAATTATTTATTGATCTCGATCTGTGTTCAGAAAGGTGATTAAAAAGTTCATTAACTCTGCTTTGTAAATTGAATTGCTTTTAAATAATTGTTTTTAATAATAAATGAAAAGGAAATGAAACAGAAAAAAAAATGATTAACGTTTTCGTAGTAAGCGCATTAACAGCTTAGGCTGCAAAGTTATGAATCTCAAAAAGTGTTTCAAATCGAAAAGAATAATGCAATACTAATATGAAAAAAAATCCATTCAAAGCGCTTAAAAATTAATCTCAAAGCTAAAAATATTCAGATGGGCGATTAAAAAAGATAATTTATTGATTTCCCTTTACAAAAATAATAAACGAAAGATAAATGAATACCTCGGTATAAAGCCTAATAGTACCGTGATACTCAGAACTACACAATATGCCGATTTGTCTTTTAATTAAAATGGAATTCAATTGCTCTATTTTGAAAAACAAAAATCAGCATCAAAAAGTTTTATTTCCGATCTGTCATCCACCTTCTTTAGTCGAATGGTCAGGATCAGGAACACGTGGCTGGTGTAATTTTTGCCGAGTCATGAATTCCGTACCTTTTTCCTATATCCCCACAGCTTTAGCTATCTCCAGTGGCTTAACGTACATCCCCCCCGTCGCGGGAGAGGGCAGGATTCTAGGGGACCTAAAGCCTAACTGACGCTAAGTACGTATTATTTACCCAATTTATAAAATATTAAGGTATCCAACTACTTTCCGAACCGTGATTTTAAAAAGTGCATAAATGGATAATTGTCATGATATTTAGTGTCAGATTAGAATACATGTATAAAATTGTTTTAAGGACATTTTGACAAAGGCAAATTATTTAAATACAATATTTTGGCAAAAAATGAACTTAGAATAACCTTTTTTCAAAATGTTCTCCTTTTATAAAAAATGCTTTTAAAATAATAATATTTTACTTATATAAAGTAAAGACTTTTCCAGAGAGTCTGGACTATTTTTTTTTAAATTCTTATTATTTTCAGAGTTACAACCAACTGAAATAATTATCGGCGTTTTTTTTTAAATTTCTCCCCTCTGTGGTCGTAAGACATGGATAAACCCACTTCTAAGTTATATATTTCAAAAATTCTAGTTGAGCCTCTGTACAGAGGTCTGAGCTATATACAGGCAAAATATTATTATAATAGAAGCATTTTTTACAAAAGGAGAATATTTTGAAAATGGGTCATTCTATGTTTATTTTTTGTCAAAATATTGTACTTAAATAATTTTTTTTATTGCAATAATATTCTTAAGACAATTTTATATACATTTTTTAATCTAAGTGGCACTAAATATCATAAATGTTATCCATTTATATGTTTTTGCAAAATCACGGTTTCGAATGTAATCGGATACCTTAAGGGCAAAATCTGACTTTTCAGGGGGCTAATATTTTCCATTACGGAAAATATTAGCTATCTTATTCACCTTCACTTGTATACCGTCTAACACGATATCATGCATTTTTTCGATAGTTTCCGTTGGGTTTGAGGTGTGTTATCTTCAAGGGACGCGAGACCAAGTTTAAATTCAGCTCCCTACTTTTAACAGTTGACATGGAAGGAGCAGAATTTCCTTAAGAGTTAATCCATTCAAAACGAAGAGTTTTATGACCGCGCAATATTCAAGTCTATGCATTTTAACGAAAAACACGTAGAACATCTACTGTAAAAATTCGTGTAAACAAACTACTTGAGGAAACAAGTTGAAACTTGTCATACGAACTAAAAACACGTGCACCCAGGCAGAAAACATAAATTTGTGTTGATAGGAACGCCATCTCTGTGTCAGAACGAGAACTTTTCCCCTTCCCCTTGTACTTTCCTTTTAAGAAATTTACAAATTTTAAATATATATTTTCTTTCCATTTCATTCTACTTTAATTAAAAATAAATTCAGTATATATGTTGCCACATAAATTCAATTCAACTAATAAATTATTCTGTTTAAATAGTTCACTATTGGCTTTGTTTTCAATGTTTCTTTCATCATTTGATAAATTATTCATTTTACATAGTCTGGCTTCAAACTACCTGTGTAACTCATACAAAAACTATTTTTACTTCAAAGTAACTATATATTCACAAGTACTACAGTCCATGCTCTGATTGAAACCGCAACTGAAAGAAATGTTCTGGTTAAATAAATTAGCATCAAATGCAATTACTTTACTACGGAATGTTTAGTTATTTTTGAGAAAAGTATAAAAGTATATAAAAAGTAAACTACCATTTATATAAAGTGAAGAAAAATTTAATTGTTTAAAAAAGGAAAAAAATACATAATAAAATCCGACTGGGTTCTTAATGTATAATTATATTCTGGAAAAATCATTAAATAATTGTAATGGGAACTTAAATTAATTAAAAAATTATGGATTACATATATTCAAAAAAGAGGATAATTATATTAACTATTTTCTTAAAAAGTTGAAAAATTTCCAAAAGTATTCCATAATTATACAGATTTTTTCTTGTTCATTTTTTTGCTTATACGGTTCATATTGTCTTAGCAGTTCCCTTTAAATTAAATTTTGTATAAATCCTCATTCAGTACTATCATTTTGACTCTAGGGAAATGTCTTTGGAAAACTATTTGCATTTCAAATTAGTTCATGGAGATTGAGCTGATATCATTATTCAGATTTTTTTTTCATCTCCATACTTTTCTTGTATGTATAATAAATAAATCGAAATCAACGACATAATTATGTAATTATTATTTTCCCTTTCTTTTTCGCAAAGACTACTCTTATATCTTCTCATTTGAAATGCATGAAATTCAGATTGCAATTATAAGGATGTAGAAATGTGTCCTATAAAATATTTAGTTGCACTTTTTTTCCGAGTACAACTTTATCTTCCTTTCTTGCTTAGATAGAACGTTGCAGAGAAATAACATAAAAAAGAATTTATCAATTAACAAGATCAACTAACTCCAATGTAAGGAATTTGCTGCATTGAAAAATGAAATCCAATATTCCGACAGAATGTTTTAAAAAGAAAGATTGCTCTTTTTCACCTAAAAAAATGAAGTAGCAACTTCTAATGATTTAATCATACAAGAATAATACTTGTTTTAAAGGGATACGGGACTTAAAATCCTAAGATATCTAATCTTTGCTTGAACATTTGAAATTTGTTACAGATGATCAGAAATACATGCTTACCTCTTATAAGTGACTTTAAAAAAAGTTCTTAATATTTTAAACAATAAAAAATTTTCGCCACTTTTTTCCATGTATATTTTAATTGATCCATGTGATTTAGACTTTAAAAAAAGTTTTTGTAAAATTTCTACTCATACTTAAAATAAGGAATTTGACAAAGCGTCTTTTGAATCGAGTCACTAAAACAGAAAGGAAAAATCAATTTTGCAGAGCAAATTTTTTAAAAGAAAACACCTAAAATAATTTTTCAGTTGTACAATTTTCAAATAAATTATCAAGATATTGGAAGGTTATAAATTTTTATTTCAGTTATTCAACAAAAAAAGCAATTATAACAGTTCATAACAGATTCTACAAAAATTTTTAATCTCAATAAGCATTTTGAATACCAAAAAAAATCATTCTATGTAAAATGAATGTGATAAAAACGAAAGCCATTGAAAAGTCACAGATAAAAAGCACTAAATAATTGAAAAATTATCCGCGATTGAAATAATTTTTGCTCTTAATGTAATAGATAACTAATTATATTTTTTCAGCCAGAGGTGTTTTTTTTTAAATATTCGGAGAGATTTTTTCTAACACTTTCTTTCAAAAAGTATAACAAAAAATATTAAATTTCAAAAGCGCTGAAAATTTAATTTCTTTTTATGCTCAACTCCTCCACACTTTAAACAGTTTTACCTGGATATTTTAACTAGATTTAATATGCATCAATAAATAGGAAAATCGGTGCATATCTCATCTTCACACTTCGCTGTTTTTAAAATAAACGAATATGCTTTTAAAGAAATTTCAGCTCAAACTTTTACGCTTGTGTTGATTTAATTATGCTTTTGAATACACTGATTCATTCTACTTTCTAAGGACTTCATAAACCCAGAAAACTTGAAAAATAAAATTTGGAAATGAAACACTCACAAATTGGCTCAAAGATTCCTTTCTAATTCAACTTAAAATTAAGAAACTCATTTCAAAAGAAAAGGTTTATTTTTACAAAACAATAAAGAAAAGAAAATACAAGTCGTGAGATTTAAAATTCGCATAAACTTGTTGTTTTATTTATTGTATTCTATACTAATATTCTTCAAAACGAGAAAAATATGTATGCAATAAATAATTTTCATTTTTCTGTCAAAAAGGCAGTTCTGTATTGAAATTAGTATTTTTGAATTAAATTTAAAGTTGATAATTTTTTAACATTGGATGCTTTAAAGCATGAACATTAGAAGGAGCTTCTAAGGATAAATTTATTTTTCTTGATTTTGTTATTAGATTAAAAGAAACTGAAATCTTGAACATTTTCCTAATGATTTTTTAAATGAGGAAAATTTATCAACAAAAGTTCCACTTTATTTGAATAAATTTGCTCATAGTAAAGGAATTTATTTGTAAAAGGAGAGATAGAACGTGATTAATAGGAAGTACTGTGATTGATGCTCTGAACACACAGTTGCTTTAATTAGTTACATTTATTGTTCTATTTGTACAGCATTCATTAATGTATTATGTTTGAAAATTTAACTGAAACAAATGATTTGTATTACAAATGGCAGAATACTGACTAAGAAGCTTGAGTTGCTAACCGTAAGGGTTAATAAGTAAAGTATTTATTACAATGCAGTAATTTAGAGAGTGAAGAAACAATCTAGGTATCATCATCATGATTTAATGCGTATGAAAAAGTGCGATTCTTGTATCTAATATCCCATTGAGTAGATTTAGTGGTAGAGTAACTTATTGATATAAATTGAACAAATGGAATGATAAGAAAAATCTATAAATAATTAAAACTATACAAGTAAAATTTATTTTAAAAGGGATAGAATCTCGTTATATATCCAAAAAAAACATATAAAGATAGTTTTTTACTACATAAACAATGGTCAATATACCCAACAGTTTTCTATATAGTAAAAGATTATTTATATACATTCGTGTGTGTGTATATACTACTGACCATTAAAATCGCTACACCAGAAAGGCAGTATGCCACGAGTGTGAAATTTGTGGGATAGATAGAACTGGTTATTATATGCAATTTTATTAGCTTTCCAACAAATTCATGCAAAGCAAGTGACAGTAGTGTCAATTCCGTTGTGTCTATAATAAGAGTATGTATTATAAGTTTCTCATACAGACATTGTATTTAAATGTATTTTTCTGATACAGAAAGTAGCTACTATACTTCGCATAATATAAAGAAATTCCTACCATCTGGTTAGCGTAGGATTTCTGATTTCCCGGGTTTTACCATTCCCGGGAATGTCCGGGAAATCCCGGGAATGCAATTGTCGTTCCCGGGATTCCCGGGAATACATCAAAATTTCAAAAAAATTTAAAAACAAGTTATTTTTAAATAAAATCTATAATAATTATATAAAATAAGGATACATATAAACTCCAAAAGTAATACTTATTTATATGAGCTAAAAAATACAAAAAATATACAATAAATTGATTATTCATTTTTAAAATAAGATTTCAAAAAGCATAAGCAATTAATACTTTTATCACTCAACCTAGTTCTAAGCTTTGTAACGAACAATCCAGCAGCAGAAAATGCTCTCTTGGCTTCACAACTGACGTTGGAGGAATTGTTTTTAAAGCATCACAAAGTTTTATAATGTTTGGTGATGGATTTTCAGTCGAGTCGAACAACTGCATCTCTTGTTTCATGATTTTGTTGAAACTGGTACTTTTTTTGGTTGAACAATATAAAACTTTTGTTTTAGAGTAAATTGCTTTCTCTAATTTTTCGTCTAATGTCAGAGGTTTTTCTTTCAAAATCTCTATGCTCTCTTCTTCTGAGTGTGAAGAGTTGGATATTGATTCCTCTTCTTCGCAGAAAAGCCTTGTCCTTATCATTTGGGCTTGTCTAACCAAACAATTTTTACCAGGAAATCGCGAAATATCGCCAGTAACTGCAGCTGCTTCGTATTTTCTCCCAAAATTCAGGTATTGCATTAATCCTATTAAATTAACGTTGCGTCTTTCATTAATTCTTTGGATTAGAGAATATTTCATATTTTTTTGCAAATTCTGAATTTCGTTCGTTCAATTCTCCAATGACGAAAGAAAATACACCTTCTGTAGTTAGCAAAGTTGCATTTCGACTGTATAATTTTTCTAAGCCAATTTTTACTGGCTTTAAGCCTTTTACAATTGTAGTCACAGTTTCAAACTCTACATTGATCATCATTTGTTCTTCTTTAATGTCAATTAATTCATTCTTAAAGGGTGACTTTCTGAATAATTTTACTACATTTTTAATCTTTTTTATAGTTTCATATATGTTAGTTATGGAATTTTTTTCTGCATAAGGGACATGAAACAAAGCACCTGTTCCTACACCGCTTTCAAATTCTAAATCAAATGCTTTGTCTAAATCTTCAACAAGCTCTTCACTTTCACCATTGTCTTCTTCTTCATGCAATTTATCTTCTACTTCAACAGTGTTTTCTACCAAATCTATTTGTTTATTATAAAGCACATCGCCCACGGCTAGGTGTATAGCGTGTGCATATCACAGGTGATACTCACAACTCATTATTTTTCCGAACTTAACCATCATACTAGCACCATCAGTAACACACGCAAACTAAGTTCTTTTCTGTTGTGATTCCGCATTCCTGTAGTTTAGTCTCAACCGCTTTAACACAATTTTCTGCTGAAAAGGATCCACTAATTCTCTTTTCATTCCTAAATTAAAGATTTCACCCTCATTGAAGTGAACGTTTATGTTCAAATATCGTCTATTTTTAAGCGATGTAAACTCATCGAGCGTCAAGCTACAACGAAGTCCTGCGTTTAACTTTGATGAAATTTCATTAGTAACCCGAACTTTAATCACATTATATTGTTTATATACAAGCTTCATAACATCACTAGTGTTTGGAGGAAAGGAATAACCTTTATCATGTAAGGACTTCCTAATAAAGTTACTTTTTGTTATTGCATTTACCGTGAATCCATCTACACAAACAAGTTTACTTACAATTTCCTCTAGTGTTTCTTTTTTTTTCTTTAAGAAAATATGATAATAAGGGTTTCTTTTGTTCAGAAGTAATCTGATATCATTATCACTATCAATTTTTCTCTTAGTAATTTCAGTATTTTGTGATCCTGACGAAACGGATTGAGTTGCTTTTGATATATTATGCTGAATTTGTAAATGCCGAAGCAAACCACTTGTAGACCAACCTCTACACTTCAAAATATTGCTACATTTCATGCATTTTGCACTAACTTCATTTTTATTTTTTATGAAATACTGCCAAACAAAGGACTTAGTAATTGAGACAGACTAATTTCAAATGGTTATGTTTAATTTTTATATCTGAAAGAAATATATAAATTGTTAGAAAAATAAGTAGATCTCAAATATTTGGATGTGTTACATCAACAGAACAATTAATTAATACAATATAATTTTTATGTTCAGAACAAAACTTGAAATAATATTTTTCGTTTCGGTTCTATTATATATATATATATATATGCAGTCAGACCACCATTATTTTACAAATCTTTCTATGTTGCAAATTTTTTCCTGGAACCTAGAACAGAAAAATATTGAAAGAGGAATCGCTATTTAACAAATTTTCTACATAATGAACTTTTCTTCTGGTTTTAGCGACTTCGTTAAATAGAGGTCCCACTGTATGTGTGTGTATATATATACTAAAATACTATAAATCTAAAGAAGCAAATCACAAATATAGGAGTATAAATATATGCCAAAAGTTAAGTATATATATATCATCAGTTCCATCTAATGCTTTGTCTAAATCTTCAACAAGCTCTTCACTTTCACCATTGTCTTCTTCTTCATGCAATTTATCTTCTACTTCAACAGTGTTTTCTACCAAATCTATTTCCCTCTTCTTTCTTTCCCTCAGTTTTCAATTCAGCCTCGACTGATTAATTTTCAGATTTTTAAACGTTTGAATTTGTATTAAAAATGTGTATGTAATATAACTATCAATAAACCTGATAAAGGTTTAGAAAGTAAATAGTGTATCAAATATATTTTCATCCATGCTCCCCGCAAAATTAGTATCATTTTGTGAGACAAACAGAAATTTTAAAATCTGCCTTTTTACTCAATGAAATTCCCTAGATGTTTTGATAAATAATTTAAAAAGGCAGTTTGTAACGAAATCTACAGAAAAAAGTACTTCGAAGGAATAAATAATTATTCTAAAGAAAGAAATTATTAAAATTCGAATACAAAAGAATTTGCTTAGTTTATAATAAATAAATGTCACACTATCTTTATTTTGCAGATGCTGTTTCTGTCTCGATTTTTCATTTTCAACTTTATCATATACACAGAGGAAAAAATCTTTACCCAAATTAAAAGTTTGTTTTTTTTAAATTTGTTTTTATTTATTTATTTATTTCTTTTGCACTAAAGAAAAAAACTGTGTTGGCATAGAAACAATGTTACACTTCAAGATTTTATAAATTAAAAATCTCGGAGAAAAAAATTCACATTTGAAAAATAATTACTAAAATTAACCTTCTTTTACTGACTCATAGGCGTTTGAAAATTAACCAGTCTAAGGTGAATCAATTATTAATTATTAAGGTTGTTACTAAGAGATAAATATTAATAAATACGTGAAAACTCATTTGCTGATGAAGTGCCGATTATGTGCGTTAAAAATTCTAATTATTGTATTTAAGGTATTTTATTTGTACAACCGATTTCTTGTTTATGGAATTGTTATATTGTGTAGTTACATAAATATAAACAAATATTAAAAATCTCACTCAAAATTTAGGTTTAGAAAAATAAGAAATATCACGAGATTGTTTATAAAAATATTCTTCCCCCCAACAGTTTGTGGGCTCATTCCCTTCTTCAAATTCCTCATTCAATTAAATAGCTCATAATAAAGACAAGTATCCGAAAAATTTTGAAAAAAGATTAAACAAATAATAGTTTTAAGTATTAGTACTTACGTTATCCACATAAATCATGATCCTGGAACTTTGATCAGACAGTGCTAATTTGCTACAAAATGTGATTACTTTAAAAAACAAAATACTTCTTGTTAACGAAGCTTGATACAAAGATAGAAATTGATTTGGACAGATACTCCTACCCACAGATAGCTGGAAAAATTATCCCCAATCCAACGAAAGCGTTAATCTTTCTTTCTCATATTACACTCTTACCCCACGAACATTCCTTCGTTCAAGAAGTTCGGGGTGAATGATCGCAAATTGTCACAGTAGGGTCAGCTAACGATGTCCGAGGTTGAAATCTACAGTCAAGTCAAAAATAACTACCTCATAGATAATTGAAGCCCAGTGCGATTCCCGGGAAATCCCGGGAACGAAGTATAATTCCCGGGAATAGAAAAATTACAGAAATCTTATGATTTCCCGGGAATCCGGGATCCCGGTTTCCCGGGAAAGAAACCCTAGGTGAGCGATTAACTTGAATCGACATGCTTGCCGAAGTAGCCCATCGGGTTTGTGGTTCCTCATACCACAGTATTGCTGTTCGCGTGAATGTAAATCTCAGGACTGTCTTCAAAATATTGAATCAATGGGTTCAGGAGGGCTCTACAATATTCCATGTACGATCACAATGACCCTCCATCTCTGTCGAGAAGACAGACATGTTATCCTCATGACCTTGTGGGATAGTACAGCCATATCACGAACCCTGATTTAGGAATTGGGGTAGTTTTCAGAAAGAACAACAAGCCTCTTCAGACATAGTGAGACGACGTTTACAGCACCGTGGACTGTCACCACGTCGAGCAAAGCATTGTCTAGCCTTGACTGTGAATCACAGAAAATGCACCTCCGGTGGAAACCTGGACGAAGAAAACCCCGTACTCTTCCACAGGAATGAAGCCACGTCGTCTTTTCAAACGAGAAACCCTGGTCTATATATAGTTTAATGATGGTCGTATCTCCATATATGGTAGAACTGTGAAGAATGAATAGTGACAGCTTGTATTCAACATCTTCATAACAGACCGTCACCTAGAGTGATGGTTCGGGATGCCATTGGAAAACGTTTTCATCACCGCCTGTTCACGTTGCTAACACTTATAAACAGCAGCCGTTACATTCTTGATGTGTTAAGGCAAGTGACTCTTATTTATCTTCGAAGTTTCCGTAACGCTATGTTTCAGCGGAGCAATAAACGACTACACGTTGTTCGTGTTATCCTTTTAAGACCCAGCCCTCAAATTCGTGCAGGAACATTCCACGTTCCAGGGGAGGAACAAAAAAGTTGTTTTTATTATTTTTAAGTGTCATTGGGGTCAGTATAGTATTAATAAATAGGTGAATGTAATATTTATAAAGATAAAAATATTTCAGGTCTTAAAGGGATAAGAATGTGAAACCTACGCGATCGTGCGAGCTGGGTTTTAAAGGGTTATACTGACATTCCTTGTCCTTGGTATAGAACATTTTAAACTTTTACACTGCCTAACCTCATTTCCCTGATACACTCACATTTTGAAAACATCTGATCAATGGTGGTCGAGTTACTAGTACACCTCTACTCGCCAGTCAATTCCATCACTAAAATGTTGAGTAATGAAGCTAACTGAATTACTGTACCTTCCAATCTCTGTTCGACTTCATGTCCATACGGATGAGTGCGGTTATTGCTATTAGAGGTGGCTTCTCTGCATACTGATTTCTCAGTAAATTTACACTTCTACCGTCTCTTGACATTTCGAAAGCCTTTGTTATAGAGCTCTGCAGATTACATCTAATACCTTTGTTCACCTCTAAAATTATTTCATTTCTGTTAGCTAATATTCAACTAAGCAATGATTTTTTTAGCTCTGGGGATAAGAAAATTCTCTGGGGGCGAGAGATCTTGAATTAAGGCAGATATGTAAAATTTCAAATCTACGTCGCTTTGATGAGTCCCTTCCACTATCTAAAAAGGATATGTGGCAAGTTTGAAAATTCCATTTCCGCCGCACAACAGAGTCATATGAGGAACTATCATTTCATTAATAGTCATAATTTCCTCGTGAATTTGCCAAGTACTGTAATCTTTGGAATAAAGGAATGTAATCAAACTTTTTGAGCAATTATCTTCTCCATACTGCGTGTTACAGCAATCTACGGCTTCCTGAAACTAAGTAAATCGGCATTAATAGCTGTAAATTACCATTTTTTGTACATGAGGAATAATTAATATGAAGAATAACATTTAAAATATATCTCAGTTGTTTTTCTTAGTAATAATTATCACTATGTACAATACCCCTACGTATAGATAATAAAAGACTGCAGCAAGCGATCAGTTGTGTCCAACAAAGTGTAGGGTTACAAAAACTGCTTCACGAAATTGTGAAGTTTAATAATAGCTAATGTAAACTACTGATGAACAATTAGGTAAGTTTCGCTTACTTTGAAATTGATTTCAAACCAAAACTAAGAGTTTATTTTGAAATCTGAAGCTCTAGTGAATTATAAATTTAAGTAATATGCATGCTTCATCACAATTCAATTTTAGTCATATATTATTCATTTTACGCACATATATAGATAGAATATTTCGTATTTCACAAAACTAATTAAAGTCAATCAATAATAAATGTTCATGTACTCCCAAGTCAATTACAGCTCTCCTGATAAAATGTAGTTTTCGAAACAGAGAAAAAAGAAACTGCTCGATAAATCAAAAATTATATATATATATATATATATATATATATATATATATATATATATATATATATATATATATATATGCATAACTTCATACTTCATTATTAGATAATAGAAAATGTTAGTAGTAATTATATTATTCCAATCTTTTAAATCAAGAACTAACAATAAATTTAGCGTTTTACATTCAGAGCTTAGTAAAAACGTATTTAATTACTCAATGCTCCTTTTTTTAAAATATCGTTATAGTTAAATAATTATGTTTGTAATAATTAACTTTTTACAGTTAAATTATTCTAAATCAAAGTTTTAATTCTTATCTCATTTTATATTCGTTAATAAGTTAAGTTTCAAAAATCACTCCATATAGAAAACTGATTCGTTTAATTAGGATGGTTATTGTACGTAAAAAAATGCTTGATCTATGAACAAAAAGAAAATGAATTACATATGTCTACATTCAATTCAGTCCCTTTTCGATAAATGTTTCTTTTTATTCAATATTTATTTTGAATTATCTTCAATTTTCACAAATGAAGCATAATCATTTTCTTGCAATGTATTTATATTATTTTCCCATTTTAATTTAATTATTATTTTTTCATTGTTTTTTTATTGTGTTGTGTAAAAATAATTAATTATTTATTTATAAGGCAGATTTAAAAAATTTATAATTCTATAGATTAATAAAATTAATTTTTCACTCTTATTCTTTTCTTTAATCCCCTCTACGTCAATGTCTTAATCGCTTTTCGTGTTTTCATTTTTTGTCCCTCCGTGTTTTATCGCTCTATTTTTTTTAGAAAAAAATTGAATGCAAATTAGAATAAAAACTATTTTCATTATTCTAAACTTTAATTCATTAAAGACATTTTGTTGGTTTTCTTGCTTTTTATTGCGATAAAGTCTTTCTAAACTTTAAAATCAATAGATTTCATTGGAATTCTTTTCATAATTTATATTTTATTGTTTGCTTAAAATTTGTAAGTTAAATAAGATGAGTAACTAATAGAATTGTGAAAAGGGAAGTTTATTTAAAACAAATAAAAGGGATCTTCCTATAAATTGTAGAATTACCTCATGAAAAACAAAAGTGAGTAACTTCTGCACCAGAAACAAAAATAATCGCGAATTGTTTCATTCTGGTTGAGAGATTTTCTTAAGAAAATGTTTATCTTCGAAAATTAGTTGCAAAAATTGATGCAAGTGCTTGGAGAGAGAGAATCCTATTCTATATCTTTCCTTTATATTGTGAAACTTAAGATACATGTAAGACACGATTTTCCGTTAAATTTTGATAGCATATTTTCCATTTCACTTAGATGTTTCACAAAAAGTACAATTTAATAATTCAAAAAAAACAATAATCACGCTTTTCTCTTGCATATTAGGAATTGTTGTTCTTGAAAAGTGAGCAAAATTATTAACTGCAGTATTTTTAATTGAATAATATTCCGCTTGATTTGTTCTTATATTCTTCTATTTTTTTTTTTAATTTTCAAAAAAATGGCATTTGAGAGGGGAGGGGGAAAATATAAATAATTTGTAAGAAATTAAAGTGTAAGAATTAAATTCTAATATTTCATGACTCTCTGTATATAAGCCTTTAATTAAGTAAACCACCATTTAATAACCACCGATTTTTTTCTTTGGAAACCAAGTGATGGGTATATTAACTGGCCAAATGTATCGATAAAAAGTTTTAAAATATTATCAGAAATATACAGTGGAAGTTATTTTAATGTATCAAAAAGTATTTCTAAAATTGAAATAACAAACAATAATGAGAAATTCAAGTTATTTTCTTTAAAAAAATGTACTGATACTGATTTAAAAGGTAAACTTAAAGTAAAAAAGAAATTAGAATATATACACCTAATTTCATATTTCATTAATTAAAATTCGTATTTAAACTTATCGAATATAGTTTATTTTACTTATAAGTCACATGAGTGAAATAAACAAGCATTTTTTGGAAACCTTTGTTAAGTATAGACAGCGAAATATGGTGTGAGAAGGACATTAAAACTAGAAAAACAAGTTGCAAGTTTCCCAATGAAAGTTAGTTGAAATTAATTAGTTATGTTAATTTAAATTACATTATCATTGTCGTTTGAAATATTAGTTATTATTAGAAAAATTAAAATAGCTATTTTAAAAAATTTTAATAGTTTATTAAACTCGCAAAAATATTTTCATCCGCTGTAAAACTTGAATTCTTCTAAGCGTAAACACAAAATGAATTAATTGGACTAAATTTAAATTACAAAGTCATTTGTAAAGCCATTCCTACACAATATAAAATATTTTTCACACAATAATTATTGAACTAGTACAATCATTTAATTGAGTGTAAAATTTCAATTATGAATTATTCTAGTAATTTTATTATTGCTTTAAACACACTCTCGATTATATCAGCACGCAATATTCAATTATTTCGGACTTTCACATAATAATAATTGGTATGCAAATATTTATTTTAAAAGCCCTTCATTGTAGAAATTCATTCTATATATTATTATAAAAATGCCATATCATTTAATAATTGCTCGTTGAAATGGAAGAGTATTTTTGTCTCGATCAAAGCAATATTTTTAATTAAAACTATGCTTGAACAACTAACTATACTTAATTACGAAAGAGTCTTTCTCATTTGAATGACTGAAGATAGCGATGAGAAAAAAATGTGAATGAGGGAAGTTTACCCACTCTTACCAGTTTAATTACTACGAACTGGTGCAAAATCAGCAGCATTTTTTTATAAAGGTCTTGAACTCGTTTCACAATAGATGCAAAACACAACGTAGCAGATAATGAAAGAATGCTTGATGAAAAGGCACTGTAGCAATTACATTTGTTCTTTGAATTATAATGAGAACACTTTTTATGTATAAATATATATTATCTTTGAAACTTCATAGAACCATCCCTGTTGTTATTTAAATGAAATGACGTTGTTACATTTTCATTGAAATATATGTGTTTTTATTACACTTTATAGGTTCGTCTGTTAAATTCTCATTTTTAAAATACATAAGCGCTGATTTTAAAAAAATTTACTTTCAATTTATTACTGAACAAGTAATATAAAAAATAAGTCAATTCTTATTTAGGTCAACAACAAAGAAAAAAACATTTTGTTCATTTATTAAATTTAATTAATTATATTATATTTAAAAAAAACTGTATTAAAATATCAAGTGTCATCCACTGCAAGTTTAAAAAAATATATTTGAACTTCAGTGGATGAAGAAAAAAAAATTTATTAATAATTGAAAATTTTAACAAGATATATATGTATATATGATGAATCCCCAGCCCCTCAAGTGTCAGTTGGGGTAAACTTCCTATCAGGACAACTCAACCCACCTCCCGCATAAGAACTTTGACTTCTACTTCCGCCGAACTTAAAGAAGACACGTGTACTAAGGACTCGCTCGCTGCTGATCAACGCTGAAAGAGCTCTCATTTTTATCATGGCTTGGAGTGCAGACTGCTTTACTGAATATTGAAATAAAATATAATAGGATAAACGGCTGCCCCCGTTGCATTTATCCGGTCAATCCAGGAATTTCTCCAATACATGATATATATATGTATAGGAAGAGAAGTAACTAATAGTAGGAATTGAAAAATACTGTTTGTGATATTTATAAAAATTCGGTTCAGTTTTTTTAGCCTTTTATTAAAATTATCTTCAAAGTATTAAATTACTGCATTCAAGTTGTGAGTGTGTGAAACAACAATTACTTATTTCTATTCTTCTAAGAATTAAAGTGTGGTCGCGATAGCCTAGTGATCATTGTCAAGAGCTCGTGACCGGCGTATTACGATTTCAAGCCCTAGTGTCTCTGAAGACCTAATACGTAGAGGACCTGATACACGTTAAATTCTTCGTGTCTCAAAATCTTCCCATTGGCATGATGTGGTAATTTGGAGAGGAGCTGCCAGCTGTGGTGTACTTCTCGACACTTGATCTTGGTGCAAAATAACGAGTTTCATCTCTAATATCCCCTTATGTGTCTTTATAACGTGGCACTAATAAACACTCACTCAATCACTCTAAGAATTAAAGTATACCCTAGTGGTCATGCTCACAAACAGGTGGTCAGTGTTGTTGAGTTTTGGGTTCGAGTCCTTATGCTCTTGAAGATTTTCTGTGTAGAAGAGCTTGTGCACGTTAAATCCGTCGCGGCTCACATTGATGTTGGGGAGAAGTATGCTAAATAGGGCTCCAGCTCAAGTGTCGTCCTCATCACTTTAGAGTTATTTAAAATTAGAAAGTCCATCGTCTATATATATATATATATATATATATATATAGCATTAGTGTAGCTTTAGAGTGTAACGTTAATAAACTCTAATTCTCTCTAAAAGAATTAAAAGTATATTTATAAATAAAAATTAATGAATTATTTTATGGGATGCCAAATTCATAACCAGATCAAATTACTTGATTTCTAAGCAAACCATTCAATAAAAAAATTCTAGCTTAATATATATATTTTAACATTTACAGTCAATTGTTCCATAAGTTTGGCTACGTCTTTCGATTTTCCGTTAACTTAAACAATTGACTAAAAACCACAGGTATCTCTTTTCCTATTCTTTTGAAACAGAAATTAAATCCCTTTCACATATTTTTCCTAACCATACACAAAAACATTTTTCTTTTAAAAAGTGCTTACAGAAGTTTTTCAAAGTAAAGACGAAAAAAAATTATGCTTACAAAGGAAAATCCTTCTACTTACATGCTAAGACTGGACAGTGTTCGAATAACATAACAGCATTCAAAAGGAATCTAACATTGATTTTTGGATTTTTTAACAGATAGAGTTACTTCTGTTTTATCTTATAGATATTTCTCTTTACTCGCTCTTTGCATTTGTTGTGTTTTCTGAAAAACTGGGAACATAATTAATTCTGCTTAAAGCGACTAAAACTCTGCAGAAAAAATACAATTTTTGTCTTACTGATTTGATTTTACATTTATATCACAATTTGAAGCTGCATAAGGGATACTGGGGACAGATGTCATAATTTTGAACCAGAATTAAATGATAAAGATAACATTTAAACTCCATAACTCTCCAAGATTCCACACCCAACAAAAATTCACCGCTTAGATAAATCAATATATATTGTTTACTTTAAACAAACAAAATCTTCCTTAAACAAACTTAAGATTAGTTTAAAATAGTACATATATTTTTTAAAAATTTTACTTTAAAAAAGCATTTTAATACCTTGATAAGTCCTGGAAGTTCCTGGAAAAATACCGGTATTTGAAAAGTATTAATGGTATATTAGAAGTAAATACGAATTTTTTTCAAAATTCGTTTTCAAATTTACTATTGGAATATACACTCATGTCCATAAATTAATCATAATGAAGTTCAGGCAAAGAAAGAGACAGAAGCAAAACAAATTTGACATATTTATAAAGCCTATTTATTAAACAAAAGGTAAAGAGCAAAAAAGATGCTATACGTTTGACATAATTCATAAAAATTGCGATTTTTACTCCCTGGAGCAAATTTTAAAAAAGAACCTATTTACAAAAAACAGTACAACATGATTAGTATGATAGTTAATACGGAGTATGTCTCCCGGACGGTGCAAGACAGGCCTTACAACGCCAAGGCATGCTGAAAATCAAATTATCAATCTGATCTTGGGGAATATTACACCACTCATCAAACAATGCCCTCCGAAGTTCCAGTAGACAGGTGGGAGGGGGTTGACGGGCTGCAATTCGTCGGCCAAGCATATCCCACACATGCTCTATTGGATTCAAGTCCGGTGAGTATGCTGGCCAATCCATACGGGTCATATCCTCCGATTGAAGGCATTCGTCTACAATGTTTGCACGGTGAGGACGGACGTTGTCATCCATAAACAGAAATTCAGCACCCATGACGCCCGGAAACAAACGTACATGTTGTTCCAGAATGACATCCCGATAGATGTGGCCAGTCATCGTTACACTCTGAACATGCAGGTCAGTTCTGGAACCAAGAATAATTCCTCCCTAAACGAGCTATCCTGCACCACCGTAATGATGTCGTTCAATGGTGTTCTCTTAGTGGTAGCGGGTACATTGCGCTCTCCATATTAAAGTCTGGCGAGAATCAGACTGCAAACTAAACCTGGACTCGTGGTAAAACATCACACAAGACCACTTTTGTGGTGTCCACAATGCATGCTCTCTACTCCAGGTTAATCGCAGGCGACAGTGAGTTGCAGTAAGTGGAACATATATGACAGGCCTACGAGCACGTAGAACAATGTGCCCTAAGCGTCTGTACACGGTCTGCCTTGAAACTGTCGTACGGGTAGCTGAAGAGAGCTGACGAGAAAGGTCTGATGCTGTGCTCCGTCTGCTTCTTTTGTCAGTAACTGCCAAATACCGTTCCTCATTCGGCGTTGTAACTTGGGGGCGACCTGTGCTGTAACATCTACTCACATTACCCTGATCTTTGAATCGTCGCCAAAGCCTGGATATGACACTTTGTGCGATTCCAAGTTCCTCGGATACTTCCAGCTGGGACGTCCACATTGCGGTCGTCCAATAATTCTATCACGTAAAAAATCGTCCAAATGCTTCCTTTGTGCCATAATTATGCGGTTGTTGCACTGAAAGGCTTTTAAAGCGCTTGTGAACAATTTTACTTCTTTGCCACCATTCCTTATATACCCCTCTCTTACACTCTCGTCATTGTGACGTACTATCCGCGCCATCTGGTGGTTTCCTGTAATTTGCATATTCTTCTTCAAGATGTGTGTGATAATTCTACAGTTGAAATTTTTATTTTAGAGTTCAATTTCTGTGTGATTCTGAATTATCCTTAATTTATGGACATGAGTGTATTATGCCGTTTGATTGGAATAGCACGAGGCTAAAAAAATGTGTGTGTGTGTGATCTTTGTAAAAATCTTTTTAATTCTTTTTTATTTTGTTTTTTGTTTAAGTTCTATTTATCTGGAACAAATATTTCATCACACCGCAAATTTTAACGATTTATTTATTTTTCAAAAGACTGCATTTTGCACATAAGAGGAAATATATTAACGAAAATATGTCTTTTTTTATATTCAAGCTCTATAGAAATGATGGAAAAGTTGTAATTTTATTTGTCTATTTATTTTATTTGAGGGGGGAATTAGTTTACTTGTGTGTGTGTGTAGATCCTTCTATTCTAATATAATCAACTTACTGAAACTATTCTACAGTTTGTACCAATAAGTTTTGTTCTTTAACTCCGTTTTTACGATTATTTATGAATTTCTTTATTGTGGATATTTTTTTCATCTCAGCGCTTATTTATAAGAATATTCTCTTTAACAATACATTTCCTGGAAAAGATGTATTCTCATTAACTAAAAAAAATTTAGTTATGAGTTGTATGAAAATTTTCTCACTCGGTTCTATTAACTACGTTAAATTTCTCTCTTATTCTTGATTTTATCTCAAACGCAATCATTGTTTTTGAAAGAGAATAATGAATTTCTGCATAATTTGGATCTTCATGCAATTTAAATAGATTTTTGACGTGATAAGCGATGAAGTTTTAAAATATATTTTTTTGAGTCTGAGTTCATTCCTTTCAATGCTTTTGATGAAAGTAAACTTTCAAAGACCTTTGTTTATCTTTCCAAAAACTTCGACAAATTGCTTTGTGCTAAAAAATTAATGCTCATAAAATATAAACATCTTTCATAAGTTGAACAATGTATATATTAACTGTTTTTTATCATATTTTCCCACTTTCTTTTCCCAGTCACCTTGCTTTAGCATTCTTTATACATTTTTCTGTTTGAATTCCTTATAAAATGACTCTAAGAGGATGTGTGTGGAATTGACTTTGCTTACCCAAAGCCTTTAATTCAAAGAGCAGGCGAAAGTTTAACATGATTTAAATTTTTTATCCATCTATTTTCTCTTCTGTCGTAAGGAGAGTTGTCTTTGTTTGCAAGTGTAATATTTTGTTTGAAGTTTCTTTTAGTGATGGCTCGTGAAAGTAGCGTTTTCTTTTGTTTTTCGAAGGAAATGAACACTATTATTTGCGATGCAAGGGGATGAGTCGAGGTAATATTCTACTAATGTTCCAGCTGACACGTAGTGACTCGCATTTTCAAGAGTTACTTTTTTCTTACTTATGTCGCTTTTTTTCCCTCTGTGACGCATCATTTGTGTGAGAACTGAACTGGTTTTTGAAGACGGTGTTTGGAGAATACCTGATTTTCTCACACCATCTAGGGTTGATACACTTCTTTAAAGCGGTATTTCAAAAGGCGTTCGAAATTTTCAACATCTGTCACCAGTATTCGTTGGTTACCATGGTTACAGCAGCTCATTGAGTGTTTTATCTCAAGTACAAGTGGAGCAAATTTGCTGGAAAAAATACTTTTAAACTTTTCAAGCCGTAAGACTTCCTTTTTCCACGATAGAAATTCAGTTTGTGATTTTCTTTCCTAACGGCTTCCAAAGGCTTGGTTATTTCAAGCTCGAGTTGAGTGGTTTGGAACTTCTTCTCGTACGCTATATTTCTATTACTCCTTTCCTTTTTTTTTTATTGTTTACTTTTCTGTGTAAAAAAAGGTGAAAGGTTTGAGGGTAGACCAAACGATACACTCCGGACGTTTCAGCTTTCCGTTTTATAATACATGCCTCGACGTGCTTTCCGAGTAGGGAGAGAAAAAAAATGTTTCACGAGGATATACAGTAAATTGTTTCGAATAAAAAACAAAACCCAAAAATAGCAACGAGTCTATCTTTTGTGGGAGAGAAATATCTTGATCCATCTATATTTCAAATCTCCAGAATCCTATAAATTTGTGCTTTTGAACTTTTCCGTCTTCGCTACGTCCTTTCTTTCTTTTATTGTTTTCTCTCTAGAGATTTTTTGTTTTGTTTGAAACGTGAGGTCAGTTTTTGCAATCAACGCTCTGTACAAATTCTCAAACGCTCAGGAGATGAAATTTAACAGAATTCGCTCAAAAAAGTAACAATACCTAGGTGTTTTTGGATCTAATTATCTTACATATTTTTATATATTTCACTATATTAACTATATTAATTATTCATAATACTGATAAATTAAGAACGATTTATCAAATAAGGTTTTATACAAAGTTAATTAATCCTACAAAAAAATTCCAGATAATAAAATCTCTAAAATAGATCTCAAAAATACTGTTATCAAATAAGTTGATAATAAAATTGCAGCTTGATTAGGATTATTGCTTTGCAACAAATAGATTCATTTGATCAAAAATCTATTTGATAACAGAAGAGTGCAAAGCTTCCAAATTTGTACGATATATTCTCACCTATTTTTATAAAAATTCGATCAGCTATAAACAATATTTTTGCTTATACTTTATTTATTAGATAAATTTACATAAAAAAGGTATTTTAAACTCTGATATTTATAGTAAGCTTTAAATGTAAACGTGGAAGGAGGAGATTTTTAAATAATGATAATTTTTTTGTCTGCAAAATAAATGGTTACAGTCAATAACTTTAAATGAATAGCTTTAAAGATTTTTTTTGTTTTAACTGAGAAGATAAATTTTATAGGGGGGGGGGATAAAATAAGGCTATAAATCTTCAATTCTCTTTTTCTTATAACACTTATATATATTCATTTCAGCTCTATTTTTTATATTACACGTCAAATCAATACTTCTTTCAAATCACATTTATGTCTTTTACTGTATTATATAAAAAGCTTAAAGTACACAACTGAGCACAAAACTGATTCAAGTCTAATAAAATCATCCCTCAATTTTATTTTTTTCATTTCAAATTTGTCAAGGATGATGCATGATCGCTTAAAATTTTTGAGCTTGATAGATTGTTAGTTTTTCATTTAAAGGGGAAAAATATTTTCACTAAACGTAAATAAAAGTAATACATTTATTTATTTCAAAAAATCATGTCATATCTTCTAAGTCAAGGCAACGCAAACAGTTGTGAATTTTATGTCATTCATCTATTTAAAAAAAATTCTTCAAACAATTGTGTAATGCTTAACATTTTTAAAAACATAAGGTCTGATTCTAGATATAGTGCCTTGGCTGAACTGACTGATTGTGACAAAAGACAACGTAGAAAATATAGTGTTTTTGTATTTTCTCTCAGTTAAACGTACCCTATATATATATATATATATATATATATATATATATATATATATATATATATATCATAAAAAGATGGAATTTTCTTTATTTACTAAAATTCCAAAGTTTAACATTAGGTCGTAAGAGAAATGAGATATTTTTTTTACAATTAAATTAATAATTGTCAATAAAATTAAATAAATAAGTAAAAGAATGGAAAATTATACATATTCTGTTAAGAAATTTGCTAACTTAAAACTCTAAAAACACGTTTCAATTTCTTTAACTTGATATCCAGCACGTTAAAATATATGGAAAATTAATCAATTTTATTAAGTAACTTAAATATGCCTGCAAAAATATAAATAGTTATTATTCAGGTTCAAAATGCAAAATTACCTTCACGTGTGAGATTATATGTTTAATAATTAGTAAAAAATTATTGAGTTAATTATCTTCGTATATCAAAGAAATAAATACAAAAGAATGTGCGAAAGTTTTAATTATCAGTTTCATATTTGAATGCAAAGTCATTCTATAATTTAGCTGATAATCTGTGGGGAAAAATGTAATCGAAAAAATTTGTTATTGCGCTTAAATCTAAATATTAATAAAATAGTTCATATATAAATTTTTTGCGACTCCGAGGGATTTACAAATTCACGTAATGATGTTTGTTTTTTTTCAGAGCCAATTGCAATCGATCGCAAAACAGTTGTATGCCCTTTCATTGATGTGATTGACTACGAAACCCTGGCCTATCGAGCTCAAGATGAGGGTGCAAGAGGAGCATTTGATTGGGAGCTTTACTATAAACGACTTCCATTACTGCCCGAAGACCTTAAACACCCGTCAGACCCTTTCAAGTAAAAAAATTAAATACTTTTCTCAGTGCTAATATATGTTTTTTTCAAGTAATGATGTTCCATAGTTGCTGATACGAAGCATGATTCAATATGATTTCCTTACTGTAGTTCCAGCATTTAATATACAAACCATAACTCTCAGAATCGTTACCATCATACAGTCTTAACTAAATATTCACTAAGAAGAAAATTGGGCAAGAGCTCTTAAATTTTCGATGCAGAAAGTATGTTATTTCAATTAAAAGTACTTTCAAAGGATAGTAAACGATGCTACGATAATGTAAATATCTTTGTATGAATATTATACTGTTGGATTTCTCATGGAAATATTCAATTATAAAAATGCAGAACACCTTTTATTGGATTAATTATTAAAATTCTTTATTGATATCCAAATTTCAATTGGAAATTAATCAGATTGTGAAAATAAAGTGTGTGATTCAAATATAGGCTTTCAAAGTAGAAAATAAATATTTCTGTTGAATTCTGATGTCCATTTTTAAATCAGTTATTATGAGTATTTTCACTAACGGAATTTACAAAACTCAAGCTCTCTTTATAGAGCAAACTACATAGATACAAATATAAATGCATGTGTTTTGATAAGAAAATTAATTCACTTTTAAACATGATATATAACATATATCATGTGTGCGTGCGTGTTTGTGTGTGTGTGTGCGAGAGAGAGAGATCGTTGGCAAGTGGTTTTCTTTCATTACAGATTTATTAATTCCGTAAGCAGGTGATGGAATTAAAAGCTGTGAATGGATGAGCATCATTTGGTTATGTGGGTATTACAGTATTATTTCTCAGTTAAACATATAAGTATAAAAACGACAAACGAAAAGCAAACGACGATTTACACAAGCTTGACGTCACATAAGAGTTACAATAAACAGCGTGAATTTTCCATGAAAACGGGAGTATTTATACAGAGTGTTAACCGGAAGTTCAAAAACTCACATAACTTTTGTGGAAGAAGCTTGTGATTGGTGGACACATATCATACGATGTGATTGCATAAGAAATAATTGAAAAAACGCTAAGTGCATAATTTTGCATTTTTAAAGTTACGATTACATTCCGTTAGGCACGTAAGCTAACAGTTAATTATTTACACGAAAGTCTTCGAGGGTCAAGACCATTACAAATTAAAAAGCTTTAACATGAAATTAGTGTGAATTATTTCACACACACACATATACCAAACTACATTTGTTAAAAACGGTATATACGGAGAAATACGTTTAACGCGAAAACACTTAAGATGAAATATCGGTGAACACGAAGTAATACAACGGTCCCGACAAACTTCTACGTATTTTTATACATATTTTTTCTCTTAATACGAAACGAAAATCACTCAACACGAAAATTTCCCCTTCTAGGAATGAACAATATACTGAAAACACCAGATGCGCTGGCGAGATTTAAAAGGGGTGTGAAATGAACGAGAGGGGGTTTCACATGTTTCATAGAAATGAAGGCTAACGGCTTTGAAATACTTTCGGAATACCTTGTGACACGAGCCAATTTTGTACATCTAAGCTACTTTCACCCTCCACCTCTACAAACACCATACAAAAAAATATCTCACATTAGTTGGTTTGGGAATTCGAAGGCGAGTACATTACAGCAGCGTTTTTCAAACTGTGGGGCGTGCCCCCTTTGCGAGGCGGGACAACTCTACGATGGGGGGGTGCGAGCCTATTGAAAGTACGAAAACAAAAGATTTAAATAAATTAGTAATTTACTGAAATTAAACACAAGCAAAATACATTCTGACATAATGAAATGTATAATACACATTCGCACTGATATAATACACTTATAAATGTATCAGTACTGCATAATGTATTTTTTATAATTAATTTAACCACACTAAGTTAAGAACAAGTTAAATAATTACCAGTAACCCCATGGGCTTATCATTAATAAAACTTTTTTTAAAATTACACTTATTTTGATGATTTATACAGTTTATAATTAATACCTTAGTTGCCAATTAAAAATTACGCAATTCGCTCCCTAATGCCACCGTTTTTTACTTAGGTGCAAGTATGTGATGTATTCAGGAGGGGGATAAAAAGGAATAAATAAGTAAAACCTTCTCTGAAATAAGTAAATAATTCGCAAACACTGTCAAGGTCCTTTTATTACATTCCAAAGCCTTCGAATTAGTTTTATATATAGCAGTGCACAGAGAAGATCGTATTTCAGAAAGACGTATATATACGTCCGGGGAAATTAACACTTTGACTGAGTGAAACATTTATGTAGCATTGCACAGAGAAGATCGTATTTCAGAAAGACGTATATATACGTCCGGGGAAATTAACACTGACTGAGTGAAACATTTATGTAGCAGTGCACAGAGAAGATCGTATTTCAGAAAGACGTATATATACGTCCGGGGAAATTAACACTTTGACTGAGTGAAACGTTTATGTAGCAGTGAACAGAGAAGATCGTATTTCAGAAAGACGTATATATACGTCCGGGGAAATTAACATTTTGACTGAGTGAAACATTTATGTACGCCGGTGGCACTTAAGAGGTTAAGGCTACACAGTACCCTAAAAATTTCATTTTTAACGATTTTTTTTTTTTTGCATATTTTGGTGGCCCATATCATTGAAATGCTTGCCACGAAATTTCAGATCGGTTAGCATATAAGTTTTTAAGATACTTGAAGTTTTATGAGCTATGGTTTTGGTTTCGGTTTCCTTTTAAAGCCTTTTTTCACACTGAAGTTGAATTAATTAAAAATATTTTTGAGCTTTTAGCTTGAAATGGTTATTAATTCCAATTTTTCATTACTAAAATCATTTCTGCTTGATTATGTTTTGAGTTTTTTGAGTTCTCATTATTAATTAATAAAGATTAATTTCATGGTCAATTTTTGCTTTAAAATTAGTTTATATAACTTAAAAGATTTATCATTAATTTTTTCATGTAGAGAAAATGCCATGGCAAATGCGTTCTGGGTTTCTGTGAGAAACAATATTTCGAAGACATGGAATACTACTGAAAATGATGCATCTAAAAATCAGTCCTCAGCTGATTCTGCAATTAGAATTCCGAATACAAGCATTCTGAATTCAAATGATGCAGATATAACTGAATATTTATTTGATGTATACCAAACTACAATATACTAAACATATTGTAGTACTATATTTTAGTATTTTAAAGTCGTACGACAAGAGCTAAAACTTCCTAAACTGCCCCAATTTAAAACTGAAAAAAATTAAATTTTATGAGCAAACCTGAATATTTTTAGCTTAAGTTAGTATCATTATAATTTTGTACATAAATGCTTCGTGTTTCAAAACTTTTGTGAAATATTAGGTTAAGATAAAGCTGAATAAACTCTGACGTCTTAACAAATGCTATCAATATTATGCAAAAATATATTTTGAATTAAAAATATAATTTTCAGTCATATTTACTAAAAATAGTGTTTCAATGTAGAACATACATTGGAAAATAACATATTAAAAAATTAGAGTTTTACGGGCATTATAAGTTTTTGTTTTATGACTTTACAAACTTTAAATGAGTTTTTCTCAGATTTTTAATTTTGAAGGTATAAGTGTTTTCTAATCCCTAAGGCATTTTTCCTGTTCAAGATAGAGCTTTGAATTTTTTTGTATATACTCCCAAATGTATGTTCTATAAAAGTTAGTATGGATTTAGGGCTGATAACTCTAGTTATTTTTCTAAAAAATGCCAAATTTGATATTTTAAAAATTTTCGTGTTTTTTCCAGGTTTTTCTAGAAAAATAATTATTAAAAATCAACAAGGGAATAGATTTTCAAATCCATACTAAATATTATTTGTAATAATCTAAGAATCATAAATAACTTAAAATTACTAAAAAATTTTAAAAATTGAGTACTTTATAAGAGTTTGAAAATCTTCAAAAATTCCTAATTTTTTAAAATTTTAAAATAATGGCTGGTCAAACTGACTTTTTGCTTACAGAATCCGCTTAATAATATAATCTAAATATAAAACATCAATTATTTTTACTGTAACTGTCTCCAAAAATTTTTTTTGAAAAAGGGTACCGTGTAGCCTTAAAACCATAATGTAGTTTTAGCGGTAAGTATAGTAAGTGTTGAACTCATGCATTATTATTGTATGGGGGGGCGATGAAAATTATGATTATATATTGGGTCGTGAGTATTGAAACTTTGAAAAGCACTGCATTACAGTGTGAATAAAAATCAGTGAGTTTGGTTCTGGGGGAGGGGGTAGAAGAATTTTTTTTACGAGTACAATTCAAAAAGCTCAGGAAGTAAGAAAACTGCTATTTCGCTTAAAATAAGGATGAGGCCTCTTAAGGCTGTTGATCAAAAATAGAAGAACTTGAAGATTTTTTATTAAATTTTATTAAGTTCTTGTGAATGTTTTTGTTTCATTTACTTTTACTTAAACATGCATATATTATCTTTGTACACAAAATGTACTCTAATAAAAATTTTGTTGAATATAGGATGTTTTTGCAATATCTCCTTTAACACAAAAACATATTTCAGTCCCCTCAGTTTTGTGTTAAATGATTTTCACGGTATTTAGAAAAATATGAATACAATAAGAACTCTAAAAGCGTTTGTAGTACTGCAAAAAATTTCAAAAATAAAATGCTTTAAAACCATTGAAAATGATACCAGATTGTTTAAAAGTTACGCTTTAATCTTGGGAAAATATATACGAAAATTGGTTTTTTCGACAATTTACATTCGAGAGAAATTTTCAATTCTGGAAATTTGCATTAATTTCATTCATTAAATCTAAAAATTACTTCATCACAACAATTTAAAATTTCTTTAGGAAAGAAAATATTTAACGACACATCAAAGAAAGTCGAATTAAGCAAAGAAAAATTCTTTCACATTATAAATTCCTTTTAAATGCAGTTTTGTTTAACAGTTTACACTAGCATGCACTTAACAAAAAACAACATCTTTTAAAGAAACGATTACCATGATATGAATAAATTAATGGTTCCCTCATAGAAAACTAATTGCTTTTTACATGTTTACCTACTACTTTCTAAATCAATATTTTCAATGTTATCCTGGAAAAACCTACTCACGCCTAAAAATTGTTTCATTCATATGTAGATTGTGCAAAATTTATCAGATTATCATTAAAGACAAAAAAAAAAAAAAGAATTTATGTACGTATTCCTTATAGAATGCATTTGAATAAGAATCAAAAAAGTTGCTTATTTTAACTTCCCCCTTTTAACTTTTTCATTTTATTAGTAAGTATAAAAAGACTAAAAGTAGTTCAATTTATCTGAAGAAAAAACTTATGGAACTGCGAAAAGATGTAAATGAACAGTTATTCATGGTATATGAATATAACATAACAGAAAATTGATGAAACGTTATATTGCAATAAGGATTACTATATATATCGTTAACTTTCTTTTAAAATGAAAATAAATGGAAGGCTTTAATGACATAACTATTGTCTGTCAAGACGATGAATTTTACGGTCCGTCATCTACAGTACAGACTAGGATTTTGTTACTCCCCCACAGATTCAATTTTAAGAATTTAAAGACTCTCTCTTAACTTACTGCTCAATAGATCGCAAAAAAAAGAAAGAAATCCTTCGTTGATGCTAGTCTCTAGAACATGTCATTATTCATTTTTAAGCTATTGAGATAGGATATATGTTTTATTCATTTTATAGATCTTTAAGGTCTTACTTTTATGGCAAAGTTAAAAAAATATTGGTTCCTTAGCAATTGCTTAATGCTACATTCTATTTTTAATTTAACTCTTTTTAATACTTTAAATTCTTTAGCGTTTTATTTATCAACAATGCCTTATTTTTCTTTCTGTTTTCGTAATTTAAAATAATTTTTATCACTTTTATTTGAAGACGCGCGGGTTTGATTTTGTTTTCTTTTAATTTGATTTCTACTTTACTCAAAATGAATCGTTATTCCTTAGAGTATTCTCGAACTTATCTTTTTGAGTTTTTAATTCATTTTTACTTAATATTTTAATAACTGCTTTTACGGGGACGAAATTGATTTTTTTTTCTTGCTTAGTTTAGTTCTATGTTAAGTTCTAATAATCTTGTTTCGTTGTTTAGTTATCGGCTGTATAATTTACTCAGTAGTGACATTTTCTGCATAATTACTTACTATTAGTTCACATTTTAAACTCTATGTCTTAGTTATGTATTTATGATATGTTGTGCGCGTTAGAAAAATTCTTGAATATAAAAATGAAGTAAGAAACCTGTGCTTCTCTCCTTTCCATTTCGTTCCTCATTCTTTATGTATGAGACTACCCATTTCTTTTCCTTATGCATTGACAAAAGACTTTTAAAATCCATCTTTCTCGGTCACATTTATAATTTAAGATATTATACTTCAGTAAATGTATTCTCAACAAAGACGGAAGAAAAGAATTCCTTTTTTTTTCTTTTAAAAAAATGAATATTTTACTTTTTTGTGAGAGCTGTGGCGTATGGGGAAGACTATGAGATATACTTTGGCGGAAACAATGAAAATAAGAACGAAAACTGTATACCTAAACTTGATTTCTCTTTATTTCTTAGAAGCCCTGTGATGGCTGGAGGACTTTTTGCCATAGACCGTAGCTTCTTCTGGGAACTTGGTGGCTACGATGATGGGTTAGACGTTTGGGGAGGAGAACAGTACGAACTTTCCTTTAAAATCTGGCAGTGTGGAGGTCAAATGTTTGATGTGCCTTGTTCCCGAGTGGGCCACATATACAGGAAATTCGCTCCATTCCCAAATCCAGGAGTTGGTGACTTTGTTGGAAGGGTAAGTTTTTTTTTCTTGTTTACATAGCATAATCCATTTTTATCACAATATTGAATTTTAAATATTGTTTTTTAAAAGTCTTGTTTTTAAATTTTTGAACCTATTCTGTAATAGTTATATTTAGCTTTATGCATGTGTACTGCAATTTTTTTCTTGTAGTTTAATTGCAACCTATTTAATAAAGATTTCTGTGCTGCATAACATTTCAATTATATTGGCCAAATACAGGATTATTCAAAATTCCCTAAATGGTTTCGGAGTGATGTAGTGTGAAAACTAAGACAAATGCAGCAAAAAATAATGTTTGAAAGAATACAGAAACAATTCAAGTTTTATTTACATACCTTACAGGTGTTCTATGAGTGAAACCTTGGTTACACAGAATACATCAATGCGATAATCCAGTTCTTGCCACACTCAGCTCAACATGATACTATCAACGATATTGACAGCACGTGCTATCTTTTTCTTGTCATCCGTGTTATCTGAAAACAGGGTATTTTACATGAAACTGAAATTTTCGTAACTCCTTTGCCACGTGATTCAGCATAACTGCATGAAAGAATAATACCTGCAGTCAATAACGTTATCAGTAACATGTTGACTAGGGAGAGGCAGGAACTGGACCATCGCTTTGATGTATGCCGTGTGACCAAGAGTTCCCATATAGTAAAATAGCACCTGTAAAATATGTAAATAAAGCTTAAATATTTTTCCTGTATTTTCCCATGCATTCTTTTAGGCTGCACAGTTTTTTCCAACCCTACTGCGCTCCGAAAACTCGGAAGAACTTTTGAATAACCCTGTATATATTGAGATGCTATATTTAATTATTCATCTTTACCACAGTTTGTAGCTGATCTAGTTAAAGGTTAAGATCTGCCATGTACTATTGTAAGAAAGAACATGCTTTTAAAAATGGAATAAAAAATATGTCATCAAGCTAAGAATAAATGCATGTAGTTGGGACATTGTAGCAAATATTTGTGTTTCATACATGTTTTGCTTCTCTTTGAATAAAATATAATGTAAAAAGATTTATAAGTTTTTCAATAAATCTCAAATCGACAATTTTATAAATTAAAAGTGGATTTTATAAGCTGCATTTGTTCGGGAGAATTGAATCCAATCACTGTCTGTTAACATTTTATTTTTACTTTTTTTTCGTTGAAATCGAGACGTCAGTAAATTTATTTTCATTCCTTCCAATCAATGTTGGATATATAATTCATGTCTAAATCTGTGGAAATGTAATTAAATTGTAATTGAATCTGAATATATAATTAAAATTCAATTGCGTCTGAAATGGATACATAATTCTAATTTATTGTGAACTTTTCTGTACTTTCCCATGAAATTAGTACTTATAGATTTTTGGAGTGTTTTCTGGAAGCTCATAAATAATACAGTTTTATGATTTCGATACATGAATCTTTACAATTCTCTGAAGAAAATAATAAAATTGAATTCTTTCATTTTTATGTGATTATAGATTTTCCTTACGAATTTATTTATAAGAATGAAGATGTGTCTTCATTGATCTGAAATTGTGCATTTTTATGAGAGGTACTGAAAATCCGATTAGTGGAGAAAAGAGAAAAAAATAAACGAAAAAAAATAGACGCATTCTTTAAAGCCTTTTAAATCTGCGTCGCACCAAATGGTTTAAATGCTATAAGAGGGGAGTAACAATCCCTTGAGACTTAGAAAGCAGAAATGGTGAAAGAATAATTTTAAACAGAGTTGAAACTCTCGGAGCACACTATTTTTAGTTTATTATAAAGTTAAAGTGTGTTATTTTCTAAAAATATTAGCTATTTTATATCGTTATCTGTAACATTAGCAGAATATTTATTTAGTGTCTAGTTAAAATTAAAATATTCCTTTAAAAAAATGCATTGAGTAATGCTAAATGCGTGAATTTTCTTAAAAGGTTGAATGAGATAGAAATATTAAACTGCAACTTAAAAATTGCAAATTAAAATGCAATGTAAATTATTTTTATTTTACTTTTCTTTCAAAAATAATTGCAAGAAATTGTAAAATAATTCCAAAATTTGTTAGATTTTATTTGATATTTTATTCACATCACACTCGAAGCCAGCGCGAAGGCTACTGGCGATTTGACCTTGAAGTTTTGAACTTTAATAAAGTGACGAGGACAACACTTGAGCTGGCACCCCACTCTCCAAACTTCCTCATCATGCCACCGTGAGGACAGATCCACCACAGATTCAAAATGCGTCAGTTTTTTTACACGGAAGGTCTTCTCAAAGGTCACAACGACCACGAATTCGTGACCAAGATCACTCGGCTTCCGCGGCCACAATAATAGGATTGCATATAGGAAATTTAATCACAACCTTTTAACTGATTTTTGATATCATATTGTTCATATCAGTCGTTTCAAGAATATGTTATTATACACTTATTTATGCCATCCTTAATGCTAAAGTGTGTTAATTTATCAAATAATGTGGTGTTCAAAGTATAAGCTTATCATTGGTTTTTCCATCTTAATCTCTTCTCAATGTCGTTTAACTATATAAATCTCTATAAAACATTTTCCCGAGTCTTTGAAATCTTTTCGATATATTTGCCTTACTTTTAGTTTCATGTTCTCCATTTGTATCGAAAAATTCGTGACAAAGAACAAGAGGCATTCAAACGTAAAATCAACATTTATTTTGTAAAAAAAGAAAAGAAACGAAAACGAACACAAACAATTCATCCACGTGCGTTTGCTAAGAATCACCAAAATTGGATAGCCTAAGCATTCTTATTTCACTCTTCCCGCATCCTAGTACTTAATCCCAGTAGCGCCATCTGTCATACATTTTGGTAAATAAATATTACGTGCTGCAATTATGCCAAAAGCTATCAATAATTAATCCGGGTTTTTTTTGTTATTTATCCATTACGATAATTGAAATATATATGTATTGCAGAGATTTACGATTTACTTATTAGTTCAAAACAATATATTATTAAAAAAAAATGAGATTTCATTATTTTTCAAGCACTTATACACACATCTGATGTCAGATTCTTTGACAACGATATAATTAAGTACACAAATAGCTTAGAACTGCAACATTATCCTCAGTGATAATTTTCCAAAAGCTCTTTTTATATGTTTTAAAGAAAAACTGCATCTTTATAGATATATTTTTTTTAAAAAATAAGTCAAGAGTTTTACAGAGCGTTCAATAGTCTAATGTTTCTATCAGAGAAAAAAATAAGTGTATGAGGAAATATATGGGGAACAAAAACGAAATTCTCTTACCAGTCTTATTTCTTGATAAGATTACTTTTTTTAAAAAAATTGGGACATTTTCGTCAATTTTCCCAAAATATGCATGTAAAATAAATCCAAAGGAATTGTGTTAATATATATCCTTCTTCCTCTTTTTCAATCCGGTTCACTAATCTTACAGTTCACAGTTAATCATATTAATGTTTCCTTTATAGTCTAAATAAGAAAAATCTAGCGTTGAAGGAAATGTAATTATTTCACTTACACCAGTGATGCGTAACGAAGAATAAGGCCCCCCTACAAAATCAGGTTCTGGGCCCCAAGGCCAAATACGTTTACGATATGACTCAAGCTTTGGGGCCCCTAGAGCACATGGACACCCCCTCCCGCCCGCAACGCAGGAGTTGCGGGGGGTTAACGTTACGCCACTGACTTACACATAATTTGCGTCTTTCAAAAAAATTTTAATCATCCGTTTTCTCACTCAAAATCCTTCGAAATCCTGTGAAAAAGGAAATTTTAGTAATAAAAACAAGTTATGTTTAAGTAAATTAAATAAATTTATTCTGTTGTTATATTACAAAATGAATAGTGCTGATTGAAAAGGTTGCACCGGATGTGGAGCAAAAAAAGTTATTATCTTTTCGAAGAATATAAATATCTTTTTTATTACATTTGTTATATGCTGTCAAAAATACTATTCTATGATATCAATTGTCTGGTTCCATTTTTTCTAATAGCAAATTGAAAGTTACATTTTTAAAAAATATCAAAATAATTCAAGATGAACCAAATAATCTATTTTGGGCGTTAATTAAACGAAAAAAGTTATTAAAACCTTGGAAACTTGAAAATACAAATCATAAAAATTTATCTGAAAGTAATTTGATAGATAGCATTTTCATTTAAAAGCTTAAATGTTAAACAAGTTTAGCTATCGATTTTATAATTTTTAGTCATTGAGTTTTTAAATAAATTGCTTTTTCCGCTTGGTCAAAAAAAAGGAAGTTTCCCACGCAATTTACATTTTCCTGTCGGATTTCTTTGATAAATGAACTTGTTTTGTAAAGTATGTCTGAAATTGAGTCATATTGCTATTATTACAAAATTAGCTGTAATGAGTTCACAGGGATGATAGATGATTTGCTCTTTTTCCTACTGTACACGTTAGTTAACAATTAAATAAAGTTTATATAAATGTAAATAAGTGGTTAAACTATATGTGAGTAAAGATGAAACCATGTTAAAGGGAAACTTAAAAAAGTCAAAAAGGTTAATTACAAAATTCAAGAACAAGATGATATGCTTCTGAAACACTGTCTGTTTGCAGTTAATTGAAATTTTTCATTTTTATAATTGTGTCTGAAACTAAAAGTGCAATATGCTACACATATATACACATCATTAAAGTTTTCATTCTAAAAATAGTACAAAAACTTTTAGCATTGCATCAGTCAATAAATTAAAGGAGTTTCCAAATATTTTATGAAGAATAATCCATATTTTAGATGTATACGACACTCCAATATAGTTAACATAAGAATATAATATGTAATTTTTCAAGTAGAATGCGTAAAACTACAATATGTGGCATTTAATTTTAAAAAAAAATGTGATCATTTATTTTTCATGGACTTAAATAAGACATATCTTCCCAAAGGAAAATTTTCCTTATTTCACAAAGATATTTTACTGATGTCGTGTGCTAACACGTCTATTTTAACTGAAACATATCTATGAACTTTTTTTAAGGATGAAACCTACAAAGAATAAAACCCAAACTAAAATATCTGACGATCACATGGAGAATTCATTTGGGAAAGTAATTACTTTCAGAGAACCGAATAGTAGTTTCTCAACTAAAATATATATGTATAAAATATCTTACTAGTTTAATGTTTCCATCTCTTTTATTTTATTTTAATAAGAAAATAATTTTAACTGGATGAAACTTAAAATTGTACAATTATTTAACTATATGTATGTAAGAATAATTAAATTGTACCTCTCTCTCTCTCTCTTAACAAAAAAAAATTCTAGCTTCCATTTAATCTATATTTTCTTGTTCTACATATTCCCGCGTATGAAATTTAACTGCTATTACTTTCTCAGAAAAGAGCATCCAGTTATCAAACTCCAACCTCATTTCATTTTCCTTTCATAGTCATAGCCTAAATTTTCTCACGCGTTATCCTCCATTCGAAGTCTAAGCAAAAAAATGATGAATCAGTAGTAATTACAATTAATATGCAACGCAACAAGGGTTTCTGATTTCCCAGGCTTTTTCCCTTCCCGAGAATTTACGGGAAATCGCAGGAACATAACAATCATTTCCGGGATTTCCGGAAATGCATCAAAATTCGAAAAATCTAAGGATAATTTATTTATAATTGGTATCAATAATAATATGAAAAAAGGAAACTCTTAAATTCAAAATTTTGAACTCATGTGTTGATATGTTAATTATTGATTTTTAAGGTATGATTTAAGAGAAAACACATAAGTGATCTGTACTTTTCTCATTCAACGTAATTCTTAGCTTTGTTATGAACAATCCAGCAGCAGAAAATGCTCTCTCGGCTTTAGTTGATGTTGGAGGAATTGTTTTCAAATCTTCACTTAGTGTTATAATATTTGATGATTATTTTTCTGTTCGGTCAAATAACTGAATTTCTTGCTTTACTGTCTTGTCGAAGCTATAAATATTTCTAGTTGAGCAGAATAAGGTATTTGTCTTTAAGTGGATTGCTATTTCTAATTTTTCATCCAACGTTAAAAATTCATCTTCCAAAGTTTCCATGCTGTCTTCAAAGTGAGAAGAGTTAGAAAGTGATGTCTTCCTTGCAAAAGGAGGCATTGTCATTACTATTTTAGCTTGTCTGATCAGTTTTTATTTTGCAAACGGGAAATACCAGCAGTAACTGCAGTAACTTCATGCTTTCTCCCAAAATTTAGATATATTGCCTTAATCCAACTAAACTTACATTGCGTTTCTCACTAGCTCTTTGGACTAGAGAGCATTTCCCATTCTTTGCTAATTCTGAGTGTTGTGTGTGTATTTGTTAAACTATTCAATAATGAAAGTAAATACTACTTCGGCAATTAACAAAGTCGCCTTTCAACAGCATAGTCTTTCTGAGCCAATTTTTATTGGCTAAAGACTTGCTTTATGCAGTTGTAGTCAGAGTTTCAAAATCAAAAAAGCTATAATTTGTTCTTAAAAATCAATTGATGCTTTTGAAATTGGCTGATTTTATCTCTAAAATTCTTTCAAGAATTGATTATTTCAGCCATTTGTCATTCCCGGGAACGAAGTATAATTTTCAGGTGCACAAAAAGTACAAAAATCTTACGATTTCACGAGAACCTGGAATCCCGGGGTTCAGGGAAAGAAACCCTAAGCCCAACCCCAAATCAAGGGCAGTTGGCGTTGATTTGTATTGCTAAAATAGCATTAAAAGTTGTTTATATGAACTAATAAAAGCTAAATAACAAAAAAAATCCCCATGCTCCTTTCGAAACATTACTCATTAAGAAACTGTCATGATATATGTGCCTACAAATGAATTAAAAAAATTTCTCCGAGGAAAAATATTTTTGAAACCAAAGCAAATCTCAGCTAAAAGATTGAATACTTCCCTACTCTAAAATATTAAGCTTAAACTATTCGTTTCTAATCTTAAACTTTTGAACTTTTGTCAGTTGATAAGAGGCTTCTTTTTTGAGTTTGTATCTCCCTCTTTTAATTTTTATATAGTTAGATCTGCTGATTCAGGTTATTAAATAAAATGTGTGAAGGGAATTACAACCTAATATAATTACATCCTCTTTAACCTCCTCTAATTAAACTTATGGTAATTTAAGAGTTAACATTTCTCCTCAACAAAACAGATACTCGTTTGAAAATCCTTAACAATTTTTCTTACAATATTACACATTATTCAGACATTTGATTTAAGAGAAAAGAAAAAAATAATGCATATAAGTGAGGAAATATATATATCATATCAGTACTTAAAAGCATTGCAAAAATGCAACGTTACAATCTGAAAAAAATCTGTACAAGGGCCTGAAAACTAACAAGTACCGAACAATATTTTGTAAAGATCAGTTCTTGGTTTTTGTAAATATTTTATCCAAGATGAATCCTTAAATTTGTAGTACTTTCAGCAAAGCTTTTTTTTTAAATTTTTTAGCAATTTAAAAACTATTATTGCAGGAGCAAAATATCTTACAAATATCCATCTCATTAAAAATATGTAAGCGAATTTCCATTCATTTCAAAACGTTTTAGAGAAATTTCTTTCGTTTTCCAACGTAAATATCCAAATAAAAGATATGCAAAGTAATATTTTTGAGTGTTATTTCCGTCAGTTATAATCTTTTGATATAAAAGAGGTGTTACGTTGGTGAAATAATAAGCTTTTCAAATTTACGAAAAATCAAAAATTATTTTAAAAGTATGAAAGAAAACAGCTTTTTTAGAATATAGATAAATTTATCACGTTTTTATAAAATAACTTATGAAACATTATTCAATGAAAAGGATTACAAAATATATACAAAAAGTTATTTATTTACGTTAGAAGTATACCAAATTTATATCATATTAATTTATAATAAAAGTATAGTTTTTATATTCGTTTTCAAGTTTTATATTAGCATTGTGCAATAATAGAGCTCTTATATCTATAAATTGTATCTCTTTTTTTGTATTATTCGTTAGTTAGATACGAATATATTTAATAAAGTTACATCCTTATTTAACTCTCTAAAATAAAATACAGAAAATAATTTCTACGAGTAGTTCTAGGCATAAATTCAAGAATCAACGAGCTGTTTGTAGGCAAAATGCCAAGTGATTTAGACAGCTTGTTTCTGTGAGTGTTTGAGAGTAATTAATACAGTTTTGGGTACCAACCCGATGGGATTTAATAAATCAACTTACGAAATAAACGTCAAAATATTTGCACTAGAATTGTGATCTACATTTCTCCAGTCTGAGAAAATGTTTAAATTTAAGATCTCTTTAATTAATTTATATAACATAATTATAATTCTCCTATTCTCGTACACTTGAAACAAATTCTAGATTTCAATGCTGTATTTACAATCTACTGTATAGTATCAAGTGCCTTTCTTAAATCTCATGATGAAAACTGCTTCTACGAAAACTATTTAGTGAAATAAAACTTTCCGTTTCCTCGATGGAACTTTTGGAGTCTATATGGAACAGAAACAGTTTACACAGGGAGGAAGAAAATGTTTAAGGTTGTTCAATATATCCACTCAATGCCTCAAGCTTTTCCCACAGTAAATAAATCCCCGTACAGTTCTCACAAGGGCTTATCTAATAACTTAGAAATTGCTTGCACTTGGGATGATAATTCCGGTTCATTATTGTCAAACAAAATAAAAATGTTACAATTCTCTGTCACTGTTTGTGGAACTACTTAATAAGACTTTTAGTTGCTTAGAAAGGTATGGAGTAGTTTCTTCCCAGCAACTGAATATTGCTGCTCTCTTGGGGGTGCAGTGGGAATAAAAGTTGGAAGGAAAAGTGTAACCACAATGGAACCCAAGTTTTAGCAGTCAGCAAAAACTACTTTCTTATTAAAAAGAAATCGAATGTCAGTACACAAAAATGTCGAAACACTCTGAGAAAATGTTCTTAAAAAGTTAAAAAAATATAACTAATTCAATGACGTTTCTATCTTTAATTATAAGATTTTGTAAATTCAATGTTCGGCATTAGATAAATTTAAAAAAATTGTTAAGGGGTTTGCGTGTGATAAAATATAGTACATAGATGTTATTAATTGGCTGTATATTGCACAAAAACGATGCTTAAAATAATAAATTTTCACTTTAAAATGATACATTGATTTATTTAAACAAACGTTATCGAATATCAAGAAAAAAATACTTGTTTTTAAATTAAGGACTATTTCGACGTTAAAATAAGTAATGATAATTTAAAATAATCATAATCTAAAATGAAACAATAGAAACAATAACAACAGCGAATATTTTTCGGGGCAAAATTTGCTTTTCTGGCAAACTCTGTTCCCCGTCAGAAAAATTAGGATTAAAAAATTAATTATTATTTGAATTGCACTTTCCAAGAGTTTTAATTTTGTGAATTTTTGATAAAATTTGAATTTATTAAAGAGTTTGTCTCAAAAATTAACACTGATAAGACCTAGTACTTTCAATAAAAACTAGAGCATTTGTACAGGATAATAAGTTCACTAATTTATACAACAACATTGGTGAGATACATTATCTTGATTCAGTAATGTGATAGAAGACACAGCTTACGTACCTAAAAGAGCAACAAACTAAATGCCTTAAAGTTTCTCTTTTATGATCTTAATTTCTTTTATTTGTGGCCTTATGAAGGCAACCGTTCGCTCATTCTGACACATAATATTTCAAAAGAAGGTGAAAAATAGACTGGTCTAAAATGTTAGTTCTGAAAAAAAACGTTGAAAGTGATAGAAAGTTATGTTCTGAATACAGTAAAAAATGTACGATTTTCAATAAATACATCCCCACTAATTTTAGGGAGCGAAAATATGAATTGTAATGCATATAGGCATCCGTCTCCTTATAAATTATTCAAGACCACAGCTGGCCTTTTCTTCATTCACGAATGTTACAAGAATCTATGTCGTGTCTAGGTTATGCGAAAAGGTCCTCTTCTCAGAAATACATTCCCTAGGTTGCATATCCGTTGTGAATACAACATAATTTTTCCGATTAATCCAATGTCACTAACGCAGGATAACGAATTTATTTATATCTCTCTATAGAAGTAAGAATGTGTCAACTCTCTAGTGTTTTCTTGATAAGGATTTATATCTTGTATGCGGGGTAAAGAGTTTATACAACATCTAAGAGCAAATCGGCAACTGTCCTAGGAGTAATCGATCTTGCACTCAAGAGATTCAGCTGTAAGAAAATAAAGTTCTATTCTTGGTGTATGATTATTTCCAAGAAAATTTCCTCCAAAAAGTTATTCATATTTCCATTTCAGCAGATTTTAGAAAAATAACGATTTAAGCACTTGTTCAATAATTTAACAATTAGTTTATTATTAAATTAATTTTAAAAATTATTTTAAATATTTGATTTTATAATAATTAATTTGCTTAGATGTAAAAAAATAAAAATCACATAAGAAAATACGCAACAATATATAGTGTTTTTGGATCAACGTGTCAAACGAATTTGGATAAATGTGTAGTTTTATTAGGCATTTGTTTTCATCTGTTTAAATATACTTTATTATTGTACATAACTATACTAACAAAATAACACAAAACGTGTGACAAACTCTGTACCTATATATTATTACACAACACAATAAAAACTGAAATAAGTAATAAGAATAAGAATACAGCACCCACGGATGTTTAATCATTGGTGGCAATTGTTTTGGCAGTTTTTTCACTCTAAACATTCCCGTTTCGGAAATTGCGTTTGGCATGCGTTCTACTTTGACATTTTGTATAAAAAATGCAGGTAAGATTGTAATTAAGTACGACATTCTCCAAGTTTAAAATGTGGGGAAATGTTTTCTTTATCCGTGAAAGGGATAAAAAAATACAATAAAATATATTACAAATAGAGAAATAAAATTAAATTCGTATCTGATTAAAGAAATAAACTAACCAGTAAATCTCAGATAATGGCTTCAATTAATTAAGATTTGTTGGATCGTTAAATTCCCTTAAAATTAACTTTATTTGTTCCATTGTTAGCTGCAATGATTAACGATTTCTTTACAGAAAGTTTTCATATAAAGATGATACTAGTTCATTTTTATATACATATAGAATTTTGCAATAAATAAAAAAATAAATTACAAATTTTTTTTTAGTTTCAATATCTGAAAAACTAGTTCAACATTGTGAAATCTCACTCTTATATTTCCATATTAAAAGCGCTTCTTTTTTTAACTTATGTTTTTCCTGTAATATGTCATATGTAATTTTTTTATATTCTGTAAAATTGTTGAGATGCATGTAATGTATATTTTATTCTAACCAATGAATAGTTTCTTCTTACTGTGCTTTGATATTCTGAGTTAAATCATATTAATGAATCTTATCCCTATCCTTGAAACCCTGGAAATTCTTTCGTAGCAATACTTTTATATGATTTATTCCAGCTGTGTTGAACGTAAGGCAATATGTAACAGAAAATGAATGTAATAGAAGGAAACACAAACATTCTCATTTTTCCTTCTTAATGAAAAATTATTTATTCTCATCGCAGTTGTGAGTTGCAAAAAAGAATGACTAACAGTCATTAACATTAAACAGAATAATTAAAACTGTAATAACTGAAATGAAATATCATGTTTCTCTCTTTGAACAAGGTGAAAAATATTAATATCACAGAGAAAGTAGATATGAAGGAGTAAAATACCTGTTAACCTTGTAAGAAGCTCCTTGTTTTTCTAAAACTATCACATAAAAATTAATATTTTCAATATGTTCAATGTATTTTGAAACAACAAATTACATAATGTGTAAGATAATTAGGTACGACATGAAAAACATGATCATGACAGGGTCTTTTTCAACAGAAAATTCCTGAAATAACTTTTATTTCATTTATCTTACAATATTGCTCAAAATATAATTAGCTTATTTTGCAGAAGTTGTCCTTTAAATTTTGGGGAAGAATGTTTTTATTGGGGTAAAATCATATCATTATTTTCTTATTGTATGTATTATTCTTTTTTTGCTACATATAGGTAATTTAAACGTGTTTGAAAAACTCTAGTGCGATTCTAAATAACGTCATATATTACTCAAATGTTAATGGATGAAGGAAAATAATACAGTGGGAAAATTTAAATAAAATAGCAAATTTGCTGATGTCACACTGAATTTTTAATAAACGTTGTAGTAACAGTTTGCAACAGTAATATGTGTCTCAGATCATCTTATTTCTCCATATATCTTTCCTTTGGTAGCATATAATAATTATAGTGTCTTTATGAAAAATTACATTTCAAAGTACTTTGAACTAATATTTCTTTCAATTCTTCAAAATATTCGAATCTTTGTTTGTTTGTTTTTATTACCATTAGATTATATCTTATATTTCAAATTAAAACAAAAATTATATTGAAATCATCCTCTAATTTAATATCTCAGCTATTTTTTTAAAAATATTGGGTAAGCTTAGTTTACATTCATTGTAATTAATAACTTACATTACACCAAATACTTAACACTAAACACTAATTAAAATCTAAATATCGATATAGAGATATGTTTATTAGTATTTTAAGTACTATAAATATAGATAATTGTTTATTATGATTATATGATTTATATCTAATGTATACGTATTAAACATGTTTGTTAATTTATAGTAAACTATTCTTATGTATATTTAAAAACTGTTGAAGTATAAATTTAACTTTCCCTTTACTAAGATTAATAGATAATTTCGGAGTAAAAAGCTAACAAATAAATAATGAAAAATATATAATGTCTTTAAAAATTAGAGAAAAACACTAAAAGAAAAAAAACATGAGCAAAACATTTCATTTAAATTGAAGATTATTAACAACTACCAACGAAAAAAATCAAAAATAAAATAGTTAAATTCCCAAAAATTAAATTGAAAAGCTGCAAATAAATTCTTTTTGACGAAAAAAGAAGTGAGAGCACTCAAAGGAAATTAAATCATTAATTAATCTGAAATAAAATTTTCAAAAAGGTATAAAATAAATAAAGGCAACTCTCATTTTAAGTAAAAAAAAAATTGGGGAACATCTTCATCGGGGAACTTGCTTTCATTTTAAATGGAGAGAGAAAAAATCATAATGTATATTAAAGAAAACGTATTGTAAAAAAACATGTACTAGAATTTTTAAAACGGAAAAAATTCTATTCAAGATGATAAATACTGTACAAAGACATAAAAAATTAATAAAGTTTCAAGTAATATTCATGAACGTTATCAATTGAAAGAAACTGATTTTAAAAATGTGTTTATAACGATATGGTAGAATTTTAAATTAAAAGAAAATATGCTTAAGTAAGTTCTATAAGCATTGCCATGAAACATATTTATTTTCTACCATTTTGAAAGCATTTATTATAAAATTATCTTTGCATAAACTAAAAAAAAATATTTATTTCTTTGAACTAACAAAAAAATAAATTCAAGCATTCAGCAACAGTTTCATATTCAAAATTTCAGATTGCAAGATAAAGATGAAACAAATTTTGAAATCCAATTTTTTTTCAAGCATCACTTTTTTATTCATCACTAAATGAAATGTTTGGTAAATTTTATTTGAGCTACAGATTTAATAAATTCTCATAAGTGTATATAAGGTATAAATATGAAAAATATGTATTTGTGTTTATTTATATTCATCATTTTCACTTCCCCTTTAAATACGTAACTGGCAACTTCACATACAAATTAATCTCTGTAACAATAATATCAAAATGCATTGTTGAAAAATTTTATAAATAACTTAAAAATTGAATATTTAATACAGAGGTTCCCAGACTTTTTGTCTCATGGATCACCAGCCATGTTTTTCAAATTGGTGTATACCCTGCTTTCTTAACCCTTTAGCTGGCACAAAGCTAAAATACACTTTACTGAGATAAAGTACTTGATAAATGTAATGTTCTAATCCTCTATAAGCATTATTTAGTCACAAAAAAATATCTGATCAGGGTTTTATTTTCTGGGTGGTGGCTAGACCATATAGCTACTGCGCACTTAAGACATTTAACATGCTTTTCGGGACAGTAATAATGAATCATATTACAATAAACTTTTTATGAAAAATTAACATTTATGCTAATAACTATTTCAACAACAATTAAATACAAAGTGCAAGTGTAATAAAATAATAATAGAATTTTTGCACAATATAGAATACTTACTAAAATATTCATTGAAATTGGTATATATCCACATTTTATATTTTATTTAATTTTAGTATAAAAAGTTAGAAATAAAGTAATATTCTTGAGGATTTAAATGAGTTAATTTACAAATTTGATGAACTACTTACTGTGGAACTTTTCAAAGCAAGTAGGATCATTTGCTTGAATGCACCGTAGTATGTTGCAGGACCGACACAGCTATCGAGAGCAATGAGCGTCTTTTATGGTACTGCAAAGAGAACATCTCCTGTACAGATCACCTTCTGTTTTGACTGGGATATGTTTCCGTGAATTCTGGAGGAGATCTATTTTTTTTTATAGTTTACCCCATTTTAATTCTGGCCGGGAAGTAGAAGGACACTGTATCTCATCAATTTCTTCATCATCTGAAGAAATATTTTCCCCTTGAGCAACATTTTCAACGTAATCTTCATCATCAATATCACTGTTATTAGAGGCTGCTGAATGATCATCTGATGGCAATTATTTTAAATATAGCAAGAATCTCTTAAACAGATAAGCTTTTTTCTAGGCATTGTTATACATATGTACTCAAATTCTACTTTACGTTGATAATAATAATATAAATCAATGTGCAATAATCTTATAAAATGGAAATTCTAGTTAAAAATATATACACATCTATAAGTAAAAAGTGTTCAAAGTATTTTATGCGCCTCAATAATATGCAAATGTTTTATCCGAGCAGAAAAGATATAATGAAAGATTTTCGAACCCAAGAATCATGCACCACATATTGTAAACAAAGTTTGTTTATGTTTCCGACCCCCAACATTCTCACGTGATTATAAGTGCTCTCTCTCGAGTGGAGGAAGAGCGAAAATTTCAAGGTTATTTTTCTCTTCTATGTGGGCAATGGATAGAGCTTCTATCCACATATAAAAAAATTTCCATAAACCTAAATACAAACCTTTTTTAATTGCACATTTGTTTAAATCATTTAGATGAAAGAAAAGCATACTTTAGACATGTCGAATTTTTTTTCTCAGATCAGAAATTTTATTTATAGTAATCATAATACAATTTATAGATTCACACCGAAAAAACTATTTCTAACTACCCATCAGAAGACATGAAATGCAAAATAAGGTATTGATTTGCCATCTGTATTGATTTTTATGCGGTTTAGCTTCAATTAACGCATGCGGATATATTAAATATCCACCACCCGCTTGGAGAAAAAAAAATTTGTTATATGGCTAGACCTATTACCCCCTGCTGCACGTGAAAGGATTAATATTGAATTTTTGGAAATTTATCAACTTAAGTGCGTTTTTGACAACTGGTATAGAGGTACTTATTTTAAAAGACTTAAATTTCTAACTGTAATGAAATATAGTGTCTAAAACCTTTGAAATACACGTTAATTAATTAAATTAAAATGTAATCAATACATAAAATAACTGATCAACAATGAAATGCTTTTATTGAGAAGCATAATTTGAGTGCTTCAATAACAAAATTTTAACATTTGGCGTCAGGTTTTACACTAACCCTCCTCAGTTAGCAGTGTCCAGGCTTTTTCTTTCTTTTTTTATGTTGGAGATCGGCAACCGCGCTGAAACTCCTTCTCACTAAGGAAAGCAATTAAAATCTTTGTCACAATACTCCATAATTCGAGATAAATAACCACTGTGTGTTTTTAAAACCAAAATTGCTGACATTAAACTTCACTTTAAAATTCCCTTTAGTGCTTATTCCGATCAGTTCCTCTTGTTATAGGACATTTGTTCTTTTTTTTTCAATGTGACATGAATTCATTGCCTACTTTGGTATTACCATAATCAAAGTATTCTCAAACCTAGTTCCAAAATCTGAATAAAGGTAATTTAAATGTTGAACGTGGATTATAAAACATCATTTTCCTGTCAGACTGTCTGCGGCCAATTGAGAAATTGGGAAAATTCCCGACATCCAATTCATCTTTAGCTTAAATTTGGCAAGAAACGGTAAAGTGATGGTCCTTGTTTTTTAATAAAATGTATGCTGCCCCTTTGTAACTGCAAACTAATCTCATTAAATTTGGAAAATAAATCTATTAAAGAGGTATATTTTGTTTTCCATTTGATTAAATTTTCTTTTAAAATCAAAGTCACGATTTCGTTTAATGAGACCTACTATCGTAGATCCCCATTTACACTTCATTCCAATATTATTTTTTCCCTGACGTGAACCCCTTGAAGGTTGTCATAGACCCCTGGGGACCAATATTGACCACTTTGAGGATCAATTATTTAATATTTGTATCTTGTAAGGAAGCAAATGTGTAGAAAACATGCCTACAAAATAATAAAAATCTCTAGAACAGAAAATGTTTATTTTCTATTATATAAGCGTATTTACTCTAGGGCAATATTCAACTCTTACTGAATATGTTATTAATTTTTTATAAAGGAAACACCCAACTACACATAAATAGAATGTTTTTTATTTTTTACTTATTTTCGAAGTAGACTCAAATGCACAAATCCTGAGAAGAATTTGCTTAAATTTTGGTAATTTTTTTTTTTTGTTCGTGAAGAAAATTACTTGAATGGCGTAATTTTTGAACTTTTAAAAGAGGTTTTAGTATTTCTTACAGTTTTTCCTGCATCCCATAAAAATTCAATTCCTTGTTACGTTGCCGGTACGATACACAATAAAATGGGGAATTGTCTTTGTATCTCTCTTTTTTTTCTGGAATCACATACCAAAGTCAATGCATGTTTCCTTCAAAACCTACACAAAGTGAGTGCCTGCAGAGCATACGCAATAAACATTCCTTTTTCTTAATCTTGTCCGCTTCGGTTTTGAGATTCAGGAAAGTTAAATTTTAAATCCTGTTTCTATAAACCTACTGGGGGCTAGCATTCAAAAAATAAAATCACAAATTTGTCTGTCTAGACTATATTTTTGACAAGAAAAAAGAATTATTGGCTAAGCTGTGGGGCAGGAACAATCTCAATTGTGACTAAAACACATAAATTTGACTACCCCACACACTTATTTATAATGTATAATCTGGAAAAAAAATTTACTTTGGATTTGTTTAAAATTATGATGATTATAATTTAAATTATAAAGGGTCAAAGTAATAATTAAAACTATAAAGGTATAATTTAAATTATAAAGGGATACTTCAAATAATTTGATAACTTTTGAAAAAGCTGCTGGAAATTTGCTCCTATAATTCAGAAAATTTTCACTGCTTTTCCCTGAGCTAGAAAATCTTCCATTTGCTTAGTTATAAGGTTTGTTATAATCTTTAAATTTTATGTTTTTGATCAATTTTGAAGAACAATGCTAAAATTGTTAATATTATATGCATTATGATTTCTGAAGAAGAATACTGCATTTACTCGAATCCAAGCCGCACCCCGAATTCTCAACAATTATTTGTGGCAAATGAAAAATAGTGTAAAATAGTTTAGTACTTGTAATTGCTTTAATGGCCCCATCCAACGCATTTTTTAATTCGATTTTCAAACCGCCACCGATTTTCAGTAGCTTTAATGTAGGAAAAAATGCGGCTTAGATTCGAGTAAATACGGTATTTATACTAATTCTAAAAATGACGTAAAATTAATTTTTTTGTACAATTATACTTAAACATTATGAAAAAATTTTGTTATGATACACAGAAAATGCTACTTCAGTTAAATTATTTTTCAATAAAGTGGCATTTATTCTGAATAATAAATTATTATAAAAACTTTTAAGCTATTTTTTAAGTTTAAACATTGTTCAAGAAAAGTAATTTTTACAGTGTATTAAGATGATTAATAATAAAATGTTATCAAAACTTTGTGAGCAAATTTAGCTGAGTACTTTTGACAAACAAAAGAAGCCCATAGAACCAACCATCAGAAGTTCAATTTTTTATTCGCTAGACGAAATGATCTGTTAATTAGAATCATAGGAGATATATGAAAGTAATTAAAGTAATAGAGTTATATGAAGTACATACACTAAATAACACCTACCGAATTATGTCTGAAGGATACACTAAAAAAAATTATAGTAACTAAATGGAAATAATCAGATATGCTTCTTGCATAAAACAATGAAAGAGTCCACCCAATAAATAGCTTATTGCGTCGTAGCAAATAGTCTTCAAGAAACATTAGTTAAGAACAAGTATGCTGAGGCAGGTACAATATAAGTATCTTCCAGAGTAATACATCCGGTCTGTTGATAGTCTTAAACAAAAGTTTTTACCATTTTAAATCATTAAAATGCTCTTATAAAAATGAAAATAAGAATTTCTTTATGGAATTATGTCATATAAATATAATGCATAAGAAATAACCCCGTTTCTTTTCATTTTTATTTAATGCTGGTAAATGAGTCTTTAGTTTCGCTCTCAAATTTTTCATAAATTCCTAACTATAAAATTTTTTCAGAAATGCATTAATTAATAAAACCTTATATAAATAAATTAATTAAGCCACAAAGCATACAAAAAGTAAATCTTATTACATAGAAAATATTTTTAAGCATAACTTTTTGTATTATTATATTACACGATAACCAATTACAAAAAGTGTAATTGAATGTTGATTTCGTACGTAATATTTCGTAGAAAATCTCAAGGTTGTGAGAGAATCGAAAGAAAAAAGTTAGTATAGGAGATCTATTTGCCCATTTATTAAGAAAGAGCTGTTTTCTCATAAATCTTATTATATACATGCTCATATTTTAACCTATACTTTCCCTAACTTATTAAACTGTTATGTGTGTTATTTTACGTTTCCTTTACCTGTTTTATTCAAAGCGCAATAACTGACATGAAATATTTACTTTAATATGTTTATCATTCCACGATCCATTCTATTTTAAAAAATAATGTTTGGAATTTTTGGCAATACATTATAACTTCTAACATTCTGCATCATCAATCCGGTTTAAGTATTATAATTAGCATAAAAATAAAAATAATAAAGTCTGAAATTAAATTTTTAAACAACGATTTCTTTATCACTTGACGATACACTTAAATTTTACAGAAATTGTTAATATATAAAGTATTATATATATAATATAGTATTTTATTTTGTACATATTATTGAAGTATTACGTATGGTATTTTATTATGCATATTATTAAGGTATTACGTATAGTATTTTATTGCATATATTTTTAATACATATAATAAATATATTTTAATATATAATCTTTTGAAATTATAGCGATTTTGCATTATAATTTACTAAATACAGACACATTTGGTAAAATTGTAAATAAGGATTTTATAAAGGGATTGAAATATTTTTAAAATGTCTCAATATTTCCCTGGTCTTTACCGTCTTTCATTTCAAATTCAATCGGAAAAAATTATTCAACTTTTTATTAAAAATTATTCATTATTATTTATAAGAACTTTATAACTTTGCCATTTGTCCTACTTCTCAAAAAGATACATATAATAAATTTAATAATTGTTTAATGCTGTTTCCTTGCAATATATCACAACAATTAATATTTTGAAATGGAGAATAATTATCTTTAATTTCCAGTTTTATAAATAATTAATTTCAAATATGTATATATCCCTTTCGATTTTTAATAATCCAGATAATATCAACACCTCTTAAAGTCATATTGTCCAAAGTCTCATTATAAAACAAACATAAGAAAACTTAAGAAATGAATATTCCAGATTTAAAAATTGTTTCACTATCATTTTAATGAAATAAAAATAAACTATGAGAAATATCCCTTGACTTAAAACAAAATGTAAGTATAATTTTGTATTTTACAAAAAACAGCAGTCAATTTGAGAGCGCTTTAGGTTTATTATATTAATCAATCAGTTTTTTTGATTGCAAGTTTTTGTATCTTGCTGAATTTTATTACCATGTAAAAAATGCATGCATTCTGATTAAGAGTGGTTTAGTTCTTGAACATTTATTAAAATCAAATTTATTTTCGTTGAAGTACTATCGGTGTATAATGAGGCTTATCTAAGAAAATACTAACTAGGGTAGAAGTTCTCAAGAAACGGGATATTAAATTAAGGAGAGTGGATCTCTTACTCATGCGTCACCGTCGTTAACTGACCGTGATTCGCAATTACAAGTTTCATCAACGATAGTTGATTGTGAAATTCCGCAGCGATGTTAATTCAATTCAACTAAATTGCATATTGGTTATTTTATGAAACTAAAATATTAAAGCAATCACTTTAGAGCTTGGTAATGCAATCAATGTCTTACAGTAAACACAAATTCAAAGAAAGGGCAAGTTTAATGGGATGTAATTGTTTTATTTTATAATGAAATATATAGCTCATGTGATACAAATGGGGTATTGAAACATTAAAATTATTAGAACATTAATTTATTAAATAGGCTCTCGTGAGGTCAAAATGTTTATTCCATTTATTATGCATAACGACCGAACATATAATTTTTGTACTTCATTTTTATCATTAGATATTTGTATAACAGTTGACTTCATTCATCTCTCGTGAGGTCAAGAAGTTTGCTCCATTTATTATGCATAGCCACCAAACGTATAATATTTATTTCATTTTCATCATTAAATATTTGCATAACAGTTAACTTCTAATAATAAAACTTTTTTTAGTGTGCAAAATCATATGTATTTCTTATTCGAGTAATTCTCCCACAACACTGCTAAATAATTTAATTTCATATATTTAAGGTATCCGACTACGTTCAGAACCGTGATTTTAAAAAAGAGTATAAATGGATAATTTTCGTGATATTTAGTGTCACTTAGATACATGTATAAAATTGTTTTAAGGACATTTTGACAAACAAAATTTATTTAAATACAATATTTTGGCAAAAAATTAACTTATAATAATCTTTTTTTCAAAATGTTCTCCTTTTATAAAAAATGCTTCTAAAATAATAATATTTTGCTTATATAAAGTAAGGACTTCTCCAGATAGTCTGAACTAGGAATTTTGCAAAATTCACATTATTTTCAGAGTTACAACCAATTGAAATAATTATCGGCGTTCCTTTCTTAAAATTTCTCCCCCTGTTGTCGTAAAACATGGATAAACCCACTTCTAAGTTTTATATTTGAAAAATTCTATTTGAGCCTCTGTACAGAGATCTGAACTGTATTCTGACAAAATATTATTATAATAGAAGTATTTTTCACAAAAGGAGAATATTTTGAAAGTTGGTCATTCTATGTTCATTTTTTGTCAAAATATTGTACTTAAATAAAAAAAATTTGTAATAATATTCTTAAAAAAATTTTATATATATTTTCTAATCTAAGTGACACTAAATATCATAAATATTATCCCTTTACACGCTTTTGAAAAATCACGGTTCCGAACGTAGTCGGATACCTTAAGAGTGCCAAAGCGCAAGCTTATGAAATGTATTAAATTCATTTAAAAAAATATGCATCAGTCGTTATGCGCTCAAAACCCTTTTCAATATAGCGGGCTACATCATTATTATTTTTTACAGAATTATAAACGAGTGGCAGAAGTCTGGATGGATGAATATAAAGAATATTTGTATATGCGAAGACCTCATTACAGAGGACTCGAAGTGGGAAATCTGACTGAACAGAAGCTTTTACGCAAAAGGCTCGGATGCAAGTCTTTTAAATGGTTCATGGAAAATGTAGCTTTCGACCAACCCAAGAAATATCCTCCTATCGAGCCTCCAGATTACGCTAAAGGAGAAGTAAGAGTTATGCATTTTCCTTCTTAAATGAGAGTAGAAACTGCAACACATTTTATTTCCAAGCAAATAGAATACCAAAATAGAGTTTCCAGTTCTATAGTACAACAAAAGTTTAAACTGTAGATAAAATTCATGCATTACCTTAGAAATTTTATAATTGTAGCTTAAGTCCTCGGAAAATCAAATATAAAAAAAAATGTATCAGATAATTTAAATCTAAGAAAACTTTCTAAATTTTCGTGTATCTTATTCATTAAAATTTTGTTAAATCCCAAGATTATTTATATTACGAAAAAAAATTCAAAGCTATCACTCCTTTAACAAATTTCTGAATATAAAAGAAATTTAAATGCAATATTGCAAATAATTTTCTTTTAAATTCCATTCAAATTGAATTACTTTGAAATATATTAATTTGCATGTTTTTAGGGGTAAGATACAGATATATCAATAGAAGCAGTAATTTTTTATTCAATCTAATAGTAGTTTATTTTGTTCTTTTCAATTATATAAATTTTAAAGTATAGAAAACGTAATAAAAATAAAGCTAAAAAGTGTTACTACAAAATTTTGTTACAGCAATCGCATTCTTAACTTATTCCTTTTGAGAAAGGTAAATGTAACTTTTGGTATTGATAATTTATATGAGTAATTTTTATAATGCATAACATTATTATAATTAATCATTTCTAATATCTTTTATTACATTTACCTAAAACAAAAGGCATTCATAAGGAACATAGTTACAAAATAATGAAAATATAATTTATACCTTACAATGAATTGCATTTTTCTCAACACATGTATTTTAATTACTAAAAGATTAAGCTAGTCATTATATAACCTGACTTTAAAAAATTGTTCACATTGATTTTAAAGTGAGTCCGAAAAAAATATATAAATTGAAGAAAATTAAGTAATTTGGTTAAGTACACTGAACGTAGCAAAAATGCTAGCAAAAAATTATAACTAAGTCTTATAAAAATACTTGTTAGCTCAATTATACTCCTCAAATTCAGGGGCATTAGTTTATGTTTTTAACTAAGCAAAAATCCCTCTTTTTTTTTTGAGGAAGGCAGTATAAAGCTATAAATTATGAGATTATACGTTTATTATATCCTTATTACGAGAGGGAGATAAAAAAATTGTCTTTTGGAAATTGGTATAAAATATTAGTTTTTTATATAAACAAGATTTTATTGATGTATTTCCTCATTTCTTTATTAATTGATCTACAAAGAAATACAATTAACTTCGTTAAAGTTATGCGAAAATGTTATTCGCAGACAAATTTAGTATCAAGAAACAATTTCTTAAAAAACAAAAATGTTAAATATCTAAATATTGATACTAAAGTCATTAAGGTATCCGACTACGTTCGGAATCGTGATTTTCAAAATTGTATAAATGGATCATTTTCATGATATATAGTGCAACTTAGATTAGAATATATTCAAAAAATTGTTTTAAGGACATTTTGACAAAAAAATGTTTTTAAATACAATATTTTGGAAAAAAATTAACTTAGAATAATCTTTTTTCCAAATGTTCTCCTTTTGTGAAAAATGCTTCTATTAAAATAATATTTTGCCTGTATATAGCTCAGACCTCTGTTCAGAGACTCAACTAGAATTTTTGAAATATATAACTTAGAAGTGGGTTAATTCATATTTTACGACAACAAAGGGGAGCAATTTTAAGAAAAAAACGCGAATAATTATTTCAATTGGTGGTAACTCTGAAAATAATGTGAATTTTTCAAACATTCTAGTTACGCCTCTATAGAGAGGTCTGAGCTATATACAGACAAAATATTATTATAATAGAACCGTTTTTCACAAAAGGAGAACATTTGGAAAAAAAGATTATTTTAAGTTAATTTTTTGCCAAAATATTATATTTAAATCAATTGTTTTTGTCAAAATGTCCTTAAAACAATTTTATGCATTTATTCTATTCTGAGTGACACTAAATATCATGAAAATTGTCCATTTATGCGCTTTTTTTAAAATCACGGTTCCGAACGTAGTCTGATACCTTAAGAGCTATTTACATTGAAACTTTCGCTGCTACCTTTAATCGAGGGAATTTGAATTTAAAGTCTTCAAACGAGAAAAAGTAAGCTATTGATGAATAAGAGTGATATTTTTTGTTTAAATTTAGCTGTTTTGCATTTGAAATTATTATTTTTATATAAAGCTTCAAAGATTTTTTTCTACCATGTAATGACCTTTTTACACATGTTAGTTCAACTTATTTTTAGTTTAACTATATTTAATTGCTATTTTTTTCAAGAATAAGTCTTACAACTTATAAAAATGCTTATTCAATTTTCAAACATTTCTAAGCTTGCATATGTGTGTGTAAACTGTCTCTCTTAAAATTACTTTAATAAATTAATTGTAGTTGCATTATATATATATAATTCAATTTAGACGAATATTTAGGATATTTTTTCAAATGATCTCTCCATCTTTGTAACGCATGATAATCTTAATTCGAATTTAAGTAACAAATTTTAAATTTAATGTTTTCTCTATTTAAAATTCTGAATGGTTAGGATAAATGATTTTGACTATTCTCTGAACATGAGTATTTGTTATGCTGAGAAAAGAAATGAAGCTTAACTCACAAAGATTTGTAACACTCTTGCATTCATAATAAAAGGTATTTTTGACTTAAAGAAAACAATTATAATGCAATTACACCAAGTCACACGTAATCATTATATTCTTTACGCCTTGAATGATACGAAAAGAATTGGAAACGTATGAAAAGAAAGAGAGCTGTGGTTGTAGAAAATGAGATACCCAAAAGTAAAAGATAAAAAGTAATATAAGCGATTGATTCCACGAACAATTGTTAGAGTTTGAGTTTTTGTGCGTGGCTCTTCACAAAGAAAAGTAATTAATAATGAAAAGCTCTCGTTTATAACATAGTTCTTCACTTTGTTCAAGTTGAATGCGTATTCAGATAGTTTTACGTGATATATTTGTAGCTTGTTCCCCTTACAGTCTAAAGAATTGTCACTTAGGCTCATAACATCTCATTTGTAATAACGTGTAGGACATAAAAGTTACTGTCAATGACTTTTTGTATATTTCCGATGAAACCATTTATACCAGCTATCTGTATAGTATCTCATTCAATATTTATCTTTTCGTTGAAATACAGAGCAATAAAATAAGAATAAGTTATTACGGTGTTGTTCTGAGGTAATAATAAATTGATTTTAGAATATATATGGATCTGAAAGAGATTACTAAAATTACTTCTAACATTTCGATAAGTTCTTTTTCGGTTTGTATTTTGTCATGTATATTAGATTTATGTTTTAAATTTACATACTAAATTTATGCTAAAATCAAAGGTATATTAAAGTTCATTAAATAAAATTAATATAATTTGATGATAATAATATTTTTAACATAATCATTTTGCAATATGTTTAAATGGATTATAAAATTTTAGGTTTATTACACCAATTCTCTGATATTCTGATTTTTATCTAAAGCAATCGGCTAATTTTGAGCTTCAAAAAGAATTAAGGTTGAGGGAAGGGGGATCACCACTTGCTGAAATATAAACAAGACAGCGATACTTCATGCCACGAATGAAAATTTAGATCAATTCTGGGGACAAATTCTGTCAATACTGCTTCTGAATAGTTTTGAGCTCAGAAATAACTCTAGTTGGAAGCTGGGAAGTGAAATCTTTCGTCCAAATACGTCGCATATAAGGAATTCTTCTAAATTATATATTTCAAAAATTCTTGTTAAGCCTCTGTAGAGAGGTCAGACTTATTTACAGGCGAAATATTATTAAAGTAGAGGCATTTTTCACAAAAGGAGAATATTTTGAAAATGAGTCATTCTATGTTCATTTTTTGCAAAATAGTGTACTTAAATAATTTTTATTGTAATAATATTCTTAAAACAATCTTATATACATTTTCTAATCTTAGTGACACTAAATATCATAAATATTATCCATTTGTACGCTTTTGCAAAATCACGGTTCCGAGCGTAGTCGGATACCTTAATATAAATTGGCCTCCGAATCTTCAGCAACTTTTTTCCACACCAGAAGTGCTTTTAAAAAGTTCTGTGAATGTGTTGTAAATATTTGTAATCCTTCGCATTCCCAAATGATTTTTTTCCTTAATTCCTTTGTAATGTGTGATTAATACTTACTTCTGTGAGCCCCGTGTAATACTTTGTGGTGCACGGGAATTTTATAATTGTCTTCAATAAAAAAATACGCCCAAACATGCTTAATCATATTTAAATCTGGAAATCTTGTTGACCCTTTCCTACACTTGATACTTTTCCTTTCAGGACATTGCCCAATGAGTTGAGAACAGTATGGCTTCGCATTCTGTTCCATGAACAAAAATGAACATGGTATTCCAGTACATAACCACTGAAATTTTATCAATAACAGAACCTCTTCCAAAAATGTATAAATTCCTATTTCCAGCAGATATTATTCTGACCCATTCTAAATGCCAGTTTTGTTCTATGGTGTTATGAGAATAGTTAACGTGTTTCTTTTATTCTCCCCAGACTATGCAGTGACGGAGAATTACTGTGTTAACTGTATCATGATTCAACGGAGAATATTACTTCGCTCCATTGATTGTCTTCCCAGTTCACATGTTCTCGACTCTTTCGGAAGTGTGTTCTCTTTTGCACACCGTAGACAGTAGACCACTCTCCTAAGCTTTCTGTAAGCTGCGATCTAGAAATGATTGGTCTAGCTGTTGCAGAAAGCTTTGAAGACAGCCACTGCCTGTCAAATATCGTCCAATTACATCATGCAATACGAATAAAAATTGTTCTTGTCTAGCTGTTGATACTGTTGGTCGAGTTCTTATAACTTGTCTATGAAAATTTACATTTGTTTGGTACCGTTTGTACTTATTGAAATTTACTCTCTGTACTACATTTACACTACACATTTCTGCCTGTGGTAGTCCACTATCTGCTATTTCATTGATTTTACTTAGTACAAACAAGTTGATTAATCTTCTTTGAGCTATAATCAATACTTAGGAATAGTTAATAGAGTTACAGTTAATATCTTTATGTGGGATTTGGAGCAACAAAGGCTATATTCCATACAAAACTAACAAATATTAATATGTCAAATATTCATCTTCATTCATTCATCGTCATCATTCATTCTGTGATGTCAAAATATTTGATCCTCTGAATAAAAAATCTGAATGTTGATCTATTTGATACTTTGGAACAGTTTCATCACTTACGAACTCATTGATTGCATAAGCAACCAAAATCTCAAATGCATGTTCACATCACTTCACTTGCAATATTTCTTATAGCCTCCACCAGCATTCTATTGCGTCACTGACAAAAGATTTGCATGTACACCAGTGTTTCTCAAACTTTAACTACTGGCGACCCAATTTTCAATCATAATTTTTATCGCGCCCCCCTAAAAATAATAATGTATTGAATGCGATAATAATACACTTTTTGGCGCTAAAGCTACAATATGATAATAATTATAAACCGTACAAATTAACAAGATAAGTATTAAATTTTGTATATGTGTTACTTTTAAGTATATATATTTTTATTTTTTTTTGTTTTACTTTTTGTTCGATTCACTATAAAAGCGTGTTTTTTTAGTTTGTTTTTAAACTATAACTTGTTTTATAATTATTTTTACTATACACGATAAAAATCACAATTCCAGTGAATAATTTAATTAAGAGAAAATATACTTACCTACTTTGAAGGACTTTTTAATTTTTCTTTGATGATTTGAGAAAAAATTCAATAAAACTAAAGAAAATGTTCCAAATGTGCGTGTCCTTAATAAAGGACATAAATCACAGACACTTTTCGCTAATACAGAAACGTTATTTTCCAGTAAAACTTTCATATTTTGTTCACGTTTTGCTGTCGTTTGATGATCTACAAATAAGCATTTTGAACTTTTTCTTCCTTGCGTCTTTTTGACAAGGCGAAGTGCTACATTTATGGCTTCATAGTTTTTTTTGATAGAGTTCTTTAGGCAGCATTTGAAAATTTCAATTCAACTCAAACGTTTCATGTCTATCACTTTTCTCATATTTACTTTCACTATCACGATTAATATGCATTATTTCATCAGGTTCTTCAATTGCTTGATCAGTTTCATCTTCCTTCAATAAAGAGATCACAAATGCCCATTTTTTTATATTCTGCTCATTTACATTTATAAACCATAATAAGTCGTACAACACAGCAATCAAAACCACAAAGTTAATCATAGGGGAAAGTACAGCGTATTCATAGAAAATATTTTTGAACAAAAGTGGTCGTGCAGGGAACTCGATCAAAACAAGTACCTTGATTGTAAAAAACCGTTTGCCACTCTCAAAAAAGAGGCATACATGTGACAAATTCATTTGAGTTTCCATTAAGACTGTCTAATAGGAGGATACTGTCAAGGTCACTGTTAACGAATTAACAGTTTTACCAGAATTTGGAGTGATTCAGCGCCTCATGCGACCGCTCCCATGTAAAAAGTGAATTCGATACAAAAACATCGATGTCAGTTCTAAAAAATAGTTTAAAAACTCATAAAATACATCTCATGCAACTCATAAAAATACATCTTGGCCAAATAATCCTTCAAAGTGCTCAATATGCTTATCCATATATCATAAAACTCATTTACATGGAGAAAAAAAAAAGCAACAGAAAAATATTATTTACAGCTTTCCTAAAAGAAAAACAGACGGAGTTAAACATGCCAGTAAGCTTGAAGGTCAAAGAGATGATAATCAAAAGTAGTATTCTGAGGGTTAAAGGAACGTAATATAAAAAAAAAAAAATCTCTCATCGTGGGATTACAGGAAAGCAAACAAAATATCTTTTTTATTTGGTTTTAGGATCAAAGATAGAGCTAATGAGCGTTTGAAAGTGGAAAACCAGATGATATATATATATATATATATATATATATATATATATATATATATATATATATATATATATATATATATATATATATATATATAAATTATATCAGTGTAAATGTGCATTTTTTACTTTGTCAGAAAGCATTTTGTTTTACTTGATTCCAAAAAATAATTTTTTAAGCTTTTTATATTTTCAATATGCTCGCGCCCCCCTCGCAGGGGTATCGCGCCTCCCCAGGGGGGCGCGCCCCACAGTTTGAGAAACACTGATGTACACTATCACTAATTAACATCAACAAGTTTTTGTCACCAGTGGATGTGTGTGTGTGCACATTATAATCAAGTGGAACTTTAAACATAATTATGGCAAAAAAATTGAAAAGTATTTAACAATTTTAATAATTTAAAAGATTTAAACAGATGTAAATTGCATATATAATTCCGCGACACCAAAGAAAACTCACTTTTCTATCCAAATTTTTTAAATCTCCACTCACAGACTACTTTACTGCATCCGGATTGGCCAGGACTCTCTTCCTACTTTTTACATTGTAAAACTTTCTAAGTTTAGACTTTTTCAAGTAAATTTAAAAAATATTAACAATACTTTTATTTTAAGTAATATTTAAGTTATTTTAAATCTTTCATAATCAAAAGCAATAAATATTTTATTTTTAATTACTTAATATATATAACAATAGGCAATTAGAAATCAATTCAAAGACTTTAATTCTCAAAGATAGATTAGGGTTCGAGTAAATCGAGTGCCCTCACTCATATATCGTATCACATATAATCTGGAGCGCAGTAACAATACAATCAGCTCATTATTTTCTATTAGTTTAGATGAAATTAATATTATTTTGTGCTTTTGTATGATATTTAACTCATAATACTTCAGTTTGAATATCATGGTTATTTTAATTAGCAAATGTAAATTGACCGCGCAGTAGCTAAGTAGTCATAAACGCAAGCTGCATGACGGACAGGGTTCCTATCAAATCGCAGTTCAAATTTTGACGTGCTAAATAATGGGGGCTGCTGCATGTGAAATGGAACGGATCCTCAAAGGTCTTCCGTAGTGTGATGTACAAATTAAGAAAAAAAAAGAAGAGATGAATTCAAGTATTATTCTCTTTACTTTTTTTTTTTTAGCTGTGACAATTATGAGGACTGTCGGCTTAGCTTTCATAAGGAGTAATATAGTATAGTCTTTATTCAAATACTCTATTGATGCACTATTATTCTCTATTTTAAATTTTCTTATTACTATTGTCTTGTTTTCTCCTTTCTGGAGGAGAGCTTCCAGTAGGTTATTTTATTATAATTTAGGAAAAAGCTTTGTGTTTTCTGGAGCTAAATCACAGCTTTACCATTAACACAATTAACATGCTACAATTATCAATTAATGGGTGTCTCATTATTAATTTTAATTTCTAATCTATTTTTCTTTTTGTCTGAAAGCTTATTATATCAGATACATTCCCCGTCGTTAATGTAATGAAGATTGTTTTGCATATTTAGATGTTTATTGTGCTGTTTCATTTTTTTTCCTTCATTGAGTTGGAAAAACTAATTTCATTTTTTTTTTCAGTTTATAAACCTCTGACCATTATTTATGCAAATAAGAAAAATATATGTCATTGTTTTTCCAGCGTTAATTCATGTTCCGTTACACGGAGCTTTTTAGCTACTCGAAAACTCAATTTACCACTTTTATTCAATATATAAGTTGTTCTCTTACTAGCAAAATAATTTATTCAAAAGTTTCATCTCATGCTGTACGAAAACCTTAGATTTTTCCCTTTTTTTCTCTCATTTTTCCTTTATCTTCCTCCTTAGATATCTCCAAGTTAATTAAGTTTAGATTTCTACTTTTTGTGATTCCTTAATGCTGGCAGAAATACACGCGGAAGGAAAACAAAACAATTAAGGTAATGGGTCTCTCTCAAACACAAAATGAATCTGAAGAAATCTGAGTATATTCAATATTAGCTACTCCTTAGTAAATTAATATTTATCTTATTAATAACGAATTTTTGTGCCGAGTAATTAGATCACCAAAAAAACTATATTTTTGAGTTGGAGAAGCATGCGATATAAGAAAAAAAAGAAATGAAAATCAATAAATCTATACAGAAGCTTCCATTAATTTTGTACGATTCCATTAAGAAACTTAATGGATGTATCAGTTTTGTGATCTTCAACTAATGTACAAATAAAAGTAATCAGAAAATTAAACGGCATTTTCAGCTTTAATTTGGAAATCGTAATGTGGTTAAAGATTTGTGCTAATTGCGTTTCATTGTCATTTGAAATTTGAACAAAAAATAAGTTTTCATGCATTGAGAACTAGATTTTTTAATATTTTATTGCTGTTCCCAGTTTGATAGAATATCTAATTGAAAAGTAACGCAAAGAAAATGGGTGATTTTATGCTTGAGGTCATCCCTTTTGAATTCGCTATAAAAGAATTCTATTGCTAATTGTTCTAGCATTTTTAATTCAAAATATAAATCTGAAATTTCTTTAACAGAAAAAAGTATTTCAAAAGAAAAAAAAATTATTTTTAATGTAATGCATTTTAATCATGTTTGCATTTTACTGTGGTTAATATAAATCGTTAGTCTTGAAAAATCATATTATTGTTTAATCGTTATTTCCCATTTTTTGCATTTAATATAATAAAATACATAGTATTAAAATACGACAATCATAATTTTGAAAAATATGAAACACTAGTTTCGCAAACTTTTTATTTTCAACGTATGAAAATGCGAAATTACTAGTACTAAGCTCAAAAATCAAAAAATTTAGCATTACTAATGCTATATATATATATATATATATATATATATATATATATATATATATATATATATATAAATTTTAAATTAAAATATTAACTTCAAAATAAGTCATTAAACTCTACTAGATTTAATTTTGAAATATATTGGAATCATTGAGGCTATGCTTTATATTCAATATACATAACTTAAATCCCTATCTGCTTTCCATTATTTTTTCCTATTTCTAACAGTTCTCTTATCTAGTAAAATTCCTCCCTAATTTCGCTATCTTGTTGTTGTATTTCCAATCTAATTACAAAAACAAAGCTCTTCACAGAATTTTCCAGCCACCCTTTAGAACTATTAACTTTGATTTTCTGCGACATATCGGGAAAATATGCGTAAATAGATTATAATTTATACTATGAAAAGGCTGTAGTATGTGTCACATTTCCTAATTGTTTCTAGTAAAATATATGTATGTTTATTTATATACTTGTTATTATTATTCACTCTTGATACAATAATATCCCGAACTTAAACGATAGGTGAGACTGAGTGATAACCGCGTAAGTCGGGGTAAGTGGAACACATCTGACAGGCCTACGAGCATATAGACCAATGTGCCTTAAGCGTCTGTACACGGTCTGCCTTGAAACAGTCGTACCGGTAGCTGAAGAGAGCTGACGAGACAGGTCTGATGCTGTGCTCCGTCTGTTTCTTTTGGCAGTAACTGCCAAATATATATACCGGTCCTCATTCGGCGTTGTAACTCGGGGGCGACCTGTGCTGTAACATCTACTCACATTACCATGATCTTGGAATCGTTGCCAAAGCCTGGAGATGACACTCTGGGTGATTCCAATTTCCTCGGAAAATTCCTGCTGGGTACGTCCACATTCCTGTCGTCCAATAATTCTACCACGTAAAAATTCAGCCAAATGCTTCCTTTGTGCCATAACCAGTGGCGCACACAAGGGGAGGGGTCCTGGAGGTCCGGAACTCCCTCCAAAGTCCTTGATTTTTTATCCCATTGATTATAATACTAAGTAAATAGTACGTAAAATTTAATTAAGTATTTGTTATTAATGATTAATTTTATTAATTAATGCTAATTATTTATTCAATAATTAGTTTTTTAATGTGTTTTCTTCCCGAAAATCGACAAAATCAAAAGGAGCATGATACAAGAATGGTGAACTTTCGACCCCGGACCCCGCCCCCTTGAAAAATTCCTGTGTGCGCCACTGGCCATAACTATGCGGTTATTGCACTGAAAGGCTTTTAAAGCGCTTGTGAACAATTTTGCTTCTTTGCCACCATTCCTTATATACCCCTCTCTTACACTCTCGTCATTGTGACGTACTATCCGCGCCATCTGGTGGTTGCTTGTAATTTGCATATTCTTCTTCAAGATGTGTGTGATAATTCTACAGGTGAAATTTTTATTTTAGAGTTCAATTCCTGCGTGATTTTGAATTATCCTTAATTTATGAACATGAGTATACTTAATAATTTCTTTATTTATATAAAAAAATAATTCCCCGAAACTCTTTTTCCGTGTGTAGAACTATATTATACGTAATATGTACAAAGATTGTGATAAAATATCTTAAAAATTACGGTTTTTAAAAAAACAATTGGTTTTTTTTTCGTTTTTTTTTTCCTTTTTGCGAGAAATATTTAAGCGTTATTTTTGTTATATTTTATGTTTAAAAATTATCGTTGTTTTGAATCGATATATGAAATTTGAAAGCATTAACTTAAAAATGAAGCCCGAAAACAAATTAAAACTTTTAAAAAAAACAATTTTACAATAGTTCTGAGCTTGGCAGCGAAAACCTGTTTGGCGCCCGAAAATTCTTTTTCCTTTCAGCCCTCTACGCTTGATGAAAAGTTACATTAGTAAAGAAGGTGCGCCTATAAATATAGAAAATCACTAGATTTGACGAAATTTAATATCAAAAACTTTTTTTTTTTACGATTTTTCACAAAATACTCAAATTTTATTTAAATACTTAATAACTTCTTTATTTATAAAAATAATCTCAGGAAGCTTTTTTTTTCCGTGTGTAGAACGGTATTATCCGTAATCTGTACAAAGATTGAAAAAATTTACTTAAAAATTACGGTTTTTAAAAAAAAAATTGTGTTTTTCGTTTTTTTCCCTTTTTGCTAGAAATACACTCAGGAACATTGAAAATAGCGAGCCAAGAAGAAATCATCGGATTGAAATGAAATTTAATACACATACTGACACAGATGAGAAAGTCACTTGATCTAAAACACGAAAATTAAACGAATACAGGGTGTGCAACGACACAAATACTGGGCAACTTCAATAGCGCGTTGGACCACCTCCAGCTGCAATACATGCCGCCACACGGTCCAGCATTGAGTTGATTAAACACCTTATGTTGTCTTGAGGCAGATGGGCCCACAAATCTTGAACAGCTAACTCTAAATCATGTACAGAGTGACACGATGGGATCTGCCATTTTAGCTGATCCCACACGTGCTCTACAGGGGACAAATCGGGGGAGCGGGCCGGCCATGGAAGGGTCTGAAAATGACGTAGGAAGTCTTGAGCAACTCTTACTGTATGCGGACGAGCATTATCTTGCTGGAAAATTGCCCCTGGGAGACCATTTAGGAAAGGTCCTACATGGTGTCGAAGAATATCATCAAAGTAACGTTGGCCCGTTAAGGTTCCACGCATCACAATTAAAGTGTACCGGCTATCATAGGCTATGCCCCCCCCCAGACCATTACACTAGCTGTGCGGGCAGTGTGACGTAGAACAGTGTGGGGGAATTGTACCGATCACCAGGGTGCCTGCACACCCGTACACGGTTATCATCTGTCCCCAAAACAAACCGGGATTCATCACTAAACACAACCTTTTGTGAATCTGTGACTTTCCACAATGATCTGGCTTGGCACCACTGTAGACGCAGTTGCCGATGTTCCGGTGTTAAAGGGAGTGCATAAAAAGGGCGCTTGGATTTAAGATTTGCTTCTGCAAGGTGTTTGGAAATTGTTTGTGGAACAATTGCTACGCCTACGTCGGCTCGTATCGTTGAACGAGTCACTGTGAGATCCACAAGTGCTTGCCGCACGATCCTTCGATCCTCTCTCCTAGTGGTCTTTCTGTTCGCTCCAGACCCAGTTTTCCGCGCGTGGGTAACTTCTCGTGTCCACTGCTTCCAACAATTTCTAACGGCACACTCCGAACGATCCACTTGGCCAGCAACACGGCGCATCGACTAGCCTGCAGTTTTCATCCCGATGATCAGGCCTCTCTCAAACTCGCTTAACTGTGAGAAATGTCTTCTAGCACGTTTACCTGGCATGTTTCGCTTACTAAAGTCTTCCTACAATCGGCGGGTAATCGTCACGTTTATGAATCTTTGAATTTGCGCTGACTTTTATAGCACCCTCTTCCTGATTGCAGCGCCACCTCTTCGTGTATGAGCATGCGTATTGGCACAAAACTTGGATCATTTGCATATCACATTACGCTGTACTTATTTGCAAAGTTTGGCGATTGTACTTAGCTTCCTTCTTGGGTCACTATTTTCAATGTTCCTGAGTGTATTTAAGAACTATTTTTGCTACATTTTTTGTTTAAAAATTACTGTTGTTTGCAATCGATATACGAAGTTTGAAGGCATTAACTTAAAAATGAAACCCGAAACAAAATTAAAACTTTAACAAATAAAGCATTTTTATAATAGGAATAACTCTTCCTTTTATTTTGAGGGTCTTTTTACTTCTTTTTCCCGACGATTTCGCAGACGCGATTACTTAACGCGCTTCATTACTAATTGTTGGACCCGGGTTCGATTTTGTAATTATAAAAATTTCTACTGTTTTCAACATACAACTATTTTTAAAAAGGTACAATGAGTGAGTGAATATTAAAGTCCCACTGTTCACTTACTCGACAACTCTGATAGCGAGAAGGGAAAAAGGAATTTCCTTGACAACATGTTAAGCATTTAAAAATTTTCGTGCAACGCCTGGGAGGAAATAAACCTGTCTGACAAAGAAAAGAAGCGAAAAAATTTCGAAACATAGAATTTTAAGTTAGAAACTCGGTAAAAGCCCGAGCAACGCCGGGCTAAGCGGAGAAGGGAGGGTTTGAGGTGGAAGTCATTTTGAAAAAGAGTATTAGAAGTGCTGATTTTGTGAAGGAAAGGGAAAATTTATATAAGTTGAGAAAGGACGTGCAGCGCCGAGCCATGCAGCTAGTTTATTTTATTCATTATTTTGTTCAAAAATACTTTCTTCGTTGGAGTCTAAATTTTCTAAAATTTTATAATCCTTTTTTTATTAAACTGTGGTCTTCTGTTGAATTCTCATCCGTCATTTGATCTTCTGATTGAACTGAGTCTAAAAACTCAAGTTCCTCAATGTCTTGCTCTTGCTCATGCATTTCTGTGAGTTCATCAATTGTTAGTTCTTGATTGTGAGAATCCAAAAGTTCTTGAACGTCATCCCTATCTACTTTGAAATTTATTTGCCATTCAAGATCGACACCTTTTTCAATGACATTGCTAGTGTCACCAATTTTACCATTTTCCCCCTCAAACAAAAGACGAATCGATTATATTTGGACATCACGTAACTCCGGGTTCAGGTAAGTTGAGGTATTACCGCGTATTTTACAATTGTTTATACTCATAATTATATTTTTTTTAAATCCTTTCAGATGTGACGCTATTCTTAAATGTAGTAGCATAATTACTTAGTTTATTACGCTATTACATTAATCGTTCATGTGATATTATTCAATTAGCACATCATTTGTTAGTTATGAATGAATCTTGAAGCAGTTTATCAAGAGATGGAACATCCAGGTAGTTTCGGCGGTGTTGAGGCTTTATTTAGATGGAAAGTTTCCTAGAAAAGATATTAAAAAGTGCTTAAGTGGAAAAAGGACTCGTATACTTTACATAAACCTATCAAAAATAAATTTAATAAAAATCGAATATTTATAAATCCAATGAATCAGCAATTTCAAGCCAATTTAGTGGATATGCAGTCTCTTACTAAGTTTAATGATGGGTACAGATTTTTACTTACTAGCATATGTGTTTTATCTAAATAAGCTTTGGATTTTCATTACACAATAAAAATGCAAAATCAATAGTATCAGCATTCGAGCGAATATTTTCAGAGAGTATTTTTCTTGAACTTTTAACTGATGATGGTAAAGAATTTACAAACAAAATTTTTCAGGAAGGAAATATTTATTTATGGCAAATAATAACAAGAAAGCTTTATTGTAGAAATATTTCAGAAAGTTACAGAAAAAAAGCGTGAAAGCACTTTATGGAAATAAATACAAAGCTATTTATATACTGATATTATTGATAAATTAGAATATCCATAACTATAATAATAATAATTGGTACAGAAGTAATTAGATAGCATCCATTTCTGTAATCAAGGAAAATAAAAACCGGACATAGAAAATTTATACGTAAAGCAAAACAAAATATTATTTAAACATAGATTTCAAATAGTGGATATACAGTTCGAATTAGTAATGAGAAATCAATATTTAAAAAGGGATATGAACGTAATTGGACTTGCGAGATTTTTACCATTCATCAGATTCTTCGTAGTAATCCCTCTGTTTATAAAGTTAGACTTAACTAGAGAATGATTTAGGGCACGTTTTTTATGAGTAAGAACTTCAAAAAGTAACAGATTCGAAAAATCTTATTGAAAAATTTATCCTATAGAGTAATTTTGAAAACAAGAAAAAAGAATGGAAAAACTGAATATTTTGTGAATTTAGGGGATATCCCAAACAATTTAATATGTGGGTACAAAATGTGAAACATCGTATACCTAGTAAGTCGTAAAAATGTCTTTCTACGTAACACTCATAAATAATAGTTCCAAGCACTTTTTTCGAGGGGGGGATTCTAATTTAATACCCCGAACTCGTAAATCGGGGTGTAATTTCCTATATAAATACATATAGTTATTGTTAGTTGAGGACACAGAGACAACAGAAAATAATAATTTAGAAAAAAAAATGTTTAACAAAACACAAGATATATATATATATATATATATATATATATATATATATATATATATATATACAGAGATACAAGATTACAAACCCGAAGTTATTTTGATGTAGAGAGTTTCATAAAATCTAACAAAGTAGTCCAGCGACTGAATTTTTTTTGTTTTTGTTTTTTCACTCTCGCAAAATTTTCTCATGAGATTCTTATAATTTGTCTGTTCCTTGTTTTGTTGAAAAAATGCGATCTTCATTGGAGTCTATATTTTCTAAAATTCGTAACCCTCTTAATTAAACTGAGGCCCTCTGTCAAATTCACAACCATCATTCGATCCTCTGATTGAACTGGTTCTAAAGACTCAAGTTCTTCAATGTCTTGCTCTTGCTCATGAATTTCTATCAGCTCATGAACGTCATCCCTATCCACTTCTAAATTTATTTGTCTAACAAGATCTACAGCTACTTCAATCACATTACCAATTTCATTAGGCTCTAATACTGATTCCGGGTGAGTTTCAGTGATAAAAAAGGACACAGTTATTTCAAGTCGCCATTTAAAATTGGCACTCAAACAAACTCCGGGTTCGCGTAAGTCGGGGTAGCGTAAGTCGAGGTATTTCTGTACACAACTTCAACTAGCCTTATTCTAAATCAGGCCTAACCAACTAAAATGGCTTCATGAGCCACATTGATGAAGAGGCCATATTTCAAATAAACATGCCTTTTAAATAATGTATTACAAATTCAAAATTAATAAATCTTTATTATTATACTGTGATTAAGTGAAATTAACACTCAAATCTTAATGCTATATTTGTTTCTTTATTTTCCATTGTTTTTGTAAATCTATTTTTTTGTTCTGCATTGCATATCTTACAGGGTTTTCTATTGATATCAGTTAATAAACCAATGATGAACTTTTGTCTTCGTAAAAAATGTTTCACAAATATATGCGATTCCAAAAGCCCTTACAAATCATTATGAAAAATATCTTAAACTGGAATATCTCTGATGCAATACAAGAATTGCAAAAATTTATTTTTTATATGGATACAAAAATTTCTTTCATTTCACTGTTACAGTGTAACTCAACCCTGCTAGTATATTTCTAGGAACGACGGTCACATCAGTGTGAAATGTTTCAAAGATTTTATCACATTTTGCTTATTTTGAAAACCGACTATCAAGTGTGGTTATAACTTTCTTTGTTCCTTTCGCATATTTCGAAAAATTCTTAGTTTAGCTTTTTGGGAAAGTTATTTAATAGAGGAAGATGTTGAGCATTATTATATTTTTAAGTTGGTACTCAATCAGCAATTTCCTATTAAAAGCTTCGATGAAATTACTAACATTGACTATTAAATTATCTTGTAGCAACTCCTTATTTCCTAGATTCAGTTATATATGTGAAGAAGATATATATATATATATATATATATATATATATATATATATATATATATATATATATATATATATATATATATATATATATACATGGGGATAATTAATTTATAACCTAAGCAAAGTGTTTTATTTCCCATCTAATGTTTAATATTATACGCGCGAATATGTACTGTGGGAAAATAAGCCTTAGATGGGAAATAGAAATTTGCTTAGGTTATAAAAGTTCTTCATCCTTCTCTCGAATATTCGCCTTACAACCAATCACCATAGTTGCCTAACGAAATTGATTCTTTCAGTAGCATTATTATTTCAATAGCATTTCAGTACATTCAATTATTTAATATTTTTGTGTATATACACACCCAACGAGAAACAAAAGTATCAATAGAAATATAAAATTGCCGACTGACTGTATTAACCAGACCTTCTCTAAATGGTGAATGTGAAATATTATTAGTTGATCTCATAAAGCCTCATACATGGATTAATGAAAGAAAAGCTAACATTTATTATTTTTGACATGGGGAATGGAAGGTTGATTGTTAAAAAAATTTCTCCAGGTTGACACCAGGAACCTGACATTTTAGATGGACTGAACTTGGACGGTGAGTGACTGGGAGAGAGAGCTGTATTAACGTCCCACTATAAGGCTGCATGAGAGGGAGATTGGTGACGGATCTCGTATTTTCTGTATTTGGAGGAACTTACTATATCTCGTTATGTTTCCGTAATACAACATCATTTTCAAACAATCGATTTGATTCCAGATTGCATCCAGTTGATTTTATACCTTTTGAATAAGGTAGAGTTATAGTTGTAATACATATTTGCGCATGAGGCAAATAAAATAAAATAAAAATATTGCAATTATATAAAGTTCAATCGAGGATTAAACTTGATGGAATAAGATGCTCTTTCTCTATGTGTTGTTTAATACACTGTAAAAACTACTTCGTCGATCAAGCTGGTAACGGACTTTTATTATCAAGGTCAACTATTTCCAAAGAGTATGGTATCGGAGGGAGTATGGTTTTAAAAACTATTCCGTTCCGGCCTACCATTTTTATCTCAATGAGCAAAGTCTGTTGGAAAAAAAGGTTTAAGAACCTGAACTCAAATAGCTACTGATTTACTAGAAGGACGAATTCTACAAGAATCAGCTGAACGGAGAGCAAAGGAAACAGGAAAAATATTATCAAAGAAAGCAATTCCAAAAGTAGATAGAATGTTTTAGGTAAAGGGAAAACGTATAAAAGAAAGAAGAAACTTTCGAATTATAAGCAAGGAAAGAAGAAAAGACGTGATATTTTTATTAGAACCCAAATGGCATTTCTTTTAAAGGATTCAACAAAACGTGCAAAATTTTAATTTATGTGCTCTTCAAACTACCTAAACGGTAATTGAAAAGGGTCATTGAGATCAATTCCATCCACATTAGTAAAAGTATCTGATGCAGGACCTACTGAATTTTTCAATCCGGGAAGCGATGTAGAACACCCCGATTTATCTCAATCTTAACTTTATGTTAGAGTAAAATATTTAAAAAGTGATGGGAAACTTCTAACAGAGGAAGATAAAATCGGGCCCGTTAATATTTCCCTTCGCTCTACTCTCTCGTGGCTGTTAGCTTAAATTTGAGATTTACCCTTACAAGAGTTGTAGAAACTTTATTAAATTATGGGTATGACAGCAATATTTCGCAACTTACATCTTAAGTTTATTACAAGAATGCAACTGGTTGAATGAATATATATAATCAAGAAGATAAAGGACCTCTAATAAAGAATTCAGCAAACGAATTTCATTATTCAAAAACAATACGACTGTTAATATGATGGAGTGACTTCATGTGAATGCTTTTAATTGAGATAGATTTTTGCTCGGTAAATTTAAAAATTAAATCTATTAGAAGCAAAAGCGAATTTTGCCTATTATAACCTCTGATTATTTTATTTTATTTTATTTTGCACAGGAAATAAAAATAAAATGAAGCATAAATTGAAAAAATAAAAGGGATTTGTTTAGGAGCAAAAATTACCCTCAATATTCTATCCAGAATAAAGGTATTGCATATAATGTTGCTTTCAGATATTTATTACTAACATAATTCGATGGAAAATTCTTTATTCCTTTTTAAAACTTCGTTAAAACATTCAAATCCAAAAGATTTTATTTTTCTGTTCATCATTAGTTAACCCAGTTCTGCAATACTAGTATTGCACAGTTTTTCCAATCACTGTTAGTTCTTTATCAAGTATCTAATGTATTTCATTTGGATTCTGGTAGATAAAGTTTGTAATTTTCTTTGTGTTATTGTTATGTATCCCTGTGAATGTATTTTCTAGTTCTTCCTCAATTGCATTAGCTCTTGTTTCCTCTTTAAGCTTTAAGACTGCTTTCTTAGATATGCTTGTAATAAGGGATGTCTCTTATCATCAACTGTGTCTACAGAATGGTTCTGATAATTTTCTTATTTCGTATCCACTTTTCTCAAATGTCAGGATTTTTATTTGAAAAGGGAAGGTTTACAAACTTCTAAAGAATTTGTAGATAAAGAGTTGCTTTTTCTTCCAATCCATGGTATTTTTCCTTTTGAAGAATGACATGTATTCATTTATCTAATGTAGACAATCGGTTTTCAACAAACTTTCGAAAGTTTTGCTCAGGCACAAGCATAAATTTTTTAGTGTGATCCATGAAACAAAAAGTATATGACCAAATGAGCAGCTAGAATTAAGAAACTAAGGTATCCTTTCCCCTTCTAAACAAACAAAAGCCTTTTTCGTATACAAAAGAACAGATCTATCTCGTAACTTCCGCAAGACGATTTTAAAAGACTAGTTTTGATTTTTGACATTTAGTTAATGGAACATTGCTTTTTAAAGTTTAAATTGCACATTAACGCACAGTCTTTATCAAAGAAATCGGATATTTCTACAAAAAAAAAATTCTTGTTTTTACTCTTCACTAAAAGTTTTAAATGCTTAATATGTTCATCAATCGACTCGTTTATACAAATATAATAAGTCTTGCGTTTCAATCCTTTAAATACAGGGTGGTCATAATTAAACTGCAAGTGTTTAAGGGGTTCTGGATAGAAAACCACTGGGAGTATTCGAGTGAAATTTGGTATCTACGCGTTTCAGAACATACGCAAATCAAATATGCAAAAAGAAAATCGCCATTTTCAATCGATAAATGGCCGTATTTCAACGCTCATCGGTTGCATATAAAAATTCAAAACCGACAAACAGAGCATAAAGGCATTCTAAGGTGCATATAAATAATATACAAAATCACTTACAGTTTATCAAAATTCCATACAATTCGCTTCAGTAATTTAATTTTTACAGTATCATATAATAAAAAATTAACGCAAATTCAGATCACAAATTCAACAGTCCATTATTCATTCAATGAAATTATCATATGATGTGCTCAGTATGTGAATCACCAGATGCAATCACATGCTGAAAACGTAAAACAGCATGGTCCACCGTCGCATTTAAAGTCTCTGTTGTAACACACCTCACGTGTCTCGTTATGCTAGATTTCAATTCGTCAACAGAAGCATGCTGTTATCTATAAACCATATCTTTCAGATATCCTCACAGATAAAATCGCAAGGATTAAGTTTCGGTGAACGCGGGGCCAGGCGTTTTCGAAACCTCTGCTTATGACTCGGTCCACACCAAAAATGTAGCAATTTTTTAACAGGTTTAGCGATGTGAGGGGTTGCTCTGTCCTGTATAAATACCGTGGTTTCTAAATAATGTCTCTCTCGCAATACTGGAATCAATTGTTCTCTCAACATCGCTACTCAATGTGGTCTTATTTTTATACTGTTTGATTGGCTCATAATTTGCATATATGCCGTCGATAAGCATTGAAACACGGCACGGTGCTATCTATCGGATGAAAATGGCGGGTTTTTTTTACATAATTGACTTGCGCATGTTTGAAAAGTGTAGATACCAAATTCCACTGGAATATTCTCTGTAGTTTTCTCTCAAGGATCTCTTGAACACTTGCAGTTTAACTATGCCCACCCTGTACTATATTTTGCTACAAAGAAATTATCTGAATAAAATTAATTATTTCTAGAAGCAATTGTCACTGAGGGACCTAAGCAACTTTTTAATTTCCAGGAGAAGTATTCGCACAAACACGAAACCATTCATCAGTTTCAGTTTTCAAATCGATAAATAAATTGGTTGCGTCATTATAACTTTCAAGAAAAAACTTCGATTTTCATGAATTCATTTATCTATCTAAACAGGAAATGTGCTGTTTGCCTCGAACGTTTCTGAAACAATTTAAATAAGAAGCATTTAAAGAAATTTTTCTCCTTTCTCGATCTTTGTATAAAAATGCCCCGAACAATAAAGATGACAAATATACCAGATGCCCGAAAAGTATGACTACACTTTCAAATATTGATTACAAAAAAACAAAAATATTCACTTGCAACTTTTTTTGTTCCATAAAGAAATCATTAAAGTCTTCTTTTACAATGCTTTTTTGCACGATTTCAATGTTCACATTAATAGTTGCAAGCAACACATGGAATCTATACAATATTTCTAGCGACGTTCTATGAAGCACTACAGGATCAGCATTCTGAATGCCCACTGTAATTTGACTTTTCCATTAATCAGCGTTATGAATTGGAGATTGGTAAATAATATTTTTCAATTATCCCCACAAGAAGTCCAAAGGTATTATGTCTGGAGACATGGGTGGCCATGCTACTGGACTTCATCTTTCCATCCATCACCCGTGGAACTTTTTCTCGCTCCCAGACTCCAGCGTGGTGATGCCTCATTTACGCTATATATGTGTTGCAGATTTACATTCAATAAACCATGCTACAACTTGAGCTTGTTCTCGTGGTGAAGGCATTTTGAAACGAGTAAGTTGAAAAATGTGGACTTTGCGCCATCTTGTTTGATATTTTGAGCTATTGGCAGCAAACCTCGCAATTTTGAACCTCTGCGAAATGACGAGGATGATACCTGAGCCGCCTCTCACTCTCCAAACTATCACACCACGCCAACTGAAGGACTTTGACCCATGACAGATTTAACGAGCATCAGTCCCTCTACACAGCGAGTCTTCAGTGGTCCTAGGACTTGAGCTCATGACACGCCGACCACAAGTTCGTGATTTTTACCACTAGGCTACCGCGGCCAATCAGTACAGAGATAAGGAGGATCCGCATACAATTTCTAATTGGTGGGGTGAAAATTTCACTCCTACCTCTCATGCTCCTCTTGGCTCAGATTCTATCAGTTTGTGAGTTATGAACTTGTTGAACTGTAAAGAGCTTCTCATTAGTGAAAAGGAATCTCTCCCAGCACTGACTTGCAGCCCGTCTCAAAAGTTTTCGGCATCTTCGGAGCCGTACGAGTTTGTTTATTTTTCAGGGAAGCTGAACTTTTCGCAACGTGTAAGGCTTCAGTCCAAGCTCAGTTTTACTATTTGCTTCATCAATCTGTCACTTATTCCCATGTCACGAGGGATCTGTCACATGGAAACACAGCATTTCTCTAGACTCACTTTTCGATGGCCTTTTGATTCCTTGAAGTGTTTACAGTGCTTTTTCACCCACTTTCTGGATGTCGACAATCATTGCCAAGCTCTTTGAAACCGCAAATTGCATCTGACACTGTTTGCCGAGTTACATTAAGCAAGCGAACGATTACACACTGTCGTTTCCCTTGCTGAAACAACTATAAAATAGCAGACCTTTTGCTCGACATTATCAAAAATACATAAATCAAAATACAAACTAAGAATTATAATTAAAAATATTTTATTATTAAAGTGGTAAATAAAGAAACATGACAGTACCAATCAAAAGAAAATTCGTTAATTATTCTAGGAGGCAAGAAATTTGTACGAGTTTTTTGCCACACCCTGTATATACATATATATACACTCATGGATAAAAAAATTAGCACACCAAGAAATAATTGCGGGATCGTAACGAAACTTAGCATGAAGGTACATGTCGGGGAGATATGCAAATGATTAGAAATGCAGTTCGATTGCACATTACCTATAGCCGGTAGAGGGTGTTTAACGTCGTTCTCCGTGGTACAGGTACACAAAGCTTGTTTGAGTGTGCTGAATCATTTACAAAGGAAGAGCTGAGGTATACATGCCATTAGAGCGGTTTTCGATGACAATATGAGCAGCTGTCCTAGTTTGAGAGGGGGAGAATCATCGGCACGATGAAAGTTGGGTGGTCAACTAGGCGAGTATATTGTCAATTAGGCCTCTCTGGTTGTCTTGTGAGGAGCTGTTGGGATCAGTGGATCCGAGAGATGTCATTTATACGAAGACAAGGCTCAGAACGCCCTCTACCGATCAATCGTCGAGAAGACCACCACATCATAAGAAATGCATGTGTGTGTGTGTGTACAGCCAACTGCTTCTTAAGTTGCTATCCAGGCAGAGGTAGCACCTTCACTAGGTGGCCCTGTGTCTTCTCGAACCATATGAATGCGCTTGACTGAAGGACATTAGGGATCTCGGAGCCCATTACGTGAGCTACCCTTGACGCCCACTCATCGACGCTTCCGTTTGGAGTGGTGCCACACACGAGGGAACTGGACTGCAGCGGAAGGTAACCAGGTCGTCTTTAGCGGCGAATCCAGATTCAATCTCAGCAGTGATGACAACGTGTGTGGAGACCCCGTGGTGAATGCCTCAATCCTGCCTTTGCTTTACAGCGATACACCGGTCCCACAGCTGGAGTGATGATATGGGGTGTCATTGCTTACAATACATGGGCCCCTCTAGTATTGATCCATGGCACCCTGATAGTCCAGAGGTATGTCCATGACACCCTGCAACCACATTGTGATGTTTCTCCCCTTGGAAGAAGATCTCTCGAAGTATCAGCGTGAGTTAGAGGCGTAGGATTAACGAAAGAACTAGAATCAAATATTATTTTAATATGACTTTATTAAGATATTCAACTTAAACCTTTAACAAATTAAATTATAATAATTAATATGAGAGAATCTACGATGGCAAAATACGCAACACACAATATATATATATATATATATATATATATATATATATATATAATAAGACTTAATCTAATTCAGACCACTATCAATAAGTGAACTGCCTAATCTCCGATTCTAATATTAAATAATCAATCCTAACTTATTACAGCTTGGAGAAACGATCAATCTTGTTCTATGCTTAATCTTGTCTTTGTATTCACTGGTGTGCAACTTGGCCTTCATATATTCGATCACTAATAACTTGTATTCACGTCACGCAAAACTCCTCCAGACTTGAACCACGAACTATAATAACCATCAACTGCCACAAACTAACATCAATTGTCAAACATTACCTTACACTGACAACCCGCTAACTCTAACTTCCGATATTTAAATGTTTGTTCATTTGCATCTTTCATTCACACTTCACTTCTTGGATTTGGTTGGAAAAGAGTTGCCATTAATTCTGGCCCAAAGAACCCAAAGGACATGTTAAAGAAAAGACGCGTGAGCCCGTCATAGAATGTGTTGCCACTCATGCAACGGAGCCATTTTTCAACAAGACAAAGATTGGTCTCACACGGCAAGGGTGTCACAAGACTGTCTCCGCACTGTTACTACCCTTCCTTGGCCTGCCCGATCCCCAGATTTATCTCCAATTGATCATACCTGAATCATTTGGGACGGCGAGTTGGGCATCCCACGAGTGTGAATGAACTAGAGGCAAGGTTACGGCAAATATGGAACGAAATATCTCAAGACATCATACAGAACTTGTATGCCTCAATGCCCGATCGTATCGCATCATGCATTCACGCTAGAGAGGGTTCAGCAAGGTATTAAATCCTCCGTTCTTTTGCCTTTTACTCTGAAACATAAATAATCCTTTTTCTTTGATTCTCTAATCATTTACTTACATCAAAGTAGTCATTACGTATGTAAAACTTGTTTCATTTTGACGACTCCTTCTTGGTGCGCTAATTTTTTGTCCATGAGTATATATATATATATATATATATATATATATATATATATATATATATATATATATATATATATATATATGTATTTAAATACATAAAATCAATCATCAACAATCAATCACAATAATCAATTGAAAAATTGAAACATACGAATCTTATAATACTAAATCCTATTTCAAAACATCAATGGCGAATATGAAAGATAAAATTACATCGTTTTCAAACAAAATTATTAAAAAATTATAAAATAAAATAAAATTTTATAAAATATCCAAGGGCAACCTCGGACTTAGGACCGATAAGTGGGGTTAAACTAGTTTGATGGTGCCAACCTTCCCCCTATTGCAATTTGGTAAGTTAATCGAAAAATATCCAAATTTCAAAAATTTAAAAATTAAAAATTAAAATAAAAAGTTAAAAATAAACCATTATACTTGAAAAATTAAACTATTCGCCATCGCACTCTGAAAGATATTATAACATTAAAATATTAACATTCAAAAATAATTTAGTGCATAATATTAGTGAACCATCGAACACCGAAGATGATGCACCCATCTTTAAAATAGTTGTATAGGTAGAAAAAATATTTGAGATCCGAAAGTTCAAATTCAAAAATATCTAAAATCAAAAAGTTCAAACTAAAAAATCCGAAGTTCAAACTAAAAAATCCGAAAGTTCAAACTAAAGAATCCGAAAGTTCAAGCTAAAAAATCCGAAAGTTCAAATTAAAAAATCCGAAAGTTCAAACTAAAAAATATCTAAAGACCAAAAGTACAAATTAAAAACCTAGTATATTCACAAATGAATAGCGTAAATAATTAAAAACTCACCAAAAAGCATTCTATCAAGAATTCAATCCATATCTATGGAACGACTTCTCATATTTAATATATCAATTACCACACCCATATTTTGCTCATAACACCTACTAATGCCATGTCAATCCAAACGATTCATAATCTGACACTAGAGTTTAACCATTTGGCATTAGATACAAACCAGACTGCAAGCAAAAAACTTGCTTGATTGGTCATAAATGTTTGATTGGACATAAATGTTTAATTGCTCATAAATAATTTTAAAGTGTAGTCGTGTAATATTGGTCTATGTGTGTGTTAAAATGTATCCTGTGTGTGGAGAATGCACATATACTTCACAGCTGGACCACTAACAAGCTGACTTTGTGGACCTAATGTTGTGTGGTGGATTTGTGTATTTATGATTTTAAAAATATTTTTAAGAAATATTTCTTATCTATATATTTTTTTTCTCAAGAAGTTGATGGAATAATCATTCTGTATGCAACACAATATAAATTTCTGGATATTCTTGAATTTATCAATATTGTGTGCAGTTAAATTATTATTTCTCATCAGAAAATTTAAAATTATATTTCTAAATATTGATATATGTAGACAACTATTGAAGTTCGGTATCTTTATGACATTGAATTTAAATGCTTCCCTTTTATCATATATATTGCTATATAATTTGTTGTCAATAATAGTTAAATCTAAATCTAAAAATTCAACTTTGTTCGAGTTAAAATTCGTATGTATTAATTTTAGGTATTGCGGATAAAAATCAATGCTTGGTTTAAATTCCCTGTCATGACCTATAACAATTAAATCATCTATGTATCTTAATAAGACGCAAGAGGGTTCCTTTCCTCGAATTGATTCATAGTGGTGTAAATACAGGTTAGCGAGACTATTACTCGTTGGGCTATTTGAATACTATTTGAATTCAGATTTTCAAATATATATATATATATATATATATATATATATATATATATATATATATATATATATATATATATATTCTTGTTCAAATTATCAGTCGTTCATAAAATATTTTTTATTCACCCACTGAAATTCAAATAGATCTTTTTAAAACTTGTAGTGGATGACGCTTGATATTAATAGTTTTTTTTTCAGATATTTATTCATTAATTAAATTTTAACTTTAAATTTCTTCTGCATTATATCTGACGAAGATAGATTTTTCTGCAACAGATATCGCCAGTAAGTTTTTCTAACAAAGTAGGAATTGACTTTAATTTTTTTTATAATGCATGTTAACTATTTACTGCAATTGTAATTAACATCTGATGATTTGATGGATAAATGCTTACATGAAAAAATGGCTGGTTTTTTTGCAATCATTCTTGTAAAATTGATTTTTGATTCGTTTTTCGATACATTTTGAATAAAATTTAAGCAGTGTATATTAATAAATAACAAATCATTAATTTCTGACTCAACCACTATTTCTCTTTTCTCTCTCACTGATCTTGTTCAGTGACTTTTCTAAACTCTCCAATGAAGCAGTCAAATATAAATTAAGAACGAATGCTGACCGCGCCCATTTAGAAGGATTGTGGGTCGTCGATTATAAATCTACCGCAGGGACTAACTGATTGAATGCGTTCTCCAAAGGGATTTCCAAAAATATATTTTCAATAAATTCTTTCGAAGCTTCTGATCATTACGTCACGAAACTAAGGGCTATAAAAAAGACGTTTTATTTCTCTAAGATCACCTTAAATTTATGATCCTTTTTATCATCAGTTTTCAGGACCTTTTAAAACACTTAACTTTTTTCTATAAAAAATACGCTTGAGAGAATTATTTTTGCAATTTATTGGTTAATTAACGTGTATGATTAAGACATAATTAATGTTCTACTAATACTTAATGATAATAATCATTAGGATTATTAGTATTCAGATGATGACGGATTTTTAACATGCGAATATTGCGTTTTTGATGTATTTATAAATGAACCTTTTAATAATTAATATGCTTCGATAAATGATTGGTTCCTAATTTAAAAGCCAAATTATATCCATAATCCAAGTAGAAAATTAGCTCGAATATAAAGAGAACATTTTCGCCAAATGTCTGCAACAAAATAATAATACTGTCTAATTTATTACACGTGCATTATAAAATCGCGCTTTATCTCATCATATTAAATCATAGGTTCCCAACCTTTTTTGAACTGGCGCCCCCTTTTCTAGTGAATATTTTAATACCACCCCCCCCCCACTCCAGAGAAACAAGAGCATACATAATACATGGTGAAAACAAGAATTAAATTATAAAAAAAATATTCTAAAACTAATAGAATATATTTTTTAAAGCCGCCAATTTTTTTTTTTTTTTTTACTTGCGAATCTGATCTATCGTTTTTATACCCGGCGTATAACGCGCACCTTTAAGTTTCCATCTTATTTTTTGTGTTTAAAGTGCGCGTTATACGCCGGATTTTACGGTACATAATCAGCGTGTTTTATTAGTCTTTTTTTACACTATATTTAGTTAGTGTACTCATGCCCCTCCATACCAGTCAAAACCCCCTAACTTACTCCTGGTATTTTACTACACCACTGAAAGGCTCAAACGCCCACAAGGGGATGTTATCACCCACGTTGAGAACCTATGGATTAAATAATACATTTTTCCTCTTATAGCCAACACTTGAGTTGTTGTGCTGTGAACATTTCTAACGAAAAAGGGCTCACTCACTGTATCATAACATTTTTCAAGTTTAAAATTTTTCTGCTTAAACATCATTTCAAAATATAAAGATAAATCAATTTAAATAATGCCTCTGAAAATGGACCAATAAATTTAAATAATCAGATTCATCCACTCACACACATCTGAAATTCCCTAGAAGTGTTGTTAAATCTTTTTATAAACCAACATTAACTAGACTATGCAATCTTTGTAAAACATTTTCTCTATTTTCTTACTTTTTTAAACATTGAAATACATTTTTGATTTATCATTTCTTGGTTTATAATATACACAGAGAAAAATTAATGAGTGCTCCCCTTTCTGTTCTACAAAGGCAGTTATCCCACTTTCACTAGTGGCCGCGGTAGCCGAGAGGTATAGGTGTCGGACCATGGCTTATCTTGTCACGAGTTCGAGCCCAGTACCACTAAAGACCCGCCGTGTTGGGCAGCGATGCACGTTAAATATGTCAAGAGCTGAAATGTCCTCCCGTTGGTGTGGTGTGGTAGTTAGGAGAGGGGGTGCCAGCTCAGGTGTCGTCCACGTCACTTGACCATGGTTCAAAATTACGTGGTCCGTCGTCAAAAGCCTTCGTGTAGCTTAACTTTCCAACGAAATACATAGTATGATCCGAAAATTCGGGTTGAAGGTGTAAAAAACCTTAGCCTGAACAGTTCACAGCGCCGAATACCATCCACCATCAAAGTAGCCCCTTGGACGTCGATACACTTTTGCCAGTGTTCCTATAACTTCTGGAAACACAGATGGAAGCCATTTTTCGCTACCACCTGTAAGGCTCCTGTGATGCTCCTTTCACCTCATCTAACGACACAAAGCGACGTCCCTGTAAATGTTTTTTCATTGATGGGAACAGGTAAAGATCACACGGGGTTGAGTCTGTTGAATAGGGGGATATGGAAGCACGTTAGTGCAAGTTTTGGCGATGAACTCTTGCACCAATTAGGATCGATGTGCTAGTGCGTTATTATGCGCAGTAGATATCAGTCATCACTCTGCCAGAACTGAGGCCGCTTACGAGGAATGGATTCAATCAAACGACACCTTCGAAACGTGTGTATCTTCAGCGATTTGTGCAAGTGTTTGACGAAGTGTTTTCGAACACATTAAGGCCCCAACGCAACATTTTCCACGTTCCGTGAAGTAGGTCGTCTAGCGTGTTCATCCTCTTTGCAGGATTATTGGCCCTCTTTAAAACGCCGATGCTATCCGTAAACCTTGGATTTAGCTATGGTGGATTCACCATACACCTTACTTAACATTTCAAAGTCTCCATTGATGTTTTACCTAAGCGTTGACATAATTTAATGTTCAACGCTGTTCAAGAAAAGCCATCTTTCCGAAGCTAACTAGCTTCGGAAGATAACGGTTGCGTCTGCGGTTCGGTCACGTGACTTGAACTACACCAACCTGGCCAGGTAGGGGAGGGGAGGAAAATCCATTTCAAGTGGTTAAAATTTAGGTACTTACTTTCGTCATCAGCAATGGCCGCAGTCTCCAAATTTTTGGATCGTACTACGTATATTTCATTTACAGATACTTTATTTTTACAAATTCTATGCTAATTTTTCACAAATCAGTAATCTAGAAGAGTGATTTTCAAACAATGGGTGGGAAAGGGATCATGATTAAAATTGCCACACAATTTAGCTTCCAAATGTTAAATTTTAGTTAGAAAAATTATGTAATGAGTACTTTTTTGTTTGTATTTTTTATGAATTATGTACTATGGTATATCCCTTCAAAATTTCTCGCTAACATCTAGCACACACGCACTGCAATTTGAGAAATTTTCTTTAAAATACTTTACAAAAGAAATACATTTTCAGTTCTTTCAGCCATTTTTCAATAAGTGTTACTTTTATTAGCTTCATTTTATGAAACTCCGAGTTTTTATTTAGATTTCTATTTTGAAAAATAACATAAAAACTGACGAATAATTTATTAAATGCTCATTTTCCCAAAATGTCTGTAAATTAAGAACAAGGCAAAATGAAACATTTCCTTCAATTTATCATATTTCGGTTCATATAACCGAAATTCAAAGGAAATGTTCTTAAGCAGACAATGCAGAGTTGAGAAAAAAAATTTGAAAAATCAATTGCAAAGTGCATGAAAAATTTCTTTTGAATGAGAATCGATAACTTGATTTTTGCTTTATACAGTTGTCATTTTGATCGATTACATTTAGATAAATTTTTAGGGAAAAAATGCAGAAATTTCTTAGTTGTAAGCTATATTTTTCTCTGAGTCTTTACACACGTTTTAGTCATCGATCTCTGATATAACAATTATAAAAAATTTGCGAAAGATTTATTGGCTTTTAATTTAATCTTTTTATTATAGTTTTTTCTTTTGTGTATCTTCCTGATATAAAGTTATAAAAATTTTGATAAAAAGTTTTTCTTTTAAAAAGATTATCTCCATCTTTTAGATTAAAAATTAATCCTTTTATACACACAATTCTAAATATTTTTTACTGAATCCCAAATATTCTTGGGTTACAACTGCAATATCTATTAACATGTTTCTTATTACAGTTTTTATGACAAAAAATTATTTATTTTTAAGTAGTTCAAGATAATTAAAGTAAAGGAAAGGAAATATGTGATGTGATGAAACAAGATTTTTTTCAGAAAATAATGTTGCTTTTTTTTGTCATACATTTTATCTTGTGTAATGCTTTAACCTTACACTAAGTAGACGAAATTTTTTGGTATTCAACTGAAAGTAACAAATATTTAATCTATATTTATGCTTCAAGAAATTAAAACGGAGATAAAAGCTGCATAATCGTATGTACAAGTAATCACTCTACTATATAAGAAAGAATTTGGTAGAATTAAAATTTTTGCAAACATAAATTAACGAAATATTTTAGGACTTTTTTTTTATTTCTATAATTTAAAACTTTTAATGTATTACACCGCTTAATAATTTTAAGTCTCAATCCAATTGATACACGTATATCTTCCATAAATTTATTTGATGATATCTTCTAATATCAAAATATGAAGAAGTCTGGGACATAATAGAAATTATGCTACGTCATATGTTTGCATTAAATTGTCGGGTAATTCTTCATTTAACTATTTATAATGCAGGTGGATGGTTCTGAAGTAGTACAGCAAAAATAAGCAAACTTTTAATTGAAGCATTGTATTTCTAAATGAATTTAACGCATATTACTTGCTTTCATTTCCCTACGATTTAATAAAGGTTGTATATTGTTTGAAAACACATTGTGTTGAATTCTCAAATTTGAATTTCATGTGAAAATTAAAGAGAAAGGTGCATGTTCGAATGAAACTTTCATGCTTACTATTTTCTCATTTTGCATTTTATTATTTAAAATTCGTAAGAATTATAATTACTTTAGTAGTTAACTACGTAATAATCCAGAACATTTTATATTATTAATTCGAACATATTTTTATGTTTGGATTGAATGCATTAGATTAATGTATGCGAAATACTAATATACATGCTGATTTTGAGTAAAATTATATGTTTACCTATTGAGTTTGATAGCAATTAAGTACATGTCAAAGCATTCGTAAATCTAATATGTGAAATATAAAAGGAAGCAATTACGTACATAGCAACCTAATAGAGACAAGAGGCGACAATCATACTTATATATCTGAACATTTATTACAAATGAATAAAATACTTTCACATGTTTAAGTGTACTCGATTTCTAACTGAGCTGAGCTTTCTGACTGCAAATTAATTAAAATTAATTTAAAATTCAACCAATTTCTATTAAAATGCTTTTCAATTTAAAATTTTACAATTTATATTTATGATAAAAATCGCATAGCTTAGTAATTTCATTTTACTTGTAGAGATTTAGCATTTTTTACAGTTGACACGTTAAAAATACTCATACAAATGGGGGGTTTTGGAAGAAACTTTTGCAAAGGTATTCATTAAAGATATTTTTTAATAAAATGTACAGGCAATCATTTAAAAAATCATTTTATACCAAACATTAATTTCTTCTTTTTTGCTCCTTGGTAATTCCAGTAAGCTTGCATTAATAAATAAATTTAAAATATGATGGAATGGACGATAATTGAAAATAACTACTATTAGTTTGAAATTTTTAGTTCTATTGTTAAGCAAAATGTATTCCTTTTTTAATTTGCTATCTTTTTTAATTTGCTATTCTTTCTCATTTTATTTAGTTCTGAAATTCACGACTTTAAAACGTTTTACGAAACTGTTTATTTCCAGCTTAATCATTTTTATTGCGAGCAATCGCTTTGTCTTTTTTAATTATTAACACAGTTGTTTCAAATACTAGACAATAAAAATTTTATTTTTATATTTATTCAGTGATACACAAAAGAATATGTACGCATATATTGTGCTTGTGCGTGCGTGAGTGATTGCATGTGTATGTTAAAATGAAAATTAAACAGTAAATAGTGATATATATGATTAAAGAAGAGAAAAGTACTTATGTTTTAAACACATTAGAATTGTTCTTTGAAAAGTCTTATTTGTTTAAAATGTTCGCGTCAATATTGACTTATGTTTAAACAAAGAGAAGGTGGTTAATTTAATTAAAAAAATAACTATTTGTACGCAATTTTTACAAATTTATATCATACTTCTTTATTTTTATCGAGCATACTTTTTACCCCGAATCAAATTATTTCTTGTTTCCAAAATTAATTTGAGTGGATTCAATTAGTTTCCTTTTCATTAAAATAAACGTGCATATTTTTTATTTAAAGAAATGTTATTTGTCTGAATCAGAATAAAACAAATTTTTAAAAATCTGTTTTTACATTGTGTGCACAAAGTATAACAATAAAATCTTCTTATTTAATTTGTTTCATTTCCATTGGTAATTTTTTATGTGTGTATTTTCTCACTATTCAGCTTTCTCACCTTCATTTTCCCCAAGAATAAGTTCTATTAAGAACTCATCTAAAGTAGGGCTTAATTAAGTATTTTCTATAGCCTTTTTATAGAATACAAGAAAAAAACTTGTAGCCTTTCTTTTATGTGTTTTTCAACTGATGAGAAAAATTAAATCTGAGAGACAAACAAGATTTTTTTCTTCTTTCATACTAAATGAAACAAAAGAAGGAAAAAACGCTTAAAAGAATTTCCTTAATTAAAACCCACAAGGCGTTCACGTACTTTTAGAAATAAGCATTGGATTGTTTCAAAAAATTTATGCGTGAAACTTTTATTAATTTCTCGTAAAACATGCATGTCCACATTTATAGAATTTCAATGGATTTGATTTTTTTTATTCAAATTGAAATAATTTCGTAATTATTTAGTCTATTATTAAAAGTCTTATTATGATTATTTTTGTTTGTATTAATAAATTACTTAAATGTAATTGAAAGTAATTAATTCAGTCGTCTGAAATACTTGTTAGATCATTCGTGATAATGATCCCCATGAAATCTAGCTTTCTTTTCGTGTACAAAAATGGGGAGGGTGTCAGAATATTATTTCATCTACAAAATAATTTCTTATTTTTCATAATCATATTTTTATTAACAATTAATTTAGGAGTTATTTATTAAAAGGCAAAAAAAACTACTTTTATGCCATTATTTCGCTTTTTTATATGTTCGGTTTTTAATTACATTAAAGGCCTGTTTACATTATTTGCAACAATGTATGCACGTGTAGGATCAAGAGAGTTTCGGTTGAATATCCTCTCGCTTACTCTAGTATTCATTCAGAGAAATTAAATTGCAAAGTTTATTCAGTTATTTTGTGCGTGCATGCATGTGTGTGTTTAACCATAACTAAAACACATTTTTTTAATAAAATGGTGTTAACACCATTTATTTCATTATTCACTTCATCATTTGTAGAAATAAAAAAAGAATTAGAAATTCAAAAAAGTTAACTCAATAATTCTTTTGCTAAAAATTACTGATTTTTACACAAGTTAACAATGAATCTTTTACCATTTTTTTTAATTAAAGAAAAGATTTCTTTTGTAAATGGTACTTATCAGCTATACATTGCATAGATTTTTTGATTAAATATCCTTATAAACTACAGGAGATTTTGCCTAACGTATATTGCTGTGTTGATATTTTTTCGATTTCAAATTTCAAAAAGAATATCGGAAGCAATTTTATATTTGATATAAACAGCGAACGGACATTTTTTCTTGAAAAACACTGGAAAAAAATCTTTTGGAGTCTACAATTGATAAAATGGTCAATTATAAAATAAACATGATTGACACTTTATAACAAAAGAGATTTTAATCTATTTTGTTATAAAGTGAAAATATTGAAATCTAATATTATAAATATAATATTGAAAAATAATATTAAATATATAATATTAACTATTATCGAAATATAATATTAAATATTGAATGTAATATATATATATATATATATATATATATATATATATATATATATATATATATATATACCGGGTGGGCAAAAGTCCGTAAAAACTTTAAAAATTCATAAAATCCGGAGAAATGAACGAAAAAAAACTGTTTGCAAGATCAGCATTAGTATGTCACGGGATTTTTTGTAAGCTAGAAAAAAAAAAAGTTCAAAAATTATCCGGTAGGTGGCGCTTTTACAAGCGTCTGTGGTGTAAATATGCAAATTAGACGGCTATAAAAACCTTTGCTCTCAATGAATCCACATTCATTTCCTCATTACATACAGTGAATGTGAACAAGGATGCTCAGTGCGCCGGATAAAGCTTTGTTGGTGAAGTTATTTTACATGAACGAGGAATCAGCGACCATTGCCTTGGGTAAATTCCGAGTTCAGAAAAATGTGAAGAGTGGAAAAGGCCCTTTAACACCTGCAGGTCTCTTAAAGTTTGTTAAACGTTTTGAGGAAACTGGAAAGTTGGAGGATCGAGCACGAGCCGGACGACCATGCTTGAAAGAAGCAAGCGCACCCTGCATTGCTGTCGAAATGGAAGCGATTGCGTCCGAAGCAGCTTCAGGGACCAACAGTGCTCGTGAAGCTGCCAGATGATTGGGCTTACCACCATCATCTTTCCGCAATATTCTTCGTCGAATCCTCCAGCTGTACCCATACAAATTGCAATCGTGCCATGAACTTTTGCAAGCAGATACCGCACAGAGGGAAGCATTTGCGAAGTGGGCCTTCTCTAAAATGGAACAGGATACCACCTGGGTTTTTAACATCTTGTGGACAGATGAAGCTCATTTCTCGCTTAATGGTGACGTTAACAACCCCATAACTGTCCCATTTGGGTGACCTCTAATCCACGTGAGTACACACAGAAGCCATTTCATTCCCCAAAAGTGACAGCATGGTGTGGTTTCACGGGTTCATTTATCATAGGACCTTCTTTGAAACGCAGTACCCAGTAAATAGATGGATAACGGAAATGGTAAATGCTCAGCGTTATCTAACGCTTCTGCGGGAGACTGTCGTGCCATGTTTAATTCAACGAGGTCAGATTGCGAATGTCACGTTCATGCAGGATGGAGCAACCAGTCACACTGCTAACCCGGTTAAGGCATTCCTGATACAGACGTTCGGGGAAGACAGAATCGTTAGCAGGCGCTGCAGGTACCCATGGCCTCCTCGGTTTCCAGATTTAGCACCGGCAGACTTCTGGTTGTGGGGATATTTGAAATATCGCGTGTATCTATCCGGTCCATCAAATCTGTCGGAACTGAAAGATGCGGTTCGCAGAGAAGTATCCTCCATACATCCGGACGTGTTGCACTCTACCGTTGCTGGATTTGTTACTCGCCTGGAATGTCTTCTCCCCTGTGGTGGTGGTCATGTGGTGTAATAAAGTTGTGAAAGTTTTCTGTTCATTATGTATGCATTGTTTCTTTGATTTGCGTACATCAGCGCCACCTACCGGATGATTTTCGAATTATTTTTTTCTAGCTTAAAAAAAATCCCGTGACATACTAATGCTGATCCTGCAAACAGTTTCTTTTTTCGTTCATTTCTCCGGATTTTATGAATTTTTAAAATTTTTACGGACTTTTTGCCCACCCGGTATATATATTTAATATTATATTTCAATATTATAAGTATAATATTAAATATTGAAGTATATATATAATATTAGTTTTTAGATTTAGATATATCCAATACATCAAAATTATATGTTTTATAATTTTTAACGGCTTTCAGTCAAAGGAAGGATTTATTTTTAAAATTTATATTGAATTTCACAAAAAGAGGAGGGCACAATTCTTCGTACCTTTCTATTTCTTCAAAACAAAAAGATCTCAAAAACACTAGAACTAGAAATTAGTTCTAAATTTTTGACGAAATTGTTAAGCAATAAAAATTCATTAACATATAACTGTTTCATTCTGCTAATTTCGTTGACAATAAACAATAAACAAATTGTTATAACTTCATATCTTAAAGAACATATATTGATTAGTGGATGCGTCTTATGGAAACAAACACATGTCATGTGTGCATGATTTCAAAATATTCTATGATTGTGTGAAACATTCCCTTTATGTAAGAGAATATATATTCACCAAAGTGAAGGGAATGAAATTAATGGTATCCTTTTTAAATAATAAGCGTGTTTAAACCTACGCATGTGTTGTAACATATCAACAAAGATAAAACTTATGGTCCAATTTTTGTAGTTGAATTAATTAAGGCCTACAGTTCGCGAATGAGAATAGTAAACCAAATCCAGTTGTAATTTGTTTATTTATTTAATAATCAAACTAAGATCTTGGTTATTTAACACTAATAATACAATTGCTTTCATGTAGTTTTTTTTTATATATTACATGAAATTTTGAGTGCTAATGGCGTTTTAACACAACTTCTTTTCAGGTTTCCAAGTAAGAAAACAAATACTTGTTTTATTTCTTTGTATCTTGTTTATGGATAAAATCTTTTTTCCAAGAATAGTCATTCGAGTAAATTATCTGAAAAAATTTCATTTCAAATTTACAAATTATTGAATTGCCCCCTTAAAAGTTCTTATTCTAGAAATCTGATGCAGAAAATATTAAAAATATTTTGTGTTGCTGCTCTACCTTGAACTAATACTAAAAAATAAGATCATTTTTTTTCTTTCCAAGAAATCATTTTGAAATTAAGTAATTTAAGAAGAAACTTACATAATAAAATATTAGTCTATAATAGAAAATGGTTTAATATTAGTCTCTTATATAAATATTAGTCTATAATCGGAATTATAAAATGAGGCAGAAAGCTTCTCTTGCAGAAGATTTAAAGTATTAATACTTCATCAATGCTTCAGAATAATTATATAAGCCAAAATATTAATGAAATATGAGATATAAACAAAGTCATGGATAGTTTTAGAATAGCTCTTCTCTCTTTCCCTTACACCTTAATTTCTCAGATACTTTTCAATTAAATACACATTTAAGTTATTTAGAGAAGTGTCAAAAATACGCGAGAGAACTCGTTTATTAAGATTCACTGAATAAAAACCTCATGAAAAAAAATGTAGAAATGCTCCAGTTCTCTTTAACTGTTAGCACATTGTCTAGAGGAATTTTCAGTTTATGCTTAACAGACTTTCTTTAAACGCATCATGGGGATAAAACTTTTGTCCACAAGTTTAGGTATCATACAGTTTTTCAGTAAAGTGAAATAAAAAGGCAAACACACATAAAAAATAAACTTGAGTGCATGAAAAGGCTTTTTATTAAATGAGAGGTACTGATCGTAAAACTTTAGAATGATCAATAAACGGCACAATGCATCAAATGCTTTCTATCTTCTCCGTTTTATGGTTTCATTTTGTAAATAAAATATAAGCTGTCTTAAGTATAATTCTATTCGAATCAATACTATTTGATAGTTAATAAATATAAAATAATTTTAACTTAATTAATAATTAGAGTCTAACACAATTTGCTATTCTGGAAAAGATTATCGGATTATTTAACAAAAGTATCTAAAAGTTACATTAAAATCAAAGCTTATAAACTAAATTTCCAAAACACTTTTATATTCATTGCTAAATATCATCTATTCTTAAGTTTATCTATTACTGCTATGAAAATTAATCTGGCTTATGTAAAATGTCATCTATAAAATCCTAGTACAATAATACTGTACAACTTTTTAAATAGAAACATGAAAGTAATGTAATCAGTTATTACTTGTATGAGTTACATTTTTCACTTAAAATTATAAGACTTCCTTTACTGATAAATGAAACAATACTGCCAGAAAGTTTATTGATAATTTCAGTATACAAAAAATATTTTTAAATAATATTACAAAGCTAATTATTAAAAAATAAGGGAAGAATTCTGGAGAAGAGTAAAGCATTTTCAGTCGTAATTATTTACAACTGCATTGAATGTTTTACCAATAAACCTTAAAGCCGGAATAAAGAAAGGAAAATTCAAGATAATTAGCAATAAAATTCGTTGCGATCAAAATTTACTGGTTAAAAGCATTGAAATTTGATGAAAGTAGCCCACTGAAAAGATAAATATCTCCTAAAATTATAGAACATTACTTTATCTCGATTTTAAATAACTCTTAATGAGCATTATCAAAATTTTTCACTAGAAACCCGTTCCTGATAAATCCTCCTTTGTACAATATTAATTAAGTTAAGGCGTCATCAATTTGTCACTTCTATTTCCTAGACTTAATGACGTATTCTATTTTATAAGAATACAAATATTGATATTGCTGATACCCGATCATTTAGATGTGTCTAATATTCTGTGTTATTGATTACGTATCTGAACATCTTGTATTGTAAAAAAATTCCCCTTTAATTTATTAAAATGTTCATCGATCTACCATTTATAAGAATTCTTATCGTGTTCTGCTTCAGGATCATTAGTCTTGTTTCAACGTTTAAAATGATACGAGTTTAAATCACAAACCTTTTACATGTGAATTGATTGATTGATTGAATATTAACGTCGCACTGTTCAGCTACAATTTACATGTGAAACCATCTAGTAGCATATTCATTAACTTTATTTTTTCATTGGAGATATTAAAGGAATTTTCCATGGTAATTATATTTTTAGGTTAAAAAAAATGTAAAAACTTAAAATTTAAAGTAAACTAAAAAAATCTACCCTGGGGAATTTTAATTATATATATATATATATATATATATATATATATATATATATATATATATATATATATATATATATATATATATATATATATATATATATATATATATATATATATATTTATAAATTTTCCTTCTTTAGTTCTCTTACTTGAAGCACTTCTGAACATTCAACTCATAAACTACACTTAAACTGCCACTTTATTGTATCAACTGTACCTTAGGTAATAGCTTTATCGCACACTGTTCATAAACTATAAATAAATGCATTTTGCTTTATAATATTGGTGTCTTTAATTAATACAATTTCATACAAATGAGTTAATTCCCTTTTCTGTGATAATTACTCTTATATAGTAATTAGAAACGTTTTATCGTAAAAATAAAACTTAAGTACCATTGGGAAAACATGAAACTTTATTAGAATACTATTTTGTGAAATGCTTTTAACTGTCTTTTGCGAGTTAATGCCTTTTAAAATTTTAATTTCATTGTATGCATTAGATTAATATCTCAAATTAAAAAAATATCAATAACATATAGATAATGCAATCATATGAGGAATGCCTATTTTGGTAATCCTGTTTGTACTTGTGAGAATGCAATCAAGATGCATTTTGAAAATTTACTAAATCTCTCTTTTAAACATCCGGTATAAATAGGTGTATATTTCTAGAGAATTAATTTAATTAGGAAGTATTATTTAATTAGATGCATTCCCTTTTGGTTTCCATCCATGATATTGTTACTACTACAGCAACTCTAATACTTTAAATCTGATAAATTTTAATTTTAGAATACATTAATTACGCATTACAATTATTCGAATAGATTTTTGTCACATTCTGATGCACTTTGGAAAGATAGCTCAAATTAAAATATTTGTTAAGAAAGTATTTATTCACAAATGTCATAGAGATTCAGTTTGAATTATACATTCAATGATCGTGAGAAAACTACTTTTCGATAATTATTACTTAACAATAATTATTATTTTATATTTATAAGTATAAATTATTATCTGTAAAATTTGATTTATTACGTGAAATTTGAGAGATTTAAGAACATTCGTGTTTTCTACTGAAATGCAATTAAGGTATGCGACTAGGTTCGGAACTGGTATTTTGTAAAAGCATACAAACGAATATTATTTTTAATATTTAATGTCACTTAGAATACACGCATAAAATTCAAAACATTCTCCTTTTAAGGAAAATGCTTCTGTAATAATAGTATTGTGCCAATACATAGCTCAAACCTCAGCACAGAGCCTGAACTAGGATTTTTGAGATATATAACTTAGAAGTGGATTTATCCATATTTTAATACAACAGAGAGGAGAAATTTTAACAAAAAAAACACCAAGGAAGGAAGCTTAATATATAAAGGGTGTTTTTTTAGAGGTATAGAACTTTAAATTGCAATAAAACAACGATGTATTATTCGATTGACATGAATTTTTTTTTATTCAAAAGATAATGTTGTGGCATTACATTTTAAATATGATATTTTTGACATATGACTGCTACGGCTGGCTCGGACGTAGTCCAATTTTCGATGACTTTTTCCAACATTTGTGGCCGTATATCGGCAATAACACGGCGAATGTTGTCTTCCAAATGGTCAAGCGTTTGTGTTTTGTCAAGCAACTTATCCGCATAGACCAATGACTTTACATAACCCCATAGAAAATAGTCTAGTGGTGTTAAATCACAAGATCTTGGAGGCCAATTCACAGGTCCAAAACGTGATATTAGGCGGTCACCAAACGTGTCTTTCAATAAATCGATTGTGGCACGAGCTGTGTGACATGTTGCGCCGTCTTGTTGGAACCACAGCTCCGGGACATCATGATTGTTCAATTCAGGAATGAAAAAGTTAGTAATCATGGCTCTATACCGATCACCATTGACTGTAACGTTGTGGCCTTCCTCGTTTTTGAAGAAGTACGGACCAATGATTCCACCAGCCCATAAAGCGCACCAAACAGTCATTTTTTTCTGGATGTAACGGTGTTTCGACATACACTTGTGGATTAGCTTCACTCCAAATGCGGCAGTTTTGTTTGTTGACGTAGCCATTCAACCAGAAGTGCGCTTCATCGCTAAGTAAAATTCGCTTATGAAAATCGGGAACAACGGCAATCTCGTTTTGGGCCCATTCGATGAATCTACGCCTTACTTGATGATCGTTTTGATGAATTGCCAAACCAAACTGAGAATAAATCACTTGACAGCTGTTAAATCGGTCTACATCTTGGAAAGTAATGCCAACTTAAACTTCTATACCTGGAAAAAAACACTCTTTATATATATATATATATATATATATATATATATATATATATATATATATATATATATATATATATATATATATATATATATATATACATAGATATATATAGATATATATATATATACATAGATATATATATATATATATATATATATATATATGTTGAATTATTAAAATTCCAATACGTCTCCTTTCTTCTACATGTAGATTTTTAAAAATAACTATTATTTTTTTTTAATATATAGGTTTGCAAAGAATAACGACTGCCCAAATGAAAAGTAGACACGTGCAAATGTGTCAGAATGATTGCAGCTATAACGGTGCCATCTAACATGGAAATAAAGTCAGATATACACTGCATACGAGGTGCAATAATGAAATAGAGGGTGAAATGTGGTAGAGGAAATGCAGCAAAAGTAAAGTCGTGCTATTCATGGATGCACCCATGTCGGAACAATGCACGATATTATGGTTTCTGACTGCGGAAGGTGAACTCGATGCGGGCATCTATCAGCGAATGGGGCAGTCTATGGCGAACACAGCTTAATCCTAACAATTGGTGAAAAAGTTTTTGTGAAGGGCGTAAAACGATATCAGATCTCCATAACATTGCCTTCCCAAATGTTTCCCGTGAAACACAGACAACCTTAAGAGAATTCTGTTGAAAAGTGTTGGTACACCCACCGTACATAACGGATTTGTTTCCCTAAAGCTTCCACGATTTTTTCCACTTAACAGAGCATTACGTTTCCATTCGAACGATGAGGTAAAAGAAGCTATTCCGGGCTTCTTCGAGAATCAACTATGATCTTTCTACAACAAAGACATAGATCTACTGTCGAAACTATTGGGTCTGTGTTACAACGCCTAAGGCAATTTATTTTGATTTCCTATAAAGGTATTCTTTTTATTTAACTTGGCCACTTTTCATTTGGGCACCCCTTATATGATTACAATTTTTTAGAAAATAATATTGCTTTAATTAAATCTATATTGACTGCGAGTATATATTATGAATGAAGTTAATATTTGAAAGTATGTATTTCTCTTAAAAGTTTCTTTTTGAAACATGGCTTTAAAGAGACTGAGACATTAAGACATTACTGAATTCGCGTACTCGACAAAAGTATATCTTGTAGCAGTGAATTGAAATAAATCATGAAACATGAAAAGAAAACTCTATTCTGTAAACAACTTCATTATTCATCTTCCATTTTCAGTTTATTGTATTGTTTACTGTTATTATTATTTGAGGAATTTGGGTTTAAATTCAATGTACGAAAGGAATTTAGATTCAACAGATGATAATTTTATCAAAAAAGGAAGGAAAACTTTAGCGAGTCCTTTTTCTGTCACACTTTTCCCAAACCAATTCCTTGAGGGGAAAAAGACTGAGGATGAAAAAATGTTCTGTCTCATGGTAGCAAGATTCACACTGTAAAAAAAAGAGATGACTAGACGGGGAGCAAAAAACTTGTGCAGCAAAGAACTTTGAAATGCAGAACTTTTGAACATCCCTTTCTTTGTCTGACTGTTTCTCACGTCATCTTTCGTTCTTTCAAATGTTCTTCCAGTTGTTCTAGAAAAGGGGAATAATTTAAAGATCGAGTTTCTAGTTTCAATCAGACTTTCTCGCTGCTCAGAAAGAATGCAGTTTCTTGGAGGAAAGAAATTTAAAACTTCATTTGACGTTCAGAACGTAACTTGTTGAATTTTTAAGAACTTGAATTCTCTGAACTGATTTATCGATTAAAGCATGTAAAAGGAAAGCACTTCAGGAATGTTAATTAAAGGGGGAATTCTTCGTTCGCGCGAAAGAATTCTGAAGAACTTGCAGTAGTTTTGAAAGTTTTTAACTCGGCGTAATTTGAGGAAAAACAACAAGTTACAAAAGTCCGTTTACGTTGTAAAACATCGCGCGTGAAAGGTTCTCAAAGTATTTGTTGTTTCTCCTTTTTCCTCACAATTACTTTAAAAATTAAAAAAAAGTATTTTAGCAAACAAAAATGTCAGAAATAAATCAATATTTTTCTCTTCTAGCTACAATTTGTTTTTGTACGAATTCCTTTAAAGTTGAGAAATATAACACAACAGACTAAAGAGATGGTTAAAAAAACTAAAAATTGTTTTGATTCCAGTTTAACTAAGCGAATAATCATACATATTTATTTATTTATTGCTTGATAAGGAAGAACGATAGGGAATAAAAGTATCTTTTAAGCATAATAATTTGTTAAATTCAAACGACTACCAGAATAAGTAAAGTAATTTTTTCCGTATAATAATCAAAATATCATTTTATATGATTCAGAAAATATGTATCTTCTTTCTCCCCATCCCCACTGATTCCCTTCGATAAATTTCTGAGAAACCTCTCCAAATAAACATATCGATTGATTTCTTATTAAAACCGCCCTTAGAAGCAGCTCTAGAAGTATTATTGAAAGTACCTCTTAATTATGAACTGAGACGTCTTAAAGCAAGGGCCTACTGGACCCAGGGCCTCGTCTCGTTCTCGACTCCGCTTTAAGAAGATCATAATTCAAATAATTTCAAAAGGTCAAATGTTGTTTTTGGTTGTATTCTCCGAAAAACTGGGAATTTCGAACGATGTGTCAACTGGCTACATGTGATGACCGTCGTCAACTTACAGGCCCACCATCGTTACTCATTCAGTCAACTGTTACATAAAATAACATGGAAAAAAAACAAATGCTTTTAATGGGAGGGATGTGAATCTGGGGCTTCAATAACAAATTTTCCACATTTGTCATCAATATTTTATCAGGTTTAACCCTAAATCTTTTTGGTTAGTAGTGTTGTAACTTTTTTGTTCTTGAGATTGGCAATCGCGTTGAAACCCCTTTTCACTAGGAAAAGCAATTAAAAACTTTCTCAGGACATTCCAAAATTTGGGATAAATAATAGATATACCTTTTTAAAGCCAAAATTGCTGACATCCATTTCAAAACTTTACTTTAAGATCTTCGTTAGTGGCTATTCCGATCAGTTCCTCTTGTAATCTGGCTATTGTTTGTTTGTTTTTCTCAATGCGACCATAAGAATTCATTGCCTAATATGGTATTACCATATTCAAATCAAACTTAGTTTCAAAATCTGAATAAAGGACGTTGAAATGTGTTGAACGTAGGTTGACTGGCAGATTGTCTATGACCAATTGAGAAACTGGGAAAATTTACGACATCCAAACTTATACTCCTTTAGCTTAATTCTGGCAAGAAACAAATAAATGATTGTCCTTGTTTTAATAAATTTTATGCTGTCACCTTAAACTGCAAAATTAACTTCCTTAAGCTTAGTAAATAAATCTGTTAAATATGTAGATCTGGTTGTCACACTTGATTAAATTCTCTTTTAAATTTAAAGTCGCGATCTGATTTAATGAGAGCCACTATTGTGTGTAGACCCTCATCTACACCTCTTGGGCCCCCAAATTAATTTTTCGCTGACGTAGACTCCTTGCAAGTCATCATAGACACCTGGGGGTGTGATATAGACCACTTTGAGAATCACTGCCCTAAACTTTATTCAGCCTATGTTTTGATTTCAAAAGTAGCCGAGTAGTCAAGATATATATGTCTGGCATAGTCAACTCTGGCATCTCTCGTATCTGGCATTGTTTCAGTCGAGTCGTGGTTTCGAGTCGTGGAGCCACTGGAGACCCATCATGTAGAGGGTCGAGACTCAAAATTTTTTCCGTTAGTGAGGTGTGGAAGTTTGGTGAGTGGGTGTCAGCTCAGGTGTCATCCTCGTCACTTGAACGTGGTTAAAAATTATAAGATCCATTGTAAATAGTCCTGTGTAGTTTCGATAGATGACGTTAAAATGGAATGAATTATACATGCATATTTTTTCTCATTAATTAAAAAACCTGTGTAAAAAAATGATAAATTTGAAACATTCTAGAACACGATAAGACAAAGTTCTAAGATAATTTGATGCTAAATTTTTTTAAACTATTTTTCAGATTCGAAGTGGAGCAGGAGACATGTGTATCGACACAAAGTTTCGAGGACAAAATGAAAAATTTGGTTTAGACGATTGCATTAAAGACAATCCCAATCTAGGAGGAGAACAGGTAATGCTTACAAAAATTTGAAAATAACATTTTATGATGTTTCAAATCAACTTTACTCTTTATTCTGTGCTAAGTATCAATATAATTTATTGGTCAATGACTGAACATCATGTGCAGTGTCTTTTCGGCTGGAAATATGCATCTCCAAAAACGTGTAAATTTTTTGCCCATACCTGAAGCATTTACTTTGTAAGTTTTAAGTACTTTTCTAAATTTATCTGATCCATTTGGAATGTTTTTATTTTGTTTTGTACTGATTCTACTTCTTCTAGTGAACTTTTGTTGATTTTCTGAAACATAAGCATGTTAAAAATGGAAGTGAATGGCATTTTCCAGTTTTACATATAACGGTGTTCTTATATGCAGTTGACAAATAAATTAACGTTAAACCATCTTGTGTGACTGTTAACCTCCTCAAATGCGGAAAATGTTCAATTAATCAAATGAATGTCAAATCTCATAACCTCACCATCTATCTTAGTTTATATCAAATTTGTAATATTACCCCCTTAACTGTCAATTAAAAGTTACTTGGTTAGCTCCCCAATACTGCCATTTTTAACATAGGGGAGCGTTTGCGGGGTATTGGGGGGAGGGGAGGGAGAAAAGACACACACAAATAAGTAAATTTTTCACTGATATAAATAAATCCTTCCCAAATATTGTTAATGTCGTTTTATTGCCTTCCATAGCCTTCGAAATAGTGTTACTCATAGCTGCGCAAAGAAAAGAATCGTATTTCAATATGACGTATATATACGTCCGGGCACTCAACGCACCAATTGAGTGAGACGGATATATACACCAGCGGCAATAATAGGGGTTAATATCCATAGATTCATCCAAATAGATTATGATACTAAAAAGTTGATTTATAGAAAAACTTTGGTAGAGAGAGATTTTATGCAGAAAAAATGTAAACTTAATAGATTTAAAATTAAGTTTGCTATTATCATTTGTATTTCCACAAGTGTAATGCAGGTTATAAATCTTATTCCATAGAAAAGGCAGTGCTATCAAAAATTAAGAATATAAGATTTATTTTTCACAATAAGGGGCGTGTCAAAGAAAATAATTTCTAAAAAAAAAAGAGACCACATACGTTTTTCTTTGTATTTTTATATTATATGCATTTTTTAATTAAGTAGTAGAGACAATGTCTTAACAAAAAAATCTTTAAACTTAAGTAAAGTAAATAAATATCTTTTAAGAGGAAAAAATTGTGTTTGTGTGTAAAATTTTAAAAACTTCAAAAATTTTCAAGAAGCTGATCAAGTTTTTTTTAATTTGCAGTGGATTATGTATTAAGATAAACAACGATTTCTAGAGGAACTCTTAGAATGAGTTTTTATTTCCCTAAAATTCGAGAGCAAAAGATAAAGAACTTAATTAGGCTTCCATTTTGAGCTTTATTTGTTAAAAAAGAAAAAAACATATACCTTTTTTCTCATATCTTCTTTAAATATTCTACATTTTATATATTTTATATATTTATAATTGCAAGAAATATATATATATATATATATTCTATAACTTTTTTTTAATCTCAACTATTCCTAATTTGTTTTGTCAGCACAATAACATTAATCTGAAGTAATTAAAGATCACGTTTTCTAATAGAAAGTATTAATTTTGATTTGCTGTCATGGATTAAATTTGCTGTCATGACGACAAATTATTTCAAATTATGTTCTCGAACTTCACGTAAAATGAGAGCTAAGAAAACTCTCAATTTCTCTAAATATATAGTATTTTCTTAGAATTAAAAATTGTTATTATTTAAAGTCTGTTATAAATTTTTTTTATTAATGTTGAAATATTTCAAGATTAATAAAAGATTTAAAGATTAATAAAAGATTTCAAGATTAATAAAAGATTTCAAGATTAACAAAAGATTTCAAGATTAATAAAAGATTTCAAGATTATAACAAAAGATTTCAAGATTAATAAAGAAATTTTAATTGCGGAATTTAAATTTATCAATGACATTTGAGTCATTGTCCTGACTTTAATTATTTGAAAATTTTTCAATTATTTAATATTTGCTTAAAACGAGTGAGTGTGCGTGTGAGTATTATTTAATAAAAAACAATCGAATCTACTGTTAAATCTTAACAATATTATTGCAAAAAGCTTGGAATTTGTTTACTTCTCTGTCGAAATGGAATTGTGACTAGAAAGATTGTCTGTAGGCCTAGAAAGAATATTCTTTAATAATGTTAAGTGAATAAAAGTTGAGTCAGATTAAGTGACAAAAAAATGGACGACAAAAATAGATTTTCCTTGAAAAACCACTCTAGGCCAGAGGTTCCCAAGCTTTTTGTCTCATAGACCCCTTGCGATAATTTTCGGTTTCGGTAGACCCTTGCTTATCTAACATTGTATTTTTGAAAATTCATCCGCTTAAATGTCTTTTTGACACCTGGTATAGAGCTACTTACTTTTAAAGATATAAATTTCTAATTGTAGTGCAGTATTATATTTAAAACCTAAAAAAAACATTTGTTAATTAATTAAATTAAAATTTAATTAAAACACAACTTATAACTGATCAGCAAACAAATGCTTTGAATGGAAGGGATGGGTTGGTTGCTTCAATGTCAAATTTTCAACATTTGGCATCAATCTTATCAGGTTTAATCCTAAATCTCTTCGGTTTCTAATGTCCAGTCTTTTTCTTTCTTTCTTTTTTTATTTTGGAGATCAACCCTGCTGAAACTTCTCTCAAGCAATTAAAAACTTCTTCACAATACTCCATAATTCGAGATAAATAAGATGTTGACATCCGTTTCTAAGCTTTACTTTAAGATTCCCTTTGGTGCTTATTCCGATCAGTTCCTTTTGTAATATGACACATTTGATTTTTTTTTCAATGTGACCATAAGTATTAATTGCCTACTCTGTGGTATTACTATATATAGTGAAAGTATTCACAAACCTAGTTTCAAAATCTGAATAAAGGGCATTTAAATGTTGAACGTATGTTAAAAGATCATTTTCCTGGCAGATTGTCTATATTTAATTGAGAAACTGGAAAAATTCTCGCAACTGTGATTTAATAAAACTTATGCTGTCACCTTGTAACTGTAAATAAGCCTCATTAAATTTAGTAAATAAATCTGTTAAATAGGTAAATTCTGATTTTCATTCAATTAAATTTTCCTTTAATATTAAAGTCACGATTTGTTTTAGTAATAGCCATTATCGTAGACCCCCATTTATACCTCATGAACTCTCAAATAATTTTTACGCTGACATGGACCCCTTGCAGGTCGTCATAGACCCCTGGGGTTTGATATAGACCACTTAAGGAATCACAACCCTAGGCGAATTATTTGACGAGAAAACTTTAGAGATCTTGTAGGTTCTTCTTCCTAGCCTATATAAGCACAATATAGGGAAGCAACATTATAGTCTGAGTTTGACAGACTGTGCGTTTAGCTGACTTCATACAGTATAATGATTACGAATTTGTATTGATGTGTGAACTTTGAATTTGTCCTATTGTGTATTTTATGTGAGTTAGTTGTTTCCTGTTAAAAGTAAATATGTTGTATTTATTAGAGAGTACTAAAAAAATTACGATTTATTCCGACAGAACTTGCTTCTGATTTGTGTAAATCTTTCTTCGTTTGATAGCCTACCAACTGCATAAAAATTTCAAGTGGTGAATTATTACTATATTATATTAATAACATACTAGCTACAGGGCCCGGCGTTGCACGGGCTTTCTCTACTTTTATAAATTTTCCCTTCCCTTCACAAAATCAGCACCTCCATTATTCTTTTTTGAAACCACTTTGTCTTTTTTTTCCTCCTCCACTTAGCACGGGTGCGGGTGTGTATGCGTACGATGTAAGTGATAACTATAATAATGTCATTAAAATTCCCTTTTTCGAAATTTTTTCACTTCTTTACACTATCAGACAGGTTTCTTTTCCCTTCATTTACCCCCTGCGTTGCACGAACATTTTTGAATGTATAACATATTGTTATGGTAATTTCCCTTCTCCTCTAGCTGTCAGCACTTCCTGTTGTGTGTGCATGATTTCTATATTAACCTTACAATTCGCTTTTTCGAAATTTCTTCCACGGCTTTCCATTGTCAGACACGTTTCTGTTATCTCTATAGCCCGGCATTACAGTGGCTTTTTTTAGTATAGAACTATTTCCCTCCTCTCCCCCCATTTTTTATAAGTGACGAATTAAAAAATCTTACAGATAGCTATTGAAATTATTTCTTTTTCTGATCGTTTGAATGTTTAATTTGTAAGAGTTTAAAAATCTCTATTTATATATATGGTGAAAAACCTATATATATATATATATGTTTTCATTCAATAAAAAAAACATTCAAAAACAAAAGAATACTATCTGATAAAAATATTTTAGTATTTTATTATAATTTTATACTTTTTCATTCCACTGTGTTTAGTAAATCATCTAAACATGTATCTGACGAAAAAAAGTATATTATACAAAACTAACATATTCATTATTTTAACAATAATTATTTTCTTAGAGCTTAAAATAATAAAAGGGGTTTGGTACTTCCATTTACTCAATCAATCGTTACATAACAATAATTTCCTTCCAAGGTTTTGAAATAAAAAAAACCTGCTTAAAATGTTCGTTGAGCAATTAGTTGTGACATATCGTTTGCTTGAAAAAAATTGCTGTAAAAGAAAAAATCTCTTTTATTGATAAAGACCTATTAAATATTTTTAAAAATTGTAAAAGAATTAAATCAGTATATAAGATATATATATTACTTTTATTATATTAATTATAAAATACTTTTTCTATAAATAATTATAATAATCCTAATATACATTATAAACGTGAAAGTTTGTGAGGATGTGTGGCCGTCTTTCACGCAAAAACATCTGAATGGATTTTAATGAAACTTTACAATAATATAGCTTATAAATCAGAATAACACATTGGCTATAATTTATAAAGATATTGTGTGAAGGTTTCAAAATATAACGACAATTGTCAAGAAAGTAGGAAAAAATTCTGCCATTTGCAAAAAAGCCCGTGACAGCATTCATCTATCTTTTTTATCCCTTTTGTTTTGTCTACGCCATGCCTCAGTGCGCTCTCTCTTTTAGTTTATTCCGTTCATCTGTGTAATCACTATTTTTTCTATTTCATAATAAAACTAGATTTTGAGAGGAGAGGTGATGGCAAGATTTTAACATAAAATAAATACAACAAAAAGTAATGTTAATGTATTACACTTCCTGATATAAATTATTTACACTATTTTAAGCGTTCATTACACAAAATTTGTAACAATGACAGTAGAAGGAAAAACTATAAAATTAAAATAAAATATCAAAATGTTTTTATCGGTTAGTTTTTTTTTCTTTTTGAATGTTTTTTTTCAGTACATGTAAATATATATCTACGCTTTCCCTCATACTGCTTTTTTATAATTTATATATATATATATATATATATATATATATATATATATATATATATATATATATATATATATATATATGTTTATTCAAGCATTAAAAAAAGCAATCGTTTCAATAGTTATCTGTAAATTGTTCTTTTATTTATTACTTATAAAATTGGATTTTAATATATATATATATATATATATATGATTTTTTTAAAAGAATTATTTCTATTATTTCGTTACTAAATTTATTATTTGTTAATTAAAAAGTACATCGTCTATTATTTTGGAGAAAAATACATTTCAAAGACATTTTTAAGCTAACTGTACTTAACCATTGATTGATTCATGAAAATCTTAAATTTATTGTATTATTTTAGTTTCTTAGAAACTAACTATTATTAAAAAAATGATGAAAGTTTTTTGTTTTACTCTTAGCATGAGAATCGTTTTCTTTTTATTGTTTCACATTAATAATTTTTAACTAATGCAATATAGTTTTTTAAAAGTCATACATCAAAATTTGAAGCTATATTTTATCTGTGAGACGGAGGGGGAGAGGGAACAGTAATTTCACACTAAAAAACCCCCGTGTTATGCCGGGCTAGAGGGAGGGAGGAAACCTATCTTAAATCGAAAATATGTGGTACAAATTTCGATAAAGGGAAATTTAATGATATAATTTTAGAAATCACTCACATTGAGCGCGTACAAACACACACACATAATTGCTGGCATCATGAGGGAAAGAGAAAGCCCGTGCAAAGCCGGACAATGCAGATAGTATATTTTATATATTATATACCAGCTGTTTTTTTTCAACCAAAGAAAATATCATAGAAATGTACATGCATAAAATCTTTAAAAATATATATGAAGAACAGATTGTAAGAAGGAAAATTAAACCATAATGCCACACGACAAAAATTGCATTAACTCTGAATTTTAAAGTGCAAAAGAGAATTACTTTGTTGAGCATTCAATCACATCTATTGTCTGATTTTTATGAGAAGCTACCATACACAGCTCAGAAAATCTTATACGTAAATAAAAATTCGCATTAGCATTCGTATTCTTACATATTAGCATCACTGCATTCAAATTGGCATGATATGAATCGTGCTATTTTCCACCAAAACCTTACAAATTTTTTTTTCATATAAAACTTGTAAAAATCTTTGTTGTTTTGATATCAAGGAGTGATTCGTGGGGCGCCAATTTGGCTGTAGTGATACTAATAGGTAAATACTTAAAAATCTAACTTTGTGACAAACCTATACGGAACTTTATCACTAACCTTCTGAGTCGTCTTTTTTAGGGAAATTTAATTCCCTACCTATTTCCAATCAGCTCCAAAAAGAGGACAGGATTCCTTGTTATGCATATTAGATAAAGTATTTAAGTCAAACGGAATAGTAAAGTAAATAGCAGTAGGAGAGAGAGATTGAAGCAGGAAGGTATAATAGTGAAGTTAGAGATTTATTATTGGAGATTTCTAGGAGGATAAAATCTCAGAAAAAGCTGAACTGAACTGCAGTGTGGTAAATATTGATTAAAGTCTCATTAAAGCTTTATATTAGGAGTGAGATTAAAATTAAATTTTCAATAGGAATATTGAATATAATTCTGGGATCACTTATTGCGGTAATCTCTACGTGATCGATATTCTAATTGTTAATTAATTGGATCATTAAATATTTAAGTTAATTTAAAGGAAAGACCCTTTTAAACCTCATATAGCTAATTCGATTTATTTGTTATTAAAAGTATTTGATTCTATTTGGGAAAGATAACCAAATAAAGAAAGTTATTTATAAAAATGGCTACTGGCTCTTATCTGACTCCAACTTATTCTCGTTCTCAAAGTGAGGTCCAAGGGGACCTTCACAACTTAAATCAAGATATCGACAATCTTATAATCCCAATTAGTTTGCATTGAGTTCCATTTTCTTTTTGTTATCCGAATATTTTAATCGTGGAAGTTTGTTTGTATGGATGTATTTTACTATTTCATGCAAAAACAACTGAACAGATTTTAAGGAAACTTTACAATAGTATAGCTTATACATCAGAATAACACATAGGCTATAATTTATAAAGATATGTGAAGTGTCCAAAAAAAAATATAACGATAAATGTCAAGTAAGTAGGAAAAAATTCTGACATCAACCAGCTATTCTGGCGTGTGCTGCAAAAACCGCTAGAGTTACACGTATATAATCACTTATACAAAAACGCCCACAACAGTATATATCTATTTTTATGTGTAAGCCATAAATACAATAAAAATTAACAAATAAATAACAATATAAATTAATTTGATAAATTTTTCTACACACCTTTTTTTAGATGATTTTATTATGCACTTTTGGTAGTAACAAATTGATCCGTATATCGAAATAAATACTTTTATCGCTTCTGGACCATAATAATAAAATTTAGTTTGCATATTTCTTTTTTTGTATTGAAATCCGCTAAGAATGCTCTCAACGGATTTAAGGGAGAAATTGATGTTAAAAATTCCGTTTGGATTCTAGTAGATTTAGACTTGAAATTTAGCACATATGTTTATTTTACATAGTAGAGATCCATTTAAAGTTGCTTTTGTGGAAATTAATTTGATTATTGGGTTAAGTGAGTGCAAAAAATCTTTCTACTTCTATTTTAGATATTATTAGAAATTATAAATTCTGTCCTTTTATATCAAGAGGCGAGAGTTACAGCTATAAATACATTTTTCAATACAATCGAATTCTTATTGCTTGATATCAAAAATTTATAAATATGTAAACAGTATATTTTTATACAACATCGTGAAATACACAGTGAAGCGGGTGGGTAAAGGCTAGTCAGCTATAATTTTGTAACACCGATGAAACATAGAATTAGCCAATAAAGGAAGAACAATAAGCTTTTCCAGACCTAATTGCCATGCTATTAGGTTGGAAGTAGGCAAGACGTAACGCTAAAGTGTACCGATATTCAGGCGATGATTTAATTCCAAGCTTTACTTACTTTAGGACTGACTACCTTGATATCAATATCAGATGAATTATAGCCCTAACACAACCGTAGATTGATAATACGAAAAAAAGGCTGTAAAAAAATCTTGTATGTAAAAAGAAATTTAACTTAAGTCACACAATATTGGTAATCTGTTAATCCCAATTAGTTTGAATAGTCATTTTCTTTAGTTAAATTTTTCTAGTTTTTTTGTTACAATGGAATTTGCTAATAAAGGAAAAGGGTACTTACGTATCGGCGTCACCTCAGCAAAAATTGCTATATCAAAACAACAGATTCTTACATGTTTTATATGAAAAAGAAATCAAATTTTTTTGAAAAAGTGCCACTTTGGCTGCGGTGATTATAATACGTAAGTATCAGGAAAAACACAGTAACCTTTTTCTTTTTTCAATGAAAGGAAATGTCGGTAGTTACGTTTCAACGCACCAATGTCAACATTCAAAATAACTCGCCAAGTTAGCATCTCTGTTTTCACATATATTGTACGCACTAAATTGGCAACCATGTGCTTCGTTTCATGTAATGTCGCCAATAGGTTGTGACAATATGCAAGAACCGAAATGTCACAGGAAGATTTTTTTGGTACTTGCGTATTATTGCAACAATTGCCAACTCTTTTAATAACTCGCCAAGTTGGTAACCGCGATTTCCTATGTGTCGTCCACACTGAATTGGCAACAATATTCCCCCTTTCATATAATGCCGCCAATAGGTTACAATAATACACAAGTACTGCTTTTTTTTTACCCAGTGGCCATGCTATGCAGTTGGAAGTAGGCAACTCAAACCCAAGATCCTTACAACTGATGTACCAAAATATATACAGATTTTTAGAAAGTCGACTCTTAAAAAGCAACATAAATTTAATAAACAACCTGGAGGAAGCAAAACTGTTTTCTAAGCCAAGCCTTTTGCTTAGAATAAACTTGTGTTTTCAAATGTTTTTATTAAAGTTTTGATTTTTTAAGGGCTTAATTTTTAAGTTAAAATTTCCAAATTTCATTCCTCGGTAACTTCTTTTTTTTGAAAAAAAGTACTGCGTAAATGAATTTTTGAAAAAAAGGTTTTTATTTCAGCAATAATCTGCTTTACATTAGTTTAATTTAGTACTATATTCTCTTTTTGTTATACTGCTAGCTAGTATTTTCTACTTTATTGTTACAATATACAAGTTTTAGAATTTGCCGTTGAACAAAGAAAAGCAATAAAGTTTTCTCTAACAGAAGGAAACTTTGTAACAGATTATTATTATTTTTGAACATAATAATAAAAGGTAATTTAAATATCTAAGAAAATCCACTGATATTTGAATTGAAGAATAAGTAATTATTATCTGTACTTACGTATTAGAGTCACCACAGCCAAATTGGCGCATCATGAATCGCATCGTATTCCGCCAAAATATGACCGAATTTATATAAAATATGTTAGAATCTTTGTTGTTTTGGTATCAAGGTGTGATTCGCAAGGCACCAATTTTGCTGTGGTGACGCTAATACATAAGTACCACATTAGCTAAGCTTCTGCTTACGAAAAGCTTCACAAATCATTTTTTGACTTAAAACTTGAGTCACGGTATCATAAAATTTAAACTACAAAAAGCAAGAAAAAATTACGGTTTAGAAAATAAACAAACATAAAACTGTGTGACACTAAAATAGAAATTATGGTATTAATTTAATACAAAACAATTCATATACTAAGACATCGGAAATCTAATGTTATCATATTTATGTAACCAATCCAAAAAATGAAATTTAGAAAGAACATTTTTTACGACAACTTTTTCGAAAAACGAATCTAATTCCACCACAAAGAGTTAAAAAAACCATAAATAAATATATTAACAATAAAATGTGATAAAATCCCCAAAAAACTGCTCTAAACTTTAATTTTCGCGAAGTTGACTTGACTCGTCTGATGACGTCAAATCTCCATTTAGCTGAAAAATCGCTTAAAAATTGAATTTTAAAAAATCTAAGGCAAATTTCGAAAAAAAACTTTTCGAGGTATTCAGGATAATAACCTACAGCTTCTACGTATCAAGTTTCAGACTTCTGGGTTGCTTAGTTTTGCCGGTACAGCTGAAACACATAAACTGTTTGTTTTATTAGTATAGATTAATTATGTGTGCACAGCATTTAAAATTTCAACACTTGCATTTCTCATGGATTTAATAATATTTCTTTGCACCATTAATTTTTAAAATATTACAGTACTTAATGAGAAAATATATCTTTATGAAAAAAATTAAGGAACAGAAACAAATTGCGATAAAACAAAGCGATATAAAATATTTCATAGTTCTTAAGCAATTTTTCCCCTAAATGCGGATATTTTTTAAATGTGTATTTGAACATTCTTTTTTTCATTATTATCAACATAAAATCCATTAAAAAATAGTTTTGAATAACGACAAATTTTTAAGTTTACCCATATTCCATTTTAAATCAAATTTACCTTTTTTTTTCAGAGCTATATACCGCTTTAGTGCTGATGTTTATTGCTCGTCCAGTTTATCAAAATATATTCCTTATTGTTTATTTTGTAATGGCGATAGATTAATAATATTTTACATCTATTTCTGCCTTCTCCCAAATAGTGTGAAATTCATTCCAAACATACGAAACCTGTGATATTTGTGCACTGTCGTCTTCCACTGCTTCGGAGAAGTTTCGATCTCATTTTAATCGTTTCTGACACGAAAGAAGGTCAGAGGAATAACGTTTACCATCTGATAACATTTCCATAAAACAGAAGAAAAACAAGACTGATTAAAATCCTCTGCACTCTCAAAAAAAAATTTACATGAAAAAAAAAGAGATTTATTCTATACTCTCCTCTCTCCCCCTGTTCATTCTTCATGTAAATGAGCAGCCAGTAATTTTTTACCTCTCTTGTGATTTCTTCCCTTGCTTTCATTTTAGCACAGTATTCCCTGCGGAACAAGTTTCACGCCATCGTTAACCAGCGTGTGTGGAACTAACTTTTATTGCCTTATAGGCAGATAATGCAATTTGCACGTAAAATTTCCATTTATGTAGAAGCAGTTTAGTTGAATCGATGTGTTATGGACTTATTCTGTGCTTAACGGCAGTAAGAGTATTGAACTTTTCCTTTAATTTGGTAACCGTATTTATGCTTTTTATGATTTGTTTTTTAACGATTCAACACATTATATAGGCATTCAACAGATCCTATTGAACTAAGTTGAGGTATTTGATATGAGCATCAATGTTTTGTGTTCACTTTATAAATCTCAACAAAATCTATTCTTTTCATTTCGACATTGTCAAACAATGGAACAAACTGCATGCCATCACAAAAGCAGTGAATCATGTATGACTTAACTATCAAGTAAAAAAATCAATTTCTTTCAATATTTGGTAATAATAGATAATTATTATCACTAAAAAGTAAGTTCGAAATATTTTATCATGTCAACACAAGTAAATTTCTTTTCAAATGCTATTCTATTTCGTATAACCATTTTATTCAACATATATTATGTTTTGCTATTTAATTTTATTAGTTATTGATGTTATTTCGCTTTCCTATGTATACATATAATATATTTATGTTGTTGTTACTAATGCCACCTGATCGGCAAAGGCTGGATCAAGGCCCATGAAATTCAAAATGGCAAAAGGCTAAGTGATGCCTGTCGGGGGGCCGTAGCTTTGAGCACCATACAGCTGACAGAACGATTTAGCTCGGTTTCACTCCGATTTTGAGGGAGAACAACATGGGTGTGGTCAGGGACCTCTCACCTCACGAGAGGACTTGCAGCTCGATGGCTATTTAGAGTACCCCCATGCCGAGAAGGCGCTACACATTTACAAACATCCACGTCTTCTCCGGGATTCGAACCACAGCAATCAGCGTCACTAACCACTGTACCGGATGGGTGACATAATAAATTTATTTGTCACTTAACATTATTTATTTAAAGATTACCAATCACAAATCAATATAAGATTTCATACCGATACAAATGTGTTACTTTTTCAATTAATTTTCTTCTTTTTTTGTTTCAGTACAAAGTACTTTTCGATTAAAATTAGCTCCTCAAAGCAGATATTATCCGCTACTTCCCTAAATTATACTGAATAATTTACGATTAATGAATAAAGATGATGAATTTATATATATAGAAATTAGTTAAAGAATTTACAAGTATTAAAATGTGTTAAAGAATTTGACGTGGACTGAATAAATTAAAGAGTAAAGGTTTAATAAAGTTTCAGAATTTGTCAGAGTAATGTGGTTTTTGCAATAATGCACGGCTCAAAACAATTAGGAAATATTATGTGTTTGGACGCAAACTGCGGATGAGAAAATGATGGGGACTTAGTACATGTGCATAGATTTTATAATATATGAGAAAAGAAAACGAAGCAACGAATATAAGGAAAAATTAAACACAAACCACAGGTCTGCGAGCATATGAACCCAAAAAGTGAAATCGATTTCGAGCAGTTTTATTCGAAACTTTGGGATCAGTTTCCCTCTATATGTGCCTTTGCAATAAAGGGGAGCTCATAGTACGGTTTCTTTTTATCATTAATAGTGACCGCGGTAGCCAAGTGGTCAAGGTATCGGATCGTGGCTGGCCCTGTCACGAGTTCGAACCCAGTACCACCCAAGACCCTCCTTGTAGGGAAGCGATGCACGTTAAATCTGTCGAGAGCTCAAACATATCCTCCCGTTGGTGTGGTAGATAGGAGAGGGGGTGCCAGCTCAGGTGTCGTCGACGTCATTTGACCATGGTTCAAAATTACGTGGTCCGTCGCCAAAAGCTCTCGTGTAGCTGAACAGTGCGACCTCTTAATATTCACTCACTCACTCCGCTACTATGGATTGCGTTTAGCGTGCGTCTGAGCAACCAATGGCTTTCCAGGCTACCGATTCAGATAAATCATGTTGTTTATTCACTTTTGTTAAACATTCAATGCATGTCAGTTGTTTTGAATCTACTCCTACAAATGAAATGCTGTAACTTGCATTCCATTCCTTGTCTAAAACGCGTAGTTTTCCGTCAGAGACAAAATATGCATATTTACAACTTCGTAAGCGTTATGATTATCCCCCCTTTTTTTTAACCTCTTATAGTTCAGAAAAATGTGCCATTTAAAAATATTATAATTTCATTTCTATTATAAGCATACAGCTCTATTGTAAAATATCAATTATTCTTTTTAAATATAGTTAACTCTTTATTGCGTATTCCTGTTGAAATATGCAATTATTATCTACTTATAACAGATCAAACAACAAATATTCAATGAATAATTGTGCAACAAATGTCATTTCTTAAAAGTTGTTTAATTTAAATTCTTTACATAAAAGAAAAAGACATATTTACTTACTGATATTTTTCATTCAGTCTATACATTCGTTGAAAATATTACTTCGTTTGTTTGTTTGTTTTTTAATTTAAAGGATACACTGTAATATTTTCATTCATCACATTATTGTTCTGTTACTTATTTTTTACATTACTTGAGATATTCACTTCTGTCAACCTTTTTTTTTAAAAAAAATAAAAAAAACTTTTCTTTTCTTTCTCTTTTACCCCTTGATATTTTCAAAAAAATTATTTTAACATTCTATATTATTTATTGCATCTATTCTTCATAGTTATTAAAATAGTTTATCATTTTGTTTAAAATAATTCACAAAATTTTTCAAAGAGAGCCTTCTATTCTTATAATTTAGAAAATAAAATAAAATTGAGAGAAAAAAATCAATAAGTCGTACCAAACATCTAGAAATTCAACAAATAAATACTCACTAAGGAAATATATCATAGACTCGATAATTATCATTATGTATATCAAAAAATATTACTTATTACAATATTATATCGAATATTAGTAACATACTTCTCTCACTCTAATCTGCATACATTTAATTATACAAAGCTAAGCAATTAAATTTTCAAGATTTTGAGGTAGTTAAACTGATTTTATACAAGTGGGCAAATTTGTGTGAATAAAAACAGTGGCTAGAGAGAGAGAGAGAGAGAGTTAAATTAGTTTTTCCTGTCTTGCCTCTTACTTCTTTTTCCACGAAATGGGCTTTCACGCATATTCTGATATTTTGTAAGTAGAATTCTCCAAAGAAAATCTGTATTCATTAAGATTACTTAAATAATTTATTTGAATAGTTATTTGAGTATTTAAATATATTCGTATATATTTCGAGAATTTTAAATTACTGCAAGCAAAAAACAAATTCAAAAGAAAATTCCAATGCACTTAATATAAATTTTATTTGTGATAAACTTTATAATAAAAAATTATTTTACTTTTAATTTCAAACGCTTAAGGGGAAATGTACGCGGAAAAATAAGAAAATAGAAGTTTTGGATTGTACAAATATAATTATTATATTATAGTGTCTTAGGATATAATCTCTTTCATTTTTTAACGTAATTGTAATTATATTTCACTCTATCTACAACTTTAAGACAAATTGTCTTCATTCTTATATTTTAATAAAATAATTATTTAATCATATTTTGCTAACTACAAAATAGTTAAGGTACTTAATTACACTACATGTATTTATTATTTTAGTTTTCCTGCTTATTTTAAAATCTGAAGTTAAATATATGACGTTAGATACATTTTCTCAATACCAATGTTTTCAGATTAAAAAGAAAAGCAGGATTTAGAAAATGCTCACCTACGGTCAGAACATGTGCCATATCGACAGATCTTATTTTGCTCATTTGCGCCACTTCCATTTTCACGCAGCTAACAGACATCAGAATATCACAATAGAAATGCAAATGGCCCTTTGAGAAAAAACCATCTAACTCTGAAAAGTGGTGCTAAAAGATACTTCAGATTAATGTTTTTACATTCTTTAGAAATTAATTCGATGTAAAAATCTTATTTACTTGCACTGCGGTGTGCAAAAGTTAAGAAACAAACACATTTTCTCGATTTTTTTCAAAACTATTGAGCCAATACAAGCGAAATTTGGTTTGAAAATTCTTAAAAGTATTGCTAAAAAGGTGTTAATAAATTTAATAGTGCTTGTTCATGATCAAGATTTATGCTCACGAAAGCATGATGGTCAAAAATTGATGAAGCAAGAGGGGATTTGTGAAGGATTTAATATAGATTATGATCACTTCTCACAGCGAGATGACTGTCCACTGATAGCAGTGAGTAAGATGCAAACTATGGTCTCTGGGTATAAATTTCTTCCTCATTAAACCTTCGGTAAACAGAATTCTCCAAACGGGAGGTACAAGAAGTAATGTATATATACACACTCTGTCGCAAAAAAATATATGCACCCAGAAGAAATTGAGCTACATTCACGAAATTTGGTATGCATGTAGTGTATATGAAAATAAACAAATGATTAAAAATTCAGAACAAAATATCATTTTATTAAGCGGTTACAGCTTGCAAAAGGTTAAAAATCAGTAAGTAGTAAAGCCACCTCTGGCAGCTATACAAGCCGAAATTCGGCGTGGCATCGATTCAATTAGATCACTTATGACCCCCTGTGGAAGATCCTGCCATAGTCTTTGCATCTGCGCAGTTAATTCTCCTGTATCTCGGGACGGCTGCAGTTGCCTTCCCAGCGCGTCCAGACATGCTCTACTGGCGAAAGATCTGGTGTCCTGGCAGGCCATGGTAGGACGTCATATCCTTGAAGACATTGTTGGGAGAGTCGCGCAGTATGTGGACGAGCATTATCCTGTTGATAAATGGCACCTGGGCGACTTGATAGCATGGGTAGCACAATCGGCGTTAAAATATCGTCCACGTATCTGCGAGCTGTCAAAGTGCCTTGAAGGAGCACTAAAGATGATCGTGTGTCCCAAGAAATTGCTCCCCACACTGTCACACCTTGTGAAATTGCTGTATGCCGCTCGACAATAAATGCCGGATCGGACCGCTGGCCGGTGCGCCTCCAGACACGTGTGCGGTAGTCATCAGCACTGAGACTGAATCGGGATTCATCACTGAAGATGACACGTCTCCAGTCTGTCACACTCCAAGTTGCCCGAGGTCGGCAAAAATCCAGTCGACACTGCCTATGATGTGGGGTCAGTGGTAAGCGTCTTAGCGGACGTCGGCTCCTCAAGCCAACTTCGGTCAGTCGTCTCCTTATGGTTTCTCTTGATGGCACTGGATGTCTGGAAGGAGGTAAGTGGCGTTGAATCGATGCTAGCGACGTTGTTGGTGCCGAAGTGGCCACTCTTCTGATTGCACGATCCTCGCGATCATTTGTGTTCCTGGGACGTCCTGACCCTCCGCGACGGTACACTCTACCTTCTGTGATCCACTGTTGCCAACACCGAGCAACTACCATATCGCTCCGACCGAGGTGGCGGCCGATACATCTATTCGACCAACCTGCTTCTCTGAGGCCTATTATACGGCCCCTATCAAAGTCCGTCAGCTGCTCGTACTGCCGCCGGTTACGTCTTAGAGGCATCCTAAGTCTCAATATCGTCTATCAAAGTCATCAGATTCGTTTGGATAGCGTACGGCGCTCGTACTCATGCTTTTAAACTCTCCCAGTTGCGCAACTAATATGCGCATAGCACACTTAGCCTTGTCTCATTGGCTTCGAAATTTTAATCATTTGCATATCTCTTACCAGACTACATTCTTGCCGAGTTTCGTGATTGTAGCTTGATTTCTTCTGGGTGCATATATTTTTTTGCGACAGAGTGTATATAGCTCATTTATGAATTTAATAGCTACCTTACCCTATTGAGCCTTGCTATCTTGGCATCTGATGGCTCTTGGGTGCCCTGTAACTGGTCTGAATACCATTGCAGTCTTCTGAAACTGGCTCATAATGTGTAAACAACATTTTTGTACATATTGAACCATTTTGCCTACTCCAATTGGGATTGCCCTACCTCTAATCTCTCAACTACTCTCCATCGTTGTCCATGATCCAAGCGTTGTCTTTGTGTCAGTGCTGGTAATCATTTTAAAAATAGTCGTAAGCCTTCAGAAACAAGAGCAATACTAAAACTGTACAGAGTCGTGTGTTTGCGGTAACTATTTCCTTAGATTTTGTTTTTAATTTGCATAAAATATGACAGAGAGACATAGAGCGAATTTATTTCTATATGTGGAGGATAGAACCCGCGACGCTCGGGTTCGTAGCCGAAAAACATGACTACTAGACAAAAGTGATCCCTCCTGTCCGGAGTCTGTTATTCGCTTATGTAGATACCGCTACAAATAATTAAGAAAATTGTTTTTTCATCGTAACGTTTATCAACTTTCAATTTCAATTGCTTTTGAAAAATCTGAAAAAAAATGAACTTTTTTATTAACTTTTCAACATCGGTGTATTTATATTTGATATATAGCATATATTTTTTGTAAATAAAATCAAAGTGTATAACTTGCATTTATTTCTAGCAATTTGTGCTTTCTTGGCATAAAGATATCCGTCCTGCAAAGAGAAATATTTGCTTCGATGTGTCGAGCTCAGAAAAGCAAGCTCCCGTGGTTTTATGGAATTGTCATGGCATGCAAGGCAATCAGCTATGGAAATATGACATGGTGAGAAAAGGTTTCATAATTTTTATAAGTGTTTAATTTTATTTTGTCCAAATACAATACAAAATTTTTAATGACCAAAATATGGTTTTGAGAAAAAATCCAATAAAACTAAAGAAAATGTTCTTTCGCTAACAATACAGGAACATTATTTTCCAGCAAAATGTCATATTTTGTTCACGTTATGGTAGTTTTGCTGTCGTTCGATTATCTATAAATAGCATTTTGAACTTTTCTTCTTCGTGTCTTTTTGACCAGGCGAAGTGCTACATTTATGGCTTCATAGTTTTCTTCATAGAGATCTTTAGGCAGCATTTGAAAATTTCAAATCAATTCAAACGTTTCATGTCTATAGCTTTTCTCATATTTACTTTCGCTATCTTGATTAATATGCATTATTTCAGCAGGTTCTTCAATTGCTTGATCAGTTTCAACTTCCTTCAATAGAGATCACAAATGCCCATTTTTTTATATTCTGCTCATTTACATTTGTAAACCATAATAAGTCGTACAACACAGCAATCAAAACCACAAAATTGTTCATGGGGAAAGTGTAGCATGTTCTAAAAAATAATTCTGTAAAACTTTTTTCATTATGCATCATATGTTTCAGAATACTCATAAAAATACATTTTGGAAAAATAATCCTTCAAAGTGCTCAATATGCTTATCCATATATCATAAAACTCATTCACATGGGGAAAAAAGCAACAGAAAAATATTATTTACAACTTTCCTAAAAGAAAAAGAGACGGAGTGAAACACCAGTAGGTTTGAAGGTCAAATATATGATAATCAAAAGTAGTATTTTAGGGGTTAAAAGAAACGTAATAAAAAATCTCTCATCGTGGGATTACAGTAAAGCAAACAAAATGTATTTTTTTATTTGGTTATAGGATCAAAGATGACTAATGAGCGTTTGAAGCGGAATCTTTTACTTTTGATGATCACCAGATGATAAAAATAAATTATATCAGTGTAAATTTGTATTTTTTTTATGTCAGAAAGCATTTTGCTCTACTCCCCATTCCAAAAAAATTACTTTTTAAACCTTTTATTTTCAATATTCTCGCGCCCCACTGTTTGAGAAACGCTGAGTTAGAGACATCATCTCTCAGATATGACAATTGAATTTTCAACAGTTGAAGATCAACAAACATAAAAAATTTCTATACAAACTAACAACGGCTTCTTTAGACTACTGCAGAGCTTTTCGTTTTTTTTAAAAAAAAAAGAGTAGCGGTTATAATTTTTGTTAGGTTTTATTAAAAATACTTAAGATAATTTATATAAAATCCATTTTGCTCTTTACATATACTTTTGCTTATATTTATTTATTCTTTCATAACAATCACAGAAATTTGGCTGAATAATTTATAGAAGCCAGAATAAATCCTTGTTTCTTTCTTTTGCAGTAGATTTTTAATCATGAACTCCATTGAGCTGTTATGGTATTGTAACATTTAACAAAAAACTAAATCAATCGAAGAAATGTGAAATGTAAAAATAGTGTAGGAAGTTGCTTAGATGTATTTGATTCAATCAACTCTCTCTCTCTATTCAACTAAGAAAAAATCTCTTCAAGTACCCATTTTTCTAGGATATATATGCCTTTTAAAGATATTGTGTGTGTGTGTGTGTAATCATACTAAAACTGCATTATTGCAAAGATATATGTATTAGTATTCATGCAGTTTTACCCCATCACTTAATAAAGTGATATTTACACTATTCTACATAACTTGATTTAACCTGCAATCTTGACATGGCAAACGATTCATTCTCGTCTAACCATGTGACAGGACATATATTGTGTAAAATAACGAATGTAATAAAAAATGGATGGAAGTGTATTATCTCTAAGCTAAATGAATTTTCACACAACGATACAACTTCAGATGTATTTCTTAAATAACAATAAAGCTGATAACTTCTTGAAATTGTTTTACACTCATGTCCATAAATTAAGGATAATTCAGAACCACACAGAAATTGAACTCTAAAATGAAAATTTCACCTGTAGAATTATCACACACATCTTGAAGAAGAATATGCAAATTACAGGAAACCACCAGATGGCGCGGATAGTACGTCACAATGACGAGAGTGTAAGAGAGGGGTATATAAGAAATGGTGGCAAAGAAGTAAAATTGCTCACAAGCGCTTTAAAAGCCTTTCAGTGCAATAACCGCATAATTATGGCACAAAGCATTTGGATGATTTTTTATGTGGTACAATTATTGGACGACTGGAATGTGCACATACCCAGCTGGAAGTATCCGAGGAACTTAGAATCGCCCAGAGTGTCATCTCCAGGCTTTGGCAACGATTCCAAGATGATGGTAATGTGAGTAGATGTTGCAGACCAGGTCGCTCCCGAGTTACAACGCCGAATGAGGACCAGTATTTGGCAGTTACTTCCAAAAGAAACAGAACGGAGCACAGCATCAGACCTGTCTCTTTAGCTCTCTTCAGCTACCGGTACAACAGTTTCAAGGCAGACCGTGTACAGACGCTTAGGGCACATTGGCCTATATGCTCGTAGGCCTGTCAGATGTGTTCAACTTACCGCAACTCACTGTCGCCTGCGATTAACCTGGAGTAGAGAGCATGCATTGTGGACACCACAACAGTGGTCTTGTGTGATATTTTCCGACGAGTCCAGGTTTAGTTTGCAGTCTGATTCTCGCCAGACTTTAATATGGAAAGCGCCAGGTACCCGTTACCACCAAGAGAACCCCCTTCGAGCGACACCGTTACGGTGGTGCAGGAGGGCTCGTTTGGGGAGGAAATATTCTTGGTTCCAGATCTGACCTGCATGTTCAGAGTGTAACGATGACAGGCCACATCTATCGGGATGTCATTCTGGAACAACATGTACGTTTGTTTCGGGGCGCCATGGTTACTGAATTTCTGTTTATGGGTGACAACGCCCGTCCTCACCGTGCAAACATTGTAGACGAATGCCTTCAATAGGAGGATATCACCCATATGGATTGGCCAGCATACTCACCGGACTTGAATCCAATAGAGCATGTGTGGGATATGCTTGGCCGACGAATTGCAACCCACCAACCCCTTCCCACCTGTCTACCGGAACATCGGAGGGCATTGCTTGATGAGTGGTGTGATATTCTCCAAGATCAGATTGATAATTTGATACTCAGCATGCCTAGGCGTTGTAAGACCTGTATTGCATCGTCCGGTAGACATACTCCGTATTAATCATCATACTAACCATGTTATACTGTTTTTTGTAAATAGGTTCTTTTTTGAAATTTGCTCCAGGGAGTAAAAATCGCAATTTTAATTAATTATGTAAAATATATAGCATCTTTTTTGCTCTTTACCTTTTGTTTAATAAATAGACTTTACAATTAAGTCAAATTTGTTTTGCTTCTGTCTCTTTCTTTGCCTGAACTTCATTATCCTTAATTTATGTACACGAGTGTGCATAAAAATATTCAACATCTTGAATTCAACCATTTGCTTTCAGATCAAGGTTTCATAAAAAAATAAAGGCGTTACTAATTCGAATTAATCCCACGTTAAGGTTATACAAATGCTCGATAAACTTCGTAATTTTTAACCACAGAGGCAATAATACCCTCTCAGTCAGTGTGTCTCTCAATCTCCTGATTTCTTCGGTATACAGATAAATAACTTAGGAGTTGAGGGTTCTATTATTGACGTATATTCACCTCAGCTGTTTAAAACTAAAACGTATAATTGCAATTCAATGACGATTGTTCTTATTGAATATTCCTGGTTTATTTCTACAATATTGTATGCATATGGACTAGTTCCCCTAGAAATATCTTTCACGGGCACCTCAAACTTCCCTTTTTTTTCAGGCCCACATACTATGTGGGGATTTATTCCTAGACATCTCCAGTAACATTTTGTCAGTAAGTTTCATTTCATCTCATAAAATGATGTGCAACAAAACACACGAAACCAAACTTTAATGTTCAAAAAACCTCCTCATAAACCCAGAATCGTAATCACAATCTTGCGTTTGTGATTAACATGTCAACTTAACACTTTAAAATTTCATTCGTTTGAAATGCATATCATGCGGCTATCAAAGAAATTCCAAGGTAAGTAATGGTGAGAATAAAGTTCTAAGTTATATCACCAGATCAGTTTGAAAGAAATTTGTGAAACTTATGTGATGTTCCTCCCCTTCGAAGTACATCTCTCGAAGTATCAGCGTGAGCTAGAGGTGTAGGATCAGCGAAAGAACTAGGATCAAACATTATCTTAATATGGCTTTATTAAGATATTAAACTTAAACTTTTAACAAATATAATTATAATAATTAATATGAGAGAATCTACGATGACTCAATACGCAACACATAATATATATATATATATTTATAATTAGACCTATCCCAATTCAGACCAATCTCAATAAGCGAACCGCCTAATCCTCGATTCTAATTATTAAGTAATCAATCCTACCTTATATTATTCCGTAATGCTACTTGTCTTTATCTGCAATGGGATGCAGCTTGACGGCTAACTTCTAGTCGAACACCAATATGTTTATCCACGACACATAGAACTTAATCAATCTTGAACCACGAACTGCAATAATCATCAACTGCCACAACGCACATCAATTGTCTAACATTCTTTTACATTGCCATCCCGCTTACTCTAAGATCCTATATTTAAATTCCGTTTATTTGCATCTCTCCTTCACATCTCATTTCTTGGATTTGGTTGGAAAAGAGTTGCCATTCCCGCTTACTCTAAGATCCTACATTTAAAGTCCGTTTATTTGCATCTCTTCTTCACATCTCGTTTCTTGGATTTGGTTGGAAAAGAGTTGCCATTCCCGCTTACTCTAAGATCCTGTATTTAAAGTCCGTTTATTTGCATCTCTTCTTCACATCTCGTTTCTTGGATTTGGTTGGAAAAGAGTTGCAATTAATTCTGGCCCTAAGAACCCAAAGAACTTGTTAAAGAAAAGACGCGTAAGACGTCACACCTATAACTTACAAATTATATTAAATAATTGAATCTTAGGAAAACTCAAAGTAATATAATCTCAATGGATTTCACACAAAGTTAACTGAGGCGTGCAATAAACAACCGAAGTAACGAAAAAGAAATAAAAACTCCCAAAATGGTAATGAAATAAAGCAATAGAATAAAGTAGTAAAATCGTGTACTCAAAGAGTTAAGTGATAAATTAAAGTACACTAATACCCCAAACTTACACGATAGGTGGAGCTGAGGGATAACCGCCTAAGTCGAATTCGCGTAAATCGGGGTATAATGTCCCATATAAAACCATGTACATTGTTTTTTGGGGGAGCCAGAGATGAAAGGAAATAATAATTTAAAACAAAAATTATTTTAATAAAATATTAGTTAACACACATACAAAATCGCAAACCGATGTTATTTTGATGTAAAAGGTTTCATGAAGTTTAACAAGTAATCTCTGCTGGTTCAAATATTATTTTTTCTCCCGCAAAATTTCCTCGTGGCATGCTAATAATTTTTTTATCCCTTGGTTTTTTGAAAAAAATATACTCTTTTTGCTGGAGTTTGCTCTTTTCTTTTTTCAATTAAACTGAAGGTTTCTATCGAATTCCCAACTGTCATTCGATCTCCTGATTGAAATGGGTCTAAAGACTCCAATTTTTCAATGTGTTGCTCTTGCTTATGCATTTCTATTAGCTCATCAATAATCAGCTCCTGATTGTGGGAAACTAGCAGTTATTGAGCATCATCCCAATACACTTCTAAAATTATTTGCCTAGAGAAGTCGACAACTTGTTTAATCCAATGACCAATTTCATTAGGTTCTGGCACTGGTTTCGCCTGAATTTCAGTAATTAAAATAAATAAAAACAAAAGCAAAAAAAAGGACGAATCGAGACGAGATTTGAAAATCGCCAAATTCGTGCAAGTCGGAATAGCGTAAGTCGAGTCATTACTGTCCAATAAAATATTTTTTAAACTCGCTAATTTCTTAATGGGGGGCAGTTGAATCAATCCTTCTAATGTCTTATAATAAATTCTTTCTAAAACTCTGTTTAGAATTGAGCTGGATTACATTTGCTAATTTATCGTCTAATACCCTTCTCAAAAGCCTTAAATAGTGATTGAAACTTAATTTGAGTAATTTTTTCATGTAACTTACACAGCCTTGGTTTTATTGAATTTGTAGTGATAAATTCAATGAATACCAATCACTCTACTCTTAAAAACAAGATTTTTACACAATATAACTTTTTTCTCTTTCATTTCAGGAAAATCATCACTTGGTTCATTTACTGACAGGCACCTGCTTGGATTGTGATTTGCAGCAAAAGCAAATATTCATGAATCCATGTGATCCGAATAAAAAAACTCAAGTGTGGCGTTTTGAAACAGTAAACGTGACCGCTATTTTCAACTGGTGAATTCACCCTTTTTCAAAAGAAAATCATTTGAGTAAAAAAGGACAATTTATGTTATTGTGACGGCTGCAGTTCTACAAGTGAGATTATCATTTTTTCCCCAACTTGCAAGCATAATGGGGTGAAAAAATTTCTATGAAAAAACCATATTTTTCAGAACCTAGATATATATATATATATAGGCTAACCCTTTAATTTCAAATAAAAACATCTGGGGATTTATAATATTATTCTTATCATTGTCAGCATTTATTTAACATTTGAAGTATTTTTTGTGTGTGTACAAAAATGTATTATATTTCATTCAATTTATTTCTTGATTGAATGTTATTGTGTCTTCAATGGTGCTGAATGGCATTATATTTACGCCTACGTTTCTAGTTCACAAGTATTACTCGAAGGAAAAGATGTTTAGTAATCCTTCTAGAATGCGCATGTGTTAAAATATTGCAAAGTTCTTCGAGAAGCATTTTTTTTTTTTTTCAGAATTCATCAAGCGTTTATCGACTTCATTTTAATTTTATATACATTGCCAATCACTTAAAAAATTTACCAACTTGGTTTCTTCCTATTTTAACTAATCGTTACTAACCATGTGTTTAGTATTTATACTTTGTAGGCAATATATATACATTCATCCTTTCAGAGTGATATTGTATTCCCTTATCACAGAAACAATTAAGAAAAAATTTTCTTGGAAATTTATGTGTCAAAAAGTAATTTAAGAGTTCTTTTGTGGCTTTTCTTTCGAGAATTCACCAAGTGGTTTTCGACTTAGTTTCAAGAGGTGAACATTGTGAATTGAGTAAAAAGATAAGTTTCTCATTATCAACTGATGAGAAAACTTCATTCAGTTTCAGTATGCAGTAGACAATGTTTTTTAAAGGAACATTCCACTCTAATTTGTTTCAGAACTACATAACTGTCTCTTTTTAAAACATAAACTTATGCATTATAATTTAACAAAACATCTACGTAATAAGTTACATTTATCTCTAATAATAATATTGATTATTTATGAGTAATCTCATCATCACTGTTTTATTTCAAGTTGGAAAAAAAACTGCTTTTCTTTTGAATCATATTTCCAAACACTTATTACTGATCTGTGAAAGATAATTGCCAAATTAAACAGTTTACCAAGTAAAAAAGGAAAAACGAAGTATTTCACGAATTAAAAATCCTTCGAAATATTGTAATGTACAATGTGTGTTAACATATTAAATTTTGGTCAATTTCTACCAAGACCCATACTCACATTTTCTAAGTATTTTTAAATAGTTCAAATTAACTCTAAATCTCCAAGATTGGGGTAAAAGGATATATTCTGAAAATTATAAAACAGTGGATGCTGTGCCTTAATTTCTTTTCATATAAAAAAATATTATAATTTTTCGTAAATTTTAGAAAAGTCAGCATGCGTCAATTAAAAGTTAACTCCTTTGCATTTTATGTCATCAAGCTAAACATAATGTACGTGCATTTCATGTAGTATTGTAATGTTTTATATCAAAAATAAATTGCATGACCATAAACGTATTGGTATTTTTTATTTGTATTTCTTCGTTATTTTCATGAATTTTCTATTGTGAAATTCAAATCTAAACTTATTCAACTTCAAACTGACATTGTTCATGATTCATTATATATTTTCGCTAACTGCACTATATCTGAAGATCCCACTCACATGAAAATGAAGCGTTGTATGATAACGTAACACAATAAAGTTTAACTTTCAGCTTAGGGCTTCTTTCGTAAGTTTGTATAACTTATAGTGTGCGCGCGTGTGCGTGTGAGTGCGTGTGCGTGTGCGTGTGAGTGCGTGCGTGCGCGTGCGCGAATACCTGTATTGATTTCATAAATAGTTTTCGTGTGATCTCCGATATAAAGATATTCTATAATTATAAAGAATCTTTACTTGAAATTATTCCTTAAAAATTCTTTTTGGGCAAAAATATGCAGACATCTTAACGTTTACATCGGAACTACACAAATTTAAATCCAAACAAATAATATTAAAAAAAACTTTTCTAAACTTTTTTTCTACTTAGGTCAGCAAAGAAAAATTTGTGGTATACCTGGTAGTTTAATAATTAATATATACTGTCGAAATCCATCGCCTTCATTCGGAACAAATTTAATTTTTTCTTCCATATAAAACTAAAATTAATTAATTTAATTTAATTAAGGAATTAATATTTGAAAAAAGTATTAACGTCAAGTATCTTCCACTACATGTGAAAAAAAATGTATTTGAACTTGAGTGGATGAATAAAAGGTTATGTAACGTAAAAGTGTTAAAACAAATGAAGATAAAACCAAATAAATTATATTAAATATGACAGCAAGATAAAATTTAATTTGTAGCTTTCGCGGTTTCTGGTCAGTGTCAAGAAGTAAGAAGCCTGTTCTGCAGGTATTCATGAACATATTCATCTGCATCGGGGATTCGTTGGCTTATGCACTACGAAACCCAGTGGCGTAACGTACATCCGACAACACCTGTGTCGCCGGGGCCTACGATTCTAGGGGTTATGTTATAGTTTTATATTATGCTATATTACACTGGTCAACAAAAAAAATTTTTTTTGTTTTGTTTCCTGTTATTTTTTCTATCTCAAATTATCGCGTATTTTTTAAATATGGCAACAATTTTTCTCTAACAGCTTTTGTTTTTGAGTTACAGTTAACTACCCTCATTTACTACTTTTATTTAGATTTGCGTTTTTTATTGGACACTGAAATAAATTTTGTTGCTTTTTTAGATAGGGCTTCTTCAAGATGTTGTGTGCTTAATCCTGATTTTTTTTGCTATATTTGTGGTGAATATGTATTTGCAAAATATCGAAAACCTATATCGGACATTGTAAAAACTGTGTATCATCAATACTTTAAAATAAAATTGTGTAATGAGGACAAACCGTGGGTTCCTCATATTGTATGCCAGAAATGTGTGTGGTATGTCTACAATTATGGTCCAGTGGAAAAAGAGATTCAGTAATGTTCGAAACACCCATGATTTGGCGAGAATCTCAAAACCACCATGATGACTGCTACTTTTGCGTTGTGAAAATTAACGGAATTAACCCTGGAAATCGAAATAAGTGGTCATATCCTGCTCAACAACCTTATTTAAAATCACGAGAGTTATAACCCAGCACATCTAAAACTTCTAATGATCCAAATCCCTGTGATCCCAAACGAAATACATCAAGTGAAAATTGTGATTCCGACTACAAATTTAGCCAAGAACCTCAACCATTTAATCAGAAAGAACTAAGTGACTTAGTAAGAGATCTGAACTGACCGAAAGAAGCTTCTGAAATATTAGCATCTCGTTTAAAAGAAAAAAATTTGCTTACTCCGGAAACAAACATTACATTTTACCGTACCCGAGAAAAAAAATCTGTCACCGTTTTTTTCTCAAGAGAAGGATTTAGTTTTTTGTAACGATGTTGGTGGTTTGCTGCAACAGATGGGATTAAAAAAGTACCAACCTAGTGACTGGCGTCTTTTCATAGATAGCAGCAAAAGAAGTTTAAAGTGTGTTTTGCTTAATAACGGTAATAAGTACGGATCTATACCTATCGCACATTCAGTGACTTTAAAATAAGAATACTCAAATATTGCTAAGGTTATGGAAACAATTAAGTATCAAGATAACAAATGGTTCATTTGTGTTGATCTAAAAATGCTTAACTTTCTTTTGGGTCAACAAAGGAGATACACGAAGTTCCCTTGCTTCATGTGTCCCTGGGACAGCCGTGATAAACAACACCATTGGTCACAAAAAGTCGTCTGGCCAGTACGGGAAGAGCTAAAAGTTGGTACCAAAAATGTGATAAACACGCCTTTAGTTAGCCGAGATCGCATCATACCTCCACCACTTCATATTAAACCCGGCATAATGAAACAGTTTGTGAAGGCGCTTGATAAAAGTGGTTTCAATTTTCTTTCACGCAAGTTTCCAGGATTAAGTATAGAAAAATTGAAAGCTGGTATTTTTTATGGGCCACATATTAGACAATTCGTGAAAGATTCTAATTTTGTCAAATCAATGACTGAAGTCGAATCCAAAGCTTGGAATTCATTTGTTTTGATTATGAGTAATTTCCTAGGCAAAAAGAGATCTGACGACCACGTGGAGCTTGTTGAGTCCATGCTATCGAACTTGAAAGAGCTAGGGTGCAACATGAGCATAAAAATCCACTTCCTGCACTCTCATTTAGACCGATTTCCACAAAATCTGGGGGATTTCAGTGAAAAGCAGGGTGAAAGATTCCATCAGGATCTTCGGACAATGGAAGAGCGTTATCAGGGGCGGTGGGACTCACATATGATGGCAGACTACTGCTGGAGTTTGCAACAAGATCTACCTAAAGTCGTTCATTCAAGGAAATCTTATAAAAGATCATTTCATTGCATTTAATAGAAATTTTGTTAACATAATGTATTAATTTTCTGTATTTTTTGTCAAAATAATAAAACTGTATGCTTCAAAATGTAAAGCTATTAGCAATCTCCTAATATATTTTTCATAATGAGGGCTATAGAAATACCTAATAATAGAAATAAAAATAAAGGAAATAAGACTTGTGTTGACCAGTGCTATAGTTTTGTTATAGTTTTATGTTATGTTATACTTATAGTTTAGCTATCCTTTGTAATGTCCGGCTGGGGGCCAAAACCTGTCTTTGAAGGGGGGACCTAACATTCTTCGTTACGCCATTGCCGAATTCCTCCTCTTGAACTACATCTTTCTTCTTTATTGCGAACCCCGTCCCAACAATAGGTATTTTACATCGTTCTTAAGAGTTCATGAATCAGTATCATTGGCACTACATTATAATAAACATTGGTAAAAATGTAGCACTGATTATTATAATTAATGGTCTTGTGGAATTTGTAGGGATGAGAGAGATTTTATTATGATATAGAAAGATAAACAAAATGAATAAAAATATAGTAGCAAAAATAATTTTTAAAAGCTATATATGAACCATAATATACATTTAACTCATACAAACATTTCTAAGACAAGTATTAGTAAAAATATATCTTATTATAAGGTTTTCTGTAGAAAACTTTTACTTAGTGAGATGGGTGCAGATGTGTTCTTCGAACCAGAACCACAATGTCGGGATCTATGTAAGAAGTTTTCTATTTTGAGGTCTGCTTCTCTACATTGGTTTTGTTTCTATACTTTAATTTCATACATAACAGTACCAAAAACGCCTTAAAATAAATATGTTGCGCAGAACGGAATTAAATGTTAGAATGCTTTGTTTGCAAGTGTAGGGTAATAAGACCAGAGAAGTAACCGAAAGCTTGCGAGTTCAATTTTGATGAACTGGAGCTTCAAAGACGTATTGCATGATAATTCTTCGAGAATACTCTGTTTAAATATAGATAAATATTAGATAAATGATTAGCATTTACAACTTCCTTGTTAATTGGATCTCTAATCCAGTTGTTGCCAGAATCAGGGCTGGGAAAATAATTCCTAAAGCTACTTCTTGGAGACAATAAATCTTCAAAAAAAATCTACCGTGTTTCATTTGGGAATTCTTTATTGAAAATATCTATAAAATCATTGAGTGTTGGAAAATAATTCATACACGCAGTTGTAAATGCGTTTCAACCCCAAATCAACTTTCTTTTTAATAGCTTCGATTTCATCTTCAACTTGAGACATATTTTCAGCTACAGCTTGCATATTGACTCAGATTCAGTTCATTCAAATAAATAAAAGTATCAGCCAAGAAAGTGACCTTAGCTAACCAGGAAAAATGGAGAAAACATTCATTCAGTTTAAACTGCGTGTCCCTTAAAAATATTTCGCATTTCATCTCAAAACTCAAAAAGGCAACTGGGTATTTTACCACGTGACAGCTGACGCACTTTTGTGTGTAATAACAGACCGGTGCCTCCCCTCCGGTATAGTGGTTAGTGACGCTGACTACGGTGTCGTAGGGTCTGGGTTCGAATCCCGGGTGAGATAGGGATGTTTGTGTTGTAATCCTTCTCTTCTTTGTGATGTGTCTTCCCGCTTACTTCTATGTAAGCCACCGTGTGATACTTTGTCGTGCACGGGGATATAAATGTTGTCAAAAAAAATAAAATAACAGACGGGTAGTATGTTGATTTCCCTCTCTCCTCGCTTAAGGAAAACTTAATTCCTGGAAATTAAGTGGTCGAGCATTAATAGAATTTACAAATGTAAGAACTTCTCTTCCAATGTTTTGTCTTCTGAATTTATTAAAATATTTTTGGATACTAATGATTTTCTGTGTATACAGCGATGGTTACAAATTATCTGAGGTGCTACACCTTTAAAACTAGCAATTAATCCAATTCTTGTTCCTGAAATTGCACGAGCCCCATCATAGCAAATTCCAACACATTTTAATCACTCAACTTCATTTTTTGTTACAAAATTATTTAAATTATAAAATATGGCCTTAGCTGTAGAACACGAAGTTATTGAATCCCGAACTAACAAATCATCTAACAAACATTTTTCAAATATTGCATAGATTCAAATTCACATATCTAATAAATGCTAACAAATTAACATATTTAAAGACGTCGGTACTCTCATCCAAATGTAGTGAGCAATATTGACTTTTTGAGTATTCTTAGACTTTACAGCTCTTTTATATTACATGGCATGCCTTCAATTCTATTCTTCAACGTATCGTTCGATAATGAAATCAAATTTAGTATATATTTCGTTACTTTAACCCCAACATTGCATTCACTTTTACTTTTGTGGCTGGCAGAATTATTTTCTCTGCTATATTATGGGATTTTCCAGATTTTGTTTCTCATAAAGATAATTCATTTGATGCTTCTACCGTCTTTTACAAACACCATCATTTACGGTCTTTTTCATCAAATTTTGGCTTGCAGCAAATCTCCATTTTTTTTTTCAAATCGATAGACTTAATTATGTGTTCACTGTGTTTGGTTTGCAATTGACATCGGAGTTTGGATGGGGTTTCTTACTTTCATGTAATAAACTTTAGCGACATGGAACCCAGGCATTCTTTCCACATCTTTATTGACTTTTTTGTGAATCCAAATGACAAATACTCCTTACAATATTTTCTAATTTTACGTTTCATGATGATGGATTCACTTCCATCAGCCAAAATATTAATTTATTATTTAGGGATACCTAAAAATTTTAACGCCCTTTCAGTAATAAGTGTCAGGATTCAATAAAAAAAAAAGTAAACTGTGTTTTAAAGCGACATCTAGTGTAAATAAAATAAACTGTACATTCAATTCCTTGCTCGATGAGAAAACTTTGAAAGGCAAATGGAAATTAAAACTCACTTAATAGATGATTATATGAATGTTTAAAAGACACACACACTTTATAAAAAGGTATGTGATTAATCATAGAACTTTCGTCTAAGGTAGGATTTATATATATATATATATATATATATATAAAAGAGACATTTTTCTGCGCATGAATTGGATTGTAAATGTAATTCTTATTTGTGCTTCAAATAAATTACAGTAAGAATGATAAATAAGATTTTATTTTAATACTATTATTAGATTTTTTGGAGAGCTAATCTAATTTTGTGATATTGTAATTTTAAATTTTAAGGATAATTTTTTAAAAAACCTTTAGCAGTAACAAATAAATTGAATATCATTTATAAGTGAAATAATTTGCTTCTTGGGATAAAAGATACTACTTATTCCAGAGTATATAATTGTAAAGATTAATTTACATATATAATACGGTTAATTAATCCTTCAAAACTTTTGAATACAGAAATTGAAATTCGTGTCGAAAATTACATATTGAATTATAAATACTCTTCTGTCTTTATTTTTTCAAAAATCTTATGTTAATATTAATTTAGAAAGCTCAGATTGAGTTTAGCTTGCAGTGAGATGGTTATTGCTTTTTTATTTTTTCTGTGTAGAATTACCTTTTGTTTATTACAGTTATTTTAAATTTTAGCCATAAGAAATGTACAACCTGTTATAGTTACAATATATAGATGGCAGCACGATACATCGGTAACGAGAGGAGCAAGTACATTGCGAAGTTGTGTAATGGGTTTTTTTGTTTTGTTTATTCCCACACACACATTTCTACTGTCTTATTACTTTACGGCTTCTAACCTTTGTTTCTTCAATGCATCCAATTGTTAAAATTGGTCATTCAAATATTCAAAATAGACTTTCAAATCTTCAAGCAATAAATCTTCAAAATGGAAAATAGTAAATTTTTGCCTGCGTACCTCTTAGCTTCACGTTCCCAATCACACCTCCCACTCGTTATTCATTTAGTGGGAGGCTCTCATGTATTGACAGCAAGCAGTTTTCTGAGACATCTAATGTTTATTTACATATACAGTTTTTAAAATTAAACTATGGACTATAAAACCGCTACACAACTTCGAACTTAGCTCGCTCGCTTCGTTACAGCATAATTGTTTTTCTTTATAGGTTCTAAAATTGACGCTTTCGTTTTTCGAAAATTTGTATATGACTGGATGACAATGCTCAACGTTTTTATTGTTTTTCACATCAAGACACATTACATCAAAATCATAACAATAAACTGTTTTTGCCTGAAATTTTTCATTTCCCTCTATAAATAATGCAACATTTTCAAAGTTTTCTCTAATTATGGCATTAATGAAGGTTGAAAATATGCTTTTAATACGCGTAACGGTTCTTACTATATACTTTCAAAAGAATCAAGATAATGTGAAACTTTATTAAATTGAAATAAGTTAGAACAGTATACATAATAATTACGTACACCAAGATAGCTGAATTATAAATATAACTCAGTGACTTGATCGAAAAATTCTGGTCTCACACTCTCTCTCTCTATGTTTTGGATATTATTTCTGATACACACAAGCACCATTTATTGTAATAATTAACGATTCATATAACTATTAATACAATAAATCACATTTCTCCTTAGAATGTGTAATGTACAATTATAATTATAATAGTTCATTACAGTTGATATTCCTGTTAATAATATTTGGTACTTACGTATTATACCGACGATCAATTTCTTCAAATCAAAAAAGTCATCAATTTAAAATGCATTGCCAAATGCCCCCACATAGTTATTATTATGAACATGCGCAAGAATAGTTTTTCACTATATGCTGCATATCACAACATTTGGCGAAGTCTTTTGATTTAAAGAAATTGGTCGACGGTATGATTCGTAAGTACCTAACATTTTTCTTAATATTTAACGCTAATGAAATTATTAAAAAGAAATGTCAAAAATATATTCTCTGTTTTTATTTCTTTCGAGAAATCTGGTATATCTTCATGTATTCCTCTTTGTGTCTTACTACCTATCTATACATGGAATTATATAAATGTCTTTCTTTCCTGAACCTTCGATAACGAATATGTAGGCAAAGACTTAGAAATATGAAATCTATATAAGAATCTTTAATAAAGTAATACTAAATCCGAATCGCTAGACAAACAAATGTCAAAGAATTTATTCAAATTATAAAAGAATATATTATAAGATGAAATATATGCAAAAGAAATGGAATTTTCGAAATTACACGCTGAACAATACAAGTTCTTCAAAAACTGTAAAATCTATTTATTAGCATAAAGAAACAAGTTAAAATGAACGTTTATATATGCCCCTTTAAAAGCACTTTCTCTCTCTCTCTCTCTCTCTCTCTATGTATATATATATATAGGCCCTTAAACAAAAATCATATAATAATATTAATCAAAATATTTTTTTTAATTTCTTTTCTGTTATGACAAATTTAAAATATAATGCACACATTCAGTTTTTTTTCACAAATATGTTTTATTCACTTATTTGTAGAATTTGCTATAGTTTTTTTTTTTTTTTTTTTTTGTATTCGTCTGAATGTCGTCACTGGTAAAAAAAAAAAATTGAATTTTTGTTTTATTATTTCAATTTATTTGAGCATTCAAATTTTACCCTCTTTTTTTAAGTATATAGGTTGTTTCTACAAACTATATATGTATATATATCTTATACTCAGTACACAACACAAAAAATTTAGGATTTTTTTTATTATTATTATACCCATGACATCAGTTAAAAATTAAGTAATTGTCTCTCGACCCGAGAAGTTGTTCACTTATGAAACCCCAGGTAGCTTATTTCATGTTTAAACAATATGCTTAAAAGACATATCAAAACAACATAGGTTTTGAATTAATTACGGGCCTTTATATGATTATTCTGGTTGCAAGGACGTAGCTACCACCGCATCAACTATATCAATGATACGGGGCATCCAAGCTACAGGGGCCCCAAAATGTGTAGCGAAAAACCACAAAATGTTAAAGGGTTCCAAAAGAGAGCTCCTAAGGAGTTTTTTGATACAGGGACCACTCAGGACTAGCTATGCCAGTGTATGGTTGTCCGGCTGTTTTGCTAAATGAATACAATAATGATATTTATACCTGATTTATTTACATTTCATTAATATTTAAATAAATCTCATATTTTAAGTTTAAAAACTATTAAAAGTACTCATTGTATTCAACATTACAAATTGATGTTTAAGTTTTGTCAATTCAAATGCTAGTTACACTCTTGAATAAAGTACTCATGGACAGTTGTAACAATAGTCATTGTCTGAACAAGAGAGACCATTCTCGTGAACATTTCTCCAAGTCTCTCCAAAACCCACACTGTGTTCTTTGTCCATTGGCAATCGCTGACATTATAATATCAGCTACTGATCTCTGCATACCATGGATGAGAACTGAAACAATACCTGCAGATACGAAAAAACTAGTGCGTGTGTCATCCTTAATGAGGAAATCCTAATAGTACACTGTTCTGTATCAGGAGGATTTACTGTATTTTGCGATAGATCACCCCCAGACTTGCCTCATGTATTAATTCATGTATTATAAAATAATGTGTGAAATGCGAAAAAGTATTTGGGCATTTTTAATGTGTAGTAATGTGTTTTTTTCTTCGAAAAGGTATTAACAGATTTCTCATTTCAGGGTAGCTGACCCTTATCATTGTATCGTAAGCAGTGAGACTTCTGTAAAACAAGACAGTATGTTACAATGTTTAAGTAATTAAGTAAAGCACACGGTCAGGTTTTTCCACACTGTCGTTTTTCCCTCGATCCGTAGCCATAATTGGGTGTACTGTAGGGAATTTTAAATATGTAAATGTCTACGTCAAACTTTAATAAAAATCAATTTAAAGCGGAGCATGTGGTCTTCTTTCTTTTCCTTCCCTTAACGTAGGAAACATCTTAACTTGTCGGATAGTTAGGTATATTAAATTCTTAAAGACTATAAATTCAGTTTTTTTTAGAATACCGTTACGTAATTTATTTCAGGCTATTTTAGACCTTCGAATAAATCCCTATTTCTTCTTGGAGGGGATTGTGACATTTCTGTAAGACGCTTTATCAATAATACTCTTAGGCGTCATTGGGGATTGTAAATTCGATTCGCGTACATTTCCAACGAGCTCTAAAAGAAGAAACCTGGATATGCAAAATAGTCAAAGTGTTTAAGAAGAGTGTTGTAAGTTAACAGCAGGCTATTAAGCCAAGAGACAGACGGAGTTCTAAGAAGATTCAAGTTGATTTAGAGATTAGCGTATCGCTGATCATTAGGCAGTGATCTACAATTGGAAAGTTTGATAAGCCTGGAAAGTGAGGTAGTAAAAGGAAGGTGAGATTTAAATCTAGATTATCGGATCATAAGAGTAAATATATAATAAAGCTAGTGGGAATTTAATGAATGCTAGTAATTCAAATTGCTTGTATCTCTCGATCCTCTTATTCCTGTAATCACTTTCGATATTCAGTTTAATAGTTGATTAGTATCATATTTTGTGATTTAACTTAATAGTTAGGGTCAATCACATTGACGTAGACATATGGATTAATCTTTACAATTAAAAGGATGTTAATTGATTCAAGAGAATATATATAATTTGTTATTGTAAAAATGGCGTCTGATCCTTCTTTGCCTCAAATCAATCTTAGTGTCCAGGATGGAATCCAGGGGATTCTCACAGTGGCGCCCAACGAAATATTAACCCCGAGTTGAGAGTTGGATCTAGTTTTTGCATAATCCCCGAGCAATATTTTTTCTGGAGTTAAAAATGTGACAGAATTATTAGAAAACATCGATAACAATTTGACATATTACGAGATACCCACACAACTGGCTTGTGCATATCTGAAGGGGCATCTCATAGGACGGGCAGTAAATTGGTTTGATATTTTGGGTTATAAGGTTGTGGAGGAAAAGGCAACGGATTAAACGCTATTAAAACAATCATTGATGGAGCAATTCCCCGTGGTTCGAAATAGGTCGAAGCTCGAGACGCGTTTCTATAAATCGCACCAAAATCAAAACCAGAGACCTTCAGATTTTGTGTATGAATTATTAAAGATACACAAAAATTTAAAATTAGAAATGGCGGAAGAAAAACTTCTTGATCATATTATCAGTCGTTTAGAACCTCAACTTTTGGATTATGTGGACGTACGACACCCGTAGACTACGTCTAGTCTTCTACAGTTAATTGATAAATACGAGGAGAGTTTTCTAAATAGAATGACCAGGAGGTCCGAGTCATGATTTCCAGAACACAAATCATAACCGGAATAATCAATTCACAAACAGGAATAGACAGGAGAATTGGTGGGATATAAGAGGGAAAACCCGATACTCTGACACTAGCAGACCGCAGGGGGAATCCAACAGATTTGGATGCCAAGGTGTTGGTGATAATCGCAGGTTCGATAGTCGACGCCGATGTGGTCAATCTGATCATAGATTCAATAATCACGACGGATGACAGGGTGGTTCGAGGAACGGTGCTTTCCGGGGTCAGAATGGTCAAGACAGGAATTTAAACTTTTAAGAGATCGAGGCGAGTCTGGGGGTGATCGATTGCAAAGTACAGCAAATCCTCCTGATACAGAATGACGTACTATTAGGATTTCCTCATTAAGGATGACAACCGTGGATCTTCCTTATGTTCACATTCTTTTGAACGAAACGTTCATCACAGCCCTGTGGGACACAGGAGCAGAAAAATCAATTATATCCGAAGAGGTCTACCTCCCATATTTTTCATATCGACCACATCAATGACTAAGGACAGAGTAGTAACGGCCCAAGGAATCCTTTGTTGCCACTTAGGGCGGGTTGAATATCAGATCCGGATCAAAGATTTCCATAAAACCTGGGAGTTTCATATTCTTGATAATATGCAGCAACAATGCATTCTCGGAATTGATTTTATGAAGAATTCAAGATTAACCTAAAATTTTTCGATAAGAAATCATTGTTCATTCCATATGACCAAATTAAACCGTTTGCCAATTGTGGAAAAGCCAGTCAAGATAGATCTATCCAATACAAAACTGGGTGAAAGGTAAAAAGAAGAATTACAAGATTAATTTAATAGTTTTAAAGGTCTATTTTCCCACAAACCTGGGTTAACTCATGTATGATATCATGAAATCGATACTGGGGAGGAGGGGCAAGCAGTGTCGAGACCCTATCGATATGATAGAGTCAAGCTGGGGATAATAGACTATTACGTTCCGAAAATGTTAAAAGAGGGTACAATTCGCAAGATTCAATCACCATACGTGACTCCTGTAGTATTAACACGCAAATATAACGGCGTTCGTCCAGATTATCCAGAGGCGTATTGATTCGCGATTGATTATCGCAAAATTAATGCGATAACTAAGTAACCGAGATATCCATTACCGTTGATAGATTACCTGATCACAAATATGCCTTTAGCAACCATTATGTCGACTCTCGACATAAAATCGGGTTTCTTCCAATTAACCATTAATCCTACATATATCGAGAAAACCGCGTTTATTACGCTAAATGGCACCTTTGCGTTCAACCGCATGCCATTCGACCTTTCAGGGGCGGCGCCTAATTTTCAAAAGGCGGTGGATATGATACTTAAAACTGTTCTACGGTATTTCGTTGGTTTTTATATGGATGACGTAATTATTACGTCTCCATCAATTACTGAACACATAGATCATTTAAATCAGTTCTTTAAATTGTTGCAAGACGCAGGTCTAACACTGAATAAGGATAAGTGTCACTTTGCACGTGACAAATTGAAATATTTAGGACTAATAATTAGTAAGGACAGAATTAAAACCGATGATAACAAGGTAAAGGCGATCAGGGAAATGAAGCCACCTAAAAACAATAGGGAAGTGTCGAAATTTTTAGGGATGGCTGATTGGTACCAAAAGTTTATTCAAAATTATGCACATAATTGTGAAGTATTATATAGGTTAAAGAAAAAAGGGGGCAAGATTTAATTGGTCGACTGAAGCACAGGATTCCTTCAATAAAGTTAAGCGAGCAATAACAGAGGCACCAGTTTTACAATTGCCGAATTTTCAGGAGCAATTTAACTTATTTACGGATGCTAGTGGGGTCGGAATTGGCGCTGTGTTGAATCAAAATCAAAGACCTATTGCATTCGCGTCTCGAACCCTGAACAAGGCCGAAAGATATTACACAGTTATGGTACGCGAGTGTTTGGTGGTGATATGGGCGTTGAATAAGTATCGGAGTTATTTTCGAGTACTGACGGTGAAGGTCATAACGGATCATGCAGCGTTAACAAAACTCACGAATGGGAAAAATTTATCATGTAGAATGAGTAGATGGGCGCTTAAGCTGTCAAGGTTAACATTGCATGGGAGCATCGGCCTGGTACTCAGAACGTTGTCGCCGACGTACTATCTAGGAATACGGTGGACAATGTTGAAGGATCACAAATTCCATGCGCACCTCTTAGAGCCTTAGTTTTGAGAACTCCCGGGAACAAATAATTCAAAAAAAACCACGGGAACAAATAATTCAAAAACCACGGGAACAAATAATTCAAGAACCACGGGAACAAATAAGTCAACAACCACGGGAAGATATCAAATTAGGGCATATATGTCGCTTTTTGGAAAATCCGGCAGATGGTTCAGTTAATGCAAATGTATGAGAGGATTGGTCCCAGGATTTTAAGTTAATTGATAGTTTACTCTTTTACACGAAGTATTGTACAACTCTTGGTTAGGAAAGAAAAAGACATTTAAAATTACGTGATACGTGCTATTTTCCGTATATGAGGAAATACATATTTAAATATGCATCAACCTGTGACAGGTGTCAAAAATTCAATTATAAAAACGCGCTACCAGCTGGTCGATTAATTCCGATAATATTTAATAACTACAATGAAATCCTGACGTTAGACTTACTAGGCCCATACCCAGCATACCGACCCGAAAATATAGATTTATCTTAGTAATAACTGACCACTTCACTAAGTGGGGTGAGCTCATACTTAAAGAAAAGCTTCGGCCACGCCATAGCTATGGCCCTTTTTGAAAATTATATTTCACGATATGGAGCTCCTATTTCATTGATTAGTGATAATGGCCCCCTATTTATATCCGATGTCTTCGAACACTTAAGTCACAGGTTGGACTTAAAACATATTAAAACTGTAACGTATCGGCCGCAATCTAATCTAACGGAAAGAGTAAATCGCACTTTAGTGCAGATGATTGCTTGTTTTGTAGAAGAAAATCACGATAACTGGGACCGATTCTCCATGAATTCTCTTTCGCGTTACGTACAGCAGTTAAGGAAACTACTGGTAAAACTCCGGCTGAATTATTCTTAGGTCGAAAAATTATCACGCCTTTTCGTAAATTAGTACTAGTAACGGATGGTGCAGAATATGTGGGAGGCAATATTGAAAAATTACTTGATGAGGCGAGGCAGAATGTGCAGAGACAGCATAAGACGTGGGAGAAATATTATAATAGAAAAAGGAGAGCTATTAACATCAAAGTTAATGATTTAGACTTGATGCAAACTCATTTTATTAGTGCAGCGGGCAGCAGAGTTGTGGGAGTGAGTGAGGGAGTGAATGTTGTGTTTTATGGCGCAAGAGCCAGATTTGGCTATACGCAGAGTTGTGGGAAAATTTATGCCTAAATTTGAATGGCCCTACACAGTGTTGGAATTTTAAAACAACAAGTTGACCATTTGGAAAAGGGGAAGAAGGGTCACAGTAAATGTTGACCAAGTGCGGATTTATCATCCGAGAAATTCGGAAACAAAGAGTTATGATAGCATTAATGAGACAACATATGAGGGAACGGAATCGAGTAATTGGTCTAATAAGTCAAACTCGGAAAAATCCAAACGTTCTAGAAAACCCTCGGGTAATGAGAATAAGAGTTGTAAATCGGATAAGGGAAGTGCCGGATTGGAGGATGTGAGAGTTGAACGCAGTAAAGCCGTAGAGTCGACGGGCACGGCAGAGAGGGATGAGAGAAAGAATAAAAGTATATAGGAAAAGATCGTTTGAAGGACCTGACTATACACAGGGGCTGAAGAGAGGGGTTCCATCGTCAGTATCTTCTAGATCACGTAAAAATATGAGGAAGAACACTAATGCACACACTTCGCAGGAGTCTGACGTACTTCCAGGAACATACAATTAAGGACAGATGAGAATGTTCAGTCCACCTAAAGAGGAGAGCAGTCGAAAAGCAAGAGTGGAGTCTGGCAAAGCCCGAGAGACCAGGAGAAACGATAGCGGAAGACAAAGTGCAGCTGAGGGAAGACCGGTCCGGTCTAGAAAGAAAACACAGGGCACACACACACCTTGCCCATATTATCTAAGGAGCCGCTTCAAAGAACCAGAAGGACCACCGGAGGAGCAGAGGAGTATGGGGATCGACAGCCTACCACAAAACAGCCTCAGGAGAAGGAGCCTCAGTATGGAAGCAGTAGACGGAGATGCAGCAGATAGGAGCACATAAAAAAATCAGGTGGTATTGTTCTTTTTTCGTTTTCTTGCTGACAAGACGTCAGGTGTGTTTGCATCATCAAGTCAAGATTTTTTTTAATATCTTAGCTGTACAAGAGTTAACACTAAGATGTGTGTATTTTTCAAATCAGAAAAATGAACTCTGGTATATTAATTTTTTCCAAAAGGTAGAAGCAATTGTTTTTGGGCATTTGTTTGCAATTTCTGACTTGATGGTTTTGCTGGAATATCTAGCATTGTTTGCTATATATATTGTAAATTGTATGCATGTCTGTATATCATTAAGCCTATGTATATCTATTTGTATATTTTTAATTCGCATCTGGAGGCTTGGGACACGGCGTAGATAGGAGATACTAACGATAACATTTACAAGCTCATCCCTCATGGAATTGGAGTTTTTTTAAGGGGTCACAGGGGTGTTAATCTTTTTTTTCGAATTTTCGAAAAAAATATATGTTGTTCCTCATTTTCTTTTGAACATTTTGATACCAACCACGTGATAGTACTACAAAAACTTCGAAAGTTATTCGAAAAATTCCAAACAGCAATTTAGTAATAACAATGTTTAAATGGCTACATGCCACACCCACTTATTCTTGATTTCCGCATACGTTTTATTTTTCTGTTTTTAAAAAGCCTCATGAAATATTTTAAACACTTACTTAATTGAGAAGGAAGCTTGCAACTCAACACATGCTTTTTAAAGTGTTTTGATTCTGTTTTGGTAATCCTAGCACGTTGTTTGCTTATCGAAATTCAAAACAGCGTTGTTTAAAACCGTTTATCAAAATTGAAAATTCTCGATTGAAATGGAAAATACTCATCGTAGACCTTCAGGCAAACGTCCCAAGAAAAGAAGATTTAGAGGGAATCAATTCATGAAGGTATGTTCTCATACACATGTTGCAGAAAGGAAAGACACAAGTAAGTGTGCTTCCAGTAATAAAATCTCAGGAATTCAGACTTCATTAAAGTCAAATCTTGTTAAGGTAAGTGAAAACTTCAAAGGATATCGTATTTTTTGATTTTATTTCAACTTTTCGCTCTATTTTATCAGTATCATGTTGTTTAAAATGTCATAAACCATTAACAATTAATGAAAAGTCCACTCGTGGTTTATGTTCGAATTTTGAAATACGTTGTAAAAACTGTGGGAGTGTTTGTACTTTTTCAAGCTGTGAAAACACTGGGAATAAAAATAATGCTCCAGAAATTAACAGAAGATCTATTTTAGCAATAAGATGCATAGGCCAAGGTTTAGAGTCATTAAAAACCTTTTGTGCTGTAATGAGTCTTCCTAATCCTGTTGAACAAAAATCACATGATGTTATTAATAATAAACTTTCACGTGTTATGAAGGAAGTCGCTGAAGAAAGCATGAAAATGGCAGCTGTCGAAGAATATTCTTCGTCACCTGATAACCTTTAACGGTAAGTGGTGATGGTACCTGGAAGACGAGAGGACATTCATCGTTGATTGGACCGTACACCGTATTTTGTTCATTCCTGCTTTCGAACCACTGATTTATTTGACTCGTAATTACCCCTATAATTATTTCTGCCATTACTCGGTTTATGTAAAACTTCGGAATTTCTCGAATTTCTCTGTCTATCGTCATGATTAGTCCTCCTATTCTCATTCCAACCTCGTCGTTCAACATTACTACTATTCCTCGCACTCTGCATTTTCTTGCACAAATATCTTTCTTCGAATTCCGCTAATACTTCTAACAACTGGGCTGTTGTTTTGGGGTTCCTAACCTCTACGTATTCTTGGACCTGTGGTTCGAGGCGAACAAAAATATGGTCCCCTAAAGCTTCTTTGGACATACTAAGTCCTAGTTTCTTACGTACTTTTAGCTCATGAAAAATAAAATCTGTCGGATCCTGATCCCTGTTCTGCTGGTACGAATAAAACTGACATTCTAAATCCTTTTTTTATGGACAACGGGGAAAGTTTTTGTCAATATCACCTTTAATTGTGCAAACTCTGTGGCTGTTTTCTGAACTAATGCTGACCCAAATATTTCGTACCAGTCGTGAGCCCTTCCAAGGAGATAAGCTTTCAAATACGCACGTGTTAAATCACTGGGTTTCTCTAGTAGTTTGATCTGATTATCGATGTCCTCAATAAAATAGTCCACATTCTCGGACCCAGAAAAATATACAGAGTGTTTTTTTTCCAGGTATAGAAGTTTAAGTTGGTATTACTTTCCAAGATGGCGACCGATTTAACAGCTGTCAAGTGATTTATTCTCAGTTTGGTTTGGCAATTCATCATGAATAGACTCACGCCTGAACAACGCTTTCAAATTGTGCAATTTTATTTCGAAAATAATGGTCGATTTTCATAAGCGAATTTTGTTTAGCGATGAAGCGCACTTCTGGTTGAATGGCTACGTCAACAAACAAAACTGCCGCATTTGGAGTGAAGCTAATCCACAAGTGTATGTCGAAACACCGTTACATCCAGAAAAACTGACTGTTTGGTGCGCTTTATGGGTTGGTGGAATCCTTCAAAAACGATGAAGGCCACAACATTACAGTCAACGGTGATCGGTATAGAGCCATGATTACTAACCTTTTCATTCCTGAATTGAACAATCATGATGTCCAGGAGCTGTGGTTCCAACAAGACGGCGCAACATGTCACACAGCTCGTGCCACAATCGATTTATTGAAAGACACGTTTGGTGACCGCCTAATTTCACGTGTTGTACCTGTGAATTGGCCTCCAAGATCTTGTGATTTAACACCGCTAGACTATTTTCTGTGGCGCTATGTAAAGTCATCGGTCTATGCGGATAAGCCACAAACGCTTGACCATTTGGAAGACAACGTTCGCCGTGTTATTGCCGATATACGGCCACAAATGTTGGAAAAAGTCATCGAAAATTGGACGTCCAGATTAGACTACATCCGAGCCAGTCGTGGCAGTCCTATGCCAGAAATCATATTTAAAATGTAATGCCACAAGATTATCTTTCGAATAAAAAAAATTCATGTCAATCGAATAATACATCGTTGTTTTATTGCAATTTAAAGTTCTATACCTCTCAAAAAAACACCCTTTACCTCCTGCAAACCTCCTAACGTTGCAGCACCTCCTACCTCGGGCTGAGGGAAATTAAACCGGGATGGACACCATTGTAAGGTAATTGCCCGTGGGGGATGCCTTACTTCTAAGTTATCTTCGTGACCAGAGGGTGAGGGAGTGAATGAAGAACCCGGCGTTTCCATGATCTTAATATATTTTATTAAGATCTTAACTTAAACACTATACAAAGATAATAGTTATATTTAAACTGGATCTGAGGTGAGAAAACACACAATACGTATTACCAAATAAGCACGACTTTAATCACCATATTCCCGCCTATTCGTAATCTCAACTTATACACAGTTCTTAATAGATAACAGAATTATACTACCTTAATCTCTTGATTAATAACAATCCTATCGGATCCTAAATATCTTTTCTTGATCTCGCGTGGAATAGTACTCACCGTGACCTGATCGTTCTGTCACGGATAGCTTCACACTAGAATAACGGCTTACTTCTCTAACTTCAGTTTACGCGTTTAACTCTGACTAGTGTAATCACTTCAAAATAGGTCATACGCTTACGTTAAACTACTGCTATTTAAAAGTCTCCTAATTTGCATACTCACGCTTCGCTTCTAGATTTGATTAGAAAAAATTTGCCTTTTTTTCGGCCCCAAAAAACCCAAGAGAAGTTTTTAGTTGAAAATGCGATGAGCCCGTCACAAGATAAATTTAGTTCCTCTTAAAATTCTTAATATCTACGCGCGCGCGCGCGCGTTCCACCGGGAAACTTTAATGACGTCATATTATCTAAAATAGCATCATATATTGATAATTACAGTTTGATATTAGGAAACTTCAATGCATCTCATGAGATATGGGGATCAAATAATTCCAATGCTCCTGGAAAAAAGATTTTTGATTGGATTCTTGAAAATGACCTATTGCTGCCAAACGATAAACATCCAACTTATCTCCATTCAGGAATATTTACAGCTATAGATCTTTCTTTATCATCAATAAATTCAAATTATTATTTATCTTGGTCCACAAATACCAAAATTTTTGGAAGCGATCACTTCCCTGTAATCATTAAATACAAAAGATCATTCAGCTCAGCAACAAATCCTTTTATACAAAAACAAATTGGAACAAATTTACCAAACTTCTTCAACAAAAGTTAAGTTCAAGTGAAAATGTAAATATGGATATTTTATAGAAGAAATTTAAAAAGCCCAAATCTCATCTCAGCAATTAGAAACAAAACAGATTACTTCAAGAGCTTCAAGAGCTCCATGATGGACAGCAGCATGAGGGCATTTAAGAGCGAAAAAAATACAGCTACTTAATAAAGCAAAGAAAAATTTTAAAGAGGAAGATTATATAATATATATATGCAAAGAAATAAGTGTAAAACTTAAGCGAACAATTAAAGCCTGTAAAGAAAGGTATTGGCACAGGACATGCGAAAAAATCACTTCTCCCAAAGATCTTTTTAAAATAATTCGCATAATTAAAAATAGAACAAATCCTAACTATTCTTCATTTAATATTATTAAGAACAACGGAACCATACTAAGAAATGAACAATCCCAAGCAAATTGCTTTTAACAATACTACGCAAAAAAAAAACGTCGATAGTATTCAAAATATCTCTATTCCGGACAATAGTCAAGATATTAATAAACCTTTGTCTTTAAAAGAATTAGAAATAGCAATATCTCATCAAAAGAACAGTAGTCCAGGGCGTGATAAAATTTCTCTCCATACAATCAACCATCTCCCCATCAAAGCAATAAATTTTCTCCTGAAATCCTTTCATGACAGTTGGTCTTCAAGTGAAATCCCAAAAGATTGAAATCACGCAACTATTCTACCTTTCGATAAACCTCACAAAAATCCCAAGTAAGTTGCGTCATATCGTCCAATATCTCCTACTTCAGTAAATGACAAATTATTAGAAAGAATGATCCTGCATAGAATGTTGGATTTCAGTTTTCGCAATAAATTTTTTCTTGTTAATCATCATGGTTTTTACCCTCACAGAAGCAGTATTAATACGTTACTTCAATTACAACATGATATTATACTGGCTAGAGAACGCAAGGATTATTTTATTTTCGTTTCATTAGATATTAAAGCAGTATAAAACTCAGTGTAGCCAAATGGTATAGTTTCTAAATCAAAAAGAGGTCTATACTCTGGTAGATTGCTATGATAGATTCAAAGTTTCTTACATCAGAGAACAATACAAATTAAAGAGAGGAACAATTTTTCAAAAAACATTAAAAATAATTATGGTGTACCTAAGGGTTGTATCTTAAGCCCTTTCCTATTTATGATTAATATGGCAGACATATTTCAAATTCAACACAACAGCCATCTTCTGGCTTACGCAGACGCTATATTCTTATATAATAGTGGCACAAACTGGAATAAAACAATAGGCGAAATGCAAGAATCTTTAAATAATATTTAAGCCTGATGTAAAAAATGGAAGTTGACCAGTCTCCAGAAAAAAGCAGTCTAATCAACTTTTCAAGAAAAAGAAGCACAATATCATTACTTAATATAAGCGACAAATCTATTCCCGAAGTGAAGAGTCTTAAAATCCTGGGTATAATCTTCGACCCCAATATCAATTGGAAAAATCACACTAATTACCTTCGACAGAAAGGATTTAAATATTTAAATGCAATTAAATCCTTATCTCTTCTCCTAAAATAGGAACAAGATCTGATCATTTTTTAACTTTTCATAATGCCACAATCCGATCTATCTTTGACCATGGAAGTCAACTTTTTTCCTTTTCTAGCAGTAGCAACAGACAGAAACTAGATCCGATTTACAATGTTTCCTTACTATTAGCCCTAGATCTCCCAAGAAACATCACGATAGATTTATTAAAAGCAGAGTTTATGAATAGCAATATTAATAATCGTCATAATTTCCTGTGCCAAATATTTATAACTAAACAACTAGCATTAAAAGACTGGTCACCGAATTCAAGTTTATTTTGGGATACTAATGATATTTTTTATAAATATAGAAAAAAAGAAACTAGTATTTTTCAAAAGGCAATCAACCTACTCCAGGAGCTGTGTATCTCTAAAGTGGACATTCTTCAGTGGATCCCTCCTCCACCGATCTACGAAAATCACAAAATAAACATATATACTCATGAACTACCTCTTCAAAATAGGAATCTACCAGAAATCATAGTGCAAAAAATGTTTTTTTTAATTACATCCAAATAAATTTTAATAACAGCATCATAATAGCAACCGCTGGTTCAAAAAATACTAATCAAACATGAATAGGAATTTTGACCCCCCAAAAAAAAAAAAAAAGTTTGACAGAATTAATTACTGAAAGAAGTTATTTCAATTTTCACACCTGAAGCAATAGCCATATGGACTGCGTTACAAAATTGGGTTATTGAAGCTGAAAACTACGTTATCCTATCGGACAGTTTATCAGTTTTAAAAAGTATTCTAAATATTAATTAAATATTAAAATTAAAAGTATTCTAATATTCTAAATATCGTATTATCCAATACGATAATTTTAAATTTAAGTTCAACTTTACAAGAGTGTCTCCAAATAGTTCAATTCATTAATTACATTTGGGTAGCAGCTCACAAGTGAATATAGATCAATGAAGAAGATGATAAATTAGCTAAAGCCTCTCCAGAACCGTGGAATATTATTCCTTGGATTTCTTTGGAAGATCTACATAGATATATTTCAAAAAACAACATAGAAGTAAAAACGAAGGAGCATGGAAAAAGAGCAGAAAACATAAAAAATATAATATTTCTTATCTTGAAAAGTGGAATAGACAGGCAGCAAAAAATAGAAATACAGAAGTTTTAATCAATAATTTGCGAGCTAAAAAATTACCATTAAACGGTATTTTTTTCCTTTTTAAACAAACACATTTTCCTTTGTGTGCAGATTGTCAAGTACCAGAAACTAGTGAACATTTTATTTTAAAAGCTGTACCAAATACAAATCGCAGCGTAAAATTTTGAAAAATTTTATCTCCAACCACGGAGAAGAGTCTTATTCCTCAATAGCGAATTGTAAAACAATGGAGCATATTCAAAAAGATGAAGAGGGAAATTTTTTAAAACGAGGTCTGGAATTTTCCTCCGCCAAATACTTCTTTTCTAGCTAAAGGTGGATCGCCAAGGCGTATCCTTGGGAGGAACCGTGTGAAGAGATCCCCTTGGATCTCACTTTGAGAACGAGAATAATTTTGAGTCAAAATAGAACCAGTAGCCATTTTTATAAATAACTTTCTTTATTTAGTTATATTTCCCAAATAGGATCAAAGACTTTTAATAACAAATAAATCAAAATAGCTTTATGAGGTTTAAAAGGGACTTTCCTTTATATTAACTTAAATATTTAATGATCCAATTAATTAACAATTAGAATATCGATCACGCAGAGATTACCGCAATGAGAGATCCCAGAATTATATACAATAATGTTCCTACTGAACATTTAACTTTAATCTCACTCCTAATATAAAACTTTAATGAGACTTTAATTATAAATCAATATTTACCACACTGAATCTCAGCTCTTCCTGTGCCTAATTTATCCACCTAGAAATCTTCAATAATAAATCTCTATTATAACTTCCTGCTTCAATCTCTCTCTTCTACTGTCTCTCACTTTACTATTCCGTTTGACTTAAATACTTTATCTAATCTGCATAAGAAGGAATCCCTGTCCTCTTTTTGGAGTTGATTGGAAATAGGTAGGGAATTAAATTTCCCTAAAAAAGACGTCTCAGAAGGTTAGTGATAAAGTTCCGTATAGATTTGTCACAACCGGTTTGCAGTAACCATATGCGATAGCTTCCTCGTCGCAGGAAAAGCTCCGCGTAGTGATTTACTGCATTTCTGATAATCGTTTAAAGCTCATGTTCTCTGGGAATATTACCAATGTTGTTTCAGCAGTAGTTTTCATGATTTCTCGAATTCACTTTGAAAAAAAATTAATCAAAATCAGATTTAATCAGATCCTTCTGAATTAAGTTAAATTTTTCAGTTTTTTTTTTTTCAAAGCAAAGAATTATTATCATTTAAATACGAAGGCAAATTACATTAATTTTACAAATACAAGACATACATGTCAAATTATAAGTAGTTTTAATTTTTTGCCGGTTCTAAGGAAATTAATTATTTATCTAATTTAGAAATTTCATATATCTTATTATTCTAAAAATGTATTGTTTGTTTTATTTCTATCATTATCTTAATTTCTAAAGCAGATAATCACTCATGTTTTTTCAAAATATTCAAATATTTACTGAATTTTCATCCATTATATTTATTCAGAGCTGATTTATTATACTCAACGAAGATTATTTCCTACTGAGTTTTTTTTTTTGATGTAATAGTTAAAAGATATAATTTGGAAACGAATATATACTTGCAGAAAGGAGTAGTGTATTTTATTTTACATATATCATTACTTTTCTCTTTTTTCGCTTATAGTTTTTACAAAAAATAGTAATTTATAAAAAAATTGTTGATATTATATATACATGTTAGTGAATAATATAAGAAAATTCATTTCTGCTCCAAATAATAAAATTCTCTTTAAGTAAATGTGATGAAAATAAATCCTGAATTATCCACGTACAAAATCTAGAATTCTTAACAACCGAAACATCACGACTCTTAGAACATCGGATTTATTGAAAGGGGTGATTGTAAAATGATATCTTATCTGCACCACTTGACTGAACATGAAATATAAATATATTTATCAAATTAACATATTAAAATTTTAACATTTCTTATAAAATAAATTAAACAAAAAAAAAAACACTAGAATTTGCTAATGTCTTTTTGTGAGGGAAATTTCGTTGTTCTTTATAATCCTACATGGTTTTTATTATTGTATCAACTTAAGAAAAACTTTATTAAAGCTCTTGAATTATTTAATAAAACACTTTTATATACATCTGTTTACATAACATTTTATGTACTCAGTAAGATTTTATATGCACAATTTTTTTCTAAACAAGTATAAGATGTAAGCATTCTTTTCAATGAAAATGAGTGATTTCCATTTGGAACAATTTATATTTCAGTATTTGAACCATGTACAACTACAATTATACTAAAGATTATGATTGCCATAGTTTAAATATTCATGTAAACATTAAAATAGAATTTACCTTCATATAGTGATGAGGTGTCAAAATTTATGTGTTCCTTAATTCATTGTTTTCTTATAAAAGTCTTAATAAACGTTTAAAAACTTGTAAATCTCAAAAACTCAGAAAACTATTTTAAGAATATTTTATTATTACTAAAGGTTGAAAACGCACACACACCGACTGCTCAATTTTAAAGTGTGAAAATGTTGGAAAAAATAATGCTCTTAACTTAGTCCTAATGTGTGTGTTAACTTTTTTTCCTTGCAAAACAAAAATTAATGTCTTAATTAATACGATTTAGATTTTTCAGAGATTATAGCCAATTTTTAAAAAATGATAGCATTAAATTTAGTTTTGCTTATAGACTATAGCCAATAAAAATATGATTAATAGCATTTGGTTAATTTCAGAACTTAAAATAAAAATAAGTAGTAAAAAATATAATGATTTTTTTTAAAAAGTGATTTTTTATAAATATATTAATCATTTTATTAGTAAATCTTTTTTATTGTAAAATATCATTTATAGCATACCACATTCAATTGTCATATGTAATATCTAGGTTCTAAAGTACTATTGAATTTTGACGATAGGATGCAAAAATGAGAGCAATATATAAAATTTGTTATACTTATCTCTGTATCAATCAGAATTCCTTTTTTCTTTTGATTATTACTACTTAGTTACAAATATCGGCAACATTTTGAATTTTATTATCAAAAAAAAAACATCAGATACATCTTAATTTCTTAGTATACTTATATTCATAAGAAAATTCATAAGAAAATTATATGCTATTTCAATTTTTAAGATGACACTTTTTTCTGAGCTCCGTAATAATCAAATTTATATTATTTGACACTTTTCTTTTTTTTTTTTTTTTTTTTTTTTTTTTTTTGCATTTACAAAAATATATTAACCAACTTAGTATAAAATGTTTTAATGTTATTTATTTATTTTTCTACATACAAAACACTATGTTTAGTTAAATGTTAGGACATTCTACAACGTCTGTGTTTTTTGCGTATGCTTCAAAATTTGATTTTTAAAAATTTAAATAATTTTGTTTCACTCTGAATAGTGGCTGCGGTAACTTAGTGATTTTGGTCACAAACTCGATGCCGGAATGTCACGGGTTCGAATCCAGAAGACCCACAGTGTAGAGAAAGCTGATGCACATTAAATCTGTAGAAGATCAATGTCCTCCCGTTGTTGTGGTGTGGTAGTTAGGAGAGGGGGTTGCTAGCCCATGTGTCATCCTCGTCACTTGACCGAGGCATAAAATTACGAAATATTTCGCCAACAACCCTCTTGTTACTTTATAGTGTGACGTTAATGTAATTCTCCCCCTCCTCTCACTCTCTTAACTTTTTATACATTTTAATGAGTTTTTTTTAAATCCTGTCTACAAATGCATAACTAAACTTAACTCAGTGGCGCAACAGCCCATGAGGGCCAGGGCCTACTGTGTCCATATCAGTATACGTGACCTTTGGCCCGGGGTGCATGAGCAGATGTTCCGGTCAGGTGGTCAGTCTGACGCGAGACCCCCAGTGTTAAGTTCCCAAGCAAGCTTGTTACTCATTTTTCAGCTCACTGAAGGGATGAAAGGCTGAGTCGACCTCACCCAGCCCGAGGTTTGAACCTCGGACCTGTGGTGTGGAAGCACGATGCACGAGCACTCAGTCACTTGGCTTATTACGAATGAATAAGTATTGCTAAAATCTCAAAGGAAAATTTTTTAAAGTATCCATTTCAGGGTTATACTTGAAAAATTTTATTAAAAAAACTCATTCACAATGATAAAAACTCTTATAAAAGAAATATAACTTTTTTATGAAACAGAATTAGTTTATAATTTTTTTTATACTTCTTACGCGATCGGGAAGTCAAGCTAGATGCGAGTAGACAAAAGTTCTTTCTATGTAAATATTTTTCTATGACCCGCACATTTAATGAAACATATAATGGTTAGTGACGCTGATTGCTGTGCCGTTGGGCGTGGGAGACAAATTCCACAGGAGGCATTGATATTTGTAAATGAAGAGTGCCTTTTTGCGGCATGGGGAGTATTTTAAATATCTGTCAAGGTGCAAGTCTTTTCGTAAGGTTGATGGAAGGGGAAGAGAGTTAAGGGGCCCCGATCAACCCCAGGATGTTCTCCCTCAAAATTGGGGGGAATAGGGCCAAATCACGCTGTCAACCCTGCTGCAGATCTCTCTTATATCAAGGAAAGAACCTCTTGTGGATAATCATGGTCTCCTACCCCCCCTCCCCCACGTATAGTGGTTCAAATACTTGAAAACTACCCTAAAAGTTATTCTAAGAATTTCTTTTTTTTTTCCTTTCTTTTTAAGACTTCGCTTCTATAGTCCTCCTATAATTAAGAATCTTCAGTTTAAGCTTCATTTTTTTTCAGTGAATCATTTCATTATAAAAGATTAAAAGTCTTTATTAAATATCATTATCAAGCATGTAATAAGAAACATTACGAAAAGTAAGATTAATTATATAAAATGCTAGGCCATTACCTGGCTTGAACTGATCAACTGAATTTGATTCACTTGTTACATAAAAGTCCTTTGTATATCACAAATGAAATCTATATGTATCTCTATATTTTTTTCAATTGAAACGGAATGCTATAATTGTCACAACAATTGGAAAAGGTTTATGAAGTTGGTACTCGTTTTTTTTTTGTAACTATGTGTTATTTAGAAATATCCACAAGATTTTAAATGTTATTATGAACAAAAATAAATAAATTCAAATGCACTCATTCAAATCTTTAATATTCCTATTCTCATGAGAAAATAAATACTATTCCAACTAATCTATTATCTAATACTATTATTCTAAGAAGAAATCAAAAGTTTTAATCAGAAATAAGCCAAAAAAACTGACATTAAAAATTCATTTTTTTATGTAATCTCTGTAAAAGGTGTAATTGTATTTCGGACTTTTTTATGTTGCGGAAGAAGCGAGAAGAACTTCTAACTCTAGCTCTATGCCGTAGCCAGACATAAGAAGATCAAATAGACGCATAGCTACATTTGAATGGTACTCGCCATGTTTGGTGATCTTGGCGTATTTTGAACTGGTTAAAACCTCAAATACTGAAGAGTTCTCGATGAAATAATTTTTAACATGCAGCGACCTTACAGCTCAACATAACGACTCCAAAACTGAACTGAATTGATCTGTTATTATTGTAGCGTGCCTGATTCCATGTGTTGTAGTTTTTAGAAGTTTACCTCTTAATTGCTCATTTAATCTTTAAAGTTAATAAATGTTATTGTTATTTAATTCAACCGTGTTGTAGTGAAGAATGCCTAACCACCCAACGCGGCAGTGGTGACCCCTTTGGACTTAAAAACACGTAAGCTATTCTGTTCTACTGGCGAATGCAATACAAATTCTTCTACTACGGATGATCAGTACGTAGCGAAAGATTTTTTTCTCCTTCTTCTCAAGGCCACTTGAAGCATCTGCTCGGAGATTCGTTTCGCTTCCTGCTTATTCAACAATATGACTAGTGAAACCGTTGAAGTCGCTCGTATTGCGTTGCGGCTGCCGCCGTTTTGGAAATCCAACGTTCGTCTATGGATTGCGCAATGCGACCATGCATTCACATTCAGTGGTATCTCCAGTGATGATACTAAGTATTCTGCTTTGGTTGCGAACCTGGATGCTGAAACTCTCTCCTACGTGTCGGACATTGTGTTAAGCCCTCCGAACAGTGACAAATATCACACTCTCTCACAGCGGCTCATCACCCAATTTAGCGACTCGGAGACTCAAAAAATTAAGAAACTGCTTACTGACCTTCAGCTAGGAGATGAGAAGCCCAGCCACCTGTTGCGAAAAATGAAAGAGCTGTCTAATGGCCAACTCCAGGATGACTTTCTGCAAAGTTTGTGGCTTCAAAGAATACCACCACATATCCAAACTGTTTTGTCTGCATCTTCAGAGCCTTTGGATAAACTGGCTATCATCTCTGATAAAGTTTCTGAGGTTGTTGGTGCGTCCTCGACTATCTGTGCGGCCAAAACTGTTCCTCCACCATCCCAGTCATCTTCATGCAGTGCTCAGCCAACCATGGACTCTCTCGCCAGGCAGATCCAAGAGCTGTCTCTACAAGTTGCTGAACTGACAAGAGAGCGCAATTCCTCTCGCCACCAACGATATAGTTCTGACCGCCGGAGATCACATTCACGCTCTAGGAGTGTCAATAGAGGAAGTGGCATCTGCTACTATCATCGCCGTTATAAAGAGCAGGCCCGCAAGTGTGTTTCACCTTGTGCATTTGCGCAAAAAAGCGAGTAAGCTCTGTCATAGCTGGAATGGCAGAGCCCTCGCAACATACCAGCCGGTTATTTTTATTAGACCGCAAGTCTGGCCAGAAATTCCTCATAGACTCTGGAAGTGAAATCTGTGTCATCCCACCTTCTCCAACTATGAATAAATCACCTCAGTCTAACTTCTCCTTATTTGCTGCTAATAATACCAAAATTCCAGCCTATGGTATGGTCCTTAAAGAACTGAACCTGGGTCTGAGGCGACCTTTTATCTGGACTTTCATAATTGCTGATGTATCATCTCCTATAATTGGTGCTGATTTTCTAAAGCACTTCAACCTTTTAATCGACCTTAAGAAAAAAAGGTTGGTGGATGTGGAAACTTCTCTTTTCACTCCTTGTGTTTTTTCAAATGTTGTACAGCCCTCAATCCTCACTGTAGATGCAAACATTAGTTTTAAAAGCATCTTATCGGAATATCCAGATCTCAGCAACCCTTCTTTAATTTCCAAATCAGCATCACATGGTACAGTCCACCATATTATTACTACTGGCCCACCAGTCACTGCCAGGCCTAGAAGGCTACACCCTAAACTGTATGATGCAGTGAAGGTAGAATTTGAATTTCTTCTTGCTCAAGGCATTATTAGACCTTCCAAAAGTCCCTGGAGTTCTCCACTTCATGTTGTGCCCAAATCTGACTCTACAGTTAGACCTGTTGGGGATTACAGGCAGCTGAATTCTGTTACTGAGTTCGACAGCTACCCCATGCCTTATTTGAATGACTTTGCTCATGCACTACATGGCAAGAAGATATTTTCCAAAATAGACATTTTTAAGGCATTCCACCAAATCCCTATAGCTGAGTGTGATATTCCTAAGACAGCTGTAACAACTCCATGGGGTCTTTACGAATATACCCATTTGTGTTCTGGCCTTGTGAATGCACCACAAACCTTTATGCGATTCATGCATGAAGTACTAAGAGGACTTCCTTTTTGTTTTGTCTACTTGGATGATATTTTGTGTTACTCAGAAAATGCTGAGGAGCATCGTTCTCACTTAAGAACTATATTCCAAAGACTGAGCTCATATGGTTTAAAACTAAATATCTCTAAATGTGTATTTGGTGTGACTGAACTCATTTTCCTTGGCCACCTTATCACTCCTGATGGCATTAAGCCATTGCCTGACAAAGTTCAAGCAGTTCTTGATTACAAACAACCAGAGACTGTTGGCTCTCTGAGAAAATTTTTAGGACTGTTAAATTTTTATAGACGTTTCTTGCCCAAAGCAGCTGAACAACAGTATCTTTTAAGTGAATTTTTAAAAGGTTCTAAAGGTAAGAAGGACTCAAAGCCTTTAAACTGGTCTTCTGAGGCAATTACAGCATTTCAGAGGTGTAAACAAGCTCTTGCTGATGCTGCACTTCTTGCTCATCCTTCACCTTCTGCCCCACTTGCTCTTCATGTGGACGCCTCTGATTATGCCATAGGAGGTGCACTTCACCAAGTTGTGGACTCTGAGCTACAACCATTGGCTTTCTTTTCCAGAAAACTTACTTCATCTGAAAAGTCTTACAGTGCCTACGACCGTGAACTCCTTGCTATCTACTCGGCTATCCGACACTTTCGGTATATGCTGGAAGCTAGAGGTTTCACAGTGTTTACTGACCACAAGCCCCTCACTTATACTTTTAGGCAAAAAGTGACAAGTGTTCTCCACGGCAGATCCGTCAGCTGGATTTCATCTCTCAGTTCACCACAAATATTGTACACATTCCAGGATCTGACAATATTGCTGCTGATGTTCTCTCTCGTGTTTCTGCAATCACCTTCCCAAGTCAAATTGACTATGACTGTATTGCTGAGACACAACAGACTGATCAGGAGCTTCACACCCTAATAGCATCTGGAACTTCCTTGAACTCAAAAAGGTAACTTTTCCCAATTCGTCTACTGAAATTATGTGTGATCTATCAACGGGCACAGCCAGACCCTACATCCCAAAACAGCATCGCTAAGATGTTTTCTCTGCTATGCATAATTTATCCCATCCTGGCATACGTCGATCAGTGCATTTGATGAAACAGCGTTTTGTTTGGCCATCAATCTCATCAGATGTAGCTAAGTGGGCAAGACACTGCCTAGCTTGCCAAAAATCCAAAATTCATCGTCATACAAGATCACCTCTTTCATCATTTCAAGAACCTTCCCAACGTTTTGATCATGTTCATCTGGATCTCATTGGACCTCTACCTCCATCAAATGGCTACTCCTATTGCCTGACAATGATTGACCGTTTTTCGAAATGGCCAGAGGCCCAACCTCTCAAAGACATAACTGCTGAGACTGTGGCTGAGGCCTTCTTTTCCTCTTGGGTGTCTCGCTTTGGAACTCCTGCAATTCTCACAACCGACAGGGGCAGGCAGTTTGAGTCCTCGCTCTTCAAAGCTCTTAGCAAACTACTTGGTGTTCAGAAGTGTCGTACAACTGGATACCACCCTCAAGTTAATGGGATGATCGAAGAATTGCACCGCCCATTGAAAAGTGCAATCAAATGCCATGCTACTGAGCGTTGGACAGAAGTACTCCCTATCATCTTACTTGGTCTACGAGCTTCTCTTAAAGAAGATATTCTGTGTACCCCATCTGAATTAGTTTTTGGGACCACTATTCGACTGCCAGGGAGATGTTTGACTCTTCCAAGCCAGACGATGATGTTGTGAATTTTGTTTCAAAACTTAAGTCTCACATGCACACAATCACTTCACCCTAAACCACCAAAACACCATGGCAAACGTCCAGTTTTTATCCATCCAGGACTGTTGGAAGCAACACATGTTTTTCTTCGCCGAGACATGTTACGTCGTCCACTTCAACAACCCTATGATGGCCCTTTCAAAGTCTTACAAAGGAAGGATAAAGTGTTTTTCCTTGACATCAATGGTAAACGGGTATCTGTATCTATTGATAGATGCAAACCTGCCTTCTTTCTTAACACTGAGGACTTGCAACTACCTCAAACCAAGAATGAAACACCTGCTACTGTGGAACCTAATGCAACAGCTTCAACACCTGCTACTGTGGAATCTGATCCAACAGCTTCAACGCCTACCCAGCCATCTACACGTTCTGGTCGCAAAGTTCATCTTCCAACTAGGTATCGTTGACACTGGAAGGGGAGTATGCAGCGACCTTACAGCTCAACATAACGACTCCAAAACTGAACTGAATTGATCTGTTATTATTGTAGCGTGCCTGATTCCATGTGTTGTAGTTTTTAGAAGTTTACCTCTTGATTGCTCATTTAATCTTTAAAGTTAATAAAAGTTATTGTTATTTAATTCAACCGTGTTGTAGTGAAGAATGCCTAACCACCCAACGCGGCAAACATCAACCACAATAGAATCTAAAATTTCAGCTAATGATTTTCAATACTCTACTTTCATCAATTTCCGTTGAAGCACAAGGCGATAAGTCTACAGATGTACAATGCAATCACTTGGTGTACGTTGCAACCTAATTTAAGAAACTACTCCAAATTCTATTGAAGCATAATGCGTTGGCCAAGTTTCCAGATTTACTGTGTTATCACTGTACAGAACTGAACTGAACTAAAATAACTGAAAAATGCTTTATTCTGCGTAACGTTAAATAAAGAGCAATTTTTGAGTTCCTCACACCTCGGGCATTCCTCTTCGGCACAGTCAAAGGAAAAGAGGTTGCTTGTCATTGGTAGATGTGCAATGACGTCATTATTCTGGATTGTCTGGTTTGGCGTTATAGCATTTTTCTATGCCCTAGTAGTTCATTGAAACATAAAAATTTTGGGAGATTGTTTTTCAGGCAGTTTTTTCTTCCGTGTCTAGAGTATATAAGAGTTAAATTCCCTTGCGTATGAAATTTTCACTGTAAAAATAACAATCTGTTCCTTTTTTTCATTCACGTAAATCAAAATATTTTTAATGGATTCAATTTTGTAGAAGAAATATATATTTGAGCTTAGTAAATGAGGAACTCAATTACAAATAAAAAATTGTTATATAAGTTTTTAATAATCCATTTACAGTGATTAATAATACTTTGAAAATGAATTACATGTTTCGAGTTTTATCCTTATGTAAGAAAAAAAAAGTCCTTTATAAATAAAGAAAATGTATGTTTTTTTTATAGTATATATTTATTGTTAATATATTAATGTACATTTTAAAGGTAAATGAATTCGTTCTTATATCAGAATGAGTTTGTACAGGCAAGTGATATTTTAAATTATTACCTTAATTTCATTTTTGTAATTAGTGATTTGTTTTTTGTGTATATATATATATATATATATATATATATATATATATATATATATATATATATATATATATATATATATATATATGTGTGTGTGTGTGTGTGTGTGAAAGACTCATTTATTCACATTTATAAAAAAAATTCGTCTAATACTCTGTTTCCTTTTAAATTTTAGAATTAAATTTACTGCAAAAGTTTTAGCTATTATAAACTTAACTATATAAATAAACTCTTACTTAAATTTTTATTTTCTATCTTTAGTAAAATACTATAAATAAAGAGATTCGTGGCTATTGTATAAGAAACACCTCACTGTTCTAACTTCCACATCACATCCATATTATTCGTTCAAGTTATCATCGACACATTTATTCACATAATTCTCAATTTTTGCAATTATTTTAGAGGTTTTCTCTTCTAACATGCTCACACATATAAATCTTCATTCAGGGTTTAAATCAAAAGTCCTGAAATAGAGTACCACTTGAATCCCATCATCAGTGGTTTATTATAGAGAATAGTTTGTTTTTATAACAGGCAAGTGTATGATGAAGAAATGGTCATTATTGGAATTTGGATTCATCTTAAGAAGTATTTACTGATCTGCAGTAGCGCACACAGGAATTTTTCAAGGGGGCTCCGGGGTCGAAAGTTCACCATTCTTGTATCATGCTCCTTTTGATTTTGTCGATTTTCGGGAACAAAACACAGTAAAAAACTAATTTTTGAATAAATAATTAGCATTAATTAATAAAATTAATCATTAATAACAAGTAATTAATTAAATTTTACGTACTATATACTTATAAATATAATCAATCGGAAAAAATATCAAGGGCTTTTGGGGGTTCCGGACCCCCTGTGTGCGCCACTGCTGATCGGTGTTGTGTCACTCGAAGCACATCAATTTTCTCCTTTCCTTAAGTATGTTTCCTCCTATAAAGCTACTGCTTGAAAATTAATACGAAAATATGACATAAAATTATACGTTTTCGAGCAAAAATAAAAATTAGCCATTAAATTATAATTTCCAAAAACTTATTTAGATTTTGCATACGGCAGTACCTGTGGAGGCCTTTTACACGTTTTGAGTCTAAATTATTGGGAGAGGGGATTGATCTTACATTGATTTTCTAATGTAATGGTTTTTACTGCTATGTTAATAAAGAATATTCGATTATTGTGTGAATTTTTCGATTTATTTTTGGACTGGGGCTAATTTTTTTTTCTCAGCTGCACATTTGAAAACTATTGTATTACCATACATCCTAAAAGGGAAGATTGTGTTTAGAATTAGAATGACGCGTGCATTATATTTCTTAAAATATTTTTGAAGTTTATTTATTTTTATCACACAGAGAACAGAGCATTTATCTTAGAATTTCAGCAATGTTATGCTAACTAATACATCAAAAGAATTATAATTTATTGTAACTTAAAGATAAGAAGCTAACAAGTTTAACTTCTATCCATAAAACTAATAAAATAACCTTTTTTATATGAAAGATGAAAAAGTAAGAAATAAATGTATTGTAATTAGTCATAAAAGAACAATTAAATACGAATAAGAATAGTTTCTTCCTTATATAAATAAGTTTACCAAGATACACGAATGATTTGCTCCTTGCTGACTTAAAGATATGTGTAGTCATAATTTTGTCTTATGTCAACTAATTGTTTACGTTTTACTAATCAAGAATTTTTCTAAAAATTCAAAAGATTTGATATTTTATGCTAACAAAAGCAGTATATTACAGTTGGAAAAAACATAAATTTTACATTTATTCATGTGTGTATTTAAAGGATTTATTTTTAAGAACATGCAAGTAATTCGATAGTTTATTAATGTCTCATTCAGAGGAAACATGAGGGATATCGCAATGAGACGGACCTCATTATTTGAATAACAATCAAGAAACGAGGATGATATCCGACCTGGAACCCAGTCGATTATGTTATGACGGCAATGAAAGTACTTTAAGGAGAGTTGGAAACCTCTCTCTGTCTCTATACTGACAATGTTAAATTGGCTGTTTTCAATGTACCTTTTCTCAAAATCTGTTTTATGTACATCCTTGAAATTTTTAATACTATTAAAGTACACCTCTCTCATTATACTAAAATGAGCTTTTAGCTAATTTTGAACATTTTAATAAATTATGAAATATTTTATCAAACATTGCAAAATTCGACCCATTTTTTACTTAAAAAATTTGTAAAAATTAAATTTTTGAGTTTTTTACAAAAAGCTCCTTTTAGTATATATATAAGACATCATTATAAATAATTCATAAAAAATTTACATACCTGTGAACAGTAGTTTCTTAGAAAAGGTACATCGCACATTAAAATTTACATTTTGAGATAAATTGATTTTAATGTATACAGTGAGACTTCTAATCGGCTAGGAAATAAAAAATAAAAGGCTCAATTTAAAATAAAAGATACAAGTTTTGGTTTATATCAATCGTTACACTTTTAAGCAAAAACAAAGTAGTTTGTTTACAATTTTCGCCATTAAAATGGGCGTGGCCCAAATTCAACGATTTTTTAAAATACGTTTTTTAAGGGCATCTAAATACCCTAGAGTTTAAAGTAAGGTATTTTTAAAAAGGTTAAAATCTATACAATTTGAAAATGTAAAAATCTCAAATTGTCAATGAAATAAGATTTTAGCTTTCCAACACCCCTTAAGCCTTTAGAAAGTTAACGTGTATTAGAGCCCTGCTAGATGATGGAATCCTCAATTGTGATCACTCGGCTACCACAGCTGTAAAAACATGTGGAATCTACAATGTGATACTGTTTAACAAGTGACATTTATTTATGATTTTGAGATATAGTATTAAGTTAATGCCACATTCCTGCCATTTATCACATTTAACTGTCATTGTTAATCGATTGTCATAATTTTCATCATACATAGGAACAATTAGATCAAAGATGAACATTATCATATAATTTTAATCCTTTAAAAATGCTTGGCGTAAAAATCTAAACTTAATCTTAAGATTCAATAATTATTATGAAATCTAATGCATCAAAACAGAATGAATTATCGAGGCAAAATAAAAAAATGACATTTATCAATGTTTTATTCTTTTAAGAAAGAAAGTATACAAATATTCTTAACAGAGTGTTATATAAATAACTAATTAATTCTCAGAGAAGCAATTATAAATTGATTAACCACAATATAGCTTAGTTGAATATTTATATGTCTATTGGTACACAGATGTTCAATAGTTATAAGATTTTTTAAACTCACATATAGTTAATGTAATTTTGTTATTTGTTAAAGAATTATACATGTGTCTTAAAGCAAATATTTTCCATTATAAAAAGATAGAGAGCTTCAGAGTACTATATGATTATAAAATAGCCCATTATCGATTTGAGATTTTACTTTATGACATAGATAGACAGGCAGAAATTTTGCTTTTTCTTTCCATTTTTTAAATTCATTGTATGTATCTAAATGTTCAAATAAATATATTATTATTTGTTTTTCAAAATTAATTAATTTAAGAGTTAACACGATAACTTGAGTTTGTATGTACGAAATTACTGCGTTTAACAGAATAAAAATAAATCTATAACATTTTCAACATTTTAAAACATTTACTGAAAATCAAAATATAAATAAATTTTTCCCTGATAAATTAATTTAAATTTGCTTTAGGTTATTATACCTTTGGCTGAAATGAAATAAGCGTCTCCTTTTTGTGCAATAGTTTACATTGTGATTAGTGTTTTATATAATAATCAGTGTTTTATACTATTTCATTCAATGTCTTTAATAATACTGAAAAAGAAATCTTGGTGGAATGTGGTTTAAATTCGTAGGAAATGTCTCCTTTAAAAGGAAAAGAAATTTTTTGAACTGAAATCAGTAGTAATTATCACACGCGATTTCCAAACACAAGTTTCTCTAAGAAAAGGAAAATGGGGACTTTCAAACTTAGAAAGTTCTACAGTATTGGATAATTTTTTTATAAAAAAAATTATCCAATCCAAAATATCTGAAAAAATAAATGTAATCAGAACATAGTCTAACAGATATAGTTACATCTAAATTAAAATAATATGTTCGTTCTCTTTTTTTCACCTATTTATTCGTGAGTCACGCATTTTATGTACAATAGTATAAAGAAAGGAGTGTTCGGGGGCGCTCTAAGGCTATTGAACGTTAGAAACTCTGAATACAGAATAAGATGGTTCTTGTAAATGAATATGGAAAGCAAGTCGTAAATTCTTTTATATCAGCAAGAAATGCTTCTCCCCGTTGATTCTTCAGTTTTTGGTCATTGTTGATTATCATATGCCTATTTGGTGTAAGAAAACCTAGAAATGCACATCTGCCTTCTTGTAAATCTTCTAAGGTTACTTTCAAATAGCCGGAAAACTATTCTTCCTCTTATTGCCGTAATAAATCTTTGGAAAGGGCATTTCCTTTTCTGTTAAATTGTTGGACATAGGATAATGCCGACAAAGCCCTCCAAAAAAGCCCCTGTTCTACTTACCCGGTCACTTTAAGGACCTGTTCAAACGAAGAGGAGGGGGGTGATATTTGAAGCTTAAGAAAAAAGTAAAGAAAAATTGTTGTCACAGTTATCTGCAACTCGATTGAGGAGTCAATGCGTTGAGAAGAAAATGTTTTTGTAATTGTTTTGAATGTTGATCGAAGGAGTTGTCTTCGTAGGAATGTTTTGGTTCTACCTTACGCACAAAATCAGTTCATCATCGCACAAAAATCAGAGCAGTAATCTTAGAATTTAGGCATTATGCAATTCTTTTGAAATTTTAAATAAAAAGTAAGGATTATCCAAAGGCTAAGAATATAACGCTTTTTGTACAAAAGTCGAAAAAATTAAGAATCCCAGTATTTTGTCATTACTCGCAAAAGAAACAATTCAGTACAAAGAATAATAATATAATCCTTTTATGTAAACAAGTTTACCGAGATACATGAAGCTCCTTGGCAAATTAAAAATGTTTGTAGTCATAATATTTTGTCTTTGATACCAGCTTATTGTTTGTACTTTACTATCAAGTATTCTAAAATTCATAAGCATTTCCTCTTTTTTACAAATGAAAACAATTTATTACGGTTGAAAAAAATGTCATCTTAAATTTTTATGTGTATTTAAAGAATTTATTTTTAGGAACACGTAGGTAAATTGATAAATCTAATATACATTATAAATGTGAAAGCTTGTGAGGTTGTTTGTGGGTCTTTCACGCAAAAACAACTGAATGGATTTTAATAAAACTTTACAGTAATATAGCTTATACATCAGAATAACACATAGGCTATAATTTATAGCATAGGCTATAATTTATAAAAAGTGTCCAAAATATAACGATATTTGTCAAGTAAGTAGGAAAAAATTCTGGCATCTGCAAGCAAATCTGGCTTGCGCTGCAAAAAATCCCACCGCAGCATATATCTATCTTTTGTTTGTGAAAACTCTTTTTGTTTTGGCTACGCAAGGGGCTCGCTTCTAATTAATTCCTGTGATCAGAATAATGCCTATTTTTTTTTTTTTCAGAATAAAAATAAGTTTTGAAGGGAGAGGTTGTTATATAAATCTCTCTTTATTTTAATGGGGGTTTTTTATGATTTTATTATGCACATTTAGTTGTAAGAAATTGATCTTTTTTTTCAAAACAAATGTTTTATCGGTTCTGGTACTTAAAGTAAATAAACTTTCTCTTTCCCATTGCATCATTTGGACAAATTTTCAAAATTTGTTTGTGGTTAGTAGTTAATTATAACGCTATAATTTTAATTGAATAGGCAGATATTGCGTTTTTAAGTATAAAAATAATTATAACTACTGTACTGTATTTTTTGGAGTGTGTGAGTGAGTGAATATTAACATCGCACTGTTCAGCTACACAAGGGCTTTTGGCAACGTATCACGTAATTTTGAACCATGGTCAAGTGACCTGGACGACACCTGAGCTGGCACCCCCTTATCCTAACTACCACACCACACCAACTTAGAAGAAATATTCTACCAATACTTAGCAGGAATATTCTTTGAAATCTACTCTTCCAAGATATATGGCAGCACGGGTTCTATGATGAGCATTTTAGCGGGGAAGCCGAATAGTTTTGTAGCAGATATTGCGTTTTCAGCTGACGGCGTTTTCAGCGGATTGCAGAGATTATTACTTTTGTCCCGAAAAAATAGTTTATGTCAAAATGTAAGTGTCTTATGTTTTTGTATGTTAGTGAAAACCTTGGAAAATGATTTGACTACTTATTTTAAGTGAACGGTGTATATAATTAATTTTACAGTGGAATTATCTTTAATTATTTTATTAGCTCTAACGGATTAAATTTTCCGAAGTGGAGTATTTTGTTTATGTATATCCCTTAATTTTAAATGTAGTAATCCAAAAAAAATTGTATGAAAAAACTGCAGTAAATCAATGCGGTTGGGTAAAGTATTAACGTGCATCGCTCCCCTACACAGCAGGTCTTACAAAGCTCTTATAAAGCTCGAGCTACGAAAGTAGCTAGGCATTTGCCAACTTAAGGTATCCGACTACCCTAAAACTATGATTTTTTTCAAAAATTGGCAAATTTTTTTATGACTTTATTTTATAGACCATTTTATTAACTTAATAACAATACCAAGTACTTTATTTTCCCCTCCACTAGAACAAAACTACAAGCGTTTTAGTAAAAGCAAATGCTATAACTTTACACAAGATGTCAAACTTTAAAATGCGTTTTACTCGAAATGTGTTTTTTTCGAAAAACTCAAACGGGGACCGCGATTGCTCAAAAAGTTTTGAAAATAATTAGCTGAAATTTTTTGCTTATGTTCTGCATAACAGTAGAAGTGTTTTGATCTTCAGATTTATCAATCACTGTTTTATTTCAAAATTTGCAGTTCTTTATGTGAATATAGTCAATGTTTTTTAAAGCAATTTCGTATAATGACTTAGATAAAGTGCTCTAGTTTTTGTAAAAATTAAAATATCTCTTATCGTGAAGGTCACTTCAAACAGGAATAACAAAGTAACACATCAAAATTGAAAAATTGAGAATTTGTTCATAAAATCTTTGTACAGAGCGGGCCCCGTTTATGTAATTTTTCGTACATTTTTACTAGTTTTTTCCCATTTTAATAGTAATAATTTTTTTTCTTTTACCAATTTTAGAATTTTTTTCTTAAAATATACTAAATAAATATAAAAATCACAAAAAGATCTCCATATCTCCTTTTTTTCAAAAAAAAGTTGTCGCAAGAGTAGTCGGATACCTTAACTCTATCGTTAACATTTCGCTGTTTTTCATTGAATCGCTATTATAATTTAAGAAACGGCATTGCTTGCGAATATTACAATTTTAAAATAAAATAAATACAACAGAAAGTAATATTAATGTATTACACTTTCAGATATAAATTATTTACACTACTTTAAGCGTTCATTACGCAAAACTTTTAACAATGTGTTACTTTTGCTGAGCAGAGATCTACTTAGGGAGGTATTTTGAAAAATCGACCCTCAAGAGTGTTACGAGGAATTATAAATAAAAAAAAATCCTTTTTATCAGCTATTAGATCTACATACTTAAAATTTAACAAAGGAGTTTTTTTTTTGTTTTTGTTTAGCTGAGATATGCAAAAAGCATTTTTTGTTTAATTTGCATTTCACATAAAATTAACACATCAAGAACTTCTTTATCCTTCAATCTGTGTTGTTTAATTTTTCAATTCACCCGTGCGAAGAACGGGTATACCAGCTAGTTATTAATAAAGGGTGTTTTTTTAGAGGTATAGAGCTTTAAATTGCAATAAAACAACGTATTATTCGATTGACATGAATTTTTTATATTCGAAAGATAATCTTGAGGCATTACATTTTAAATATGATTTCTGGCATATGACTGCCACGGCTGGCTCGAATGTAGTCCAATCTGGACGTCCAATTTTCGATGACTTTTTCCAACATTTCTGACCGTATATCGGCAATAACACGGCGAATGTTGTCTTCCAAATGGTCAAGCGATTGTGGCTTATCCGCATAGACCAATGACTTTACATAGCCCCACAGAAAATAGTCTAGCGATGTTAAATCACAAGATCTTGGAGGCCAATTCACAGGTCCAAAACGTGAAATTAGGCGGTCACCAAACGTGTCTTTCAATAAATCGATTGTGGCACGAGCTGTGTGACATGTTGCGCCGTCTTGTTGGAACCACAGCTCCTGGACATCATGATTGTTCAATTCAGGAATGAAAAAGTTAGTAATCATGGCTCTATACCGATCACCATTGACTGTAACGTTGTGGCCTTCATCGTTTTTGAAGAAGGATTCCACCAGCCCATAAAGCGCACCAAACAGTCAGTTTTTCTGGATGTAACGGTGTTTCGACATAAACTTGTGGATTAGCTTCACTCCAAATGCGACAGTTTTGTTTGTTGACGTAGCCATTCAACCAGAAGTGCGCTTCATCGCTAAACAAAATTCGCTTATGAAAATCGGGAACAACGGCAATCTCGTTTTGGGCCCATTCGACGAATCTACGCCTTCTTGATGATCGTTTTGATGAATTGCCAAACCAAACTGAGAATAAATCACTTGACAGCTGTTAAATCGGTTACCATCTTGGAAAGTAATGCCAACTTAAACTTCTATACCTGGGAAAAAAACACCCTTTATTTCATTTACGAGTTCCATTAGGAACAAAGTAATAAGACGGACCTCGTATATAAAATGACGATCAAGTAACGAGAACGATAGCCGAGCTAGAGCCCCCACTTCTAATTTCCACACCATGACAACGTAAGGATTTTGACTTAATGCGTATCAGCTCTGTTACATGATGAAGCTCCTAATCGTGATTATTTTTCAATAAAAATACATGAAGGGACTACAATATCGCACTATTTAACATGTGCCAACATTTATATCCTTAGAATATTCACATTTTATAGCATAATGCGAAACACCTACCTACTGTTCCTCTCATTTATTTGCCACAGTAAATGTTTTATCATAATTTTCAGTATATATAGGAAGAATTAGGTCAAAGGAAAATATAATTTTAATTTTTTAAAAATACTTGTAAATAAAATTTAGACTTATTCTAAGGATTCGTTAAGTATTATGAATTATAATATATCAAATCAGAATGGATTAAGAGTACCATGTATTCTGCAAATATATTCTAAAAGAAAAAAACAATTATAAAATCATTAACAGTGCAGTTTCCTAAGAATCATAGTTGATTTTTGACGATGTCCATTGGAATACATATGTTGCAAATACGCGTACAACAACTTTTAAACAAAACACACATTTCACGTAATTTTCTTCTTGATTGAAAAAAGCCGTATGCAAGTGTCTCAAAGTAGATATTTTCATTTAAAAAAAAGATAGAGCTTCAAAGTTTTAAACTATTTTAGAATAATTCTTTAACGATCTAAGAAAATCTAAATTTTACATTAAGACATAAAGCAAGCACACATTCTCCATTTCCTTTTATTTTATATTATTGATTATACATTATTATAATTAATTAAAAATTACATTATTTTTGACACCTACGTAAATCAAGTTTGTGTAACAAATTCCTGCATTTAATAGAATGATAAATGAATTTATAATAATTTACATATTTTAATGCATTTACTGAAAATCAAAATATAAATAAGTTTTACTTAACAAAATTTAATTAATTTTATCTAAGTTTATTGTACCTTTAATTAAAATGAAATAAGTGCTTCTCTTTTTTACCCAATTACACCAATTTTTTTAGAATTTAAATGGATAGGCTGGTTAAAGAAATGTATAGAACAAAATACTCAAAGACTATTACATTTTTGAAAACTTTTTTTCTTAAATAATGAATAATTTTGTATTTGTGTCAGAAAATATTTAAAAAAAAGTTTATCGTGTAATTATGAAACATTTTTAAAATTAATTACTGAATCTATTTGTAAAGATGGAACTATATTTATTGAAAATTCGGTAGAGAGTTTTCTCAACCGGTATAGAAACTAAATGTGATTATAGTTGGAAATAGATTCCAAAAGTAAAAGAATATTCGATGTTTATCATCTAGTTATTAGCCGTCATGTAGAAGTATTGATACACGTTAAATCTATTGAGGCTCAAACTTCTTCTCATTGGTGTGGTGTGGAAGTTAAGACAGGGTTGCCAGCTCAGGTGTCGTCTTCGTCACTTGATCATGGTTCAAAATTACGAGGTCCGTCGCCAAAAGTCCTCGTGTAGCTGAACAGAGCGACATTACTTGTCACTCTCTCTCTCCGGTTATTGAAATTTTCATCGATTTGCAATTCTATAAACGATTTTAGAATATCTCTATGTAAAGCTAATAATTTATTATATAATAATGGTATCTGTTTGCATTATAATCATTTACTCATATTAAAGGGGGAAAAATGTTTATTCCTTAATATGTGTTCTTTGTACATTAAATTCTGTACTTTCAACTGCTTTTTCTAATTTGATCATTTATATTTTGTAATCAAATATTATTCCTTAACTCAGCAGCGCAACAGCCCATGAGAGCCAAGACCTGCTGTGCCCATCTCAGTATACGTGACCTTGGGCGTTGAGTTGCGTGAGCAGATGCTTCGGTCATGTGGTCAATATGACGCGAAACTCCCAGTGTTTAGTTCCCAAGCAAGCATAGCACTTATTTATCGACCCACAGAAAGGATGAGTCAACCATGCCCAGCCCGGGTTTGAAACTCGCACCTGTGGTGTGGAAGCGTGGTGCACTACAACTCAGCTTTAATATTGTTCCTAAAATAATATATTTTCTGTGTGATCAGCTTATTCTTTTTATCAACATTTAACATCTTTAAAATGTTTTACTTTGAGTGAGATTCAACGAGTTTGAAAACTAACATTTTATTCAAAATCTGTATGGCATCTATAAAATTTATAAAGTTTTGACTACATTTTATAGCATCAAAATCAATATTAATCTCTATATATAAAAATGTTGTGTTGGTTTGTGTATGCTCGCATAACTCAAAAAGTTCTAAATGGATTTATCTGAAATATTGACACAACGTTGCATTTGTCTCTGGTTAGGATCTTATGTACTTTTTATTTCGAAATTCTCTCTAAATTTTTTTAAATTTAATTTTTAAGTGATTTTTTGGTGTTATGACGTCATTCGACGTCACGATTCGCTCTGAATACGAAAATTTAAACTTTACGCTTAGATTTTCCAAATTATTGTATAACTCTTCTATGGTTATGTTTATGCGTTGTCATATTTATCTATTTATTGTCCTTTGATACGTAATTGGGATTATTTTTCGAATAAATCTTTTTTTTAAAAATTATTCTTTCAAGAACTCAAATTTTGTTTTGTAGGTTTGGGAACAGTCGGATAGCATTATCGCGGGATGTTTACGAATTTGCTTAAATTCTATGTCGTGTTTTTTTTCTGTATTTTTAAGCTAAATTTATTTCTCTTTATTAAGTGAAAATGAAACTAACATAATTGACTTCTGTACGCTACTTATTTTTCTACCAAATAGTTTCCGTCAACCATTTACCTGAAATAAACAGACGTAGCCAAATGCCGCGATATAACATCCAATGTTTGGAAACAATATTTTTTCCCACTTGGAGATATTTCAATTTGACGTAATTAATCGACGGAGTTTTTAATAGGAATGTTTTTTTCTTTTTTAGACAACTTTTTAAACTTCATTTGATTCTTACGTATTATCGCCAACTTTAATGATAACTCGCAAAGTTGGCCATTCCATTTTCGCAGATGTTGTACGCGCGGAATCGGCAATCGTGCTTCGTTTTATACAATATCGCTAATAGGTTGCGATAATACGTAAGTACCTTTCATTTGATGTTAGTATTGAAATACAAATGTTAAAACTAAGATTTTCTGATTTTGAGTCATCAAAATATTGCACCTTATTTTGTTTTTCATTGCTTTATAAGATTATAACCTTCTTAAACAGATTCCATTAGTACTTTGTTAAAAAAAGTACTTGAAGTTATTAGGATTTGCTTTTGTCAGGGACGTAGAGCTACCGCTGTATCAATGATGCAGGAGCCCCAACGAATGTTATTACAGTTCCACTTACATGGTGCTCATATCTGAAAAAGGGCCTCAAGGAAATTCGGATACAAGGCCCACTCAGAGCTGTTTTTTTAATTTCATATGTTTTTGTTTAAACCTTCACTGCAGTCAATCGGCTTGAGTACATAAAATTTTATTACAGAAACTCGAACTTAGGTCATATATCATACTGGCCAAGCAAATGCAGTGCAAGGGATAAATGCTGATCAAATTAGAGTAGGCATCAGTGAATGAGCAAAACAGACAGAGGGCTCAAATACATGTTGAGGAAGCAGGTGGTCATAAGATTGTAATTATTTTTTCAATTTATACTTTCGCGTTGATAAAGATAGTTCAGCTCTTTTTATGTCAATTACTGTTAGTATTGCATATCATTTTGCAATTTATTTTTAAGCACAGGATATTTACTTTGGGTAATTTTTATATATAAAATACTAAATTTAATTCTGTACACTATGTATGTGTTTAGCGAGTAGCATACCGTTTAAAATCTTCCACCTACCGTAAAAATACGGCGTATAACGCACACTTTGAACACAAAAAATAAGATCAAAATTTACAGGTGTGAGTTATAGGCTGGGTATAAAAATGAGGGCTTTAAAAATTAAAAAGAATTGAGCATAAAAAGTTAAACTTCTAAATATTTCGAAATACTATTTATTTAAAAGACATGACATTCTTATTGAACTTAAAAGGTGGTAGTTCTAAAAGTATACTATTTTTGCAATTGCTTAGATAAACACCTTGAATAAAAATCTCTTCTAAACATAACAGCATTGCATTTGTACATTTCAGGTTTCTTCGTAAAAAAGGGGTGCACATTATATAGCGAATATACCTAAAATTTAAAAATTGCAGCTTGAAAGTATGGGTGTGCGTTAAATGCCGGACTTTACGGTATTTTATCTTTCTCCAATGAATCTAAATTAAATTATATAATTTTTATGGTACTTATATTTTTTCTTTAGTCGGCCATTTACCTAAAATCAAAAGACATCGTTAAATACTGCATTATGCATTCAATAAGAGAAGAACATTCTATGCCTGTTGGTGCACAATAACAATACTTTTTTGCACTTGGTAGTGAATTTTTCCATGAAATAATTGTTGTAGTTTTTAATAGTTGGGGCAATAACATTAGACTTACGAAATATCTTTTGTGTAATTTCAAAATTTTATTTGGTGTTACTGTGAAATATAAATGGAAAAATTAAGATTTTCTGATGTATATTTTGTGTTTGTTTTGATATTTATGTATTATTGCAACCATATTGGCAACATTAGCATTTAATTGCCAATTCACCGTGTATGATGCGAACAAAATCGGGGTTGATATAGTTGCAACAGTACCCAAGAACCTTTGTTTGCAACTTTTTTTGGTGATTTTATCAAAATGATAATTTTGTTAATAATAATTGGTTTTTGATAGCTTTTTATCATTTAAGTTTGTTATAGCTAGCTATACCCAATCACGTTTTCCTGTGGCTCAGTCTGGTTAAAAAAGAAAGGAAACAGAAAGCACACATTTCTAATATCTTTAACTGCTTGCACTTGAGGTATGATTTTTTTTTTATAAAAAAAATGTGGAAATATACATTAACAAAACTTTTCAAAAAAGATTTCATTTGTAATTTGCTAACAGAATACTCCCAAGTTATTATGGGTTTTTTTTGTCATGTTATGAATCTAAAATTATTTGCATTGTCTCCATAGAAGAGGTGCCAAGTTTCAAAACAAATTTAAGATTACTCTTCTTGAAGTGAAAGGGTTAATTTTACAATGCTTATGAGTAGACATTTTGTGTTGCCTCATTGTCTGTATATATACAGAAATTGTCTGCTGTGCCTACTTTAGAGCAGTAGTTGCCATTTTTCAACATTTCACGAATCACTTAATGTATAACTTTATAATTAGTGTTTCACTAATAGGATTGACCTCAATGTGGTTGAGCACTATAGCTATATTTACATCTTTATTTATTCTTCTATGCCCTGAAAATAAGCTTCATGAAAAGCAACAATCAACAGACTGAAGTGTTTTGCCTACAATTTTCCAAAAACTGGTTGAGGTTACCAAAAATCACTAACCTCAGGGATTTTGTTTTTTTTGTTTAGTTATTTCGGTAACTAAAAGCTTTTAGTACAGAATAATCCGTGTTCCGTAATATATTATTTTGTTGTTCATCTTTTTTTAAACTGAATCTTCATAAAAGTATAAATAATTTCTCAATTTTTCTGCATACCATCCAAAAATTTTCACACATCACCAATTGGTGACTGCTGTTCTGTAACACACATCAGTAATTGTGTATTAGCATCACTGTAACAAAATTGGTGCCATGTGTATCGTACCTTAATACCTAAACAATAAAGATTCTAACATTTTTTTTATAAAAAAAGAAATGGAGGGAAAATGTTGCGATTTGCATGGCGGTAATTTGGCTGCGGTGATGCTAATATTTAAGTACACAGATGAGAAATAATTGTGCATGTGAAAAGCTGTCTGTGTCTAGATAAAAGCCACTCTGTTTTAAAGATAGGCCCTTAATTTTATCAACACTTTGTCGTAGTTTTCTGCTGCAAAATCCGTGCTTATATTGGAATTTTCCTGGCGTATTCGATTAAAAATACCTTCAGCCTCTCATTGCGTTGAATTTCAGCTGTGTCAATTGATGCACGTTTAAAGTTACATATTTCATTAACATTTTTTATTTTTTCCTTTTCTTTTTGTTCCTGATTTTTCTTTTTTTTTTTTTAATGTTTTGAAATTTTATATATTTTTGTTTTAATTTTCTTTTCGTTTTAAGTGTAGTTTTAAGTTTTTAAGAAATTTTATATGCTTTGTTTGAATTTTTTTTCTTTTTAAGTGCAGTCAATTGGCTTCACTAGATAAAAATAATGCCTTGCGGGAAATCAAACTTAGGTTGTCATACTTGCAAGGCAAAACTACTACAATGAGTGTAATTGCACATCAAACTGATATAGAATGGATATCAGCAAACGAGAAAAGCAGACAAAGAATGTCACAAACACAAGCTGAGGGTGCAGCAGAGCAACATGTTGCCAGACTTGAGGATGCACATTTGCGAGCACATCATTCGTGTTTTACGACATCAGAAAGATGTTAACCAGAAACAGCACATCTGCGTCAAACATGATTTTGTGGTGAGCAATCACACAATAACAGTCGACTTGCATTCCGGTACTACCCCGGTGGAAGATTCTAGGTTCAGGCAGCATGTTCTCATTTACACAATAATGGAAGTGTATCCTTATTGCAATGTTCTGAAATTTAAGGGAAAAACCAAAGGAATGTTTTTTACCCCTGAAAAAATTAAACTGCCTGAACTCGGAGAACAGAGCCGTTACAAATTTTGCTTGCTAGATATACTGCAGAATCAAAACATTTCCTATATAACATCAGGAAGTACAATTCATGTTTCCAAGTGACATTGTCTGGATAAATGTGCATTTGTGAACACACCTCTGATTTAATAAAAATATCCATAAGTATTGTAAAACTAACCCAATTCCCTCAATGAATGCAGAGTGGAGCCATTTAAAATTTATCTTCAAATTTGAGGTCGCCACTTTAAAGACAATGTAAATAAATTTAGGTTCATACCATGACATAAAGACAAAAATAAGCTGTAATAACTTAGAGCATTTGGTTAACAAATTATAAATATCGGTTTAGGAAAAAGTTTTTCGTATATATATTTATACATTTTTTTTTATAAACGATCATACCTGCAATGCAAATTATTTAACATACTGAAAATATCTCCTTTCTGTTTAACAAGACTGAGCCACAGCAACGTGTGGCAGGGTACAGCTAGTACTCATATAAAAAATTTCTCTTAATATTACCTTTTTCTATTACAAAGTGGTAAATGTTTACACAGTCTTTAAAATCTTAAGAATAAGTAAAGTGTTTATTATCAGTTATAATTTCTTTTTTTTTTGTCATATAAAGAAATTTTCGCATCTTTAAACAAATTTTAATTTTTAAAAGCATGAAATTCAATGTCAGCATATCTTTTGTTTTCCAATTAGGTTGTATTAAGATGACTTAATGCCAAGAAATAACTTTCGCATTTGAAATAACCCAAGCAAAAAAGCAGGCGTTATTGCATATTAGAAATCATTAGTTCCGTACAAACTCGCCCGCCCCTCCAAAAAAAATTTATTACTACAGTTAATAAAACTTAATGTACATTCCATGATCATACTATAATTTCAAATATTTTTCCTCAGTTCCTTATGTATATAAAAATAAGCTAATTTTTAAAAAATAGCGCTTAAAATCCCATTCACGTTTGAGCAAGGAAATTATCTGAAAAGAGAAAAATACAAGTGCAGCTCTGTAAAAGAGCTGCGGTTAATTGCCCCCACAAGCGGGGGAAGGGAGAGCCACCCTTTGAAGAGGGGAGATGCTTGAACTCGTTTTCGATTTTCGACCACGTTTCAAACGAATGACCTAGAACTGAGTGGGGAAGAAGCAAAGCGAAACAGATGTCTCTTCTTTTATGGCCCCTAAATTTCTATGAAAAATCAGAGGGAGGGAGGTCTTAGGTTATTCATAGTGTTATTGAATATACGTCACACTGGCTATAGAGAAAGTCAAGGCTATAAAGATTTGTTTTTACTTTTTTTTTTTCTTATAGTTTGAACTGATCAAGTTTTCCAATGAGAATTTATTTTATTGTGAGTCAACACCTTGATATACCCCTTACAATTATAACTAATTAAATGGGGATCCAGGTTTATCGTCGTCATGCTTTATCAAATAATTCTCTATACATTTGAAACAAATTTTGTTACATAATGCTGTATTTTTTCTTTAACTAAATTATCACAAAAATAAATCTCAGCCAATAATACAGCTGCTTGCAGATATGATCCAACATTAAAATACAGAGAATAGAATAATATGAAAGTTGAAATAAAAGCAAAATAAACTTCGGTCAAATTATTGAAAATGGTGTTTTGCCAGATTTAATGCAGATGCATACTATTGAAATTGAGGCACCACAAATCCAATGTTTCCGTGTTATTTAGCAACCAATATCACAATTAGTCAACAATGTATTATATTCTAATTTTAAACTATGTTTTAGATTGTCTCATTTCAAAACTATTTATCAAAATAACAAATGTACTTGTGTATGTGATCAGTTGTATTAAAAGTGTTTTAAAAAAATGTAGTTTTTGCATTGAATTTACTAAATTTGTTAAAAGTCATGTGTTTTACCAGTCCCAATTTCATTTAGGTTATCCTCTTTTTGTATGATATTTGGTTATTTACACGCTTCTTTAAAAAGTTTATATATATATGTAATGCAATTATTTATGAAATCAAATGGCCTTTTATTTCAGCAAAAAGTGCTACAGTTGCAATTTGATAAAAATTATCTGTGTCATCACCCATTTTGCGCAATATTCAATGCTTCACCATAATCTCACTCACTTTGCGTGATTAAATATTCATGCGTCATGAGCTAGGATTGGCACAATTTACGGTATTTAACATTAAATGAAAAGTAATTGATTTACACTAGAGGACTGTGAATCTTTGACTCAAAAGTAATTTTTTCCCAACTTCAGAATTTATTAAAAAGAACACGAAAGAGAGAATAACAAATAGAAGTAATACTATTATATGGTTGAATAAATAAACTATTTTCAGAGTATATGCTTGTTTTGAAGATTTAAGAAGCAGAAAAAATAAGATTATCACCCTTATCCCCCTCCCCCACACTAATCAGTAAGAATCACGCTTTTATAACTGTCTAAAAAGTTTGGGAGGAGGGTTTGAACTCAATAATTAGATTAAACAGGAATTTAAGTATGATGTCCATTATATATGTAAACGTGTCTTAAAATTTTAGGGACATTCTTAGAAATAAAATTTTGCTTTTATAATTAGATACATTTCTATGAATAAACTCTATTTAAATTGTTTGAAATTAGCAAGGATATAAAATTATGGCCAGAAAATTTCGTAAAAAATTCTAATCACTTTTTCGTAAAAAAAATTAAAGCATGCTTTGTATACTTAAATTAATATAAATTTAGAAGTGCTCTTAGTAATTTATAAATAATTGACCGTATGATTTCTAACATAGTAGAGAAATGCATCCCTTGTTTAAAATAATTTACTGTAAAGAAACAATTGTGTGAAATTGTAGTTTCTATTGTTGCTAAGTTAAAAAAATATTTCAATAAACCTTTTCATCCATTTTGTAGGCATTTAAATAAGAGAATTTATTTTTAATTCGGCGTTCAATATAGTTATTTTAGAAGAGGAAACCATAAGAGAGAGTATCCTATGTGTTTTCTTATGGAACGAGAATTCTTGCATTTTAAATCTGCGAATTTTTAACTTTCTCTTTATATGACAACTTATTGTGTGTAAATTACGCATACCATGTATAAATTCGACTTTGTATTCCATTTAATTAAAAATGGAAGTATGCAATTCAATTTTTGTCTTGTTCAAACTCGAATTTCATTTGGTACAAAAAAAAATTGCTTGCACAAATATGTATTTATATATGAATAATTACATTTAGCAGTAACATGTAATTGAAATCCACTTTTTCATTATTTTATTTGGCATAAATTTAGTAACAAATTGAGTCGAGTTCATACATTATATGTGTAGATATATGATTATACTATGGAAGGATATATACCAATTTCCGTTTGAAAATGAGTTTAATTTATAATCTGATCTAGCTTTCAAGTATGAGAAAAAAAATTGATTCTAGTTAATTTTGGAAGTGTGCTTTTTTATTTTTACAGAGGGAGAGTTTGTTATAAAGTGATAAAATATTAAGCTTTTAAAAATTTTTCGTTTATATTAAACAAAAATATCAGAGAAACTCAATTCATTGTCAGAGTGAAAACCATAGCTTCCGGTCAATCCGTCATTCGACTTGTATCATTATGAATATATATACATATTGAATTGTTATTAGTAAAACAAGTATTTACGATTACGTAACGATTAAAATGTAATTTGATGACCCACAGAATGAACGAAACAAATAACCGATTTAATACAAATCTATCAATGAATATTCAGTGCACAAGCTATCTAAAATTATAAATAAACATTATATTTTGTAGAATAGAAAACTAAATACGAAAATAAGCTTTTCAAATCACTTTAGTAAACGCTTTTTTATTCTGTATCAAAAAAACTTACCCTTTCGATTTATAGTAATAACATTTGTAAAAAATCCGACTAAATCACTTATTGGTTATACTTAAAATACTTATTTTTCGTAACGCCTGTAAAATGTACAGTAGAGGAGCTGCTTCTTTGTTGAATTTCCGTGCCATGAGTAATCGTATTATCTAAATTATATAATCCAGTATCATTTCGTTAAAAACCCGGAGCTTCAAAAAACAATCAAACAATAATGTAAGCGCTTTCTGCTCGTATTACTTACCACCGCAATTACATAATTCAACTTTTTATTCAAAAAATAATGAAGAAATAAATTAATTTCATTTAAAATAAATTTGTTCCATGTATTTAAAATTGCTATTTCGAAAGATGGTTATATATATTTTTTTTATGCTTTCGATAAGAATACAGCTTTCAGCGTGTGAACAGGTCCACGTCTAATGCGAAAATGAATGATTGGCATCGTATTCAAAGCAAGCGCTGATATTGGCGAGAAATTTGCTAAGCTCTGTAACCCTGCAGACTGTCATTCCCCTGTTTCCTTCCCCTCTCCTCTTCTAAAAAAGTGCTCTTTATTTAACGACTTCCTTTATTCTTAGTGAGCATGTGATCATTTCAGATCTTCCATGTAAAATTTATATCAATGGTTTTAAATTTCAAGATAAAAATCTACCGATTCCTTCAAGAAACAGTTTATTTGATAAAACAGTCGAACGTGAATTTCAAAAGTTTTTCGTTATATCTACCGGTGCTTCAAAAAATCACCACATTACTTCAATAGCAGGTATATCAAAAAAATCTTCATTTGCTTACAGAGTCAATCATTATAACTCCATTTTTACTGAAGAAGCTTTGGCTATATTTGTCAGGCTTTAGGTGATCTGGTGGAATCAAATGTAAGTTTACTTATTTTGTTGTATAGTTTTTCTGTTTCTGCACTTCAAAATTAATCTACCAAATCCCATAAGGTAATTCATAGACTTGCTAACAAAATTTACATGCTATCTAACTATATTAACCAGTTGATTCTGCTTTGGATTCCGGGACATTCGAAAATTGTTTGGCGGATAATCTGGCAAGACCAGTCATGGAGTTCAATGTTTACATTGACTGGATTGCCTCTAAAGACATTCATTAAAATATATATCTAAATAGAATTCGAAAAATTGGGAAATATTCCGAACATTGATATCATTTCAAAGTGGACAGAGAATCAAAGAGAAGAAATCTTAAGAGCACTTGAATCTTCAGTAAAATGATTATCACTCCAGGCCTTCTGCATAAATTTAATTTACAGGATAATGCAATGTGTATAACATTTAATTGTATAAATGACTTGGACCACATCATATTAAACTGTAGCAGATATACAAGACATCGTAATAATCTCTGGCTTATTCTTCGTATTGATCCACATTCTATCACATTTAGTTGTTTTGGAAAGAGCAATGAATAACAAATCAACTTCAGAGCCCTTTTAAAGGGAAAGAAATTTTTTGTATCTACTAATATATTGGGCTTTTTTTACCTTTTTTTTTTTTTGAAGGATCATAGCCTGTGTTGCTCTATATCCCCTTCAACCTTTCAATCAGCGTGTGCTCAAATAATTAGTCGTTTCATGTATATAGCATCATTAATTCATAAGTGTAAATAGCCTCCCTTTATCCTGCGTGTTGAAGAACAGTAAAGGATATTGAAATCGAAGACGAAAGTTTCTCAAGTCACAACAATTCAATGTCGCTAAAAAAAATGAGCATTTAATGAAAGAATTTAATTCCTATGAATCCGATCCCCAAAAGGAAACAAGCAATTATTATAATGAAAAACTTATTTATAAACATAAAAGATTCAACTTGACTTCAGGTGTTTAAGTTACTGCCCCATTACCAGCTGTTCGTGTTGAGCAATCAGCTCCATTTTCTGTTGTGAGAACAGATTTTGGTGGCCCTCTCTACACAAAAGAGGAGAATAAACACTACATTGTTTTATTTACATGTGCTGTTACGAGAGCTCTTCACTTAGAACTAATGAACAATCTTACAGCTGAAACATTTCTCTTGGCACTTCAACGTTTTATTAATCGTCGTGGACTGTGCTCAAAAATCTTAACTGATGACGGAAAAACCTTTAAAAGAACCAAACTTGAACTTAAAAATTTGTGGAAAGGTATCAGTGATCCTGCAGTGAAAGCTTTCAATGCCTCCCATAAAATCCACTGACAGTTTATCATAGAGAGAGCTACCTGGTGGGATTGGGTTTTATGAAAGACTCATTCGAACAATAAGAAAAAACAACTTTATCTCATAATGAGTTGGAGACTCTTTTAATTGAAATTGAAGGGGTGCTCAACTCTCACCCTCTTGCATATATTTTTTCTGATTTTAATGAGCCTGAACCTCTTACTCCATCTCATATGATCTTAAGACGTAGAGTGAATAGTTAGCCACCCGCTTGGATTAATTTTAATTCTGACATATCCAACAGAAAAATTCTAATTCATAGGTTTCATTATCGCAAAAGATTGCTAAATATGTTTTGGACAAAATGGTCAAAAGAATATAATTTCATGTTAAAATCTGCTCATTGTGTTAAACCCGCAGACGAAATTAAAGATTTAAATTAATGATGTTGTACTAATTAATGATAAAAAAATTTCCTTGACATTTTTGGAAACTAGGTAATGTTGATGTATTTCCTGGCAGGGATGTTAAAATACGTTCTTGCAAAATAAAAACTCAAAATTCAGCTGTTAAAAGACCTGTACAATTATTATATAACCTCAAAATTAATGAATGAATGCTTTGTTATGTATGTGCTTTGAATTTAGTATTTGCTTTGACTTTATGTCTGTTTGTATTTGAATTTAATTACTTGAAATGTGTATTTAATGATTTCCTTTGTGTTTTGAAATTGTTAGCAGATTTAGAATGAACCCCCTGGTCATTCGGAAGGAGTGTGTTGAAACCTTAAGTTCAAAGAGTGTTGAAACATTAAGTGCAGCGGCGACATGTGTGTCCCGTCATCCTCCTTGTATCATATCTATTGTGATGCCTCGTGTTTCTGACAGGTAAAAGCTTTTATTTATCCATTATTAATAATCAATAAACCTCTTTCATAATGCTTAAGGTAATAGTTTGAGCTCACTCTTGCCATACTGTTACACTTTCTGATAAGTATTCTTAATCATAACATAATAACCACATGTACAATGGGCATAAATGATTTACATTGCTTTGCAAAGAAGAAACTTTAAAAAAACTTGTGGATCCACCTGGTGTTTATCCCTATACTTTCCTTTGAAGCCACAGCAGCCTAGTGGCTATGGTCCAGGACTGGAGGCCGGATTGTAACGAGTTCAAGTCCCTGTGCCACTGAGGAGCTGCTGATGCAGGTTTAATCTTTCGAGGCCCAAAGTACTCCATTGGCTTGTTCTAGGGAGTTAGTACTAGTTGAGGTCTCGCCCTCATCACTTGACTGATGTACAAAGCTATGACGTTAGTTGCAGATAGCCCTTGCATTGCTTTATATTGCAATGTTAATAATCACTCACCCCCCAACCTTTTCGTTTATAGAGAAGATATCAATTGTTACTTTACTGACCATTTGTACCTCTTTTCTTTTGTCTAAAATGCAGCTTACTTTCTGGGTTTAGTATTTGGAAGAACATCCATTAGTGTTCCTTCCAAGTCCCTTAAAATTGGAAACATCTCTGCACTGAATTTTCATGAAGTTATACAGTTTTAAATCCTTTGTGACATGATCGAGAATTTTTTACCCATCCTATATATGTATTTAAAAATGAGTGGGAACAGAAGTGTAACTTGGTTAATATTTTAAATATACTTGATCATTTTATTTAATAAAATGTGGACTTCAATGTATTTACTTGAAAAAAAGATTGCTGAATTATCAGGATTTGTTTACTGAATTCCAAAACTGCATCAAGAAATTGCAATTTTTCCTCCCATGTGTTACCAAATGCCCTTGAAAACCATATTGGAATTAAGAGAGAAAATCATATCTGAAATGTATTTAATGTCGCTGAATTGGTCCAAGGTATTCAGTCTTGAATTGAATAATATTTATTTGAATTTTTGATTTGCCCCATAATTTGACTCAACCCTTTCATCTGTATTGCTATGTTGGGTAGTTTTTTGTCAATGGAAATTTTATTGCTATCACTTTATTCAAAATGTCAAATGTAGTAGGATTTTGTTGCACTTTCATGCACAGTTAAAATGCCTTGAAAACATACATTCAAGTAATGTGATTATATGAAACCTTTAAGACATTGGAAGAATAATGAACAGATTATCCTTTTCCTAATTTTTTTTTATCTTAAATTTTCCTTTGTTTGATGTAATTGAAAGAAGAGATGGCATGATTCTCTGAGTTTTTTTTCTCCCGTATTGGTCTATGCGGATATGCCACAATCGCTTGACCATTTGGAAGACAACATTCGCCGTGTTATTGCCGATATACGGCCACAAATGTTGGAAAAAGTCATCGAAAATTGGACGTCCAGATTGGACTACATCCGAGCCAGCCGTGGCAGTCCTATGCCAGAAATCATATTTAAAATGTAATGCCACAAGATTATCTTTCGATTAAAAAAAATTCATGTCAATCGAATAATACATCGTTGTTTTATTGCAATTTAAAGTTCTATACCTCTAAAAAAAACACCCTTTACAAACATAAAATTCATTGTTTTTTTCATTTCTCAATGAATCTATTGCTTTTTATACTAGTTCAATTAATATAAACTGCTGTTTGTGAAAATTGCAACACCACCAAGGACCTACTCGAGTGAGCTGAAATTTTCAGGAAATGTAAAGTAGGGCATGATATGCAAATGATTAGAATTGCAGACCGGTGGAGCATGCGTATGCTGAGCAGCGCCCTCTGAAAGGCGGATCGAACTGAATATAAATAGACGGCTGTAGCGAGGCGTGTATGATTATCAGTGGTTATATGCTAGTGTAAACGTTAACTGAATTTTTACTATGCCTCGTCGGCGAAATTTGAGCAAATTTCGGAGTTTGAACGGGGCAGAATCGTCGGCCTTCGTGAAGCTGGATTGTCTTATCGTGCAGTAGCCGCTCGTGTGCAGCGTAACAGCAGCACAATCAGGCGTGTTTCGAAGCAGTGGACGGACGAGGGTCGGACAGCTCGGAATTCCGGGAGTGGACCCCGAAATGTGACGTCAGCTCGCGATGACACGCCTGGGGCGAATGGCTCAGACGGACCGCACAGCTTCTTCTAGACAATTGGCAGCACAGTGGTCAACAGCTACAGGTGTTTCCTTGTGTGCTTCATCAATTTGTAGACATCTGCTGCAGGGTGGGCTGCGCGCAAGGATTCCTTTATACAGGATTCCTCTCAGGCAAAACCATCGCCGCCTGCGGCTATAATGGGCCAATGTGCATAGGAGCTGGCGTGCTGATTGGCAGCAGGTCGTCTTTTCTGACGAATCCCGCTTCAATTTGTGGCACCATGATGGCTGAATTCGTGTCAGGCGATATGCCGGTGAACGGCACATTCCGGAGGGCATTATCGAACGCCACAGTGGACGAACACCCGGAGTTATGGTCTGGGGTGCCATAGCATATCATGGACGATCACAATTGCTTCGAATTGTGGGCAATTTGAACAGTACCCGATACATAAACGAAGTCTTACAGCCCCAAGCTATTCCTTTCCTGCAAGGATTGCCAGGGGCTGGATTCCAGCAGGATAATGCCCGTCCACATGTCGCCAAGACTGTCAAATCCTGTCTTGATTCGCAGCAGGTACAGCTTCTTCCTTGGCCTGCGTATTCGCCGGATATGTCATCGATTGAACATGTGTGGAATATCGTTGGTTGGCGTCTCGCTCGTGATCTTCGTCCTGTTGCTTCGACAGACGAACTTTGGTTGCTCATACAAACAATATGGTATACTCTTCCGCAGGCAGATATTCAAAATTTGTTTAACTCCATGCCGCGTCGTGTAGCAGCTCTTATTGCGGCGTGTGGTGGCCACACAAAATACTAATTTCTATCTCTTTTAATTGTTTGTTTGGTTTGAAAATGTAATCATTTATTTGTACCATTACCACTCAACTGTGTATTAAATTTCATTCAACTATGATGCTTCCTTCATGGTGTTGCAATTTTCACAAACAGGAGTTTATATATATGAAGTTTTTTTTTATATATAATTAATTCGGATTACCTTAAAAAAAGCAATTTGAAAAATATATCATATTTTTTTTTAATCTGAAAAAAAAATTTAATAAAATAAGAGTAAAGTATGGATTTACAACAGTATTCAACTATTCATCCTCCATTTCATAGGGCTTTTGAATATCAAATATATGATGATTCTACATTGTAATTCCATTTGATGATATACCTGGGTCAAAATCAATAGTATTAAAATTTGAAAATATGTATGATGATTCTAAATCTCTTGCAAAAAAAAATGTTTCATTTTAAAATGGACACAAACTGTACAACATCTACTACTGCAGATTTATGGCCATTGCTTTCAGAAGGTCAAAAACTTGTTTACCCAAAAGATAAAGGGAAAACATTTTTTATGCAACACAATTATTTTGTAATAATCCAAAAACTTTTGAATCATACATGAAATTAGTAAATGGAATAAACTGTTATGAAAATATTTACTATAAAAAATACAGTTGTGTGTATTCTCACTTGATTACGATGTTTCTGATCCTGGAGGAAATTATTTAAGTTCTCTTTAAAAAATAATTCATGGTCAGTGCCAATTTAAGCTCATTTCGGGAGCTGGGTGTTGAAGATCTACAGTCCCCCTTGGCTCTGGAGGTTCGTAATTATTAATCAAAAAATCTGGTTAAGTTTAGCTTATCCTGGTCGCCCCCAAGCGCCCAATGGATAAACCAGCACTGCTCATGGTACAGAATTTCTTTTGCATTTTTTGATATCGATAAAGTTCAAAAATTAGAGGATGAATTTGAAAATCGGTAAAAATATGTATTCTATGCCACTAAAAGTAAAGCTAGCTTGTGTGATTCAAACATTTCAAATATTAAAATTAACCCTGGAAAGGAATCTAAATTTCCAGAAACTTCCTTGGAAAGTACAGATATTATTTTAAAAATAAAATGTCTTAAAGATTACCAGATTTTTTTATTAGATATTTTAGATTCAAATTCACATTCTAATGAAGTAGGAATTATGCAATATCCTGTATTAATTTCGTATTTAAGTACAATTATACCAAATAAACATTGTCATTATTTAGCATTTGTTATGTTCCTAAAACATATTTTCCTTCATCTTTTGATCGATATTATCAATACAGACATGCACCTAAAGAAGTTTCGTGAGTTTGAATGCTATGCAATACACAAACAACTCCACCAGATACGAATTTAGTAATTTTACATAAAAATATTATTGGTTATTACAAAAATAAGTTTTTTTAACATATCCTAAACTTTTAACCAGAAATGCTGTTGGAAATAAAAATACATCTAAATCATTAAATGTGTGTGTTAACTTTTGATTTAAAATTGGGTGAAAATTTTAAAATTGTCTGCATTTACCAGTCTGATTCAAATCATACTCTTCATTGCATGAAACAAAAAGACTTAAATCATGAATTACGGTACACGAGTTAGCAAATAATTTTACATCACATCCGAAGCAAATTGTCCCTTCATAATTATCACGCAGTTGAAGTGAGTTTCTGTTAGAGCAGTTTTTTTTAAAATGAATATGTAAGTTAAGGTGATTTGAACTTAGTTAAATTAATGTTTATGTATATTAGCACACCATAAAATGTGCTTTTTAAGAGAGAAAGTAAAATAACAGGTACTGTATACCAAAATTATAAAGATTTTGTCTTCAAATTAGAGCGACATGTGTTAGATTTTATTAAAATCATCAGATAAGATCTTATGCCAGACAGAGAAACTGAAAATAGTTGTGTTATCTTATAAATACTCTATCTGGAGATGTAAATAAATATTAATGCATTTTATGACATCCTAATGTGTCATATACTGTAATCCAAATTAAATGACGAAGAGGTTACTACTGCATAAAGTTCACGAATGATTTTATGTTAGTTATATGTTGAATTATAAGAAAGTTCTGTATTACGTCAACCTAAGTAGTTCGAGCCTCAAAAGATTTAACGTGCATGAGCCCCTCACTCGAGCAGAACCGATAATAGGGTATAAGTCGCCCTCGTGCAAAAACCTACAGAGCAACCATTCTAGATAATTTTTCATATTTTGACTAATACTTAACGTTAGCGTTATAAACTCATCTATACATATAAATTAAAATGAAGTGTCTGTCTGTAATTTGAAATTAACAGCTTTTTACTAAATGCATTTAAAAGTCTATACGGTACTTATATGATAAAATCAATTTTTAAAATTTTTGTCTGTCTCTCTGTTTGTTCCGGCTAATCTCTGAAACGACTGGACCAATTTTGATTGAACTTTCTCTGGCAGATAGCTAATGTTAAAAGGAGTAACTTAGGCTACTTTTATTTTAGAAAAAGATTAGGGTTCCGCGAAAATAAAATTAAAGCCAACAGTGAACAATATCCGATTCAAATATGGATTATTTTTATTCAATAGGGTTTATTTTATTTTGCGAGTCTTCTGTCTCAACGATTTCTAGCAGTTATATCAAACTTTTTTGTTTTATTAGATCGCTGCCACACTCGCGACATTTCCCATTCATGTCCTTTGATCCTAATGATTTTACAGTTCTCACCCCATCGACACTAGTCTCCAGAGTGCCAGAAATGGACTATTTTATTTTAGAGACTGGTAGGGTAAGGTAAATTCTTGCAGTTTGTTGGAGGGAAAAGTATGTCAGTTTAAGGGAAGAATTTCTGTTACAGGAGATTTTTCCCTAACATTAAAAAAGCGGTTTTCTATAAAAACATTCCTTGCAACAATTATTTTTTTAAAGTTATTTTATTGAGAAGTATGAATCTGTCTCTCCTGGAAGAAAGAGCAGTACATGCAATGCAATTTTTTTTAAAAAAATGAATTAGCAATAGTGTAGAAATTAAAAGTTTGGTTTGAAAGGAATTATGTGATTCGAAATAATGAGTTATTTCACATCACAATAATCCCATGGTTGGTAAAAATTCCACAGAAAGAAAATTTATTTGGAATAATTCCTCCATTATTTTAAAATTGTATTTGTGTTAAAATGAATGGGGAAAGTAATTGTACATTATATTTAAACTATTGTTTTAATGCAATAATGGTAAAATAATAAATTGCTTCATTGCATGCGTATTGTTTCTTAAGAATTTTAGCAGCATTCTCTTAATCATGTATCAAGCTCTCATTAGGTCTGATGATCAGAATAAAAGATTTGTATATGAAAGTGTTTTGCAATTTGTTTGAAATATGTATTTAATTAAAAATAAAATCTAATATGTACATACATTTGAATAGCAGTAGTTTTTAAAGAATAGAAGTATATTATTGTACATTTAAAAAGTAACAAAAGAATAAAAATGTGCATAGATAATAATATTTAACAGACAAATGTGAGGTAAAAATGTTGTTTGTAAAAATGTTTATGTATGTAAATGGTTTATGTGTGAAAAAAACACTAACATCCTCTGTTTAAATGACTCATTAAATATTCACATCATGTCAAAAAGATGGTGTAATACTTTTAAAATGAAGCATCACTTCTTACTGCATCCTGAAAAAAAAGTTTCAGAATTATTCAAAGCAGTATTTACTGAATTATGAAAAAATCTCTCTGCACGGTAACTATCAAAAAATTGACATCTATTTTTGACTGCTGCATGTCATTTTCAGAGTGATTAAATTGTTTGAAGAAAATTGCATGCACTCTGCTTTCCGCTTTTGGTTCCATATATATATATATATATATATGAAGAAATTTATTTCTCTTATGATATATATTTTGAGTCCATAAAGAAATTGTTTAATAGTTGAATATTCAGAATGATGTGCGAATCAGATTGTAAGTTACAAATTATTCCACTTATATTGCGATATTAAATAGAGCTTTGCAGGGACAAGTTTCATATTTAAATTAAAAATTTTATTGAAGGTATACTAATTATATTGCTGAAATATTGATATTTATTTTTTATTTTAATCAATTTTTTTACAAGATGCGTATTTATATGTACAATCTGAATTTTGTTACCTATGTTAAAGGAATATAAATATATATATTTTATGTGTAGCTTATTTTTATGTTATTATTAATATCTTTGAATCTATATGTATTGTGCCACCGGAATTGAATTGTTTCAAATATTCCCTATGATGTGGCATGCTGTAGATTTTTTTGGCACACCATAGCTAAAGGTTGGCCACCCTTGATGTAGGAAATTCATTACATTCATCTTTCTATAATATACTTTATAAACTAGATCTAGGAAAAAGTTGTAAAATAGGAGTTCATTATATATAGGGCTGAGAGACAGTAGTTAAATACTTAAAGAAAAACTCCCTTTTCTTGTTATAAAAGCTTACTGCAGGTTTATGCTTGTATATATGTATTGGTACTTAGTGATTATAGGGACTATGAAGCCAAACACAGTGAGGAACAGGTGAAGTTCTGTTCTGTTTTCAGTGCTTGTGCTGACTGTATCATTTTGGGTATTGCTAATGTCTGTGTTGTCAACAACTCAGAACAGTTGCAAATCCATATTACCGGGATATATCCAATAAATAACTAAAACTATCCTTATTAATATTATGAATGCAAAAGTTTGGATGTATATATGGATGGATGTTTGTTACTCTTTCACACAAAAACAACTGAATGGGTTTTGATGAAACTTTACAATAATATAGCTTACACATCAGAATAACACATAGGCTATAATTTATAAAGATATTGAGTGAATGTCCAAAATATAACTAATTGTTAAGTAAGTAGGAATATCCCACCACGGTTTTTCTTGCAAAATTGATAAATGCACCAAATATGGTAACCCACCTGAATGTTTTTTATCAGTTAAAGAGAAGGTTGAATGTTGTGGTAGGGTTGCTACTCCAAAACACATTACACAAAAACGTGCCAAATTGGCAATTGGTCAAAATTTGGTGACAGTATACATCTATCTTTTATGTGTGAAGCAAAACTCTACCTTTTTTTGTCTACACCAGGCCGCGCGCTTTCGCCAATATAGTGAACCATAAATACAGTAAAAATTGATAACTTATTTCTATGTCCTTTTTTTATTTTGTTATGCACATATGGTAGTAGTAAATTGATCCTTATATAAAAAAAATACTTTATTGCTTCTTGTTTTTAAAGTAGGTAAACTTTGTCTTTTTTTTCCCACTACATCATTTTGACAAATATGCATAATTTTTTAGTGGTTAGTAGTTAAATATAACACTATAATTTTAATTGAATTGGCCAAGCATTGCATTTTTTAAGTATAAAAATAATAACTACCATATATATTTTTTCTAAGTGTAGAAAGAGTACCTACTAAGAATTGTGCCGCGAAAACGTAAGTCTTATCTTTCCCAAAGCTCGAGCTATGAGAGTAGCTAGATCTAACAAAACGTTTCCACAATCAGAACTGCGAAGGCTTGAACAGGCGGATAACTATTTTAACATTAAATAAATACTACATAAAGTAATATTAACGTATTACACTCCTATATATAAATTATTTACAGTATTTTAAGCGTTCATTACTCAAAATTTGTAACAATGTTACTTTTGCTGAGCAGAGATCAGCTTAGGAAGGTGTTTTCAAAAACTGACCCTCAAGAGAGTTACGGGGAGTTGTTAATAAAAAAAAATCTTTTTTATCAGCTATTAGATTTACAGACTTAAAATTTAACAAACATGGGGGGTTTGTTAAGCTGAGATATACAAAAAGCTTTTTTTGTTTAATTTGCAATTCACGTAAAAATAACTCATTAAAAACTTCTGTATCCTTCAATCTGTATTGTTTAATTTTTAAATTCACCCATGCAAAGAACGGGTAAACCAGCTCTTATTTTATAATTTTTTAAATATTTGATAAGTCTTTATCAATAAACGATATTTTATCTCTTTCTGCCACTTTTTAAGCAAACGGTATGTCACAATTAATTGCTAAATGAAGATTTTTAATCAATTTTATTACTTCAAAACCCAAGAAGGAAATTATTTTTAAAATAATGAAAATATGTTAGTTCTGTATAACATACTTTTTCGTCAGATAAGTGTTTAAATTATTTATTCAACACACAGAGGAATAAAAAACTATAAAAATAAAATACTAAAATGTTTTTATCAGGTAGTAATATTTCCTTTTTGAATGTTTTTTAGTGAATGTAAACATATAACTAGGCTTTCCCCCATAGTGTTTTTTTAACACTGACATATGTTAAACATTTATATAGTTGTGGAATTTTGAAAATTTAAAAATCTCTACTTTTCTCTGTCTTTCTTCAATCTACAACTAATTTTTAAAAAGGTACATTTTCGTTTTTGAGGGTTAAAAAATTGTAAAGTGAGTGAGTGAATTTTAAAGCCGCACTGTTCACCTACTCAAGAGCTTTTGGCAACACACCTCGAAATTTTGAACCATTGTCAAGTGATGAGGACAGCACCTCAAAAAAGAATAACGCAAGTGGTGATTTTGTGAAATGAAGGGAAAATTTATAAAAGCAGAGAAAACCCGTGCAATTCCGGGCCATGCAGCTAGTATATATCTTTGGTAAATTTTTCTTTACTTTGTCAAATTGCAGTTATTTACAATGCGAACATTCATTTAAAAAAATTTTTTAATTTTTATTGTACTTTATACGTGTACTGCCCATCCGGTATAGTGACGCTGACTGCTATGCCGTAGGGCCTGGGTTCGAATCCCAGGGAAGGCATGGATGTTTGTAAATGTATACTGCCTTTGTGGCATGGTGAGGTAGTTGGAAGGGGAAGAGAGGTGGGAAGCTTCTGACCACTCCCAGGGTGTCCCCTCTCTAAATTGAGGTGGAACCGAGCCAAATCGTACTGTCAACTGTAGTGTGCTCAAAACTACGGCTAACGACAGGAATACTACTTGCAACGATGAACTTCGTGGGCCTTGATCTGATGTTACCGTTGATCAGGTGGCATAACACAGGGTTTTACCCTCCCTAAAAATACTATAATTGCTATGATAGGTGTTCTTAATATTTTTCAATCTTAACCCTTGCGAAGAACAGGCATTTCAGCTAGTGTATATCTATATATATCATGTATGCATATTTAGAAAAGTGAAAGGATTAACCTGAGCTAATAAAAGAAATTAAATTTTAATATTTTCTCCCCTTATGAAGTAAAATATATTTTTAAAGTAGTGTAATTCATTGATTTCAATGTATAAGTTTCATTCTACCAGTCAAAACCAAATGAGGAAAAGGGGCTCTGCTGGCTATTATCTAAGCAAAAACTGAGACAAAACCAACACCATGTAAACTCTTTTTTTAAGCTCAATGTGTAAGCATTTAATTCTTCAATGGAGTACAAATCTTTGTTGTAGTTGAAGGAAAATCCATTTCTTTACATATTAGTTAATTTAACATTGACATAAACTTATAAAAGATACTTGGTTTTTTTCTCTATTATGACAACAAAAAAAAATATAAGAAAAAAAATTGTAATGGAGTTTTATTATAAGTATAAGAAACACTTTTAGGTATTAATTTCAAAATGAATATATTATTAAATTTCTGCGAAAACATTTAATACTAAAATAATTGTTCTCTCTTGAAGTGTCCTAATAAATATAGCCTATTTGTTTTGTTTCCTATGAAATAAAATTATCAATACCTTAAAACTTGCATCATTGAAAGTGTTAACAAAACCTCTGCTGGAAAAGTGTGCAAAAGGTAAGATACCTACTCATACTCTTTACAAATAAAGGTAACAGAAAGTTATATAATAGTAATGTTTTGGTCCAATGCTGGCAGTAAACTATTATGAGGGTACATGGTAGACAAGTAACATCATATACATATTTCTTAACCCCAGTCAAATTTTTGTGAAAAGGCAAAAAAAAATTTTTAGTACTGCTAATATGCCCAAAAGAAACATCTGTTGGTCCTTGAACATTAACTAAAGGTGCATGTGAATAACAAATTTTTTTAAATTCAAGATATGTGTTCAATGCCAGTAATTCAAAATTATAGATTTTTTTAAAGTTTTATATGCGAGTTTGCAAATTTTTGTATGAACATATATTAATTTAATCAGCAGAATACTTTGGGAAAGAAGATGCAATGAAGTAAACAAAATACACTTGTATGACGAAAAAAGTACTACCACTAGTAAAGGGTGTTTTTTTAGAGGCATAGAACTTTAAATTGCAATAAAACAACGATGTATTATTCGATTGACATGAATTTTTTTTTATTTGAAAGATAATCTTGCGGCATTACATTTTAAATATGATTTCCGGCATATGGCTGCCACGGCTGGCTCGGATGTAGTCCAATCTGGACGTCCAATTTTCGATGACTTTTTCCAACATTTGTGGCCGTATATCGGCAATAACACGGCGAATGTTGTCTTCCAAATGGTCAAGCGTTTGTGGCTTATCCGCATAGACCAATGACTTTACATAGCCCCACAGAAAATAGTCTAGCGGTGTTAAATCACAAGATCTTGGAGGCCAATTCACAGGTCCAAAACGTGAAATTAGGCGGTCACCAAACGTGTCTTTCAATAAATCGATTGTGGCATGAGCTGTGTGACATCTTGCACCGTCTTGTTGGAACCACAGCTCCTGGACATCATGATTGTTCAATTCAGGAATGAAAAAGTTAGTAATCATGGCTCTATACCGATCACCATTGACCGTAACGTTGTGGCCTTCATCGTTTTTGAAGAAGGATTCCACCAGCCCATAAAGCGCACCAAACAGTCAGTTTTTCTGGATGTAACGGTGTTTCGACATACACTTGTAGATTAGCTTCATTCCAAATGCGGCAGTTTTGTTTGTTGACGTAGCCATTCAACCAGAAGTGCGCTTCATTGCTAAACAAAATTCGCTTATGAAAATCGGGAACAACGGCAATCTCGTTTTGGGCCCATTCGACGAATCTACGCCTTGCTTGATCATATTTAAAATGTAATGCCACAAGATTATCTTTCGAATAAAAAAAAAAATTCATGTCAATCGAATAATACATCGTTGTTTTATTGCAATTTAAAGTTCTATACCTCTAAAAAAAACACCCTTTATGTTGAATGGTAAAGCATGCATGATTTGTATGTTTTTCTTTTTAATAATGAATGCTTCAATACATCATTTTTTTTTTTTTTGCCATAAATGTTACCTGTTGAAACATAGCAATACAAACACAAAAATAAAATTTGTTATAATAATCTGATTGTTTTTTTTTTGTCTGGAATACCATTTATCAAATTTTGCACCATTTTAAGGAACAAAATTTTTATTTCAGTACCTCAATTTTTAAATAAATTTAAATAGAAATTAAAAAAAAGTACAATATTCTCTTTATTAGAAGGTACCAAGTTTTAATAATTTCTGAAATTAACTTGAAAAAAGGTGAGACAACTTATGAATAAGATTATTATATTTAAGCATGCACAGGAAAGTTTTACCATTTTTGACTGTACATTCCAGCATTTGGTGGTTGGTTTTTTTTTTTGCTAAATCAAAAACAATTGATAGGCTGATATTAAATGTTGTTTTATAATATGGATTAAACATAAATACATAGAATGTACTTTTAATTACTTGCATATATCGGTAACCAATTTCATCAATTTAAAAGACTGCCAAATGCCACAATATACAGCCAATAGTGGAAACCATCCCTGAGCACATTGGAACACAATAATAATAATGATGGGAGTTACTCAATTTCCTAGATCAACGCTTAAAACTCAGTACATAATTACACCAGATAAAAAAACAAGCTCCAATAACAATCAAATTCTTTTTTGTATTATTATTTTTAATGCTGAGGAATCAGCAAAAATACAATACAAAAGAAAAACTGACACAGAATACATTTTGCATTTCTATAAGGAAATTGGCATCACTAGCTTTCATGTTTACTAAAGGTTTGGTCAACTTATTTACACAAGTAATTTCAAGATTCGTACATTTGAGTGGAAATCATAACATAAATCTAAATATATTTAACTCTTAGAAAATTGTCCTCATTACAATAAAAGATTAAAATTCATAAACTGATGTATTTATGAGCTATTGTTTTTGTTGATAACTATCAAAAGACTAAGTCATGTATGCGCACTTTAAATGTGTTCCCTGAAAGTAAGTTTCTATATACCTGATTTGTAACAGTTATAAATATTCAAAAGTAATGTTTTACTAATAAAAATTCTATTGTGACACCTTATTATGCTCACATTTTGTTTTTATGTCTTCTTAATCTAACTTCAAGCTCTCTCCAAATATGATCCATAGGTATTTAAATCAGTTGACCGAGGTGGTGTTCACAATATTAATACATATGCATACATGAGTTTGCAAATTGTGATAGGAGCAAAATTATTAGGGAGGGAGACACAATGAAGAAAACAAAATACACTTAAGATAAACAAAGAACTACCACTATTTTGAGTAGAGGATTGTATACAGCTTGTATACTTTTATTTTACTTCTTTTATGTATATATAATGAATGAATGTTTGGATATACAACTTTTTTGGGTTGTACACTATTTTAACATATAATAATGACTACGCAGAAATGTTCTAAAATATAATGTAATAAAATGTAGCGTATGACGTTGCATGAATTTGGTTTATTCGCACTAATTTCCACATCACCCACAGGGGTAATGCAGAGATGCATTACCCCTTTTATCCAAATAGGAAAGGCTGGTTCCCCAGTAGGTATATTTCCTTACACAACATTAAACCACTTTACAAGAATATTTTAAACAGAAATAATAAGTACCGTATTTTCCTGTGTATATAATCTGCGGATTATGTGAAAAAAAGTTTAAAATTTTGTTGTGCATATTATACGCCACCGCAGATAATGTGATAAAAAACATTCTCCATCAGAACAGCTGACAGTTTTGAAAGAAATAGTACTGATTTTGAACTAAACGTAAAAGAAAAGGCTAAATAGGAAATCGGGAAATTGCAAGATTGTTCAAAATTGATGAACGAAATATTCAATTGTGGAGAAAGAAAAAACAAGGCTGATTTTGAAAAATGCAACCAAAAAAAATCTTTATAATTATGAACAATGAAACACACCTCAGGGAGAATGTTAAAAATGGCTTGAAGTCCGTACCTGCAAGACTGACAAAGAAATTACAGCCTTTAGATGTCGGAATAACTAGATATTTCAATCAAAAATTCGGTAATTATGGTAACAATGGATGTCCGATGGAAAAAATAATTTTACAAAAAAAAATTTGTTCTCTACAACTAATTACATATAATTTTGATCATATTGTGTATTTTTTTTTATTTATCCGACATTACATTATCGGCGGTACATATTTTGGATTATTTGCTGTAAAAATTGCAGCTGATTATGTCTTTTATTTTTTTTTACTCGGAAAAAAAGGCTTTGCGGATTATATGCATGAAAATACGGTATTACCTATTAGCTTACAAAAAAGTTTAAGATTTTATGCTATAAAATAGTAATATAACTAACAAAAATTAAATTTAATAAATTAAAATAAACGTATTAATCTAATTAAATACAATGCAATTTTCTGGATAATATTTATAAATAAAAATGAGAAATAAAAAGTTTACAATAAAAAAATAATTCACATAAGACATTTCTGAACAATTAGTTAATTGGCCCGGTTGAGGACCTGCAAAAGAAATATATTCTTGATTATTATCATTTATCTATGAATATACAAAAATGCATTAACATAAATGATGTAAAAAAAATTACTCAAAAAACTTTTAAAAATGCTTTATTGTAAACAGGTATATGAATTATAATGTTCCAAGTTGTGATATTTTCTTGGCTGAAAATGTGCTCTGCATTTATATTAGGCTTTTGTACATCTGATAAAGACAATCTTAAATAAAAATTGCAAAAGTAAAAGAATTAAACATTGACTTGGTGCATCTCTTTAAAAATAATCCTCGAACATAAATCATGGTTTAACATTACGATAATGCTTTGTGAAGTAGCACTGTTAACAGAACATTAAGTTACAGAATACTTTTAAAAAAAGTAAGAGACAAAAACACAATTACCTGTAAATGAAAGGAACACAGCGGTTCATTTCAAAAATGGTCTTAACTTAGCAGATAAACATAACCACAGTACAATTTTAGAGAATTTCCTTTTTAAGTATAAAAGTAGCTAGCAATGCACTTTTAACTATGAATATATGTGGCATAATCGACAGTTTCTTGTAAATTTCACTATTCTGCAAAAAGTTAGTTATATATTTCAATCAGCAATGCATCTCAAGAATTGCAATGGCCCATGTATCAAGGGTGTAAGCTTGCATACTTACATGGTACAGTGGCATCTCTCTGTAAGGACTCCCGCTTTTCTCGCAGTTTTAATCTTCTTGACGAGTTCTGCAAGAAAGACATTTCATCATTTAGCTATGCATCTCAAGAATTGCAATGACATGAAATGATGCGAGAATAAAAATGCTCATAAAGTTTACTTACGTATCATTGGCTAGCTTTTGCTGTCTGAAATGTCTGGATTTTTGCTGTTGAACAATATTCTTATTTCCTGGAAAATGTTGAATACTTGATAGAGATGAGCAAAATGGTGAAACACCAATACACTGAAGTAAGTTTTTCACATCTTGATCAATTCGTTTAATTTGTTCTGCATTTGCCATATTTATTACTTTGTTTAACAATTGTATATTTCTTTCTACTTGTTCATAAACTAACTCTGTAGGTTCCTCATGTACAACAGACTTTTCCTTTTCTTTTAAGATTGCTTCCTTTTCCCTCCTCAAACGATTTGAATCCTCATCATGTAAAATACTTTTATCCACTTTAAAATCCCGACTTACATTATGAAGATCCTTTTTGGTTAAAAGTCCTAATCGTTCAGTAGGGGGGCATTTCTTTTGGATATTTTCTATAATAGTATATGGCATCCCAACTTTTAGGAGAGCTGTTAAATTTCTTCTATCTTCCTCGTAAAGTCTCAGTTTACCACACACAACCTGCATTTCATGACCAGCATGCACAGATTGGTACTGTACAGTTATTTTAATTGCCTCTTCTTTTTGTTCTCGGATGGCCGTCATAAAGGCAGGACATGTCTTTCCACATTTAACAGATCCTCCTATTTTCTCCATGCGTTTTCTTTCCGATTTTAACTTTGCAATACCGCTCCTGTTACAAATATAAGAAAACTGCTTGTTCTTTGCACTTTTCCTGACATCACCATTTTTCACCAAATAAGGACTTCGTTCTTACTTCTTTTTCCATTTTTGAAAACTTTCATTAGTATTAAACACATGTTTTTCGTATTTCAGCTCTATTTTATCATGAGATACTTCGTAATGTTTCTTCAATTCTTTCAACGTTCTAAACTTTTCATCACAAAACGCGCACACATGTTTCCCGGCATCAACTGCAATCTCTTTCTCCGATAGCCCTGAAAAGGGCTGTTGTTCTATCAAATGGTTATCATCCATTTTTTAACAAATGCAATTGAAAAAAATCCGGCTCAGTTAGAGTAATTTTTCTAAATCGTCAACCCGGAAAATGGCGATCGAAATTGATTATATATACCCGCTATGATTTTTCTAGAACATTCGATTTTGGCGGGATAAAATTTTTTCCCTAATCCCTACTTCACCAAGCCCTCCTTCTCCTTCCACCTGCTCTTCAGTAGACTAAGCCATTTTACTTGCAGTTAAGAGACGCTAGTCCCCATCGACGGTATCAAAGGTCATGCGTCCCTCTCACCCCTTGCTTGCGTTTTCGTCTGTGTTCGTTTCACCCTACTGCTATTTAGACCTGTTTTGATCCTAATTATTTTACAGTCCTCACCCCATCAACAGTGCCATAGGTCATGCGTCCCTCTCACCCCTTGCTTGCGTTTTCCTCTGTGTTCGTTTCACCCTACTGCTATTTAGACCTGTTTTGATCCTAATTATTTTACAGTCCTCAACCCATCAACAGTGCCATAGGTCATGCGTCCCTCTCACCCCTTGCTTGCGTTTTCGTCTGTGTTCGTTTCACCCTACTGCTATTTAGACCTGTTTTGATCCTAATTATTTTACAGTCCTCACCCCATCAACAGTGCCATAGGTCATGCGTCCCTCTCACCCCTTGCTTGCGTTTTCGTCTGTGTTCGTTTCACCCTACTGCTATTTAGACCTGTTTTGATCCTAATTATTTTACAGTCCTCACCCCATCAACAGTGCCATAGGTCATGCGTCCCTCTCACCCCTTGCTCAACAAAAAAATAAAAAAGAAACATCGATTCACACAAAGTAGAAGAATGACATTATACTTATACCATAGGTATTTCTTTACGTGGAATACATAATTATGAAGTTTTCGTAAACTCTGCGAATTGAATAAACACTTTTCTGTTAAATTCCACGTGGACAAAGTCGCGGGTAACAGCTATTTAGCATAAAATAAATGCATCAGAATGTTTGCTGAGCAGAAGGAAGGTGTTTTCAAAAATCGACCCACAAGAGAGTTGCGGGGCGTTATTAATAAAAAAAAATCTTTTTTTATCAGTTATATCCACAGACTTAAAATTTAGCAAACATAGTTTTTTGTTCAGCTGAGATATGCAAAAAGCTTTTTTTTTTTTTTTTGTTTGATTTACAATTCCCGTAAAATTAGCTCGTTAAAAACTTCTTTATCCTTCAGTCTGTATTGTTTAATTTTTCAATTCACCCGTGCGAAGAACGGGTATACCAGTAGTGTACCTATATAAAAGTAAAACATTAATAAAAATGCAAATAGACACAAAAATCACGTATGTCCTTTATTTTGTTTTCTAAATTGTAAGACCGTTATTAAATTGAAAACTTTTAATTTCCCAAATGCAAATTAAATGTAAAGATTTCTATGTTTTGTTGTTGTTATTACTGATGCCACCTGATCGGCAAAGGCCAGATCGAGGCCCACGAAATTCTTCATGGCAAAAGGTTAAGTGACGCATGTCGTTCGCCGTAGCTTTGAGCACCATACAGGTGACAGAATGATTTAGCTCGGTTTCACCCCAATTTTGAGGGAGAACACCCTGGGGGATCAGGGCCTCCCACCTCTCTTCCCCTTCCACCAACCTCACGAGAGGACTTGCGGCTCGACGGTTATTTAGAGTACCCCATGCAGCAAAGGTACTATACATTTACAAACATCCGGGATTCGAACCTAGTCCCTACGGCACCGCAGTCAGCGTCGCTAACCACTATACCGGTTGGGCGACTTTCTATGTTTTAGATAATATTAACTGTATTAAGTATTTTCGTAAAGTAACTTTCACAAAAATTATTTTTGAGACGTGCGCCGCCAGTGTCGCTGATAAGAATGAAAACTTTTTCTAATGCGGGTTTGCCGGCTCTGCCATGAATTTTGCTATCAAATGAAGGATGTGTGTAAAGAGTGGACATTAATGGACGATGGACCAAGACACTGTGCACTAACATTCTATTCTATTCTATGCTATAGGGAAATCTGCTTACTTTAATTTTTCAGTAACTTTAAAATTCAGCATATTTACTCGACTTATTCTGAGAAATTCGTAAAAAATTTTGCTTGATTGCTAGAACTACATGCGTCTGGTGCACGCGCTGTACACCTTCTCAGATTGGCCCTGCACTCGAGGGGTCTTCAGTGGCGTCCAGACTTGAACCCACGACTCGGTAACGCTGACCACAAGATCGCGATTACACGACCAAGAAAGCTTCAAACTCTCTTTAAAATGTTATTGTGCATACTGAAAGTGAAATATTTTCCTATACGTTTATATATAAAGACTCCTTTAATATAAATTATTTATTGATAGCAAACGAATATCACATTCATTACATTATTATTAATAATGATCACTTTTATTTATTTCAGTGTCTTATCGTGGTTGTATAATAATTGTAACACATAAATCTCTGTTTGATAATCTTTCCGCTTTACGGTTAGAATCTATCAGATACAATTGAAGGAATAAAAATCCAATTACCAATTTTCCTATGTACATACAAACAATTCGTTGTTAATACTTTCAACAACAGAATCATTACATCGTACACATTTATGACATTATCTCAAAGAACTATATTTTTTAACCAGTGGAGTATATAACGAATAATATTAGCTCCCACCCCCTGCAAAAACAGGTTTTAAGTACCAAGCCGGATTTTATAAAGATTTGCAAAGGGGCACCTATAACCCAGCTCCCCACACCTCTGTCGTTCCATTTACATTTTTTTTCATTGTGAAAATTATTTTCTTAGTATGAACAAAATGCTAATTAGACTGAATTTTATAATAATTCTATCGAACTATTTTTTTTTCATGAGCTTCTACACAACCAGATTCCTCTTTGGGAGTACATAAAATGTTCCCGAAAAACTTGTGACGAATCTATACGGAACCTTTCCACTAATATTCTTAGGCGTCTTTTTGGGGATTATAAATTTGCGTATATATATATTTCCAATCAACCCCATCAACCGGGATATGCAAAGTAGATAAGGTATTTAAGTCGAGTGTTGTAAGCTAGCAAGTATGAAAGCTATTGAGCCAGCAACAGTAACCTCAAATTTAGAGGATTCCAGGAGATTACGTTAGTGAAGACTTATTGCTGCTATTCTACGGAAGAACTAGAAAGTTGATATACCAGCGGTAAATATAATTCATGTACGCTTAAAATAAGCGTTAGTTTAGTAAAATTAGTTAAAGTTAATGAAAGCTAATAATTCGAGTACGTGTATTTCTCGGACCTCCTATTTCGGTAGACCTTACTTGATCTTGAGCATAATTATTAATTAATTTCATAATTCGTAATTTAATTTAATATATAAAAGGTAAATCCCTTTTATTTGACGTAATATAGAAATATTATATTTTATTAGAGTTTTTTTTTAGACTTGATATAATAAATACAAGTTATTATTATACAAAAGGGCTCTTAGTGATTCTTTGCCTCAAATTAATCTTGGTGTCCAGGGGGGTCTTCACAAACTGTACCTGCACGATTCGTAGTTTACGAGAAAAATTAGGTAAATGAGGATGAATTAATGATTGTTAAGATAAGGTTTCGGCACATTTCTGTTCTGTACGTGATTGGCCGGATATGTCACGGTCTGGTTCTTAGATTGGACGTGGGAGGTCTGGTTCTATGGCAGCCACGATTATCAGACCTCGCAACATTTGAATTTTTTTTCCTTTGGGGCAATCCGAAGGAATTAGTGTAGCTAGACGTGGTATCTACACAAACGGACTTAGTTACTCGTCTGCATGCAACTTGAACTTCGGTGGACCGCGCCCTGCCTCAATGTTTGCACTGTTCCACGTAACGCTCAAGCCTGTCTCGATATGCACGACGGACACTTAGAACGTCTGCCTCTATAAATATTTTCAAAAACTGTAGCTGCTGTGTCAAATAATGTGTTTTTTCCTAGCTACTTAATACTTTTTCTTTTTCTTTTTTTTTTTTTTTTTTTTTTTTTTTTTTTTGTATTTTTATCGTAAACTAGGGATCGTACAGGTGCAGTTCCATGAGTATTTTTTATGTACTCCCAACGAGCAATCCCACTGTGCAATGTTTGGGCGCTATTTCCAGACACTCTGTATATCAATATCAGACATTAAAAACTGCTTATATATTTTCCATTGCACGTCTTATTTTCTAATACATCATTTCTAAATTCGCTGTCTTAGTAAAAAATATAAAATGCATTTCCATGTAATATTTGATTTATGCTATAATTAAATCCAATATATCCTATAACACATCCTATTCACAAACATTGTAGGTGTAATATTTCTATGAATGCCTTTTGTAGACCAAGATATTAACTTTCAAAGCATTGGAATTCATATTCTAGGAACTTAAATAATTTCTGTCTTTATATTTAAATAATTTAATATATGAGCAATGGCAAATTTTATCCATTTTACCTTATCAGAAAAGGGACATTTGGTTTCGAAATAACTCGGGGGGATTAAAAATCTAATCGAGTATTTCATTTAAACTTGACGCAAACTGTAGACAAGTTTCAACTAAAAGAAAGGCCCCATATATATGTGTGTGTGTGTGTGTGTGTGTGTGTGACGAATCTGTACGAAACCTTTACACTAATCTTCTTAGGCGTCTTTCTGGGGAATATAAATTCGCGTTTATTTCAATCAACTCCAAAAAAGAAGTTTACGATATTTAAATTAGATAAGGTATTTAAGTCGAGGGTTGCGAGATAGCAAGAGAGATGATGGTAGGCTATATTGAGCCAACAACGTTTAAAGCAAAACTAGAGGATTCAAAGAGATTAGATTCGTGAAGACGTCGTACTGCTGGACGTACCAGAAAGATTATAACACCTTTTAGTAAATTAATAAATGTCACAGAGGGTGCTGAATATGTAGGGAGAAACATTGAGAAATTATTCGATGAAGCAAGGCAGAATGGGCGGAAACAACACAAACATTTTGAAAACTATTATAATCGGAAAAGGAGGGAAGTTAACATCAAAGTAAATGATTTGCTGTTGGTACAAACTCATTTTATAAGGGCTGCAGGTAGGAGAGTGGTTGGAAAGTTTATGCCTAAGTTTGAAGGGCCATATAGAGTGTTGGAACTTCGGAATAACAATTTAATCATTTTAAGAAGGAAAAAAAAGGGTCACAGTTAGTATCGACTAGGTGCGTGTACCATCCAAGACAATACGACACAATTAGTTTGGATAGTCATGCTGAGACAATATATGAAGGACAGAAGCCTAGTAATGGGTCAGTAGATCGCAACCAGGAAAATCAAAGATGTATTAAAACCTCGAGTGAGCAGAATAACGGTCGTAAATCAAATAAGGGAAATGCCGGATGGGAGGATCCGAGATTGAAGCGTAAAGTATGGTCAAATGGATCAGTGGACGGAAAAAAACGATACAAAAATATGTGGGAAAACGTTCTCTGCAGGGGTCCGAACATGGGGACCAGAAAAGACCAACCACTGAACCAAAACAGGGGATAAAAAGAACAATTCCATCCTCGGTTTCATCTCGAAATCATAAATATAGGAGACCTAATAACCCTTCCCAGGGATCACAGTCCATTGCAGGTCCCTCACATCAAATAGATACAAGGCAGGAAAGGTCACCTACAGTAGGGAGCAGGCACGAAGGAAGCGGATCAATATAACAAGGCCCGGGAGACAAAGACAACTCCGAGCGGAGGAAACAGTGCAGCTGAGAGGAGACCAGTCCGTTCTAAACAGACGACAGCAGTGAGACCTTGTCCGTACTACCTACGGAGCCGAGAAAAAAACAACCCGAAGGAATACCAGAGGAGCAATGGAATCGACAGTACACCGCAGAACAATCTCAGGGAGAAGGAGCCTCAGCAAGGAAGCCTTAGACGGAGATCCGGTGGATAGGAGCAAACAGAGGACAAAGAAAAAATCAAGTTGTATCGCTTCTTTTTTCTTTTCTCCTTTCGAACAAGTGGTCGGAAGAATTATTGCAATGAAGCATGTCACGGGCGGATTTTTTAAAATTTAAGAAGCCAAGCAAAAGTGGACACTACAATGAGTGTTTTTTTCTTGATGAGAAAAATCAGCTTTTGTGTTAATTTTTTTGTATATAAATATGGAGAAAACCTTTGTAAGAATGCATTTGTTTACTTCTATGTATGACTTCGGTAAGATGCGACAATTCCTTTGGTTGGTTGTTTTATTGTTTTTTGAAAAATGTTTGAAATTGTATGTATATATATGTGTATATTTTATCTTACATCTGGTGACTTGGGACGCGGTGTAATTAGGTAGAGGTAACATTTAATACTAACAAACGCAGCATGTATGGAATGGGAATGTTAAGGAACCAGATGCTTCAATTGATGTACATGAAAATGTTATGTAAAAAATGAAGGAATCTGTATGTACTATAGATGTTTGTTTTTCACACAAAGAAATTCTCATTTCAGGGTAACTGACCCTGAGAATTGTTATTCACCAAAAGAAGCAAGGTGCAAGTCCGAATATGTTTTATAATATTTAAGTAGATTTTTAAGTAGTTAAAGAAACCACGCAGGCAGGTTTTTCCACTTAGGTGGTTTTTCCCTCGCCTCACAGCCGAATGGGCGTGGTGTAGAGAAATCTAATTCTGTAAATGCTACGTCCTTTAAAGTGTAGTTGTAGGTCGTAATTTTTTTTTCTTTCCCTTAAGGAAGGAGATTTTTAGTATCCGATTGGTAGATATATATATTAAAGTCGTCGGGACTGTAAATCAAGTCTAGGAATTGGTTACGTAATTTATTTTCAGGCCGTTGGTGACCTTCGAATAAATCCCGTTTTCTTTTTGGAGGGATTGTGACGAATCTGTACGAAACCTTTACACTAATCTTCTTAGGCGTCTTTCTGGGGAATATTAATTCGCGTTTATATATATTTTCAATCAACTCCAAAAAGAAGTTTGGGATATTTAAATTAGATAAGGTATTTAAGTCGAGGGTTGCGAGATAGCAAGAGAGATGATGGTAGGCTATTGAGCCAACAACGTTTAAAGCGAAACTAGAAGATTCAAAGAGATTAGATTCGTGAAGACGTCGTGCTTCTAGACGTACCAGAAAGCTGATATAAGCCAGCGGTAAATATAATTCACGTACGCTTAAAGTAAGCGTCAGTTTGAGATACTTAGTTAAAGTTAATGACAATTATAAGAATTCGAATACGTGTGTTTCTCGGATCTCCTATTTCGGTAAACCTTACTTGAGTTGAGCTAGATTAGTAATCAATTGTTTCTTAGTAATTTAATTTAATATAAAGGCAAATCCCTTTAGAAGACGTGACATTATTATATTATTTGTTATCAGAGATTTTTGAGGAAATTATAACAAAAATAAATAATATTATTATTGAAAATGGCATTTGGTGGTTCTTTTCCTCAAATTAATCTTGGTGTTCAAGGTGTGACCCAGGGGGGTCATCACATATATATATATTCATAAATATTGTGCTTTCTTTCTCTCTAAAAATATAGGAACAGATTTTTAAAAATGATTCGTGGATGGAAATAAATTCTTAAATATCAAAATATAAAACACTCACAAATTTTTGTTTTCAGCAGTATTTTTTGAATAATTTACTTTAGGAATGAAACATATTACTTCAGAAACAGTTGCAGGGAATTTATAAATAGCAAAATAAAAAAATCAGCCTTTTTTTCTTATTTTTATGGTTCGAACTGTATATATATATGTGTGTGTGTGTGTGTGTTGGATTTAAAGTATTAGGGAATATAAATATATTCTCCGATCAGTGAGGTTACAACCTCACCAATAGGTAGTGCCACCAGCAAAGATATATATCCCCCCGGAATGGTGGGTTTTAGGGGAGAAGCGATATCGACTAGAAACGAGGGAGACAGACTCCGGTTTACAGGTGATAGGTCACGTTTTCTGTCAACGTGGTGGTCAATTGGCTTAGCGACAATTGAGAGTATGCTCATTGAAATAACTCGTGAAGTTTTAATTGCAAATAATCTAATGTTCCATTAAACAGAAATTTTATTCTAATCACCTTATTTCTTTGGATATCAAGATCCTGGACATAATGACTAAAAACAAAAGAAAACCTAAACAACAAAAGAAAAGCCACATGTATAAATAAAATACACCCCTACATATTTTATGGGGACTCGGCCGGGATAATTTTTTTTTAAATTTAAAAAAAAGCAGAATTGCTAAATAGTCATTGACCCCACACCCGACCTTTCACCTGTAGAAAAACTATCTACCAGATATTATAAACAAACTCTTTAGTTTGACGACTAGTGTGTCAGCCTGACACGAATTGATTCCAGTTTGCCAAGGATTACCTTCTTCATTGCGAAGTAATGTGCCATCCCCTGCCGCGAATAACATTTGTTTTTACTTCTAATTGCCGTCCCGGTAATAGAATTTCTTCAGTGAATGCAGTCCGGGCAAAATAATTCCTTCAGTGAACGCCGTCCTGGTATTAGAATTTCTTCAGTGAGTGCCGTCCTGGTGAAATAGTTTCTTCAGTGCATGTCGTCCTGGTAATAGAGTTTCTTCAGTGCATGCCGTCCTGGTAATAGAACTTCTTCAGTGAATGCCGTCCTGGCCAAGCGGAAATGCAGTCCCTGCATTTTGAAATTGTAAAGAATTGTGTGTGCGCGAAAGTGAAAAACCTTCAAGATTGTGTAAAGGCCTCGTATCCGCCATTTTGCACGGGAGCAATAAATATTCACAAGGACAGATCAGTTGATGGAGTAACCGACTTTTGTGACGTAGGAAAAGAAGGGAGAGTGTTAGTTTCTCCTTCCCTCTCTCTCATGCAAAACCCTCAGCTCGAAATCAAGGTCAGACTTATTTATGTTTACTTATCTGTTATGTCTTTTTGACAATCCATATTTTGATGATTTTCCTTTTTGAATCTATGTTTTTTTTAATCTGAGCAAATATTTGAAACTAAATTGATTTTTGTTATTTCTCTATCCTCTCTATAATTTTGTATGAACATATTTATGTAATTTTGCCATTATATACTTTCATATTTTTTTCTTTCTTTTTGAAATTGTATTTAATAACTATTAATTTTGAATTATATATCCTAATTTAAATTATTACTTGATGTGTTTTAAATTATTGATGCATGATATATTATTTGAATTTTACATTGGTTTTGGAAATTTTAATTGAAAATTTTATTTGCAGAACTTTTATATATTTAGTAGAAGTGTGGGTAAAATTTAGCAGAGCTAGCACCCTATACTTTTCACAGTATTTAGTACTATACCTGTTATTCTCCAGTACAATAATTCTTGTATAAATTCTTAACTCCTTAATTAAAAAGGGGGAAAACATGTCTTTCTTGTTAAAAGGGAAAAGGGAGGATTTGTTAGAGTTAGCTACAGAGTTAGGTTTAGAGGCGACAGTCGACATGACTAAGCCAATGTTAAAAAATTTAATAACCAAAAGTGCAGGGTACGATGAGGAAGACACCAAATTGATGTTCGAAGGTATCGTTGAAGAGAGAAAGGAGAGAGAATTATTAGAAGAAAGGAAACGACGGGATAATTTAGAGTTAGAAAAACTTAGAATCGAAGCTCGGATCAGATTAAATCAGGAAATATTGAGTAGGAATAATCGTACACCTAGTAATGAAGTGAGCAAACTGCTACATACATTTGATATGAAAGAGGATATCAGCTTATATTTAATATTGTTTGAGCGCCAAGCATGTATGATGGATCTTCCGAAAGAGTTTTCGGTCTCACACCTGTTAGGCCTACTCCCACAGGAAATCACACAGTTGATCGCTAGAGAACCTGAACAAGAGGCGAGGGATTATGACCACGTGAGGTCTTTGTTTTTGAAAAGGTTTAAATTGACCCAGAAAAGTTCAGGGAGCTATTTGTTTTGCATCAGAAAAGTTCGGATAAAACATGGCAGGATTTCTACCAAGTTCAAACATTCTTTAATGGAGAGATTGAAGGATTGGACGTAAAAACATTTGACAAACTACGGGATCTGATGATAGCTAACCAGATGAAGAAAAGAGCCCCTGTTGAAATCAAAGAACGTCACCTAGACGAATGGCCAAGTATCAACTGCCCAGTTGAATTAGCCGAGAGACTTGAAGAATTTGAGGATGTCCGTAGGACGTTGAAACAGAAAACACATACTTTAACGCCTGTTTGAAGACCTGAAGTTAGGGGATCGAATCAAGCGGAGCATTTCAGGAAATTTGATAATCACAATACAAGGAGAGCAAGAAATTTCAATCCTGAAAGAAGATATTTAGACACTCCTCCGAATAGAGATTTTGATAGAAGAGCACCTAGGAGATGTTACATATGTCATTCCTTAGATCATTTGAGTTTTAACTGCCCTAAAGCAATGAAAGAGATCAAAAGAGAACAATCCAATTCCCAAGAACAAAGCTGTTCTGTCACACCTTTCTGCGGTGTGACAGAACCTAAAAAAAAACCACTTACCACTCCCCCACTTAAAAACATGTTAGGCAATGAAATTGTATCGGCACTTATAGATACAGGTAGAACCGATAGTCTAATCCGCGAAGATGTAAGCACGAAGATTGCTGACCATTCAAGACTATCCAAAATAAACACTGTGTTATACGGTTTAGGACAAATTGAAGTAGTAACCAAGGGCTCCTTCAAGTATGATTTTGGCTTGGACAAAGATCAATATTCTTTAACGTGGCATGTGGTGCCAACCAAACAGCTCAATTTTGAAGCCATTATAGGTGCAGACATTTTGGGACAAGCTTCTTTGAATTTCACCCAAGATGGTGTTATGTTTCATAAGCATGAGGAAAAGGCATGGCTAATGCAGATATCCGGAGTACATCCTGAAGATGAGTTAGATTTCAGTCACATCCTTGACTCACAAGTGAAAAATGATCTAACCAGAATAATTCTATCGTACAAACCTGAGAAGACTGATTCCACAGATGTGACGATGGGAATAATACTGAACGATAATATCCCCGTCTATCAATCAGCACGTCGGTTGTCGTACGCGGTAAAGCAAATTGTGAACAAACACATTGAAGAATGGCTCGAACAAGGAATAATCAGACCAAGTTCATCCAAGTATGCCATCCCCATAGTACTTGTGAAGAAGAAGAATGAAGATTGTAGACTTTGTATTGACTCCCGTCAACTGAATCGCAAGCTTGTTAAGGATAGATTGTTTTTACCTTTAAAAGACGATGTTCTTGATAGATTACAAGAAGCGAAAGTATACACCACCCTGGATCTAAAGTACGGATTTTTTCATGTTGACGTAAATGCAAACTGTCGAAAGTTCACTTCTTTTACTGTCCCTGATGGCCAATTCGAATTCAGTAAGGTACCATTTGGCTTGAGTACCAGTCCTAGTGTTTTCCAAAGATACATCTACAATATTTTTCGGAACTTAATGAATAAAGGCTTGATAATAACTTATATGGATGATCTAATAATTCCATCAGCGGATCAAGGGGAAGAATTGAGAAAATAAAGAACCATCTTTGAATTAGCATCAAAATATGGACTGGGGATCCAATTCAAGAAGTGCCAGTTTTTAAAAAAGAAGGTAGAGTTTCTGGGGCATATTGTTGAAAATGGTAATATAAGTCCATCACTCTCTAAAACACTGGCAGTGAGAAAATTTCCTCAACCAACAACCATCAAACAAGTTCAAAGCTTTTTCGGTCTGACTGGTTACTTTCGAAAATTCATACCAGAATATTCTAAAATTGCGAAGCCCCATAGTGATTTATTAAGAAAAGATAATTCACATTCGTTTTTGAACAACCCCAAATCGAAGCTTTTGGAAAACTCAAGGAAATCTTAACGTCCAGTCCAGTCTTACATATTTTCAAACCTGGGAAGAAGACAGAATTACACACAGATGCAAGCCAACAGGGTTATGGTGCTGTTCTGCTCCAAGAGACAGATGATGGAAGGCTACATCCCGTGTACTATATGTCCAAGAAAACCAACACTACTGAAGAGTAGTACAGTAGTTTTGAGTTGGAGATTCTTGCTATTGTTGCAGCCCTGAAGAAATTGCGAGTGTACCTACTAGGACACAAGGTCAAGATAGTTACAGATTGTTCTGCGTTCCAGAAAACCATGGGCAAGAAAGATTTGGTCACACGTATCGCAAGATGGGCAATGCTTCTTGAAGAGTTTGACTATGAAATAATACACCGTCCAGGTCAGAGAATGAAGCACGTGGATGCCTTGAGCAGGTACCCGGTCATGGTTATGAGTGATAGCCTAACCCTCAGGTTGAAGAATGCCCAAGTAGAAGATGAAGGAATTGTCACATTGAGAGCTCTCTAAGGTAGTGGAAACTCGCAAGACTTTTTTGAAAGAAATGAGGTACTATACAAATATGTAAATGGACGTGAACTCATAGTTGCCCCCATGCAGACTGAGATAATTAAAATAATTCATGAAAAGGGTCACTTTTCTGTCTCAAAAACTGAAGAAGTAGTTAAGCAAGAGTTTTTCATCCCAAATTTAAACAAACGCCCAACAAGTAATCGCTAATTGTGTGCCTTGCATTCTAGCCAACAGAAAGTCAGGCAAAAAATGGAAGGATTTCTAAATCCAATACCTAAGGATGAAACACCTTTACATACCTATCATGTAGACTGTATCGGCCCACTGGAATCAACTAACAAAAATTACCAACACATTCTAATGGTAATCGATGCTTTCACCAAATTTTTCTGGTTGTATCCAGTAAAAACTGTTTCCGCAGACAGTGTGCTGGATAAATTAAGGTTGCAGTAGAAGACATTTGGAAATCCGAAATGGATAATAACAGATCGAGGATCTGCATTCACTTCAAAGGCCTTAATGATTATTGTGTCGAGGAAGAAATACAACATCTACAGATAGCGACAGGAGTTCTCCACGAGGCAATGGTCAAGTAGAGAGAATTCACTGTACTCTCATCCCAGTGTTAACAAAGTTGATGATCCTACTAAAAGGTATCGACATGTTGACAGACTACAAAGAATCTTGAACAGTACAATTAGCCATAGCACCAAATAGAAATCATTTGAGTTACTAACTGGCATTCAGATGTGAAATAAAGAAGACTTAAAAATCAGAGACCTGCTGATGCAGGTGCTAGAAGAGCAATATTTAGATCAAAGAGAAAGCATGCGCCAAGATGCAAAACGAAACATCCTCAAAATCCAAGCTGAGAACAAGAAAACTTATAATAAGAAAAGGAAAAAGGCTCCCGAGTACCAAGCTGGTGATTTGGTAGCGGTCCAACGTACACAATTTGGTGGAGGCCTTAAACTTAGACCCAAATTTTTTGGACCATATCAAATTACTGAAGGCAAACCTAAAGACAGATATACAGTTGAGAAAGTAGGGGATCACGCTGGGAGAAATGTAACTGCTACTTCCGCTGATTTAATGAAGTATTTTTCTCATGGATAGAATAGTAATTACAAATGTATACATTTAATTTTAATAACTATAGAGTATACCCTTCACTTTATATGTTTTATGCATGTTGTGTACTTTTTCTTATATTTTGTAATATAATACGATATGTAATCATGAGAGCATTCTCAAGTGTCGCTGAGGTCATTGACAGTCGGGATTGGCCGAGTTTGTAGGATTTAAAGTATTAGGGAATATAAATATATTCTCCGATCAGTGAGGTTACAACCTCACCAATAGATGGCGCTACCAGCAAATATATGTATCCCCCGGAATGGTGGGTTTCAGGGAAGAAACGATAGCGACTAGGAACGAGAGAGACAGATTCCGGTTTACAGGCGATAGGTCACGTTTGCGGTCAACTTGGTGGTCAATAGGCTTAGCGACATTTGAGAGTATGCTCCATAAAATAACTCATAAAGTTTTAATTGTAAATAATCTAATGTTTTATTAAACAGTAATTTTATTCTAATCAGCTTATTTCTTTGAGTATCAAGATCCTGGGCATAATGACTTACCCCTAGACAACAAAAGAAAAGTCACTTGTATAAATAAAATACACCCCTATATATATATATATATATATATATATATATATATATATATATATATATATGCAAACAGTTCTGTGAAGTACAGCTTTATATAAAAATGTCAAAAATCTCGGAAGCGTATGTGTTCCAAAATAAGCGATTAACTGTTTGATTGCAATTTTTACTCACGCCTAAAATTGTATTAAGGTATTCAAATACCCTTAAATCATGATTTTCTTATGATTTTTTTCAGGCCATCTTATTAGGTTTATAAAAATACCAGGGTTTTTTTATTTTCCATTCACGATAGAACAAAAACCACAAGTGTTTTAGTAAATGCAGATGCCATAACTTTACATAAGATGTCAAACTTTTAGATGCGTTTTACTCGAAATGTGTTTTTTTCGAAAAGCTCAAACGGGGACAGTAATTGCTGAAAAAGTTTTTAAAATAATTTGCTGAAATTTTTTGTATATGTTCTGTATAACAATGGAAGTGTTTTAACCTTCAGATTTATCAATCACTGTTTTATTACAAAATTTACAGTTCGTTATGTGAATATAATCATTATTTTTTAAACAACTTCTTACAATAACTAAGATAATGTGCTCTAGTTTTTGAAAAAAGTAAAATATCTCTTATCCTAAAGGTCATTTCAAAAAGGAATAGCAAAATAATACATCAAAATTGAGAATTTGTTCATTTATAATTTGTACAGAGTGAGTCCCGTTTATGTAAATTTTGTCAATTTTTACCCATTTTCATAGTAATTTATTTTTCTCTTTTTAATTTTAGCCTTTCTTTTCCCTCAAAATGTACTTAATAAATCTAAAAACCACAAAAAAAATCTCCATATCTCCATTTTTTTAAAAAAAAAGTTGTCGCAAGTAGTCTTAAATCTCTCATTCACTTTCTATTTTTTCTCTTTTTGTTTTAAACATGGTTCCTAAACTGTTTTCTGGCTCAACACTTAAAGATGAAACCATGAATAAACTAGCTGAAAGCTCGTTTAAGCATCATTTTATTTATATATGCGTTTTATTTTTTCATCAATTATTCGAGAGCGATGAGTATATAAAAATTTTAATATGCTGTATTTAAGCACAAAACTTGTAAAATACTCTGAAACAGAACTGTAAAAAATATACACGAAAAAAAATTACTCTTGTAACCTACAGATACTCTTGAATGAAAATAGATTAGAACATTTTCAACCATGTAAAATGTGTAACACAAATTGAATTCTTATTATAAATTTTAAAAATGCATGACTTCAATTTTAATGCAAACACAAAGCATTCCTTCATGCTCTGTGGGGGGACTTTTTTATAATTCTTACTAATTTATAGTTTTTCTATTTGTAGTTGTCTGTGTGTATCACTAATGAAACTTCAAAATTAAATGTAAGAAATTAAAAAATTTAAGACAAAACATTCAAGGGGACAATTTTCTTGTAATCTTCTAGTCTGGCAGTCATGCAACACTTATTTCTATATTGTTAAGCGTCCTTATTTTTCTTCTACATCTTATACTCTTGCATGCACTGATTACCTTTTGGTAAAATTTGTCATTACTGATTTGAAACTTGATTATATGTTTCTGGTTTGGTACACTAAACTGAAAAACTTAACCTCATTAAATCGTAAAAGCCGTCTAAGTGCTGGACGGGGGGGGAAGGTAAGATATATTTTAATAACTTAGCGGGGGGTACAGATCTCATAGTATTAGGCACGTGAATGAGTGAGTGCATGCTTATTGACGTCGCACTTAAAACGCAACAAGGAATATTCTCGTGAACGACCTAGAAATTTTGAATCCCGGTCAAGTGGCAAGGATGACACTCAAGCTGGCATCCTCCTTTCTAAACATTCACACCCCACTTACGTGAGGTTTTGAAACAGAGGTGGTCAACTTACGGTACGCGTGCCGCAGTGTGGCATGGCAGAGTTGTAACAGTGGCACGCGAAGATTTACTGAAAAATTTGAAAATTTAACAAGAAATAGCAAGATTTTTTATAATTTCATTAAAATGTGGTTGTCTCAAAATTATTTTAAACACAATTAATTGAATCTTAATAGAAAATTATCATGTAAGGAATACTCCTTCGTTATTATGTGTGCATGTTTTCTCAAGTAAGTGCATTCGCGAGATTTTGGAATTTGAGGGAGAATGCTTAAATACCCCTGGAAGAAAACAATGAACTACCCATTGAGTGCTTGCTACTCAAGAATGAAGACTGGCTGTGGGATTCAGCTTTTCTTGTTGGACATTTAAATTTTTAAGTTTAAAGGAAAAAGATTATATTTTTCTACCGCAGAGTTGGTCATATGTTTTTTGAAAACAAATTTTTGCATCGTTTGTCTCTACTTTGAAGAAAAAAGATTAACACGTTTCCCATTAATGCAGTAACTCTCAAACAAAGTTAATAATCCTTCGAGCTATAACAGATTTAAAAATTTAATATTCATTTTGAAGGAATCATTCAGTGCTATCTTGATGATTTTCAAGACGATATAAAAATACTGATCTTTTCATGAATCATTCTCCAATTTCTCTACAAGACGTTAATTGTTACCCACCTGAAATCCAGAGCGGAACTATTAACCTACAGTACCGAACTAGACTGAAAAGTAAATATAAGGAATTTATTTTGAACTCAAGTGATCCACATTACACTGGTGTGCAAAAATTAAGGACGAGACGGTTTTTTCAATATAACTTTCTAAAAAAGCTTTTTCCCAACACATTTAATAACGTAAGATCCCCAATACGTAAGGACATGTGTAATGTAAGCAACACTTACTAAAAGAGACATCAGAGGGATAAAAGAAGCTTTATCGAAAAGTAGCATGAAGCGCAATGCGACTGAAGGCTGAAACATCCCTGCGAGGGGTGTCCAGCAAGAAACATCCGGTCTTTAGTAGGGGATATGATCTCCCCTGACTGCTAGGCAGGTTTCACAGCGTCTGCCCATGCTGAGAATGAGGGTGTAATGAGTTGTTGAAGCATTGCTGCCCATTCAACTTGCAGCGCCAATAAGGTACCAGCTCCCGTCTGAATCGTTACTGGTCGATGGGACGAGCTGCCAAATCGTCTGCCTATAAATATCCATACATGCTCTAAGAGCTGGGATTGGCAGCTACCGTGCGATGACATGTGCATTGTCGTTCCATGAAAAGGAACTGCAGACCCATAGCGCCTCTAAAAGACGCACATATGGAAGAAGAATCTCGTTACAATAACGGGTCCCGTTGACTGGACCTGCGTCGAAGATGTGAAGGTCTGTACGACTACCAAGCATGATGCCTCCCCAAACGAGAACACCACGACCTCCATACCTGTCCCTTTCAATGATGTTCGAGGGATGATTGCGGCTTCCCGCTCTCTCCAGATGAGTATGCGATGAGAATCGCTACTCAAACTGAATCTGCTCTCATCTGTAAAGAGTACTCGTCCCCATTCATTGTCTCTCAATTCCGGTGTTCCCGGCACCACAGAGAACGCCTTCTCCGATGGGCAGGCATTAAAGGTACACACCGTACAGGGCGTCGTGCAAACAGATCACCACCGTGCAGTCTTCTGGCCACGGTAAAACGCGATATCGGTCGTCCAGTCGCCTGTGTCGTGTGTCTAGCGATTTCTCCCGCTGTCTGCCGCCTGTTTCTTCTGGCCTGTAAGACAATGTACCGGTCATCTGCGGGTGTGGTTTCTCGTGGACGACCACTACTGAACCCCCGGATAGCTGTTCCTGTAGTTTGAAATTGTCTCCAAAGTCGTGAAATGATGCTGTGAGCAATTCCGAACTCTGCAGCCACACTTGTCACACTGCGGCCTTCCTCCAATTTCCCAATGATTCGACCTCGGGTAAAAGCATCCAGATGTCGTCTAACAGATTGATTATTCGCCATTTATCTCGCTGAGGCAGCAACTCGGTGTGATTTTAACTGCTATACGGCGTGCAATCTCTTTGCCAGAAATACTGATCTTACACCGACAACATGCTTTATACTACTCAGACACTCCCCCATTACGTCTACCTGCATATCTGCGCATGTGCTACCTTACATCACCTTACTTAATCTCCTGATTGGTCTTTCTGTCCGCTCTGCCTCTTCGTTCAGCTGATATGCTAATTTTTCGACTTCGTCCTTCATTTTTGCACACCAGTGTATATTGTTTTGAAACAATAGACAATTTTCAAAATGTACACTATTTGTCTGTCAAATATTGTTGTAGTTTTGGATTAACATATATTTGTGAATAAATGTTTTCCATTAAGAACATAATATCGCTCAAAAACAACTGATATACACCTAAAACAGCCTAATTTTCTTCGCACATCTTCTAGAACTAATCCTAATATAGATGACTTAGTAAAAAATAAAAAAAAAATACAAATTCAAAAGCTACATTACTGACCGTTTGAGAAGTCTTCAGTAACGTGGGCTGGGTTTTTCCACCGCCAAATCCTCTTTTCTAACCAAAGGTGGATCGCCAAGGCGCATCCTTGAGAGGAAGCGGTTTGCAGTAACCATATGCGATAGCTTTCTCCTCGCAGGAGAATCTCCACGTAGTGATACACTGCATTTATGATAATCGTTAAAAGCTCATGTTCTCTGGAAGTATTACCAGTGTAGTTTCAGAAGTAGTTCTAACGATTTCTCGAATTCACTTTGAAAACATTTTTTTAATCAGATCTTTCTCAATTAAGTTAAATTTTTCAGTTTTTTTTTCAAAGCAAAGAATTATTATAATTTAAATACGAAGGCAAATTACATTAATTTTACAAATACAAGACATACATGTCAAATTATAAGTAGTTTTAATTTTTTGCCGGTTCTAAGGAAATTAATTATTTATCTATAATCAGGAAATTTCATATATCTTATTATTCTAAACCTATTATTTGTTTTATTTTTATCATTATCTTAATTTCTAAAAGAGATAATCTCACTCATGTTTTTTTCGAAATATTCAACTATTTACTGCAGTGTTTCTCAAACTGTGGGGCGCGCCCCCCTGGGGGACGCGATAACGCTACGAGAGGGGGCGCGAGCATTTCGAAAATAAAAGATTTAAAAAAAATTAATTTACTGGAATGAATTAAAACAAAATACTTTCAGACATAATAAAAAATGCACTTTTACTCTGATATAATTTATAGGCACGCGATATTAAGTCATCAAAAATAAAAACTTTTTCAAATCCTAATTAGCTATCTTTGATCCTATAACAAAATAAAAAAAACTTTTATTTGATTTTCTGTAATCCCATGATGAGAGATTTTTTACTACGCTTTCTTTTTAAGCCTAACATACAACTCTTTCAGAGAAAAAACAGACCCAGAATCGAAGAAATTTAGGAACATACAAAATTCATCACTGTCATTATTTTTGAAATACTGCACATTATAGCTGTATAATCTGCATGACCTTCTAACTTATTGGTACAGTTAGTTATGACCCCTTTCTTACGTGTTTGTTTCTCATTTAGGGAAGTTGTAAGTAATGTATTTCTCTGTTGCGCTTTTTTCCATGCAAAAAAAAAAAAAAAAACGTTTTACACAACTTTTTTAGTAGTAACATACATATTATCATAATGAATACAATTTTTACCCCGAAGTGGTCGCGCGGGACACACAGATTACAAAATCGTTAATTCTGGCAAAACTATTTATTTGTTACCAAAGAAAAATTGAAACGTCCTTGAAAGTAGGTATGTTTAATCACTACACCCGGGATAGCTCAATAACACACCTCACACATGGACTGTAAAACACTATCTATTTTTATTCACCTAAACACATAGTAACTAGAGATACACAGACAGCGCCGTCTGGCGCACGGTTTTTGCGACAAGCATGAACAAGGTAAGTAAACTTTCTCTTACTTAAATTATTCACTGGAATCATGATTTGTATCGTGTACAATAAAATAATTATAAAAAAGGATTGGGGTCACTCATTAACCCCGCTCGAGTGCACGCCTGCTCCCGGTCAAAACATGTTGAAGTATTTTCGCTTTAAATATTAAAAATAATACAATTATTCTTCATCGGAAATTTATATATTATTGTTCATTATTTAACATCAATTATAAATGCTAATTCTGTGAGGCTTAAAATTACAATTCGCTTAAAACTAATTATAATTTGAGCAACCATTTTAAAAAGATAATTTTACATTTTTGTAAACATTGTCGAGCACTTGGCTTTGCTCTCCTTACAATTCAGCTATTATATCAATAATGTTTTATTTTCTTATAAATGAACTCGGGCAAAGAGCGGGCACTTCAGCCGGTATACTTTTAATGTATCAGTGCTGCACAGAGTATTTTATAACTAATTAATTAATACTAAATTAAGAACAAGTTTAATAAGTATTAACGACTTCCATGGACTTGTCTTGCAAAGCAACGTTTTAATAAGGAATGCTTATGGTTAGAAATTGACCCTCTGAGTTCTTTTTCTATATTTAGCAGATATCTATATTTTGTCTTCTAAGCACCCACCGGATTTTTTCAATATGTTCAATTTAAAATTAGAGAAAGGAAAATTAACATAATAATTATCCTATTATTTTATTTATTTATTTTTGCTTAAAAGTAGTATACAAAAATTAAATACTTATGTTACTAATTTATATGGTTTATATTTAAGATCGCCTATTGTAGCTTTAGCGTCAAAGTGCATTATTGTTGCATTCAATACATTATTAATGTATAAGGGGGGCGCGATAAAAATTGTGATCGAAAAGGGGGGCGCCAGTATTGAAAGTTTGAGAAGCACTGATTTACTGAATTTTCCTCCATTATATTTATTCAGAGCTGATTTATTATACTCAACAAAGATCATTTCCTACTGAGGTTTTTTTTTCTCGATGTAATAGTTAAAAGATATAATTTGGAAGCGACTATATACTTGCAGAGTAATGTATTTTATTTTATACATTTTTCATTATTTTTGTCTTTTTTCATTTATAGTTCATCGAAAAAATAGTAATTTACAAAAAATTGTTGATATTATACATGTTAGTGAATAATGTAAGAAAATTCATTTCTGCTCCAAATAATAAAATTCTTTAAGTAAATGTAATGAAAATAAATCCTGAATTATCCATGAATAAAATCTAGAATTCTTAACAACCGAAACATCACAGCTCTTAGAACATCAGATTTATTGAAAGGGGTGATTGTAAAATGATATCTTATCTGTACCACTTAACTGCACAGGAAATATAAATATATTTATCAAATTAACATATCAAGATTTTAGCATTTTTTATAAAATAAATTAAACAAAAAAAAACTAGAATTTGCTGATGTCTTTTTGTGAGGGAAATTTCGTTGTTCTTTATAATCCTGCATGGTTTTTATTATTATTGTATCAACTTAAGAAAAACTTTTATTAAAGCTCTTGAATTATTTAATAAAACACTTTTATATACATCTGTTTACATAACATTTTATGTGCACAGTAAGATTTTATGAGCAAAATTTTTTTCTAAGCAAGTATATGATGTAAGCATTCTTTTCAATTAAAATAAGGGATTCCCATTTAGAACAGTTTATCTTTCAGTACTTGAACCATGTATAACTACTACTATAATAAAAATTATAATTGTCGTTGTTTAAATATTCATGTGTAAACATAAAAATATAATTAACATTCATATAGTGATAAAGTGTCAAAATTTATGTGTTCCTTAATTCATTGGGGTTTTTTTATAAAAGCCTTGATAAACATTTAAACACTTGTAAATCTCAAAAACTCAGAAAACTATTTTAAAAATATTTTATTATTACTAAAAGTTGAACATTATATCAACTGCGAAATTTTAGAGTGTGAAAAATGTTGGAAAAAAAAAAAAAAATAATGTGTTTAACTTTGTCTTAATGTGTGTAAACTTTTTTCCTTGCAAAACAAAAATTAATGTTTTAATTAAAACGATTTAGATTTTTTCAGAGATTGTAGCCAATTTTTAAGAAATGATAGCATTAAATTTAATTTTGCTTATAGACCATAGCCAATAAAATATGATTAATAGCATTTGGTTAATTTTAGAACTTAAAATAAAAATAAGTAGTAAAAAAAATATAGTGATTTTTTTAAAAAGTGATCTTATGCAAGTATATAAATCATTTTATTGGTAAACCTTTTTTACTGTAAAATATTAATAGCATACCACACCACTTAATTGTCATATGTAATATCTGGGCTCTAAAGTACCATTGCATTTTGACGATAGGGTGCAAAAATGAAAACAATATATAAAAGTTGTTATACTTAGCTATATACCAATCAGAATTTCTTTTTTCTCTTGATTATTACTACTTAGTTACAAATATCGGCAACATTTTGAATTTTATTATCAAAAAAAGTCAGATACTTCTTTTTTAATTTCTTAATATACATATATTCATAAGAAAATAACATGCTATTTCAAATTTTTAAGATGACATTTTTTTCTAAGCTCCGTAATAATCAAATTTATATTATTTGAAGACTTTTACATTTCTTTGCATTTTCTAAGAAAAAATAAATTCTTAGAGTGTTCCTTTTGAAATTTAAATAAATAAAATAGAAAAATCACAAATGCAGCAAAATAATGTTTTCTTTTCACTTTATCTTACACGATGATTAAAATTCCTGGGCATTAAAAATCTGAAATAGAATTTGAAAATGAAAATATTGTTACCTTTTTTGCTGTCCGACTTTGACTTGTCTGCATAAGCACAGGAAGTTAAAAGAATTAACTCGGAAGTCAAAATGACACAAAATTCCCTCAGTTTTCTTAGAAAAAGGGTATTTTTCTCAGGGTCATTTTGCCCCTTTCGTTTCATTCATAAAACTTGACCGTGCTTTTCATCACTTTTGTTGAGACTAATCTCTGCCAAAATCTATCTCTTTCAATAGTACCCGAATTCACGCATACAAAGTAGTAACACTTGTAGGAAATTAGTTGAAAGAGAAGGAACCGGATGCCGAAATTCTACTTTATCACCCCCAAACTTCCCCATGGGTCCAGCGTTGGGAAACACGGCTTTAAATACTAATGAATACTCGTTTTAAAAAAAAAAAAAACTCTAGGACTCCATAGAAAACGTAAATATTTTGCAATACAAATTTTTAATTTTTTTCCCTTCGAATTTTTATTTTAACTCATGGAACCTTTGGGTAATCTTGGTTTATGTTCTTAATAAACTACTTGATTTTACAGCCAATTTGCCGCCTTCTAAGCTTTCCGCCCTGGGCAGGGGTCCGGCTTGCCCACCCCTAGCACCGGCCCTGTGTGTGCGTGTGCGTGCGTGCGTGTGTGTGTGTGTGATAACAATACTCTCCCGTTTCAGATATCTCTTGAGGTCGAAAAAAAATTTTTCAGTTGAATTTTCGAGTGCTTGTTTAAAATGTATTTCATTTTTATAATTAAATATACATATTTGCTATGCGTTTATGATTTTAAAAATTTTTTGGAGATTTTCATTTGACAAAAAAAAGTGCTTTGTAACTGAGTTCGATGACAAGCTTAATATTTATGTATGCATTACAAGAGAAAATAACGGAACTTGAAACAGTTACTATTCAAAAAGATTAATTTATAGAAGAAAAGACAAAACTGAAATCATAAGATTTAACTGTTTAAAATAGATTTTCTGATTGTATGATTATTTTCTGATGGAATATACATGATTTTTTTATAATGCTACAATTTTAGGATAAATAAAGAAAAAAAAGAAAAAAGTAAATAAATAATCACATTCGCATGAAGTTAATAAAGTTTTCAACAATTCTGTAGGATATCACTCATTATAACTACACTACATGCATACGGCAAGAAATTATTAGATATATTTTAGAGCGAGTAACAATTTATGAATCAATGAGCAATAACACTTCTAATAAGAATATACTTATAAAATCTATAAGAAATCTATATATCTTAATCTATAAGAAAGAGAAAAAAAATCTAAAAATACGTTTTTTATATTGACTTAATCATGATGATTCAGAAAAAGGATTCATGATTGATGATTCAGAAAAGAAAAATCAAAATTTACAATAAACAACAGACAAATGAATCACAATTTTTTAATACTGGGAAACAATAAGGCAGGTTGCGTAATGTCTCATTTCGGAAGTTGAAGATAGAGTAAGAAGACATGATTCATAAAACAAATTGTAAACTAAAAACATTAATCATAGAAGAATATAAATATCAATGCAGAAATTACAAAAAAAAAAAAAATTATGAAATATGTACTAAGAAGTCTATAAAAATTATGGACACTAAAAGATATTTTACCAAGTATTCTACTTAAGGGGGGGGGAATACAATATTTAAAACCATATTGAGAGAGATATTTTTTTTAAGTATCTTAAGTTAGGCTTTTGTGGCCTAACTTTTCAGCAGTTTTTTAATTATTAATTTTTTTAAATAACAGTTATGCTAGGTTTTAAAAATTGATTATGTCATTCCAAAATAAGAACAAGTAGCAGATATTGTAAAAAAATTACAGTTCCGATTTATTAATTTTTATTTGCTGAAAACATTAAATCTTATAGAAAATTGCTAATGCAAGAACACGTTTGAAGAAATTAAAGCTGTAATTTAAAAATATTTAATTCTATCGATGTATTAATTTAAGTAAAGAGATGGTAAGACAAGAATTTGATTGGAAAGAAAGGAATCTAGACAGTGGCGTATCCCACTGCCTAAAGAATATTATAGCCCCCTTACAAAGTCAGCTTTTGGACCCCAAGCTTTAATACGTACGTGGCGTCATTAACGCTTTGGGCACCCCACAATGCGAGGGTGTACGTTACGCCACTGAATCTATGTCTAAACCTTTAAAAATGGATTTAATCAGAAGATTTTTATCACATAATCTCTCTAGCTCAGTGCTTCTCAAAGTTTCAATATTCGCGACCCAATATTTAATCATAATTTTCATCATGCCCCCCATACAATACCAATGTATTGAATTCAATAATAACATACTTTGACGCTAAAACTACTATACGACGTTTATCTCTTAAGTGCCACCGCGTATATAAACGTCTCGCTAAGCCAACGTGTTTATTTGTCCGGACGTATATAAACGTCTTTCCAAAGAATGATCTTTTCTGCGCAATGCTAACCGTAAAATTTTTCCGAACGCTTTGGAATGCAATGAAAAGACCTTGACAATGTTTGCGAAAAATTTACTTGTTTCAGATTATTTGCTTCTTTATTCCTTTCCAAACCCTTCAATGCATCATATACGCGCGCGTACGTGGAAAACTGTTGGCATTGTGAAGTGAATTGCGTAATTTTCAATCCACACCTAATGGATTAATTATTAACTGTACAAATTATCAAGATAAGTGTTAATTTTTGTATATAATTTTACATCTGACAATCAAATGGGGTCATTGGTAATTATTAAACTTGCTCTTAACTTACTATTGTTTAATTAATTATAAAATAAATTGTGTAACACCGATACATTTATAAGTTTATACGTGTATTTTATTTCTTATTATGTCAGAATGTATTTTGTTTGTTTATATTTTCAGTAAATTAATAATTTTTTAAATAGTCTTTTGTTTTCGACTTTTCAATATACTCGCACCCCCCTCGTAGAGTTGTCAGCCCCCCCAAGGGGGGCATGCCCGACAGTTTGAGAAACACTGCTCCAGCTGACAAGTGCTTACTTTTGTCATTGTGTGCAATTTTTTACATGTCCAGTGCTGCAACGTAAGTTAATAACAAACAAGTATATATATATTATCTAAAAAATTCTTTAATGTACCATGTTTTTCTAACGGACTAAAAGACTAAAAAGCATAATTTTTGTTTTTGTCTTTTTTCGGTTTTTCATCTTTCTCTCCCCCTTTTCGTTTTTTTTTTAATTCTTTTTCACATTTTTATGCTTTGTCATTCACTTTTGAGCTATGTGATCCAGATTTCAACCTGATCGGGTAATTAGTTTAAAATCAATTACAAAATTCCACCCAGACAGACATACAAGCCTCTTTGGGGGCTCGGGTTCACGAATAGAACTTCTTTTTCTGCATTGTCATCCACTTCTGAGATGTGGTCCAAATTTCAAGTCTGCAGCTCATCGGGAAGTTTGTTTCAAATCAATTACCACCTGGATAGACAAGAAAGCGAGTTAATAAAAGCATGGTAATTAATAATTATTTTATTTATTTAAATGATTTCTTATTAAAATAACGACTAACTGGTAATTGGTAATTAATATTTAGAAGAAATATTCTTACCAATATTACAAACGCGAAAGTTTGTATGTGTATGTATGTTTGTTACCCTTTTACGCAAAAACAACTAAATGGATTTTAATGAAACTTTCCAATAATATAGCTTATACATCAGAGTAACACATAGGCTATAATTTATAAAGATATTGTGTGAAGGGTTCAAATATAACAATAATTGTCAAGTAAGTTGTTAAGAACCCCATGGGTCTCACCCTGGACACCAAGATTAGTTCGAGGTAAAGAATCCCTAAGAGCCATTTTGTATAATAATAACTTGTATTTATTATATCAAATCTCAAAAACGACTCTACTAACATACAATATTTCTATGTTACGTCAAATAAAAGGGATTTACCTTTTATATTAAATTAAATTACGAATTATGAAATTAATTAATAATTATGCTCAAGATCAAGTAAGGTCTACCGAAATAGGAGGTCTGAGAAATACACGTACTCGAATTATTAGCTTTCATTAACTTTAACTAATTTTATTAAACTAACGCTTATTTTAAGCGTACATAAATTATATTTACCGCTGGTATATCAGCTTTCTAGTTCTTCCGTAGAATAGCAGCAATAAGTCTTCACTAACGTAATCTCCTGGAATCCTCTAAATTTGAGATTACTGTTGCTGGCTCAATAGTCTTCATACTTCCTAGCTTACAACACTCGACGTAAATACCCTATCTACTTTGCATATCCCGTTCACTTTTTGAAGTTGATTGGAAATATACGCGAATTTATAATCCCCAAAAAGACGCCTAAGAATATTATTGGAAAGGTTCCGTACAGATTCGTCACAATCCCCTCCAAAAAGAAAACGGGATTCATTCGAAGGTTACAAATGGCCTGAAAATAAATTACGTAACCAATTCCTTAACTTGATTTATAGTCTCGACGACTTTAATATATTTCTAACAATCGGATACTTTACAAATTTCCCTTCCCTAAGGGAAAGAAAAAGCGTTACGACCAAAAACATCCTTTTGCATGACGTAACATTTACAAGTTTATATTTCCCTACATCAAACCCATTTGTCAAAGAGGCGAGGGAAAAACCACCGAAGTGGAGAAAAACCTGTCTGTGTGATTTACTTAACTACTTATGAAAAACTATACACACTTTTTCTTGCTTACAGTTGACTCGTCGCTTTCTATACAATGCTCAGGGTCAGCTACCCTGAAATGAAAACTTCTTTAAGTAGTGTGAAGAAACAAACATCTACTGTATGTACAAATTTACATAACATTTTCTTATATATCAATTAAAGCATCTGTCTCATTAACATTCCCATTCCATGCATGCTGCGCTTGTTAGTGTTAAATGTTAGTCCTACCTACTACGCCGCGTCCCAAGCCACCAGATGTGAGAAAAAATATACACATACGTATACATACAATTTAAAACATTTTTCAATAAACCATTAAAACAAATAACCAAAGGAATTGTCGCATCTTACCGAAGTCATACATAGAAGTAAACAAATGCATTCTTACAAATGTTTTCTGCATATTTATACAAAAAAAAATTAAGACAAAAGCGGATTTTTCTCATCAAGAAAAACACACTCATTGTAGTGTCCACTTTTGCTTGGCTTCTTAAATTTTAAAAATCCGCCCGTGACATGCTTCATTGCAATAATACTTCCGACCACTTGTTCGAAAGGAGAAAAGAAAAGAAGCGATACAACTTGATTTTTTCTTTGTCCTCTGTTTGCTCCTATCCACCGGATCTCCGTCTAAGGCTTCCTTGCTGAGGCTCCTTCTCCTGAGATTGTTCTGCGGTGTACTGTCGATTCCATTGCTCCTCTGGTATTCCTTCGGGCTGTTTTTTTCTCGGCTCCGTAGGTAGTAAGGACAAGGTCTCACTGCTGTCGCCTGTCTAGAACGGACTGGTCTCCTCTCAGCTGCACTGTTTCCTCCGCTCGGAGTTGTCCTGGTCTCCCGGGCCCTGTTATATTGGATACTCGCTCCTTGCCTGCTCCCTTCTGTAGGTGGCTTGCACTGCCTTGTATCTATTTGATGTGAGGGACCTGCAATGGACTGTGATCCCTGGGAAGGGTTATTAGGTCTCCTATATTTATGTTTTCTAGATGATACCGAGGATGGAATTGTTCTCTTTATCCCCTGTGTTGGTTCAGTGGTTGGTCTTTTCTGGTCCCCATGTTCGGACCCCTGCAGAGATCTTTTCCCACATATTTTTTCTATCGTTTTTTATCCGTCCTCTCCACTGATCCATTTGACCATACTTTACGCTTCAATCTCGGATCCTCCCATCCGGCATTTCCCTTATTTGATTTACGACCCTTACTCTCCTCACTCGAGGTTTTCCTACATCTTTTGGATTTTCCTGGGTGCGATCTACTCGACCCATTACTAGGCTTCTGTCCTTCATATAGTGTCTCAGCATGACTATCCAAACTAATTGTGTCGTACTGTCTTGGATGGTACACTCGCACCTAGTCGATACTAACTGTGACCCTTTTTTCCTTCTTCCAAATGATCAAATTGTTATTCCGAAGTTCCAACACTCTATATGGCCCTTCAAACTTAGGCATAAACTTTCCGACCACTCTCCTACCCGCAGCACTCATAAAATGAGTTTGCATCAACACCAAATCATTTACTTTGATGTTAACCTCTCTTCTTTTCCGGTTAAAGTATTTTTCCCAAGTCTTATGTTGTTTCCGCATATTCTACCTTGCCTCAACGAATAATTTCTCAATATTTCTTCCCACGTATTCAGCACCCTCTGTGACATTTATTAATTTACTAATAGGTGTTATAATCTTTCTAGCTAAGAATAACTCAGCCGGAGTTTTACTTGTGTTTCATTAACTGATGTGCACAGCGCGAAAGTGAACTCATGAAGAAATCGGACCCAGTTTTCGTGATTTTCTTCTACAAAACAAGCTATCATCTGCACTCAAGTTCGATTAACTCATTCCGTTAAATTTGCCTGCGGCCGATATGTTACGGTTTTAATATGTTTTACGTCCAACCTGTGACTTAGGTGTTGAAAGACCTCGGATATAAATTGGGGGCCATTATCACTAATCAAAGAAATCGGAGCTCCATAACGTGAAATATAATTTTCAAAAAGGGCGTTAGCTATGGCCAGGGCCGAAGCTTTTCGTAAAGGAATAAGCTCACTCCACTTAGTGAAGTGGTCAGTTATTACCAATAGAAATCTATATTTTTCGGGTCGGCATGCGGGGTAGGGGCCTAATAAGTCTAACGTTACGATTACAATGGGGTAATTCGATACTATCGGAATTAATCGACCAGCTGGTAGCGCGTTTTTATAATTAAATTTTTGACACCGGTCACAGGTTGATACATATTCAAATATATATTTCCTCATATACGGAAAATAACATGTGTCACGCAATTTTAAATAGGTCTTCCTCTTTCTTAAATGGCTTGCTAATGGCAGATCAGGAAATTCTTGCATTATTGCTTCTCGAAGAGATTTAGGAATGTACACTCTGAGTTCTCCAGGAGTTGTAGAATATTTCGCGTAAAAGAGTAGACCATCAATTAATTTAAACTCCTGGGACCAACCCTCGAATACAGTTGCATTAATGGAACCATCGTCTGGATTTTCTAAATAACGTAGATGTGTCCTAACTCAGGATCTTCCCTTTGCTCTCGAATGAGTTGTTCTCTGGAGTTTAAGGCTAAGGCTCGAAGAGCTGCGCACGAAATTTGTGATCCATCCATATTGCCTACTGGATTCCTAGACAATACGTTCGGACAACGTTTTGGACACCAGGTCGATGTTCCCATTCAAACTCGGATAACTTGAGTGCCCATCTAATCATCCGACTAGATAAGTTTTTACCATTCGTTAGCTTTGGTAATGCCGCGTGATCTGTGATTACCTTCACCGGTAGTGATCCAAAATAAGTTTTAAATTTATTTAATGCCCATATCACCACCAAACATTCTTGTTCTGTAATGGTATAGTTTCTTTCGGTCTTGTTCAGGGTTCTAGATGCGAATGCAATAGGTCTGTGATTTTGATTCCGCACAGCACCAATTCCGACCCCACTATCATCCGTAAATAAGTTAAACTGTTCTTGAAAATTCGGCAACTGCAAAACTGGTGCCTCTGTTAATACTCGTTTTACTTTATTAAAAGCATCCTGTGCTTCCGTAGACCAATTAAATTTAGCCTCCTTTTTCTTTAACCGATATAATGCTTCACATATATCTGCATACTTGGGTATAAATTTCTGATACCACCCCGCCATCCCTAAAAACTTCGACACTTTCCTATTATTTTAGGGGGTTTTATTTCTGCGATTGCCCTGAGCTTACTATTGTCGGTTTCAATCCCTTCCTTACTAATTATGAGACCTAAATACTTCAATTTGTCACGTGCGAAGTGACATTTGTCCTTATTGACTGTTAGCCTTGCGTCTCGCAACAATGTAAATTCCTGATTCAAATGATCTATGTGTTCATTAAACGACGGAGATGTAATAATAACATCGTCCATATATACCATCACGAAACGCCCAATAACCGGTTTCAATATAATGTCGTCGGCCTTTTGAAAATTCGGCGCCGCCCCTGAAAGGCCAAATGGCATTCTGAGGAATGCAAATTGCCATTTCGAGTTATAAACGCGGTTTTCTCGATATCTTTCAGACTAATCATCAATTGAAAGTAGCCTGATTTTAAATCTAATGTCGACATAATACCGGTATGCGGTATACTTGTGATTAGATCATCAATCACCGGCAATGGATATCGCGGGTATTTAGAGATGGCGTTGAGTTTGCGATAGTCAATCGCGAATCGATACGCCTCTGGGAAATCTGGAGGAAGGCCATTATTTGTGCGTGTTAAAACCACCGTTGACGCGTATGGGGATTGAATAGGACAAATTGTACCCTCTTGTGACATTTTCTCAATGTGATAGTCAATTATTCCTTGTTTGACCCTGTCATATCGGTAGAGTCTTGACACCACCGGCCCTTGGTCCCCAGTATCGATTTCATAGTATAAAACATGAGTTAACCCCGGCTGGTCTGAAAATAGCCCTTTAAAACCATTAAATAAATCAGTGTTTCTCAAACTGTGGGGCGCCCCCCCTGGGGGGGCGCGATAACCTTACGAGGGGGGCGCGAGCATATCGAAAATAAAAGATTTAAAAAATAATTAACTTACTCGAATGAATTAAAACAAAATACTTTCAGACATAATAAAAAATTCACTTTTACTCTGATATAATTTATAGGCGATATTAAAAATCATCAAAAAAAATTCTTCAATACTTAATTAGCTATATTTGATCCTATAACCAAATAAAAAATATTTTATTTAATTTGCTGTAATCCCTTGATGAGAGAGTTTTTATTACGTTTTCTTTTTTAAAACTAATTTACTACTCTTTCAGAGAAAAAACAGATCCCACATCCAGAATCGAAAAAATTTAAGAACATAAAAAATTCATCACTGTCATTATTCTTGAAATACTGCACATTATAGCTGTAATTTGTTTAACCTTCTAAGTTATTGGTACAGTTAGTTATGACCCCTTTCTTATGTGTGTTTATTTCTCATTTAAGGAAGTTGTAAGTAATGTATTTCTTTGTTGCGCTTTTTTCTATGCAAAATAGTTTTATGATATTTGGAAAACCACGGAGAGCACACACACTTTGTTGGATTACTTGGCCAAGACTTAGACCAAGATGAGTATTTTGAAACATATAAAGCATAACAATTGTTTTTAGCAGTAACATACATATTATCATAATGAATACACTTTTTACCCGGAAGTGGTAGCGCGGGACACACAGATCACGAAATTGTTAATTCTGGCAAAACTGTATTTGTTACCAAAAAAAAATTGAAAAGTCAGTGAAAGAAGGCAAGTAAACTTTCTCTTAATTAAATTATTCACTGGTATAACGATTTGTATCGTGTACAATAAAATAATTATAATAAAAGGATTGGGGTGACTCAATAATTCCGCTCGACCGTATCGAGTGCACGCCTGCTCCCGTGTTAAAACATGTTGAAACCTTTTTGCTTTAAATATTAAAAATAATACAATTATTCCTCATCGGAATTTTATATTATTGTTCATTATTTAACATCAATTGAAAATGCTAATTCTGTGAGGCTTAAAATTAAAATTCACTTAAAACTAATTATAATTTGAGCAATCATTTAAAAAAAAATATTACATTTTTGTAAACATTGTCGCGCACTTGGCTTTGCTCTCCTTACAATACAGCTATTATATCAAGAATATTTTATTTTCTTATAAATGAACTCCTGCAAAGAGCGGGTACTTCGGCCGGTATACTTTTAATGTATCAGTGCTGCACAGAGTATTTTGTAAATAATTAATTAATACCAAATTAAGAACAAGTTTAATAAGTATTAACGACTTCCATGGGCTTGTCTTGCAAAGCAAAGTTTTGATAAGGAATGCTTATGATTAGAAATTGACCCTCTGAGTTATTTTTCTATATTTAGCAGATATCTATATTTTGTCTTCTAAGAAGCCACCGCATTTTGCAATATGTTCAATTTAAGAATTAGAGAAAGGAAAAAATAACATAATAATTATCCTATTACTTACTTAATTTATTTTTTTGCTTAAAGGTAGTATTCAAAATTTAATTCTTATGTTATTAATTTGTATGGTTTATACTTAAGATCTCGTATTGTAGCTTTAGCGTCAAAGTGCATTATTATTTCATTTAGTGCATTATTAATGTATAAGGGAGGCGCGATAAAAATTGTGTTTGAAAAGGGGGGCGCCAGTATTGAAAGTTTGAGAAACACTGAAATAAATCCTTTAATTTTTGCTTTTACCCTTCACCGAGCTTTGTATCGGATAGATCAATCTCGATCGGCTTTTCCACTTTTAGCAACTGCTTAATTTGGTCATCTGGAAGGATTAGAGATGTCTGATCGAAATTTAAAGTCAATTTGGACTCCTTCATAAAATCAATCCCTAAAATGCTTTGGTTCTGCATATTGTTAAGAATGTGAAATTCCCAGGTTTTCTGGTATTCTCGGATCTGAATCTGTAATTCGACCCGACCTCAGTGACAACACGGGGCTCCCTGGGCCGTCACTACTCTATCTTTCGTCTTTTGACCCCGTCGATACGAAAAATATCTGCGATAGACCTCCTCTGATATGAAAGATTTCTCCACTCCTGTGTCCCAAAAGGCTGTAATGAATGTTTTATTTAAAAGAATGGGCACATAAGGTAAATCTACTGGGGTCATTCGTAGTGAGGATATCCTAATAGTTCGGTGTTCCGTATCAGGAGGATTTTCTGTACATCGCGATCGATCACTCCCAGACTCGCATCGATCGCTTAAAAGTTTAAATATCTGTTTTGATCATTCTGACCCCTGAAACCACCTTGATTATGGAACCTAAGATCAGATTGATCACCTCGGCGTCGACCATCGATTATCCGCAACACCTTGACCATCAAATCTATTGAATTCCCTCTGCTATTGTCAGAGTATCTGTTGCTACCTCTCGTCTTCCTCCAATTTCTCTGCCAATTTTTGTTAGGGAAACGATTGTTCCCGCTTTGGTTTGTATCTCGGAATTCCTGACTCGAACCCCTGATCTTTCTATTTAGAAACCTTTCCTCGTACTTATCGATTATTTGTAGAAGGTTAGATGGGGTTTGCGGATGCCGAACCTCTACATAATCTAAAATCTGAGGTTCTAGCCTACTAATAACATGATCTTGCAATTTTTCCTCCGTCATTTCTAGTTTTAATATTTTGTGTATCTTTAACAAGTCATACACAAAATCGGAAGGTTTCTGATTGTGCTTTTGAGATGATGCGTAAAAACGGGTTTCTAGTTCCAACCTATTTCTAACCACGGGGAACTGTTCTGACAACGCTTGTTTTAAGTGCGCGTAATCCGTCGCCTTATCTTCTACAACCCTATAACCTAGAACCTCAAACCAATCTAGTGCCCGTCCTGTGAGATGACCCTTTATATATGCACAAGATAGTTGCGTGGGTATCTCCTAATATGTTAAGTTATTATCAATATTCTCCAAGAACTCTGCCACGTTCTCCATCCCCAAAAAATACTGCTCAGGGATGATTCGAAAATTAGATCCAACTCTAAACTAGTGATTTATTCGTTGGGTGCCACTGTGAAGACCCCCTGGGTCTCATCGTGGACACCAAGATTAGTTTGAGGCAAAGAATCACTAAGAGCCATTTGTAATTATAAAATTGATTAATAATTATGCTCAAGATCAAGTAAGGTCTACCGAAATAGGAGGTCCGAGAAATACACGTACTCGAATTATTAGCTTTCATTAACTTTAACTAATTTTAAAGTTAATTTTAAAGTTCATTAACTTTAACTAATTTTATGTACGTTTATTTTAAGCGTACATAAATTATATTTACCGCTGGTATATCAACTTTCTAGTTCTTCCGTAGAATAGCAGCAATAAGTCTTCACTAACGTAATCTCCTGGAATCCTCTAAATTTGAGGTTGCTGTCTCAATAGCTTTCACACTTGCTAGCTTACATCTCTCGACTTAAATACCTTATCTACTTTGCATACCCCGTTAACCTTTTGGAGTTGATTGGAAATATATACGCGAATTTATAATCCCCAAAAAGACGCTTAAGAATATTAGTGGAAAGGTTCCGTACAGATTCGTCACAAAGTAGGAAAAAATTCTGCCATCTGCTATTCTGGCGTGCGCTGCAAAAAAGGCCTACGACAGCATATATCTCTCTATTGTGTGTGAAGCAAAACTTTCCATTTTTTTTTGTCTAAGCCAGGGGCTCACTTCTAATTTATTGATTGGATGTGTGTAATCAGTGAATACCAAAGTTTCATTCGACAAGTGACGGGCAGGACATGATACAAAAAATATACATCAACAAGAAAATAATACAATATTATTATAAGAGTTTAAAAAAAACACTTTTGAGAAAAAACAGAGGAGGGGGGGGAGCACGAATTGATTGCGAAATACTAAAACAGGAAAATAGCTTATTATGAATCATATTAGTAGGTAGAAAAAGCCGATTCTGCTGTAAAAGTGGTGCAGGTGGTTGTAGGCGGTCGACGGCAGTGCAGAGTTGAGTTGTTTCGTTCCTACCGACGAATTGAGTTGTTTCGTTCCTACTGGTGAGTTTGAGTTGTTTCGTTCCTGCTGCCGAGTTGAGTTGTTCGTTCCTGCTGCTGAGTTGAGTTGTTTTCTCCTGTTGAGTTGTTTTATCCTGTTGAGTTGTTTCGTTCCTAGTGACGAGTTGAGTTGTTTTTCTCCTGCATTGGCTTTGATTTTCGAGCTGAGGGGGCGAGTTGAATTGTTTTTTTTCTACAGCTAAGTTGAGTTGTTTTTAAAAAATGTGCACAAAAAATGGAAGTATGGGAATGTTAAACGTGCTCATGCCGCCACCTATTGATTAAAATATACACTAATTATAGATTTTAAAATGATGGAAGTAAATAACGCTCAAATAAAAAATAAATAAATCCAGATTCAAACTCACGGCCTCAGATCAAAATGTCTCCACAGGACAATAGTTTTTCAGTTACGCTAACCATTATCCTATGAAGGCATACAGACCTGAAAGAAAACTTATGTTTATAATCTCATGAATTTAATTTTGCAGGCGAAGCAGACGGCGACATGTTTTAAAATCATTTTCTTGATTAAAATGAAATAAAAAAAATATTTAATTTATATTATTTTAATAATGTGTAAATTTTAATTCAGTATAATGATTACATACACACACAGTAAAGATACAAAGTAAATTGATTATTCAGAAAAATGTGCCGTAGTATACTCGTCATCAGCGTGAACGGGTTACGATTTAACTTGTTTTAGCTTGTCTGATCTTGATTCTACAAGACGGCGACTGAATTCTACGTCAGAAATTATCTCAATGCTTAGAGCGGAAGAATACATTGCTTTCAACCACTCAGCGAACGCCGCTCAAGTGTAATTCGGTTGATATGCGTTAGACACTTATCACATTTTAGTTCACAATTCATTTCGTTTGTTAGTATTGCGGTGGGCTGTATTCAACAAGAAAAAAATATGGTGATGTCTGAAACACTTAGTGAAAAACGAAAGTTTGGAAAAGCCGGGGAATCTTCTGTAAATAAGAAAGCCAGAAGAGAGTTTCAAAAGTAAGTAACAAAATTAAATAAATTTAATATGTAATTTTTTATATTGTTTTTTACATTTTTGATTTTTATTAATTTTGATATATTATTTTCAGAAGTATGGAAAATTTACCGAGGATTGCATACCAGATGAGGTATTTCCAATTGGAGATGATGTTTTTGTCTTTGCAAGCACCTTTTATGTGATTCCGTATCAGTACACATAAGACGTTTCAAGAAATATGGCAAAACATACTACCCAACTCCCGAGGGAATAACATTAGACCCACGGTGGATCGAATATATCATGCGTAAAAAGAAAGTGCCGGAATCACTACAGGAATTACCAAGTGGACTTTTCCCTCCTGAACGACACATTCAAATAACTAGTGAGAACTTCATTGATTTTACTTTCAAGCGCATTAAATACAGTCCGGATAAAGAGCCACTTTTAAAGAAATAACCATATCCCGAGAGCAGTGGGCTGAAATGATTAAAAAATAGCTTCGGGGGTGTGGAAGCATTACATCGCTCTGTAAA